>CANTUS010000009.1:1505000-2705000 GCA_947683365.1 Euphorbia pulcherrima | reverse complement strand
TTAAGGATTCAGTTGTTGTTTCAAACCCTAATCTTATGAAGGGTCTGAATCTTGATTCTAAGGTCTTGGATTCAGCTATTGTTTCGAACAAGGGGGGTTATACATCTGTCAAAATCCCACGAGGATTATTGGAAAAGCATCTCGCTTTGTGCGCTAATTCATTGATTGAAAGGTCACTATTGCAAAGAGGGGAAGCCCCTTATACTCTATTGGATTTAAACAAAGCTTTAACAGATTTTTGGGGGATCAAGGAGACGTGAAGGCTGATTTCTTTGGGCAAAGATACTATCAAATCCTTCTAGGAGCACAAGAAATGAAGTTGCATATTTGGCAAAGGGTGGCAGTTAGCCTTAAGCCCTAGGTGATGCGAGTTCCGCAGTGGCAACCTAACTTTGATCCGTCAGCTCAAAAACAATCAAATCGTTGGTTTGGATTAAACTACATGGGAGTATTGGGATGCTCAGATTTTAGCAAGTATTTCCAAGGGTATTGGTCAATTCTCTAGGGTGGATCGAATCACATTAGAGGAGGACTATAGGCATTATGCAAGAATATTGATTGATATTGATCTTGCAGAGGAATCACCCACTATGTTAGGAGTGGAAAAGGAAGGGAAACTCATATGGGTGGATGTCCAGTATAAGAATACCCCAAGTTTATGCAAAATCTGCTCTTTCATTAGCCATTCTTTTAGGGAATGTCATCGCAATATCTCCAAGATTGATGATGGGAAAAGGAAGGATTCCAAGGGAGACGGTCCAAAGGAGCAGCCTCAGGTTTAGAAAAAATAGGATGAGCCTGTTATGAAAGAGGGGGTAAACACGGCCAGTAAATTGAGTGGAAGGCAGGTTCAGGCTACCCCTAGGCGGGTGGAACCTGCAGTATCTAGGGCTGCCTCTTTTATGAATGCTGACAGAATTAATATTGAAGCAGTGGTTACTTAGGTGATTAAGGCTGTGGCTAATGCATTTATTGAGGCTATAGCTGATGAGGTGTTTGAGAAGGATTCTGATGCTGTGCAAGAGTTGGCTAATCCTTATAGTTCTGAATTGTGGAATGATCCTATTAATAACTTAAAAGTTGAGGTGGGGAATGATCTAATTAATACTTTGGAGGCAGTTAACTTAGTTGTGGATCTTGGAGATAGTGGATCTGAAATTCATAAGCAGATTGAGGGCCATTTTACCGACGTTTTTATTAATGCTTCGGTTGAGGTTGAACAAGAGGACTTCGAATCAGATTATTCACAACCTGAAAGAGGTGTCTCGGGCTCTTGGGCGGACTCTACGGAATGTGAAGAGGCAAGAATGAAAAGCAAGGCCAAGCAGTTGAAACCTGTTAGGCAAGGTTTTTTGCTCTCTTCCTACAATGATAGTTTTTGGCGTGAGATTGATGAGGGAGACGATATACAATTCCCAAGGAAACAAAGGATATCGGTTGCCGCTAAGGCACGGGCTAAACAAGAACGCAAGGAACTTGCTAAACAAGAGTGCAAGGAGCTTGCTAAACGGGAGCTCAAACCTCCACTGAAGTTTTCTCCTTCGCAGATTTTTTTTATTAAAAGGTTACTTAGAAAGAGGGAAAAGGCAAGAGGAGGTTTTGCAATGCCCCACTGCCATTAAAAACCCTCCCCTAGACTCGATTTATTAAAAAAGAAAGAAAAGAAAAATTACAAGAAAAGAGAAATATCTCTAAGGAACCCTATTTTAGGGAATGAATATTAAATTATTATTTGTTTTGACTTTTTTTTTAATTATTTTATTAGTTAATTAAAATAGAAATAATGTAACAGAATTAATATAATAGTAATGGAGTATTATTATTTTTACGGAATGTAATATGGGGAATGAAAAATCAGGAAGATTGATGGAGTAAAAACACTGTAGATCCTATAAAATAAAGTTTGAGGAATGGAAAAAAGGGAATATGGTTGAACTTGCTCTAACACGAAACCGACAAATAATATATCACAATTAGCCTTATATACAAATAGACTTGAAAGACTCAAACGTCTGCATAACATTAAGACCATGCTCTCTTGGGCTACAATTCAATGTAGGTCAATTCAAACTACTTCAACTCAGTTCAGTTCAGTCCACTTTGGTTCAGTAGTTTATCTATGCGTACTTATAAATTAACACAAAAATAAGTTTACTTCGGTTTAGTTCAACCAACTTTAGTTCAGCTTTTACTAGATGAAAATAACATGGCCTAAAATTAAGTAAAATAATTATGTATATAAATTACCAATGACCCCATTATAATTATTTGGACAAACATAAATGGGCAATTTTCAATTAGAAATATAGAAAAGATAAATATTAAACTGAAAATAGGTAGGGGTCGCACGAATGCAGGCCCCACAGCAACAAATTATGACATAGGCTCTCCTACTTGAGGAGACCTTAGGGTGCACCCCTACCAAGTGCAATGGAGGCCAAAACCCTAGGCCATGGGTCTTCTTGATCGCCCATTGGCCCCGTCAAGGTAAGTATGTTTCATTGTTTTATAAAACAAGCGATGTTTTTTTTTGAAAAACCCCTGGTGGAACAGTGTATCCCATCAGAAGGGAAAAAGATTGGGGCAGGTGAAAATTTTAGGGCAGACAACTTAACTAGGTTAGCCCATCCTCTTGCCTACAAAACACCTACCCCTTTTTATTAATAAATAAAATTGGTTCTCAAAATGAGAACCACAAAGTTCCAGTTACAAAGCAAGTAAGAATGTCGGATCAATGAATAAATCCGAAACCAAAATACAGACACTACGCTTATAAGATTGAAAAATGAACCAACACAAATTAATGCTACTCGTTACTATATCTCCACTGTCAACTGCACTTCCGAATATGTGGTTGTTCTGTCTCTTCCAAATGCTCCAACAAATGATGAACCATAGCAAAGTCCCAAAGTCACAACTAATTCCATTCTTAAAGAAAGAACGCCATAGCATTAGAAAACCATATCTCATTTGAGGCATGACTGCCGTCAGCACCAACCATTTAAATACATCTCTCTAGTAGCTAAGGCTCACCTGGCAATGAAAAAGGCAATGATCTAGTGATTCAGATTCCGAACAGAATGGGGCAAATGTCATTGATGATTGCATTGCATCCTCATTGAAATAAAAATTCCCGAGTTGGTAATCTACCATGAAGTACCAACCACCCAAAAAAATTTATCTATGGAAGCAAGAGAGAACCCCATATTAAGTTAAAATTTTTGGTTGGTGATGTCCATTGTGACTGTTGGTAATAACCATCGCAAAAAGAGGTTGTTATGAATTGTTTGTATTTGCCGATCACCCATGATACCCGGTCACTTTCTGTAGAGAAGAAAGGCTGCCCATTGGCCTCTAAATTTGAGGAAAAGGGAGGGACTTGACATCAAAATCCAAGCTTTCAATTCCAAAAGGCGTTGTGCCCCGTAATCCTCAAGCTATGCTTCCAGAAGGGGCGTGATTGGGAACTAGATTAGAATAAGAAATAGCACCCCTCTTCAATCGTAGAGTGCTTCCTATTGCAAATAGCATATAAATCTAGAAATAGTGATTCAATCGAAGAAGTTGATGACCAATTATCATGCCAAAAAGAGCTAATTCGACAATTTCCTACCTGGATACGCACCTGAGAAGAGAAAAAATTCCAACTCCAATTGTTCTTATGGCAACATTTAATAATACCACGCCATATTGGTGAGACTGCTTTAAGATCTAACAGTATGAAGTCAGGCCAAGACTTCATCCTATAATGTCGAATACAATAAACATACCATAGTGATTCGTCATTTGAAACTCACATTTTCCAAATCCATTTAAAAAGCAAGCTGCTGTTAATGAGCTTAAAATCTCGGATGGAAAGGCCTCCCAAATGATGTGGAAGGTTAATGGTTTCCCAGCTAACTTTCCACATGCCATACACATTTGAATCACCTCTCACAAAAAATCACACATCAAACAGTTTAGCATTGTGATAACATATTTTGGCATTCGAAATAAAGACAATAAATAGATTGGAAGAGAAGAAAGTACCGATTTAATAAGAGTGATTCTCCCCGCATAATAAAGGCAGCTTCCTTTCCAGTTTTCCAGATGATTCTTAAACTTTGCCATTAAAGGGGCCCGAGAAGCAATGTTGAGTTATTTGGCGTAGAGAGGTGCTCCTAAATATTTGATCGGGAATTTATCCACCTGGCACCCCATTAAATTCGCATATAATGAAAGAGTGGTTTCGGGTACATGAATCCCCATCAAAGAACTCTTGTGATAGTTTATACGAAGTCCTGAGATTAACTCAAAACACCTTAAAATGCGAATGAAGCTTAGGATAATCGATTCCTTCACCGGGGAGAAAACATAAGGCGTCATCAGCAAACTGTAAGAGAGAAATGTCTGGTAGTGTGTCATCAAATCTGGTAGAATACCTTCTCTAATACTACAGTCCATGACCTGTTTTAAGCCCTCCGCAGCAACCACTAAAATAAATGGTGATAATAGGTCCCCTTGCTTAACCCCTTTCCAAATACGAATCGGTGCACTTGGTGTACCATTTATCAGAATCAAAGCGGTCAAGTTTTTCCTACAATTCGAAAGCCAAGAAATCCATTTCTTATCGAAACCCATTTTTTGAAGGACCGAATCAATGTACACCGAAGATATACTATCAAAAGCTTTACGAAAGTCCAATTTCAGGACCAAGCAAGACTTCCGACGGGAATGAAGGTCGTGAATGACCTCAGATGCCAAGAACGAACACTCGTGAATGCTCCTACCCTTAACAAAAGCAAATTGATTGTTAGACACTAGAGAAGGAAGAACAACTTGTAGATGGGCAGATAATAACTTGGCAATAATTTTATAAGTTCCATGAATCAGTGAAATTGGTCTGAAATTATTCAAAGAATAAGAACCTGGGATTTTGGGCAACAACACCGTAAAAGATGTTTTTATCGAGTTGGGCAGCCATGAAGTGGTGTAACAGTGATTAAAAACATCCATAAACTCTGCTTTTATAACATCCCAGGATCGTTTGTAGAAGAAAAAATTGAATCCATCTAGCCCAGGAGCTTTATTTTCGCTACAACCAGAAATACTATTCCAAATCTCATCATCTGTGAATGGAGCAGTCAAGGCTGTATTTTGTTCTGTTGTAACCATGTGAAATTGTAACTTTCTAAGCAAAAAAGGAACCGCTAGGTTTGCCATAAATAGTCGCTCGTAATATGATCGGATAGATTCCTTTATCACTTGCATAGTTGTGACTATTTTGCCGTCTATCTCTAGTTGAGTTATCCGATTGTTCCAAAATCGGGCAGATACGACGTGATAAAAGAATGAAGTATTATTATCCCCCAATAGAGTCCATGAAACCTGAGATTGCTGATGTCGTAGTTTCTCTAAACAAATACGACGACCTTGTAACAGGTTGCGTTTGTTATTCAGCTCCTGATTCTGAGCCAACGTAAGAGGCTGAGGAACTTTGCTACCAGTTAATGCCAAAATACTTGCTTTGAGTTCTAAAATTTTCTTCTCTAGGTCTCCAAAATTCTCCAAATGCCAAGGCCGAATAGCCTTATTCAAACGGTTCAGTTTGAATGAGATATCCCTATTCGAGTGAGACAAGCAAATGGATTGCCAGATGTTACGAATGAAAGGCAAAAAATTAGGCTTGTCCTACTAGAAATTGAGTGATCTAAAAGGTCTCGGCCCCATGAATGGAATATTGTAGGATCTGAACAGAATGGGGAAATGGTCAGAAAGAGCTGTATCAATCATCGAAATAGACATAGTAGGCCAGTGGTCCAGAATTTCCCCTAAAATGAGAATCCTATCAATAAGTGAGAAGGATATTCTATTATGCTAAGTATAGTCCCTGCCATGAAGGGGAAGGTCGTGTAATTCACATTGTAAAACAAAAGCTTGAAATGACACCAAAGAAGGAGTAAATCTGCCACCCGACAATTTCGAGGCGTGTAATACCTCACTAAAATCACCACATATTATCGCCTTTTGCAAACCATGAATAATAGGGGAAATTTCCAACCACATTTCATTTCTGTCAACATAGCCTCTAGGAGCATAAAGGCATAACACGTCAAAATCTACTTGTAATAAAGAAAATTTAATCACCATCCATCTAGCTGAGAAACTAATAATCTCCCCGAAAAGGAGTGTAGTATTCCATGATAGTAACATACCCCCTGAAAGGCCCGTAGAGGGGACATAATGATATGAGAAGTCATTGTGTCCCTAGAAATGATGAACCCCCTGATCCGAGACCTCCTCTGATTTTGCCTCCAATAGAAAAAGAATTGTAGATTATATTTTTGAACACAAGATGATACGAATTGTTGTTTTTCCCCATTTGCAAGGCCTCTACGACAATTCCAACTTAAGAAAGCTAACGACATGATAAAAAAAATAGAAATACCTTGCCAATGAGTAGCCGATGGTTTATCTGTGAACCATCTTATCCATAGCAGCCAAAATAGTTGGCTCATGACGATCTTTGAATAAGCCTAATTTACTTCCCACCTCCCAAGTCAATTGCTTTTCATGGTTTGGGGATTGCGTTGACTGAGATAGGATGATAACTCGGTTCATGTTCGAAATATCAGGCCTTAATGAAACTAAATCTACTTGTTGATGTTCTACTATTGTATGTAACTCATCTTCCCGAGTAGCTGGTACAAATTCAGGCTATGTTTCGTTTGAAACAGTATTTGTTTCAGGGGTCACATTCATAATAGCATCAGCCTGCTCTAATAAGAAATCACCTCGTAAACCCAAATTCTGAGCAGAAACGCTCCTTTGATTATACCTTTGGAACCCAAACTCTGAGCAGACACGCTCCTTTGATGTTCCGTTGGAGAGCTTGATCTACTGGAATCACTATCAATGTCACCCAAGTCACTGGATTCCTTGGATTCTAAGTCTTGACAACGTTGACATCCAACCCCTTGTCTAACATTTGTATAAACCTTTAACTCCATTGAACCAACAAGTAGTTTGAAAGACCGGTTTGGTAATTTGAAGGGAACCGAAACTAAGCACGAAACAACACCTAGCCAATCCAGCCTATAGAAATCATAATCCACTGAAAGTAACTAGCCAAAAGAGGCTGCCAATCGTCAAATCAAATTTTTGCAAATCAAGACAGGAGGAATCCCCATGAAATCCACGTACATGATACATTCTTTTAGTGTGAAATCATCCGGCAAAGATTGCACCCTCAAAAAAATATGCCTTATAATCTCCCAATTTTCTCCCAAAAAATCATTCATCGCAGACACATAATTGAAAGAAATAATCACATTAGCTCCGCCTGTAGGGGCAGTAAAAGCTATGTCAAAACCACGTTCCTGTAATAAATCATGCACAAATCTAATGTGAGATATGTTAATGAGAGAGGCTAGACAGGACTTATCTTTCCACGGGGCCACTTCAACAATAAAATAATGACCTCGAGATGATTTTTCATGCTGATTGGGACATCTTGCATAACGACATTTTGAACAGCGTTGGAAGCTTCGTTTGAGTTTGGCAGGCCAGAAACAACTTTCGCATAGGATCTCTCCCCTCTTGGTGAATCTCAAAATTCAATTTTCTGTTTGCGAGCCCATTGAGGAAATGAACTCCTCATGGGTCGCTGCTGAATTCGATGATGCTTCAAAGAATGATCGGACCAAGAATATCTTACACTATAAGCACGTAGACAGATGATTCCAATAATCACCGAATTCATTTTGTACAGAACCTCATGGATCGGCAGTGAGTCATTCGAGGTTAAGAATCCAAAATTTAGATTCTTTGCATTTCTCTTCCTGGCCACATAGACAAGACCATTGATTCCTTATTTCTGAAAAATTCTTCTTATCGAAGCTGCTTCATACATGTTTAGAAAGTTTTCAAAATATAGAGTGGTGGTGGGATAAGGGCGGCGACTGGCTGATTGAATCCGATTGGAATTGGTAGCGACGGGACAATGATCATGATGGCGGTAGTGGTGGTTGTTGAGCGGCAGTGGTGGTAAGGATCGCCTAGGGTTCGCCTTGATCAAGAGTGATCTTAACAAATTATTTAATTGACTTATAAAACAAGTGATGTGGGATATCTAATGTTTCAGAATTTGATCATTGGAGGAGGGGGAACTCATTTTTTGCTTCCAGATCATGTTTACCGGATACTTATAAAAGTATAGCAGTAAGATTGAATAGTATGTAGCTTTGCTTGTTCTCATATATATATATATATATATATATATATATATATATATATATATATATATATATATATATATATATATATATATATATATATATATATATACACACCACCAATTTCATTCTATACAAAAAAAATTAGAAAGAAACAAATCCATGAAAACAATACTAATGTGTTGTTAGTGTTGTGTAGAAGTCCATGTTATGAGCTACTTATTTCAAACTTCAAGTAGTTTATGATGGCATTAAAATCTTGATGAAATTTATTATATATCGATCAAAAAACTAAGGAATCCTTCAAAAAAATACAATTATATTTGTCATTAGTTGGTGAAATGAGTTTGAAAAAAAAACATACCAAATGACTCCTATACAACAAGTAATTAATTAGAAATTACATATGACAGCTACTAGTGAAGTTAATAGCTAGTGCCTAGTAGTTGAAAAGTTATCTCCAAATTAAGGCAAACAACGAGGAGTATCAACATCAGATGAAGTCAGCAATTCCTCAGTTAGCAATTTTACTGTTTAGGAATTGAGGAATTGCTGACATTTTTAACATCACAAATTCAGCAGCGGCTTCCTCAAGTACTTTGTCAAGATGTTGGGAGTAATTACCTTTGTGTTACCCGAAAATTAATCAAGACAAGAAGGAAATATCTATAGCAGAAAAATAATGTATTCTAGCTTATATAACCTGATGGTAAAAGCAACAGCTACATGGCGGCCTTCATAAAGAAGCTCGACAAACTCCCATTCCGATGTAAAATGAGTAACACGTGAAGGCCCAATATCTTTAGGATAATCAGTATAATACCTTGAATTTTAAATTAAAAAAGCAAGACCAAGAAAAAACAAACATAATGTCATATTTTGATAAATTGAGAATATCCAACCATACAGACAAATAAAAGTAACTCTAACTCCAAAAAGGAATATTTCCATTTTTTTTAATTAAAGGCGGAGGTAGGAGAACGAGACTCGATTTTATTAAATAAAAGAAAAGAAACAAAGAAAGTAAAAAAGAAAAAAAGAATAAACAACCATATAGGCATTAAAAGAGTACTATCAACTAGGAGAGTACTTTAGAGGAGGTTTCCGCTCTCGTTTAGCTTGTTCTTTGCGGTCCAGCTTAGCTCGAACAAATAAATTTTCTTTTTGTGGATATCGTGGGATAGAATCTCCTTGATCTATCTCACGCCCACTCTAAAAGCTTCCATAAGAAGAAGCTAAAAACTCTTCCCTAACAGGTGTTACGTGCTTGGCATTGTTTTTTAGTCTTGCTTCTTCTCTTTTCGCAGAATCCACCGAAGAGCCCGAGACACCTCTCTCAGGTTGTGAGTAATCTAAGCCAAAGTCCTCTTATTCAACCTCATCCGAAGCATCATCAGAAACATCAGTAAAATGGCCATCGATCTGCTTGTGAACTACATATCCCTTATCTTCGAGATCCGTAGCTAAGTTGGCTGCCTCCAAAGTATTAATTTGGTCATTATTAACCGCAACTACCAAGTTATTAGCATTCTCAAATTCAGGGCTATGTCGATTAGCCTAGTTTTGAGCCGCCTTAGAATTTCCTGGCTCCTTTTCAAACACCTTATTAGTCGCAGCCTCAATTACTGCATTAGCCGTAGCCTCAATTGCCTCAGTAACCAATGTTTCAATATCAATTCTGTAAACATTTGTAATAGGGACATCCCTAGATACCGTAGGTTTATCAATCTGCCTAAGGGCACCGAATTCAGACCGAATTCGCTGCTCGACATCTTCCAGCGCCACTGTGCTATCCCCTTGTTGTTTTAGAGCTGCATGATCTTCATGGCTGGCCGTTCCAGAATCCCGATTGTCAGCTGCCCTCACACCTTCCACAGGCGGTTTCTTGGACAATCCTTCTACACTTTTACCCTTCTTGTTGTGCCAACAGTTATGCCAAGAATGCCCTATCATCGAGCAAATTTTATAGAATTTCAAGATATTTTCGTATTCCACGTCGATCCATATTTGCTTTCCTTCATGTTCAACCCCAACAGTCTCAAGAAACGTATTTAGCATATCAATATCAACTAGGATACCAGCAAAGTGCCCCAAAGTCACCATTTATTGTATTATGATCAGCCCTAGAAAATTGGCCAATCCCTTTTGCAATACAAGCGAGAATGGACGGGTCCCAGTATTCCTATGGTAGACCATGAAGACGAACCCACACTAATGCCTTTGTTATTTTCTGAATCATTGGATTAAAACTCGGCTACCAGGGCTGAACCCTAAAAGTGCCAGGCTTGAGTCCAATTGTCCCTCTATTCCAAACCTTAGTCTTCGTTGCTTGAGATCCTAAAATCAGATGATAGTATCCCTTCCCACGAGATATTAATCTCTATGATTCTAAGATTCCCCCTATCCGAGAGAGAGCCTCCTTCAATGATGCAAGCTTATAGGGACTATCTCCCTTTTGGAGAATCAACCTTCCAATCAATGAATGAGTGCATAAAGCAATTCGCTTGTTGTAAAGTTCTTGAGGAATCTTAACTGAAGTAAATCCCCCTTATTGTTAACCTCTGCCGAATCTAAGATCTTGGAATCAATGCTACTTGAATCAGTTTTTGGCGAGCCTTTGACAACCTCAGTAAAACTAGGTTTAGGGTTAAGGCTTGCAGCAATCGGTTTTTGAACTATCCGTGATGCATCTTTGGCTTTACAATAGAAAGATAGGTAGGAATCTCCCATGATTAATAGAAGAGCATAGAATTCTGATCAAGAATGACCTGAAAAGGTGAACGGCTAGTTAGGGTTTTGCCCTCATAGTCACCCAAATTTGCCACTTCATTTTACATATAAACTTGTGAATTCAATTTGGTTCAGCATCATAAAACAACAACAACAACATTACCCCAATGCCTAACAATATTTCTCAATAAATGATGAATTCACCACTACACCATAGATTGGCTCTGACAACACCGAAAAAGTGAGTCCTAATGTCAAAAATGTATTATCATAGAGGAACTGGATACACTTTTGTCAAAAAAAGGTGTTCCATATGGCGGTGTGGCCATAGGTCCCTATGCTGACACTTTTGGTCATTTGTGGCCACATTATAAAAAGTGTTGGCACAAGACCCTTCAGTAACTTTTCATTGCCTTTTGACGACATTTATCAAGTGTTGGTAACTGTATTTAGAAATAACAATGCCAACTCTTTTGATTTATGCATTCAATGTTAACAGTAACGTATTTTTATAGATTAGCCAACACTTTTTTTGTTCTACATTTGTCTATATTATCATATTATGATATGATTGCAATCCTATTAAATCCAAAAGGTACTAATATAACATCCATAAAGTACTAGTTGAAAGTACAAGTTACATCCATAAAGTACTAGTTCAAAGTACTAGCAACATCCAAAAAATAGTGTCATAACAATGAGCCAAGTATTACTCTATGGACGAGGCATTATCATTCTCACTTGAGAACTCACCAAAGGCATCCAAATTGAGGTTTAAATGGGGATTTCCCCTTGCAACTTCTTAACAAACCACACCATTTTAAGGTTCATTTTTGCCTTCATCTCTTCAACTATTTAGCTCCTTAGTTGTTTTATCTCATCCAACCTAGCAGTGCTTGCTAGAGATTTTCCCTTTGCCTTTTTTTGCAATGCATGCCTACCAATGAGGCAAGAAGCTCCATGCGATGACTCACCATTCAAAATTTTCTCGACACTCTCGCTATGTGCACCAGATGCACACATTTCTTGAATTTTACTCTATCAAAGAAGAAAGATTTATCACATATCTATATACAAAAGTAATAACATAGAAAGTAATAACCGCGATACAATTCATTAGGACCTTAACCTGTGTGAAGTGCGCATCCTTTAACAACTATGATAATTATATTTCAGGGCCATTAGGTTCAAATTTGCAAGATTTACCAGCCAATACAATTCAACATGGCAATTATGAATAAAATCAGACTACTATAGTGTGAACAATTTGATAATGAACACATCAAAGATTGAAATATTTTTTGAGCATCTGCAAATGAAACAAAGCTTCGAGGATCAAAGCTATAGTACGATCAAATAATTTGTTAAGCATGCTGACAAAACAAAAGTTCATGTATAAGGAAAAACAAAAGTTCTCATAAATTACCATAGTAAAGAACTGACCAAAAAAAATGATTGGACCACTACAAAAGAATCAAGTTTTTATAACACCTCTAACTTAATATTTAATGAATGGATATGGGTCCAACACACAAATGTAACTCATATCAACACAGTCAGCTTAATTTATCAGATATAACAAGGGCAACAATTGAACAAGTACTAACACATTTGGAGACCATGGAGCGGAACCCTAACAGGAGATTTTCGTCCCTTTCCAGCCGCCATCTACTTGCCGGCCACCGTCACAACCATCACCATCACCCTCATCACCCACAATCAAACCCTAACCAAACCACCCATCGCCGCATCTCCTACACTGCCCGCACCTCTCACCCTGTCCAAAATACCACCTTTCACCACCGATCCTTGCACCCACCCTCACCATAACCAAAACCTGACCTTAGCCTATCCGCACAACCGTGATCCCTACCATAACAATAACCTCTCTCATCAATTACAGCCAGCTAATTATTTCAATGTTTCCAACACTAGAATCTATTTTGAGAACTTTCCAAACTCTTATGGTGTAGATTCGATGTCTAGGGTTTTCAAAAAATATGGAATCAGTGGTAGAATTTATGTAACAAGAAGGAAAAACGTTATAAACCTTAATTTTGGTTTCTTATCTATTGATGGATCACTGCCTATTCATGAAGTTCTCCACAAACTAAATTCAGTTTGCATTAGAATCATTCATTTAAAATCTTTCAAGGCAAGATACTCAAGAAGGGCTGATCCTCCGTCCTCCCAGGCTTACAGGTGTAATCCGATCCCACTCTAGGCTCTGAGGTAAAAACTGGAATTTCATAATTCCTTCCGAGGTGACAAATCCTATGCAAAAGTTGTCGAGGACTCAAAAGTTTTGAATGACATCCCCTCTGCCAAACCAAACTCGGAACAACAGGGAATGTCTTCCAAGAATGCAGCTTCCTCTCAGGGCCATGATCTTCTTTTAGAGGTGGCCCCTTGGAAAGATAAGTCGTGCCTTGTCTCTTTGATCAATATTTCAAATATTCGAATCACTTAGGAATTATTACATGATCAAGGCTTTGATATTTCCTTTTCAGCTCCTGTGGGTAATGACAATGTTATTGTCTCTTTTAATTCAGTGAATGCTATAAATTACTTTGTAGGTGGAGATTGGAAGGTTATGCAACATGTTTTTAGTCGGGTCTCACCCGTACTAGCAGATTTTTCTCCAAAGGAATGCATCATGTATGGCGACTTTATGGGAATTCCTCCCCTGTTAATCAAAGAAAACCTGATCAGACACTTGGCATCCGTGTTTGGGACTATTATTTCTTTAGATTTTGATTTCGATAGACCTGATCATTTAAATGTGTATCCTGCCTTGTCTCAGTTCCTTTGGGAACCATGTGTCGCTCTTTCAAGCTTCTAAATGGCAGTATAGAAGTATTCATTTACACTAATCTCAGATAGCGAGTTGGTTGTAAGCACTTCATCGATAATGAATCTGACATTTTGTGTGACTCCAGCGATGTCTCAATTGATTATAGTAATTCATCTGATTTGTTTCAAACAGATTTTCAGCAACTCAATGATGCAATTCACGATTCTCCACAACTCCATCCTGGTCCACAACATTCTGGTACTAATCTAAACACTATCCCCGAGACTAGTTTGGGTGCAGCTAAGATGAATATTATGACCGAATAGAACGAGCAATTGATAGTTTTTCAAGCAAGCCCAACGCCTTAGCCTATGAATTTAGAATCTTCCGGGCCTGACATTCTAAATATGAATCGGGTTATCATCCTTTGACAATCACGGACGTCCCTAAATCATGAAAAGAGCATACTATTAATATAGGCAATAAATTATGCTTATTCTAAGAACGTCATGGCTCGATTATTATGGCAGCTATGGATAATCTGATCAACTGATTAGATCTTCCTCATACGGGTATTATTTTTCTTTCTTACGGTTTTGGATTTGTTATGTTGGAATTGTCAAGGAGGGGTGAACAATGGTTTTTAGCAACAATTCGTGTTATCTTGCATTTGGAAACATACTTGAAATTTTTCGTTCTATTGGAGATGAAGATCGAAGGTGTCTCTGATATTATAATACATCGCTTCTGGGGTCATAATGATTTTGCATATCACTACGTCCCACCCATTGGTCTTTCAGGTGGAATCTTACTCTCTTCGAATTCGTCTTTACTTGTTCGGATGGTTATCCACTCATTCCCAAGATGGGTGGTGATAAAATTTACTATGCAACAGCTAGATTTTCATGTGCTTAGTCTCTATGTTCCGATGAATCTTATTGACAGAAACGCATTATAGTCTAAAATTATTTTGATAATTTGGAACTTACCGATGGTCTTGATATGTGGGGATTTTAACAAAGTGTTAGACAAATCAGAAAGAGTTGGGGGTCATTCCCAACCCTCTATGACCGCATTTTAGGATTTTGTGCTGGAAGCTGAGATTCATGATCTACCTCTACATGGACACGATTTTACTTGGCATAACAGGCTTTCCTTCTTGCACATTGACAGGATTTTTGTTTTGAGCGATATCATTGACCGTTGGCCGAATCTATCTATTTTGACCGTAGACACAACCTTATCCGATCATTTCCCTATTTTATTTCGGTCCTCTATAGCCAAGGCTGCTGGTAAAAAGCCATTCAGATCTTTAAAATTTTGGTGGGATAAATCAGAATTTCTACCTTTCATCCGTTCTAAATGGCAATCAATTTGTTCTTCTTATCCATATAGAGACATCTCCTTCAAACTGTCTAGGTTGAGTAAGGCTATTCGTCCTTGGCATTCTGAAAATTTTGGAGATTTAGATAAATCGATTTCTGACTTGGAAGGCAAAATTTTAGCACTCACCTCTAGCAACGTCCCTCACCCTCTCAGCTCGGCACAGAACACTGGTCTTGATAATCTTCGTCATTCTCTTCGGGGAACATCGTGCAGCTTTGGAAAAACTCCGCCATCAAGAATCCCGCGTTAATTTGGACCTTATTAGGGGATAATAATACATCCTTTTTCCACTGTAATACTTCTGCCAGGTACCAAAACAATAGAATAACGCAACTTGAAATTGAGGGGCATATTGTATCAAACATTTCGGAAATTACCAATGCAATCCGTAACTATTATAAGTGTCTATTCATGGCCAATCCTGAGGTTCCTTTTTCGCTGTGTAATCTTCATTTTTCCACCGTTACCGTCCATTAGAATTCTGCCTTGACTGCCCCCTTCACTTCGGATGATATTTAGCGGTCTATTTGTGTGTGTGGTGAGAATAAAGCTTCGTGTCCTGATGGTTTCAAATTCTTATTTTACAAGCATTTTTAGGAAGATTTAAAGCCTCAATTGTTGGGATTTTTGACCAATTCCACTCTACCTCACTGCTTCCGGATACCTTGAAAACTTCTTTCACTGTTCTAATCCCTAAAGTTCCAGGTTCTTGTTCTTTGAATAATTTCAAACCAATTTCCCTCATCCATGGTGTTTACAAAATTATTGCGAAGTTGCTTTCCTTTTGACTTCAAACTATTTTACCTTCTTTAATTTTGAGTAATCAGTTTGCATTTGTATAGGGTAAGAGTATTCATGAGTGTTCTTTCTTGGCGTCTGAGGTTATTCACAGTTTGCATGCTAGGCGGAAATCTAGCCTAGTCCTTAAATTAGATTTTCATAAAGCTTTCGACAGTATCTCATGGACTTACATTGACTCGGTTCTTCACAAAATGGGTTTTGATCAGAAATGGATATCTTGGCTTGCTAATTGCAGGAAAAACTCAACCACTTCTATCCTGATCAATGGAAAGCCCTATGCTCCATTCTGTATTAAGAGAGGCCTGAAATAAGGGGATCCTTTATCACCATTCATATTTGTGCTTGCCGTGGAAGTTTTGAAACAGTTATTCAATTGCAGTATCAGGAAAGGTGTATTACCAGGTTTCCAACTTGAGCAATCTTTTCCGGATATTTCATTACTTTAATTTGCGGATGATACTATCTGCTTTCTGCCGGCTGATGAGGAAATTATTCCTACCTTCATGCGTATATTAACTTGCTTTGAATTAATTTCTGAACTTCGTACCAATTACCACAAGAGTGCTCTGATGGGGATTCATGTTAATGAAATCTCTTTAGCGTCATATACGGCGCAATTTGGTTGTCGGGTGGAAAAATTTCCAATAAAATATTTGGGAGCACCTCTTTGCATAAATCAGCCCCCCATTGCTTATTGGGACCCTTTAATTGCAAAGTTCAAGAATCAATTAGCTAATTGGAAGGGAAGTTGTCTTTCCTATGCAGGGCGAACAATTCTTATCAAATCGGTATTATCTTCCCTTCCTTTTTACTTATTATCTATTCTTTGCATGCCAAACTCTGTGGTTACAATTCTAAATTGATTAATGAGTAACTTTTTATGGAGAGGTGACTCAAACGTCAATGGAATAATCTACCAAAGCATCTCAGTGGTCTTTTCATTCGTGATCTTAAAGTGGTCAACTCTAGTTTGCTCCTTAAATGGATTTGGAGACTTCACAAACACAACAATGATTCTCTTTGGTACGTCTACTGTGTTCAATGTTATAGAGTTCAAACTTGGCATGAGATGGTTGCCCTGGACTCTAATGTTGTTTCACCTACTTGGCGTGGTATTCTGAAATGTTGTGTTAATAATGCTACCAATTGGGATTTTTTCTCTTCCTATACGTGTGTTCAAGTTGGCAACGGTTAAATAGGTGCTTTTTGGCATGATAATTGGGCAGCAACTACCCCTATCAAGACCCTCTTTTAGGATTTATTCGCTATTTGCAATAAGAAATTCGCGACGATTGAAGAAGGATGTTCTTTCCTATGTTCTAACAACCCACAAACTCGGCGATTTTGGAAAAGGATTCTTCGACTCTTAAGGCAGCAGAAATGCATGGAATTAAGAGCTTTGATCATGACTTCTTGTCCGCCTTTGTTTCAGGATCCTAACGCCATCAACCACCCAACCTTTCAGCCTATCGCCGATTGTTTTACTTGGGATATTGGAGTTCATAATGTGTATTCGGCAGCATCTTTTTGTCACGGATTCTACCAATAACCTCAATGGACATCTCCCTCAGGAAACTTCAAGCTAATTTGGAATACTCATATGCTCCCAAAAATTAAATTCTTCGGGTGGATTCCGTTTCATAATCGGTTACCTACTCGCGAATTTTTATTCCATCGGGGATGCAACTTCATTGAGAATGATATTTGCCCTTTCTGCTCATCCTCAGAATCCTTAGACCATTGTCTTTTCCTCTGCCAAGAGAGTTATAGGCTGTGGAGGGACACAATTCGATGGTTGGGAATCTTATTGGTAAATGCCTCACTTGGGATATAACTTTCTTCTTCTATGGCATTCCTTCTTCAAACCGGGTATCCATCGCGACTTTGGGACTTCGTTATGGTTCATTATATGCTGGAATCTATGGAAACGACGTAACAATAAAGTCTTAAAGGCGAGACCGACGGGGGATATTTGTTGTTTGCCAGTATTAATTTTTGTTGGTTTCTTTTCAATTCTTACAAATGTAATTTTTGCATTTCGGTCTCGGACTTACTTACAAACCTGAGCTTACTTTTTATCTTGTAACACAAACCTTTTGGTTCTTATTTTGAGAACCATCATATATTAATGAAAGGAGGGGTGGGTGTTTTGTAGGCAAGTGGATGTGCCAACCTAGTTGGGTCATCCTCCCCGAAATTTTCATCCGCCCCAATCTTTTTTCCTTTGGAGGAACACACTGTTCCTCCGGGGGTTTTCAAAAAAAACAATTGAACAAGTAAATACATTTCCACAGCTCAAAAACTGTAATAAAGATCTTGTATCAATGCTTTGGTAATATTTTAATACACTTTCATCTTACTAAGCAGCAGTACGGAGCTCCAACAGTACTACCTCCCCCTCCCAAGGAAAATCCTTGTGTTGTTAACTATTAATATTTTAGTGTAATTGGATCAACTAGTTTGACCAATGCGATCGTGACATTTTCACCGAATAAGTATGGAGAGTGCGGAGTGCACACTTGTTCAGGTTCTGTTTACAATTTGGGGGGTCCGGGGGCAGCGCCCCCGGGTGCGGGGTCCAAGGGGAGGCAGCCCTAGCGGGGTCTAGGGGCAGCGCCACTAGGCAGGGTCTGAGGGGCGGCAGCCCCTGGCGGGGTCCTGGGGCAGGGCCCCGGGCTGGGGTCGAATTCACGCATCCTTTGGAAAAATTCATCAGAAAATGAATTTTTGTCCGAAACAGTGTGTCTGTTGGACACAACTGAAACCCGGAAGAAACATGTCTTTTGGACATGGCTGCTACCCCAAACAGCATGTCTCTTGACGTTTTGGCTATTTATTCCACCAAAACGATATTGGCCAGATACAGAAAATTCGGTTGAAATTTCACTGCAAACAAATTCTTGTTCTTGATTCTTTTTCTGATTTTATCCGATTGAAAATTTGGTAAACCGGCTAAATAAATTTCAATCTGACAATGTTTTCGCGACTTCAGAAATATCCAAGTAATCCCTGATTTCCAACATTAACCCCAAACAGACAACATATTAATATATGGCTTAAATTTTAAGATACGTCTATGTTTTAGTATAAAAGAAAAAACAATACATTTGAGGATATATCACATGTTTAATACCTATATCTCCCAGGAGCAGAAATAGAAAGTAACAACACAATTGAAAATCATACTGTGTGAAGAATATCTACCATTTAGAAAGTAATACCATCACCGGTTCAAATCTTCTCACACTAGAATAATGAGAAGAAAATGCAGAATTACATCATGGAGGTGGCTAACTCTAGCATACAAACTAAACCTTCTGCTTATTACAAAAGGGTAAACAGAGCATCTTACTAAAATATTGATCATGCAAGCATACATAGTTACATAAGATAAAACTAATAATACATTGTAGTTTGAAAAAAAGTACAGTTAAGGAATCAAATATTTTCTGAGAGTTAATGAGGCCAAAAGATCACTTTGCAAAAGACAACAACGGTAGTGACATGTGCTTAGCTTTATCTTTATGCTAGATAAGTCATGATAAAGCTCCAATAATGAAAGTGTGAAATCTATCCTCATATTTTATTACAGCCCCGAGAGGACATGATCTGGTCCTAAATCCTAATGCAGTGGTTAACATCAACTGGTCAGAAACTTAATTTATATGCTTTGGGCAATTGATAAATCTCATGAAGCAGAAACTTAAACCCACTATACCTATGCAGCGGAAACTTCTGGTGGAAAGAATGGCGATGACGAACAAAAGACCCCTGAAAATAGAGATTCGAATTCAAAACAACCACAACACCACCTAAACACTGTAGCACTAAACAAACCATATAAACCACCATGAATTCCTGCTTGTAAAGTGAATATTAAGCTTAAAATCTTATTTACATATAAACCACCATTAGGTTGCTGACTGTTTTGATACTCTATGGTGAATGACTGCCAGTATTCATGTGATTTGAGTGTGAGCTCATCATACTACGAACAAATGCCCCCATTGAATGTTAACCCATGCACTGTACTTGTGCCATTGTATGTTATTTTTCTCTTTCATTTATTTCCTTAAGAAAATGAAACATCTAGGTGGACAAAATGTGAATAAATTCTTTGGACGGTTGTAGTCTGCATTAATAGATACTTGAACTATTATTAGTAGGATAGAAACCACTTCGTTGAATTTAATTTGAATTCCTTTTCTTTTATGTTTTGTCCTCCCTCAATGGAGTGAGATACGTTTCGTAATTTAGTCAGACTTGATATCAAGTAATGATTAGTTGTTGGTGATTTGAATGGTCTTATAATTTACTATAGTCGCACTTTATGACTTTCGAAGTGTATTCTTAGACACCATGTGATTCAGATGTTTGATATATGTTGAATACCAATATGTATCAATGATCATGCGTGGCCCTTTCGTGATTCAAATGTCTGATATATGTTGAGTACCAATGTGGCCATTTTAATTAAAAAAAATTGGTTCAGCATCATGAAACAACAACATCACCCCAATGCCTAACAGTATTTCTCAATAAATCATGAATTCACAAACAAACTGCCGTCAATTTTCATCGGCCAATAACTTAAACAATTTCTAAGAATGGAATTTAAGCTAATTAACTGTGAAAACTCCCATATAAATATAATTTGGAGACCCCCTAATTCAACTGAAAATTTAGTCCAACAAAGATTTAAAACAAAAAGAGATAATCAAATGGAAAACAAAGCACCTCCAAATCAGCTTGAAAGTGAATTGGGAGTAGCTCCAACAAAATTCACAATACCGGAATGCTCTTCTTTAATGATGAACATAAGTGGATGATATGCTACAAAACTTGTTGGAATAGGCTTTGGGGAAAAAAGCACCAATACCCAGTAATGCATTTAGTGTAGTTGCAATGTTCCATCCTCATTCACATCGATATAACATTTATGAATCGCATCCGACACATAAATTTTCTGCTTTGAATCCTCAACCATCTATGTGAAATCTGCCCCTCCCCGACAGGCAAATCTAATCCCAATTCAATCATAGTTTCCAAAACATTTAAATCGTATCCATACTTCAATTTAGGTAACCACACTTTTTCAAATACATACCACAAATAATAATTACTCATAAATTAATTAACATATGTAACACTAAGATTTATTGTAAACAAAGGAAAAGCATGGCCTAAATAGTTATGCATTGATGTAATAATATCTAAAAACATGGACAAGCTTTCTTTGGAGTTGGGAAGCATTGTTACAGACCTAGCACGCCATAAATATGAACGTTGGAAGCAGGCTGACCACTTCAAGTTAATTTATTCATTTAAGTATTTGTTTATGCCTTTCTTTTTACAGTTTTAGTATTAGGAGTGCACTTTCACATTTCTGTTACTTATTTCCATTATATTAGGTGATGTGCTCCATGATTGAGTCATTAGTGTATGTAGTGGTTGTTATACAACCTCTATAAATAGCTTTTAACTTTAATGAAAATGTAAGCTTGAAAATCAAATATAATTTTGAGTACTTTAACTCAGAGGTATTAAGGTTCCCTCTAATCGAGCCTTGTGTTCTTTCAAAATAGGTTCTAAGAAGAAATCCACTACTTCACCGACACAAACACCCTCCACCTCTACTAACAAAAAGCCCATAACTCGATTCCATTCCCGGGACCGTAACATTGAGCTTTTGTTATTATCTACTCTTAAATGGCATTTATATATGATTATTGCAAATATCCATTTCTATGTCGAAAATAATGCAAGAACCTCTTGAGTTTTTTTAAAATTATTGTCCAGTAGCATTTGGTGTTCATTATTGGAATTTGTAAAAAGATAACAAGAAATTGAGAAATACTGAAGCTCGTTATAATGGTATTGTTGATGTTGCCAGCGGACATATTGCTTGGACACAAAATGGACTGCCAACAGAATACTGATGTGTGTGTTTGACTCTGCAGTCCCAACCCTTGTTCATCTCTGTTCTTTATATTTCTGAAACCATGGCTTACTCCTTAGTTCCCTCTAAGGTCTTGAAACTTCGATTTTGATTACACTTTATTGTAGGGTTTTTTAATGCCATAGTTTACAATACTTATATTTCCATGGTTGAGAGCACATTTGTCAGGAAAACTTGAAAATTTTGTATCACAGTAATAGTTCATAATAAAGTGTGTTGGAATTAAAACACTCAAATGAACAACTTTTATTAAACTCAAAGATATTACAGGAACATTCTCACTCAAAATACAAAACTACAACTCACTTTTTACTTCTTTTTTCTCTAAATAAGTTCTTATTTTTGTTGATGAAAAACAACTAAACAACTCACCCATTTATAGGTGAATTATACAACTCTTAACTAACACAATTACTCACCACCTCCTCCAACTAATACAATTAATAGCCAACTTATTTAGTTAATTTAATGGCCTCCAAATTGGTTGTAGTTTGTAGCCTCCAATTAGGTTATCACACATAAAAATCTACATACTTAAAATACCTAAATAAATTTACTACATTTTGGATTTGTAGGCTTGGACTTCTGGATTTGGATTTTGGATTTTCAATTTGAATCAAGTTTATATGATCCAACATCTTGGGTTTAATTTATATAATGTCAGCTACTGCATTTTGCACGACCTGTGTTGGGATATTTGTATAATTCACCTCCAACCATACCCATTTAATTACTTATTATTGCTAATTGTGTTGTTCTAAAACCCTTCATTTTGCAAGTTCGTCATATTTATCAATTGATGCTTGATATACTAATACCACGGAGTAAAAGCTCATAGTTACCTTATAGATACAATTAGCTCATAGCTAACTTAGAGTGGTTATATTGACAGTTGAAAATTGTCTAAGAATTCAAGTTCATTAACTGTGAAAACTCCCCTACAAATATTGTTCTGAGACCCCTAATTCATACTCAAAATTTAACCCAACAAAGATTTTAAAACTAAAAGAGATAATCAAATGGACAACAAAGCACTACCAAATCAGTTTGAAAGTGGATTGAGAGCAGCTCCAAAATACTAAAGAGAAGCAACTTCTTAAATAGATAATCCTAAGTAGGATGGATTTATGGTAATGGTTTATTATATTTACGTTATTGATAGAGTATAAATAGATGTCAAAACTAAAGAGGGGCCAATTTTCATTGAAAAGTGCAGGAAAAGAGACAGAACGTACCCTAAAAAACCCAAGTTGTGTGTTAATGTGTTGCTATGAGCTAAGAATAACCGGTTTCTTCGTTGTTACAACCAAAAAATAGCAAAGCCTACCATAAACAAACCAAAAAAACTCCTGATAGATAATACCATAAATACCAAAAAAGTTCAATGTTATAGCAGTGGGCTACATATGTTCATAAGCTCCTTCAATCTGGTGGCATACTCATCAACCTCAGAAAGATTTGTTGGAGTAAAGATGATAATTAACAACTCTAATCACACAAAGATAATTTTTATAAAACTCAAAAAAACATTACTCTTCATTTATACATGGCACTACAAAGCCAATGATAACTCTTCTCTCTATTTTTCTCACACTCTCTATTTCTTTTTCACTCTACTTTCTATGCTATGAATTGGTACATCCTTTGCTCTCTATTTATAGTGTAAGGAGCCAAAGCAAACTAGGCCAATATTGTGCCAACAATGCTCATTCTAACTAGGCCAATATTGTGCCAACAATGCTCAAATTCTAACCACACAATTCCTAATTTCTTGTCCAATCATATTTCTACATATGCATTATTCCTTTTATTTATTAAATTAAGTTTATTAATTTAACACTCCCCTTTAAACTTAATTCTCGATTATTCCCAACGATGCTCTTAACTGACTGAATACTTCGTACTTCAGTTGCTTCTTAAAAAATCAGCAATTTGATCTTGTGTTTTCACGTACTTCAACGTGACTTCCTTTTGCTCAATACACTCTCTTATAGAATGAAATCTCGTGTCTATGTGCTTGCTTCGATCGTGAAACACAGGATTTTTCGCTAATGCCAGGGCTGACTTGTTATCGACAAATATATCAGTTGGATCATGTTGTGTCATTTGTAGTTCCTTCAACAATCGTCGTAGCCATATTGCATGACACACACATGAGGTTGCAGCAACATATTCAGTTTCACAAGTTGACAGTGTCACAATTGGTTGCTTCTTTGAACTCCAAGTGAAAGCTGTTTCGCCGAGAAAAAATACAAATCCGCTAGTGCTTTTCCGATCATTTTTATCTCCAGCCCAATCACTGTCATAGTACCCAACTAATTTGAATTCATCAAATTTTGAATAATGCAATCCAAAATTAGTTGTACCTTTGACATAGAGGAGTATCCTTTTTGCTGCATTCCCGTGAGACTCCTTTGGTGCTTCCATGTATCTGCTCACTAGTCCAACTGCATACAAAATGTCTGGCCTTGTGCACGTCAAGTATCTGAGACTCCCTGATCAGACTTCAGAAATTTGTCAGATTGACTCCTACTCCATTTTCATCCTTGGTCAATTTCAAACTGCATTCAATTGGAGTACTGACGGGATTGCAATTCTCGATCTTGAATTTCTGCAAGATCTCCTTAGCAAAGCCACTTTGACAAATAAAAACGTCATCATCATTCTACTTAACTTCAACGCCAAGATAAGAAGACATCAGGCCAATGTCACTCATTTCAAATTCACAAGTCATCGTCTTCTTGAAATCATCAAACATCTGAGGATTACTCCTGGTAAAAATAAGATCATCCACGTACACGCAAACAAGCAGCATATCTCCACCTTTTACTTTCACGTATAAGGCATACTCATGTGGGCACTTGATAAATCCATTCTCCTGAAAATATTTGTCAATACGGCTGTTCCAAGCTCTCGGTGCTTGTTTGAGTCGGTACAATGCCTTTTTTAGCTTCAACACTTTGCCTTCATGTCCTTTGAAAATGTACCCCGGCGGTTGTTGGACACAGATCTCTTCTTCCAAGTAGTCATTCAAAAATGCTGACTTTACATCCATTTGGTGGATTTTCCATCCATTTTGAGCAGCAACTGAGATCACCAGTCTGATGGTCTCCATTCTTGCAACTAGTGCAAACACTTTATCATAGCCAATACCGGGTTTTTGACTATATCCTTTTGCAATGAGCCTTGCTTTGTGTCGAACAATTTTTCCATTTGCATGCGTCTTCACCTTGAACACCCATTTGACTCCAATGGGCTTTTTATCGGCTGGAAGTTTGGTCAACTCGCATGTCTCATTCTTCTTAATTGCTTGGATCTCCTCTTCCATGGCTTTTCTCCAGTTTTCATCTTTCATGGCCTCTTCAGCATCAATGGGCTCACTATCAATGAGATGACAGTAAAGAGTTAATTCTTCGCTAAGATTTCTGGTAACATCATAAAGATCTTCAATACGATGAAACTTTCTCGGTAGTTGTCTTGGAGTTTCACTTTCATCTTCTTATTCAGGACATGCAACTGAAATAGGACTGCTTGACATTGATGTTGTGGTTGGTTCCTCCGGATCATGCTCATTGTTTTCATCCATGATGAAAGGATAAAAACTATAATTTTTCTTATCATTATTCCACTCCCAAGTGGCTTCTTCGTCAATGGTGACATCTCTTCTTATAATTGTCTTTCCCGTATCGGGATCGAACATCTTGTAACCTTTAGAAAATTCAGAATAACCAACGAACAAGTATTTTCTATTTTTGTCATCTAACTTTCTTCATTCTTCATCAGCAACATGAACATATGCAACATTCCCAAAGACACAAAAATGAGAGATAGTTGGCTTTCTCCCACTCCATGCTTTTTGGGGTGTCATAACTGAAACACTTGTCGTTGGGGATCGGTTCAAGATATAGACTGCACAACCAACCTCTTCTGCCCATAATTCTTTTGGCAAATTTTTGCTCTTCAGCATGCTCCTCACTATATCCATCACCGTTCTATTCTTTCTTTCAACAACGCCATTTTGCTATGGCGCTCTCGGGACTGACAGGAAAATGACGGATTCCATGATGCTCATAGAATCTTTTGAATTCATTAGATGTGATTTCTCCCCCTCTATCGGATCTTACGGCTTTGATGTAATAGTGGTTTTCTTTCTCCACCAACGCCTTGAACTTCTTGAAAGCTTCAAACACTTCTGACTTCTCCTTTAGAAAGTAAACCCATGTCTTCCTACTATAATCATCAATGAATAGCAAGAAATGTTTGTTGCCTCCCAATGATGTTGGTGTCATTGGTCCACAAACATCAGTATGAATGAGCTCAAGGGGTGCCTTAGCTCTTGACATGGACTCTTTTGGAAAACTAGTCCTGGATTGTTTTCCAACAAGACATCCTTCACAAAGTTGATGGGGTTTGTCAATCGGGGGAAGACCATCCACCATCTTCTTTTGGCTTAGCAGTTTTAAACCTCTAAAATTGAGATGCCCGAATCTTAAATGTCAAAGCCAATGATAATCCTTCATGCATGCTTTCAAGCACTTTGCAACGTCTGTCTTGATGTTAAGAGTGAACATTCGGTTCTTTGACATAGGCATACTTGCAAGCAGCTCCTTCTTCTTGTTTAGCAACACCAGCTTTCGGTTCATCATGTGAACTTGGTAATTTTTCTCCAACAGCTATCCCAAACTTAAAATGTTGCTTTTCTTGTTTGGAACATAATACACATTGCTGAGGAATTGGTGCTCTCTATTCTTTAAATGAATAAGAATTGTTCCTTTTCCTCGAATAGGAACCTTTGAGGAATCCCCAAAAACAACATTCCACTGAACGATTGGTCTAGCTCTATGAACATCTTCTTGTCTCCACACATATGGTTACTTGCACCATTGTCAAGATACCATATGTTGTTTTCTTGACTGAATTCACCTTCATAGGTTAGTAATATCATGTCGGTTACATCCTCTTCTTGAATGTTGTTCGCCATTTCCTCTATTTGCTATGGTGGGCTCCGACATTCTACTGCATAGTGGCCAAATCTAGAGCAATTGAAGCATTGGACATTGGACTTGTCACGTCCATCGTTCTGCCTCCAGTTTCCTCTTCCTCTTCTTCGTCCACGACCTCTATCTCTTATGGACTGGTTGATTCCATCATTTTCATCTCTCCTGTGTTGTTGATTTCTGCCATGTCCTCTTCCTCTTCCATTTCCTCCACGACCTCTACCGCATCCTTGACTGAAATGACTAGCAGCTCGGCCATTTTCACCTTCTTTTAACGAAGCCTTTGCCGCCAAGACTTATTCAATAAACTCATCTTTCTATCTGTTCAGTCTTTCCTCATGTGCTTGTAATGAGCCAACATGTTCATCAACGGTCACTGCACTTGTTTCTTGCGACTCTTCTATGGCCACTACTATGTAATCAAACTTCGGTAGTAGTGACTGTAGAAGTTTTTCTACAGTTCTCGATTCCTCGATTTTTTCTCCATATTGTCACATTTGATTGACGACAGATTTTACTAGTGAGGAATAATCCACAACTGCTTCTGTTTCCTTCATCTTCATCATCTCGAATTCTCCTCTCAACATTTGAAGTCGAACTTTTTATACCTTCTCCTCTCCTTGAAGAGAAACTCGTAGTATGTCCCAAGCTTGCTTGGAGGTGGTCGCTTCTGCCACCTTCTCAAACATAACATCATCTAACCCTTGATGGACGATACTAAGAGCCTTCTAGTCATTATGATGACTCTTATGCAAACTGTCTTTTTCTGCTTGAGACATTTGTGCATCTGCAGCTGGGACTTCGTAGCCTTTTTCAACAATATCCCAAACATCTTAGGATCCTAGAATGGCTTTCATCTTGATACACCAATTTTTGTAATTGGTTTTTGTAAGTTGAGAGAAAACGAAGGAAACACCGTTGAGATTCATTTCTATAAAAGAAAATTTGTTTCAAAGCGTATAGGGGTTGTTGCAATGCTTTTGAGTCTATTGCAACACTTTGGTGCGTCGCTATAGCCTTCAGACAATTTTTGCAAGGAGAACAGTAAGGGAAAATATTTCCTTGCAATATTAGATGAACTTGAAAATTTTCCAGAAAGGAAGTATAATGGCTATTGCAACGTTTTTTTGAGTATTAGCCACACTTTACTTAAACTGCGACACTTTTTGCAGTTTTTCGCAACACAGCCTATTGCAACACTTTCTGGGCTGGTTCTGAAACTCTTTAAACTCGACTTTTTTACTCGGGGATTTTTGGGAAGAGGATTGGATACGAAATGGCTCTAGTACCACTTTGTTGCAGTAAAGATGATAATTAACAACTTTAATCACACAAAGATAATTTTTATAAAACTCAAACAAACATTACACTTCTATTTATTCAAGGCACTACAAAGCCAATGCTCACTCTTTTCTCTATTTTTCTCTCTCTATTTCTTTTTCACTCTACTTTCTATTCTATGAATTGATACATCCTTTGCTCTCTATTTAAAGTGTAAGGAGCCTAAGCAAACTTGGCCAATATTGTGCCAACAATGCTCATTCTAACTTGGCTAATGTTGTGCCAACAATGCTCATTCTAACTAGGCCAATGTTGTGCCAAAAATGCTCATTCTAACTAGGCCAATATTGTGCCAACAATGCTCAAATTCTAACCACACAATTCCTAATTTCTTATCCAACCATATTTCTACATATGCATTATTCCTTATATTTATTAAATTAAGTTTATTAATTTAACAAGTTCGTCATGATCCAACCAATTCATAGTTTCTTCAATCTTGTTTGTTTCCTTTGGGGTTAGTTTCACTCTCTTTCTCATGTCATATGCATAATCCTCCAATATAGTCTTGGCCTTTACTTTCTTTACAAATTTCTCATCTTCAGCCTTGTACTTATTGGCATCCTCTTCCATCTTCTCAATCTGTTCCATTGACAATCTTCCTTCTTCATTAGTGATTGTGATCTCATTTTTGCTCCCATTTGACTTATCCTCAGCAAATACATTTAAGATACCATCGGCATCTAGATCAAAGCACACTTTAATTCTAGCCACACCTCTTGGAGCAGGCTGAATGCGATAAAGCGCAAATTTGCCAAGCAAATTATTGTCTGCAGCTATGCTTCTCTCACCCTCGTAAACTGAAAATTATATATATGTCTAGTAGTCAAGTCGAGTGGTGGTCTCACTGTCATGCTTCATAGGAATGGTAGAGTTCCTTGGTATGCAGAAAGTCATTACACCTCCATAAGTTTCCCATCCAAGAGAGAGAGGGGGTGCCATCCATGAGCACACCATCGTTCACCTTCTTGTTGCTCTCGCCACTTGAGATTGCAGCTTGAACTGCAGCCCCATATGCAACTGCCTCGTCAGTGTTTATGCTCTTACACAACTCCGTTCTATTAAACAAGTCGGTCAACAACTGTTGTACCTTTGGAATTCTAGTCGAACCGATAATAAGAACCACATCATGGACATTGCTCTTATCCATTTTGGCATCCTTCAACAACTTCTCAATAGGTTCCATGCACTTACTGAAAAATTCCATGTTTTACTCCTCAAATTTTGCACGAGTTATGCTTGATGAGTAATCGATACCCTCATACAAACAATCAATCTCAATACTCGTCCTAAGATTTGATTATAGAATCCTTTTAGATCTCTCATAAGGCAGTCCTCAATCTTCTTAGAGATTTAGGATCTCTAGAGATATCTTTCTTATGTTTTTTCTTGAAGTCTTCAATAAAGAGGTTCAACATTCTATTGTCAAAATCCTCACCGCCAAGGTGGGTGTCACCAGCTACGGCCAACACTCTGAAAATCTTCTTGTGAATTTTAAGGAGTGAGACATCAAGAGTACCGCCTCCCAGATCAAAGATTAGCACATTCTTCTCCGTATAGCTGCCTACCTTATTGTCAAGGCCATAAGCCATGGCGTAGGCTCATTGATAATACAGATTATATTGAGACCATCAATCACACCAGCATCCTTAGTGGCTTTACGTTGGGAGTCATTGAAATAAGCAGGAATAGTGAACACTGCATTTGTCATGGTTGATCCAATATAAGATTCAGCAACTTCATGCATCTTAGCGAGGACTAAAGAAGAAATTTCCTCAGTGGCAAACTATTTTTCCTAACCCTTGTATGTTACCACAATCACAGGCCTATCATCTGAACCAACAATGACCTTAAACGGCCAAAGTTGTTAGGCCCAAATAATAAATTATGAGAAAATAATAGCAGTAGAATAAAAGACAAGCAGATTTTTACGTGGAAACCCCAAATGAATTAAGGAAAAACCATAGGACAAACTCCGAATAATTCTCTACTATGAAATAATAGTAGGTACACAAAGAGATTACAAAATAGTGGCACTCAAGTGTTTTCAAAAACCTCACTATTTTCTCTCTTACCCAACTCTTAGGAACCATTTTCCTAAGTTTATATGCACAGATTATATTCTTATATCTGTGTTTTTCTTATTTTCTACTCTAACAAATGAAGCAGAAGGCCACCTATATAAAGATGGCCAAAAACGCGTAGGAAGAGCCGCCTAATTAATTCCTTCAATTTCGAAACAATCTGTATCGAAAGTTGTAACCCAGTTTGAAATTTGATTGCCAATCTTACCGACATTGACCTACCATTTCACCAACCTTTATTTGGCACCTTCTTTATTTTCTTTCTGTATCATATATTTGTATCCTCCATTTATGACCTTTTTAATTTTTTTATTTTTAATTATTTTAGTGTCCCACAATGAGAAGGGACACACTCAACAAATCTCCCCCTCTTGACTACATTATGGGACTCTCCATCCCTGTTGTTTTGACACACTGATGGAACTTCTCTTTTGGAATGACCTTTGTCAGCATGTCAGCAGCATTGTTGTTAGTATGAATCTTCTGCAACTTGAACTCCTTTTCTTCATTAGCAAGTCTGAGCCAATGATATCTTACATCAATGTATTTCGTCCGTGCATGATACATAGTATTCTTGCTCAATTCTAGTGCACTTTGACTATCACAATAAACTACATATTCTTCTTGTTGCACACCTGATTCGGTAAAGTATCGCTTTAACCAAAGCATTTCCTTTCCTGCTTCCGCTGCTGCAACGTACTCTGCTTCGGTTGTTGATAACAAAACACATTTTTATAACCCTGATTGCCATGAAATAGCTCCCCCCGAGAATGTAAATAAGTAACCTGATGTAGATTTTCTTTCATTAAGGTCACCAGCCATATCCGCATCTGTGTAACTAACAAGTGTTGGCTTTCCGCCTCCAAAGGTTAAACATAACTTTGAAGTTCCTCTTAGGTATCTGAAGATCCATTTTACTGCTTCCTAATGTGTCTTCTGGGGATTTGATAGAAAATGACTCACAACTCCAACTGCATAAGCGATGTCTAGTCTCGTACACACCATTGCAGACATCAAACTACCGACCGCTAAAGAATATGGAACATTTGACATATCTTCTTTATTTTTCTCTATTGAAGGGTAGGATTTCTTACTCAACTTGAAATGAGTGGCAAGTGGAGTGCTAACTAGTTTAGCATTTTTCATATTGAATCTTTCTAGTACTCGTTCAGTATAATTTTCTTCTAATAACCACAGCCTGTTTGACCTTCGATCTTGAGTAATCTCCATTCCAAGAATTCGCGTTGCCAGTCCCAAATCCTTCATGCCAAACCCCTTTGACAAATCACACTTCAACTTACTAATCATTTTGGCATCTGGTCCAACGATTAGCATATCATCAACATATAAGAGAAGAATGATAAATTTTCCATCAGAGAATTTCTGGACATATACTCATGGATAAGCTTTTATCCTCTTGTATCCTTGATTCACTATAAAGGAATCAAACATTTTATACCATTGTCGCGGGCCTGTTTTAACCCATACAAACTTCTCTTCAAGCGATAAACCATGTCCTCCTTTCCCTTAACCTTGAAACCTTCTTGTTGTTCCATATAAATTTCTTATTCTAAATCTCCATTTAGGAATGCGATCTATACATCAAGTTATTCTATCTCAAGGTTCAAGCTGGCTACAAGACCTAGCACAACTCGAATGGAACTCATTTTCACAACTGTTGAAGAAATCTCATCAAAGTAGATACCTTTCTTTTGAGTAAAGCCTTTGACAACCAATCGAGCTTTGTATCTTACTAGGTAGCCTTCATCTTTCTTCAGCTTGTACACCCATTTGTTCTTGAGTGTTCTCTTGCCTTTAGGAAGTTTCACCAGCTCGTACGTGTCATTCTTCTTCAAAGAATTCATCTCCTCCTGCATGGCCTTCATCCAACAATCTTTATCTTTACAAGATTGCACGTCTTGGAAGCTTTCAGGCTCCCCCTCATCAGTGATTGAAATATAGTCAGAACTGGAGTATTTTGATGGATGGTGTTCTCTGATTGACCTCCTTAATTGAGGTTCTTCTTCTGGTATAATGGGCTTCTCTGGCTCCCCATGCTCAACACCCTCTTCATTCATATCTTCATCTATAATCGTATCTTGATCCCTCAAAACTGGCTCTTCTTCTCCATCTTGTTCTGATTGATGCATTCTTCTTTCTGTGGCATCATCTGATAGAATGCTCTCTGGTGTAATATCGATAACACCATCACTTGTAGATCTTTCACCGATGATAGCATTCTTATGAAAAACATCTCGACTCCGTACAATTTTATTTTTCACCGGATCCCATAATTTGTAGCCAAACTCTTCATCTTCATAACCGACAAAAGTGCAAGGAACTGATTTATCATCAAGCTTTAGCCTTAACTCTTTAGGAACATGCATAAATGCCTTGCAGCCAAATACCCTCAAGTGAGAGTATGAGATATTTCTACATGTCCAGACCCTCTCTGGAATATCAAAATCCAAAGGTGTTGAAGGTAGTCGGTTGATAAGGTATACAGTAGTATTGACAGCTTCTCCCCAAAATGACTTAGGTAAGTTAGCCATTTTGAGCATGGATCTAACTCTTTCGATAATGGTACGATTCATTTATTCAGCAACTCCATTGTGTTGAGGCATACCAGGAACTGTCTTTTCATGCCATATACCATGTTGACCACAATAATCCTTGAACTCCTTGGAGATATACTCACCACCATTATCTGTGCTAAAACACTTCAATGGCACTCCAGTCTCCCTTTCCACCATCGCATGGAATTGTTGAAAGTGCTTGAATACTTGATCCTTTGTGCGCAGCAAATCCATGTCTTCCTTGAGAAATCATCAATGAAGGTAAGAAAGTATCTTCTTCCTCCAATGGATTTTGTATCTATGGGACCACAAATGTCAGAGTGTACCAACTCTAACTTATTATTTCTCCTTTTAGAGCTTTTCTGAAATGAAACTCGATGTTGCTTCCCAAATAAACAGTGATCACACGGGTTAATTTTTCCTTTGGCTAATGGGATGAGGGACTTCTTAGCCAGTATATTCAACTCTTTCTCACTAACATGCGCCAATCGTTTGTGCCACAAATTTGGTGAAGCATCATCTCCAACTGTATTCAGTTGACCCACACATATTGTTGCGTGCGTTTTGTATAGCGAGCAACACAATCTTCTTTTCACCACCACCAACGATGCTTTGATGAGTTTCCAATTTCCATCGCTTGTATGATTGTGATAACCTTCCTTGTCCAATACACTAACAGACAATAGGTTCAACCGAAGATCTGGAATGTGTCGCACATTTTTAAGTGTTAATGTGCATCCGACACTTGTCTTCACGCAGATATCACTAATTCCTACCATTTATGAGACATTATTATTTTCCATTCTAATAGTACCAAAATTGCATGCTTTATATGTTAAGAAGTATTGCCTTTTCGGAACACAGTGGTATGAGGCACCGAAATCTACAATCCACTCGGCGGTATCTGCATCTCCAACATGACAACAATCTGCATCATGAGTTACTAAAGCCACCTCTCCATCTTCTATTATGACTATAGTAGATGTTTTTTTGTCATTATCATGACTTCGGTTTGCGTTCTCTTGTTTAAAGAAATGATAATCCCTTTTGAGATGACCCTGCTTTCCATAGTGGTAGCATGACCTCTTCTCCCGGGACTTAGATCTATCTCTCAATTTTCCATTCCCATGGCCTCTAATCTTGCTTCGGCCCCTGTTCTCTGTGACAAGGGCTTATGAACTGGTACTGGCAACGTCCCTTCTATGAAGCTCTTCATTAGACTATTCTTTACCATAGACATTGTTACCACACCATTTAGAGTTGAGTTACTCAATGATACGACAAGAGTATCCCAACTATCTGATAGAGTTCTCATCAAAAGACATGCTTGCATCTCATCATCCAAGGACATACCAGTGACTGCTAACTCACTTATGAATCCTTCAAAGTCGTTCAGGTGTTGTGTGATTGATCGTCCCTCTATCAGTTTCAAGTTCATGACTTTGAGAATCATGAACACTTTTCCTTGAGCATTTTTAGCTTCCTACATATCCTCTAGTTTCTTCTAGAGAGCTTTGGGATATGTTTCGTTCCTCACGTGATTGTACAGGCTAGCATCTATCCATTGGCGTATTATATCCAATATCTGCTTCTTCAACTTTATCCACTACTGGTCTTTCATATTCTTCGGCTTTGTGTCGTCACCCTGAATTGGATCATACGAATCTTGTCACATATAACATTATGTGACAATAATATGTTGTCATAATGTCATCGCTAATAACTCCTTTGCAGATAATATTTTATCAAAATGTTGTCACAAATAGTAAAGTGTTTTCGTGACAACATTTTCTTGTGACAACTTTTATTGTAACTAAAAGAGGAAATTGTCGTCTCAAAAAAGCTACTTGTCACATATAACACATCAAAATGAAATAAAACTACATGACAATATGAAAAGCCATCACACAAAAATTCATTTGTGACAATAAAGTTGGCATAGATATTACATTTTTTTGTGACTAACAATTTACTTGTCACAGTATTTTATTAGTTACAGCTTTTGTTGTCACTGAAAAGAAAACTCCTTGTTATAAATAATGTTGTTGGCACATATTATAATACTTGTGATAATAATTGATGTCACAGAAGAGTTTCGTAGTTGTCACACAAGTTTATATGTGACAAGAATAGTTGTCCCAAAGATATCGTCGCTAATAACTCCGTAACTGATAATATTTTTAAATGTGTTGTCACAAAAATTACAATTTTGGTGACAATAATTTTCATGTCACACATTGATTGTCACAAATAGAGCAAATTGTCACATTATATACGACAATTTACTGAAAATGCATGACAACTATTATTTATCGTCACAAAATACTCTTTGTGGTAACTTTTTACTGTCACATAATATTTGATGACAACACTGAACATCTGTTACAACTTTTTTCTGTCTCTATCTATATGTAGTTGCAACATTAACTTATTACATTAATTATTTGTAACAACTTTGGATTGAAGAGAACTCAAATTTAGAGAAATGTTGTCATAAATTCTCAAGACACATTAACGAATTTATGAATATAATAATAACTAAGATACATAAACAAGGTTATTAACAAAGAAATAGGAACAAAGTGTTGACTATAGAAATGAAAATAGATTACGAATCAAATAAGACTAATCTACACTCATTTTTACAAAAGCATTTTTGCAACTCAATATATCAGTGAAAAGCCACAAGACAAGAACTACTGAAAAAAGGAGTGTATAAGACTCAATTTAGCAAAAAAATGGCTAAATTCTTTCAAAGCCTCTAGAGAAAAGCTTGTATCTTTTCTAAACCAAAGCTCAGTTACGAACATCTCTAACTAATCAAATTGATTCAATTGAATCTCCAAAACAAACGAACACCTTCACGAATCTAAATTAGGCATACGATTACAACACTAAATCATACTATGCAAGTTTAGAAAATTTCCATAAAAAATGGAGCTTGTAATGTCTAACCTCTCAAAGGCTGAACTCGAACTGCTACCCATGCCGCTATTATAAAATTGAATGCTCAAAAGTATGTAATGTTATAGTTGAAATCCAATGACTTAGGATTAGCTATACCATGTTAGAAACCCCCAGTGCGATTTCCGCGCAATTATATAAGTTGTGCTTTTTTAAGGTCAGAAACAACTACGTGGTCTCCAGGTTTCCTTTCATTGTATACAAACTGCAGAATATAAAAGGAAAAGGGCAATCAGCAATCTATGATTGAATACTAAACAAAAATTACCAAAACTTTTGAGTGAAATACCTTGTTTATTATGCCATATTCAATCCAAACAAAATCTAGCCACACTATGAGAAGCTACTAGAGGGAGCCAATTCTATTTCTAGCCAAAAACAAAGGGGAAACCCAGAAAATAACGAGTATAAAGCAATAGAAAGCATTTTGTAACATTTTCATTAACATAGAGAGCTACAACGAAGAAATTAACAAGTAAAAGAAAACACGGGCATTCATTATAAAGAAAGACTAACTATAAGCATATGAGATTTTGAAAGGACAATCAGGATAATCAATAAAAAAATACAAAAAATATAAAACAGATGAGAAGGGAGAAAACAGAAACCAATTTTAGTTCATAAGAGGAGTAGTAAGAAGCGGGTATTCAATATCGTTCTGCTTGTCAATACCAATTTTGCCAGTTTCATATAGCTGTTAAATTCCATACATGTTTCAATAAATGTATTCATAACAAAGACATTTATATTCCTACTCTATAATAATACCATAAAGCTGATCCACCAAAATTACATTACGCAATATGGCTTTAGCATATACCAAAAGCTTAGAAACTAAACAATTTTGTAACACAGAGTAAAAGTCATTGGAACATAGGTTAAGCAAATATCGGACATGCATAACTACTTAACATTTATTAGAAGTTCAGGAACATGACAATGATATGGTACAAACTACAAAGGAAAGTTCATAGTGAAAGAATTAAGAAAAATTAACATGCATTAGATATAAGCTCAAACCTTCTGTGGCATGATTTGAAACCTACGAACATTGTTCATCAACTCTTCTCTTCTCAATTTATCATTGTATGCTTTCCGCTTCAAAGAATCAAGTAGAAACTAAATGATAATCAAGTAGAAACTAAAATGCCACACAGTAATAACATGATCTCATACTGAGGCATTTTCAATGGAGACAAAAATGGATAATATTATGAAAATGCAGTGGAAGCCACATGGATCAGCTAATTAAAGAGAATTAGATGAGAGATTAGTGTTCTAACAAAAAGCAGAGTCTTTTAAGGTTTCTCAATGTTGGTGGAATTATATTGGTTAAGTTGTTTAAAGATCCAAGCTGACTAAGCTCGTCAAATTTTCAAGCTCTTACGAAATTCTTCCACTTAAATCATTGCTATAAAGTTCCCTGCTAAGAATCTATTTTTACTTCTAGTCCAAATAATAAGAATATCTCATACATGTAAATAAATGCGCAAAAGCAATGTTGAATGAAATTTTTTAGAGAGAAGCAGATACAAGATACAGGAGTACACAGTAACAATGACAAATAGAACAAACCTGTTGGAAACAATGATCCGGATAAATAAAACTATATACATCCGAATTAAGTTTGAAAGAAACAAAAACGAACTCTCTTAAAATCCAAACGGAAGCATCCGAACAAAGCTAAGATAGCTTATTGAACAAAATCAGAAACCTAAGCAGTGGAGGAAAATCATCCGGACAAAGTCTGAATAGAAAACAAACTTCCGTCCTCTAGACTTGCAACTGGAAGAACTGATTGAAGCCATCTCCGGAAGGAAGATCCGAAACATATAGGTCCAAAAGACATCCGGAAGACACATCCGGAAGACCTATATTCAACAACTAAGGAAAGTATAAAACATAGCTTTCCTTGTGCCTCCTTGGTCTACAATAGTCAAAGAACCTTTTGTAAATAGAAGACAGCTGGCAAAGTTTAAAGTAAAGTCAAAAGGAGCAGACAAAGGACAGCAAAAGTCTAAACTACTTTTAGACTAGACCAATAAAGGCGCGCGTGGAGCTCACACCATATGACAATTGGTATAAAAGTTAGTGCATCACAAAATGACAAGAAAAACGATCACTGACAACTTTCAGCACCAATCCCAAGAATATCGTCTAACAGACTAATCAACGGATCCAAAAGCTCTACCTCACGACCTGATCAAGGGTGAAGATCAAATGTAAGCTCACCAACCACAAACGGCTACATTTATGTTCAAAGCCTATAAAAGGAACTCTTCACCAAATGAGAAGGTAACTGATTGACTTACAAAAGCAAGTAACAAAGAAATACATTCAATTAGTTGAGAAAATCCCTCCAAGAAACTCCTAATACAAAATCTGTTTGTAAGGATTCCCAAGTGAAACTATAAACTTGAGGAACTCCAAAACCAACCTTTTGTTGCAAACCAAAAGTGTAAAATCTCTAACTTGGGTGAGTTGGGAGATTGGGATAGAACTTGAAGTAGGTGCTTCGAGCGAGATCTCCCTGTAGGACTCAACTTAGATTCGAGGTAGAAGGCTAGGTGGTATATCCTACTAAAGACGGGAGGACTCAGCTAGGAGTTGGTGCTTCTAGTGGTATATCCTACTTCTGGAAGAAGTCATCATCTGGAGACAAATCTGTAAGGCTTGATTCATGCCCGTTGAAAAGGAATCCACGAGTGGACAAGCTCTTCTGGGGACTGGACGTAGGCAGGGCCGAACCAGTATAAAATACTTGTGTTTGATTTCTGTTTACTTTTACTATACTGCATTCATATTGTATCATCCGGATTCGTCTTCCGGATCACATTTATCATCCGTACTCATCATCCGGATCATAATCAAACACGCTACACATACTTTTTCTAAGTTTATAAAATCCGCGAAAAAAGGCCATTCACCCCGCTCTATCCTTATAAATACTCTAACAGGGACCAACAAGTGGTATCAGAGCAAGTACTCAAACTAGAGATCTAATAATCTCGAGCTAAAGGTCCACATATTTTGATTCATAAATCAAAATGAGTTTCCACAACTCGCAACTTCTTCCCGAGGGTATGTCTGTTACCCGTCCTCCACTCTTCACTGGTGAACACTACACATTCTGGAAAAACCGGATGAAGAACTTCATCCAGTCACAAAGTACGCAAGCATAGTTAGTTATTAAAAATGGTCCATATGAACCTACTTACGAAGTAGGAGGCATGACTACCCGAAAACCATCAAGTATGTGGGATGATGACTTTAAAAAATTGTGCGAAAAACGCAAATGCTATTAACATGCTTCATTGTGCTCTTAGTGCAGCGGAATTCAACAGGATATCCGGATGTGAAACTGCTAAAGAGATATGGGAAAAGCTGGAAGTAACCTATGAGGGAACTACCAAAGTAAGAGAAGCCAAACTTGATGTACTCCAACAAAAGTTTGAATCTTTCAAGATGGAGCCTATAGAATCAATCAGCAGCATGAACACTAGATACATGAATCTAGTAAATGAGATGAAGAGGCTAGGGTAGGAGATTCCAGAAGTAGATATGGTCAAGAAAGTGCTCCAGAGTCTCACCAAGGAATGGGACAATAAAAAGACTGCCATTGAGGAAGCTCATGACTCAAATTTCTATAGTTATGATGAACTCATTGGTAATCTTCTAACTCAAGAACTATCCTTGGAAAGATACAGTCAACAAGAAAAGAGACCTGAGGAGAGAAAGAAGGCCATTGCTCTTAAGGCAGAATCCACCAGATCAGGCTCATCCGGAGTGGAAGAGCAAATAGATGAGTCAATGAGTACTAAAGATCAACTCGCTCTATTGACCAAAAGGCTAAATCGATTCATACAAAAGAAGGATAAAAGAAGATCAAAAAGGTATGAATCTCGGAGATCAAGAGAAGGCACCTCCGGAAGAAGTAAGCACAAAAGGAATCCGGAAGAAAGGAAAGATCCGGAGAAAGACGCTGCTTATTTCGAGGGTGGTGAAAAAGGTCACTTCAGAACAAAATGCCCCAAGCTCAAGAGAGCTAAGTAACTTAAAAAGAAGGCAATGGTTGCTACTTGGAGCAACAGTGAAGAAAGCAGCAGCTCATCCTCAACAGAAGAAGAGGAAACCACCAACTGTGCATTCATGGCCCTAACAGAGCCGGAAGCAGAGCAATCCGGAAGGAACACCTCCAGACAAGAAACTGTGCAAATTGAAGAATCAAAATCAAATTCAGCAAACACTGAGGTAAACTCTTACTCTAACTCTACCTCTAACTTTGATCTTGCAAAAGCTCTTTCTATTGTTATTAAGGGAGTAAAGAAGAATGCAAAGGCAATCAAATCCCTGAAAAGAGCAATACTAGAATTAGCTGAAGACGCTGAAGTAATGGCACAAGACATCAATCTGGTTAGAGCAACCAAACATATTGATGTAGTAGAAGAAAACTTCTTGAGAAATCAAGTCCAGATTCTGAACGCAAATGTAGTGAGACTAGAAAGAGAAGTTAGTCTATTGAACGAAGTATCTGGAAGGAAACCTGAAAATCCAAGAAGAGATGATCCTCCTCTTTCTCAAAACCAAATTCAAAAGAATCCAAATCAAAAGACAAATCAAGTTAGCAGACAACCACAAGCTCAAAGATATACTGCAGCTCAGAAAGGAAAAGCTAAAATAGCTTACAACCAACTACCTATCAAACAGAGGAGAAATCATAATGCTGAAGTTGCACCTCCAACCAGCTTCCGGAATTATACCGGACCATCCACTAGTGTACACGAAGCTGGATATAAAGGCAACTACGGAAGAAAGGATCTGAAGAGGATCAGCAAGAAGCAAATGCAAAACATGCCTATTTCAGGATGCAGGTTTTGTGGGAAAAATAACCATAAGACCAAATCATGTAGATTAAAAAATGGCTATTATGATGATTATCCTTAGCCTGAGATGGTTATTAACCCGAGAGGACCGAAATCTGATTGGGTACCCAAACCCACTTGATATGTTTTGCAGGTATGCCTTAGATCCACAGTAGATCAACACACTTGGTATATTGATAGTGGATGTTCAAGGCACATGACAGGTGATGAGAAGGCCTTCATCACATTAACCCGGAAGAAGGGAGCCATAGTAAGCTTTGGAGACAATCAAAAGGGATAGATCATTGGTCATGGAACCATTGGATCTGGGTTAAAGATTGAAGATGTCTCACTAGTTGATGGACTGCAATTCAACCTACTGAGTGTAGCTCAATTATATGACAAAGGAAGAATAGTCACATTTGACTCCGGAGGCTGCTCAATTTATGATAGTAAGTCAAATCAACTTATTCTTTATGCACCTAGAGTAAATAATGTCTATTCTGTAAACATTAAAAATGATAAAAAGAATATATTCCTGGTGTCTAAAGAAGAAGAATCATGGCTATGGCACCGGAGATTGGGATATGTAAGCATGAATCTCCTGTCCAAATTAGCCAAAAAGGAATTAGTTGAGGGTTTACCTAAAGTTGCTTTTAATAAGGATCATTTATACACCGCATGTCAATTAGGTAAATAACATAAGAAAAATTTCTCTTCCATATCATACATTCCTTCCAAAAGAGTACTTGAGCTCTTACACATTGATCTTTTTGGTCCAATTAAGCCACTAAGTTTAGGTAAAAGAGAATACACCATGGTCATTGTAGATGACTATTCTCGATATACCTGGGTTCTCCTGCTAACAAGCAAGGATGAAGCATATGATCAATTCTCCAAAACATTCATCCGGATAGAAGTAGAACAGGGCATACACATTGCACGCATCCGGAGCGATAATGGTGGGGAGTTCAAAAATAAGCATTTTGCTAACGTTTGCGACTCCAAGGGCATTGAACATATTTTCTTTGCCCCTCACTCCTCAAAAAAATGGAGTGGTAGAAAGAAAAAATAGGACCATAGTAGAAATGGCAACAATGCTAAGTGAAAATAGTTTGCCAAAATATTTCTGGGGTGAGGCCGTAAACACAGCTTGCTACATCTTAAATAGAGCTCTCATCAGAAAAACTATAAAAAAGACCCCATATGAAATCTGGAAGGGAAGCAAACCGAAAATCGGATACTTCAAAGCATTTGGATGTAAATGCTACATCCTTAATGACAGAGAGCAATTAGGAAAATTTGATCCTAAATCTGATGAAGCAATTTTCCTAGGCTACTCAACACATAGTAAGGCTTACAGAGTCTTCAATAAACGAACCCAATTTGTAGTAGAGTCTATACAAGTAGATTTCAATGAAACTAACACTACAGGAAAGAAAAACTTCACTCCGGAAGCTGGAAAATCTGAAGAGGAGAAAAATATCCCTGATTCATTTCAAATCAAGAAATACACAGAGGAAGATGAGTGAAAATCCTATAATCCAGAGGCATATCAAGTCAATCACAATCCACAGTAAATTGACTTTAATGAAGAAATAGTTGAAGCTGAAGAAGAGCACGTCCAAATTCAACATGAAGGCTTGGAAAGAGAAATCCGGACACACAGAGATCATTCTATTGAGAATATTCTAGAGGACATTCAGAATCCAGTTAGAACCAGAGGACAGCTCAACCCGATGATGAGTCACACTACTTTTGTCTCTCTCATAGAGCCAATGAAATTTCAATATGCTGAAGGAGATGAAAGCTGGATGATGGCGATGCAGGAAGAGCTAGATCAATTCACCAGGAATGATGTATGGGATCTTGTGCCCTCTCCCAAAGGAAAGTCGATTATAGGCACTAAATGGGTGTTCCGGAATAAACTTGATGAATCCGGAGTAGTAATAAGAAATAAGGCGAGACTAGTTGCTCAAGGCTACAATCAACAAGAAGGAATTGATTTCGAAGAAACATTCGCTCCTGTAGCAAGACTGGAAGCAATCCGGATCCTATGTGCTTTTGCATCATTCATTGGGTTCACATTATACCAAATGGATGTCAAAAGTGCATTTCTAAATGGCGTCATTCAAGAAGAAGTATATGTCAAGCAACCACCCGGATTTGAAGACCCAAAGCATCCGGATCATGTCTACAAACTAAAGAAAGCTCTCTATGGATTAAAGCAGGCACCAAAAGCCTGGTACGAAAGACTGACCTCATTCCTTATATCCAAGGAATATACTAGAGGCAAAGCAGATACCACAATCTTCATCAAGAAGAAGAAAAATGACATTATTCTAGTCCAAATCTATGTGGATGATATCATTTTTGGTGCCACTGATGAGAAGATGTGCAAAGAATTCAGCTCTCAAATGCAGAAGGAATTTGAGATGTCCATGATGGGAGAGCTCAACTTCTTTCTTGGCCTACAAATCAACCAAAGTCCAGACAGGATCTTCACTAATCAATCAAAATACACCAAGGAGATTTTGAAAAAATTTGAAATGGACAACAGCAAACCAATGTCTACTCCCTTGAGTTTAGATACAGTCTTATCCAAGGACTGTAAAGGGAAAGATGTTGATCAAAAGCTATATAGAGGAATGATTAGCTCACTCTTATACTTAACAGCCAGCAAACCTGACATACACTATGCAGTATGCTACTGTGCAAGATATCATGCCAATCCAAAGGATTCTCATATCACGGCTATCAAGAGGATACTGAGATATTTCCTAGGAACCACTGAAGTTAGGATATGGTACCCTAGTAATGGAGATTTTACTCTCCAGGGGTTTATAGATGCAGATTATGGCAGAGATACTCTTGAAAGAAAAAGTACATCCGGAGGATGTCATTTTCTTGGGGATTGCTTAGTCTCATGGTATAGCAAGAAGCAAACTTCAGTTGCCTCATCCACCACGGAAGCTGAATATATGGCAGCTGGAAGTTGTGTTGCTCAACTCCTACGGATCAAACAACTTGAAGATTATGGAGTACAATCCGGATGTGTGGATGTATTATGTGACAACAAAAGTGCTATTGATGTGTCAACGAATCCGGTGCTTCATAGCCAGATGAAACAAGTCAACATAAGGCATCACTTCATCCGGGATCATGTGATGAAAAAGGATGTTGCATTGGTATATGTCCCAACCAATGAACAAAGAGCTTATATCTTTACTAAACCACTAAGTAAGGATCAATTTGGGAAATTAAGAGAATCAATTGGAATGTCAAATCCAATCTAGAAAAACTCCGAAAGAAAGCCTCAAATCAAGCCAGATACAACAACAACAACAACATTACCCCAATGGCTCCCGCACAAACGGGGTAAGGGGGGTTTGGGTGTACGCAACCTTAACCCTGTAATTACAGAGAGGTTGTTTCCAATTGACCCTAAAGTGAAGTTGCAAACAGCTATCCGTGACATCACAATAAAAAGAAGCTCAGACAGTTTAATGAATCATTTTGCTTTAGTCCATTATAATCTAAAGCCAAAGAATGGTGAATCTTTGGCCGGATGTTGACATCACAAATCAAGCCGGATGTTGAGATAAAATCCTCACTTCGGAAGAAAAAGAAGAATGAAAAGTAGATTCCGGAAGATTGCCACATCAGCCGACAGCAATGACGTATGGCAGTAAAAGCCCATAAAGGTAACTGTTACTTTTTGAATTTCAAAAGTCCAATGGTTGTTACACGCGCCGTAAATACAGCAGTAAATTCAAAAATAAACCATTCCCATTCTCCGGGTAAACTGAATTCACCTCTCTCCAAAAATTTCGACTGCCCTGTCATCAATCCAGTCAAAAACACCGGAGTTCGAATTACAAATATACCCTCACTTTAAAAAGTCTATATAATCCCCCTCAAAATCCCTTCTCTTCACACGAGCAACAATCTAATTGTTACTCTGCAAAAACTCAAACCTAAATCATCATCTTTTAAAAACTCAAAAATGGCAGCCAAAAACACCTCAAACACCCTCGAAATCCTACCCAGCAAAAACCTCTTTCAAGTATTAGACTTGAAAGAAGAAGATTTTAAATCTCAAAACCTCGGATTTCGTCATCCCTACTGATCATCTAGGAGATGACTATCTATTCAAAACTCCACCCTTCTTCACCCTAATTGAAGATCAGAATTTGGGTGACCTTCTCAAAATAAACTACCCAACCTATCCAGAACTGGTGAAAGAATTCTACTCAAATTTAAGTGCGCATAATCACTTTGATGCCCTACGCACTGAGATTCAAGGAAAGGTTATCATTCTAACACCAGAATTCTTTGAGAAGAATCTAAAGATGAAAAATTCTGGGGTTTTGCTGAGAAAAGATGGGGATGAGACCGGAATCAAATGACTCCAAGCTGTGGCTCCACCAGAATTATTTCGACGACAAATTCTCAACATACTTCCCCAAAATGCCCAGATTCCTACAGCATGCTCTAGCAAAACTTGTTCTGATAAGAAAAGGATCATTGACTACAGTTTCCTCCCTCCAGCGCTGTATTCTGCAGCACTGGGTTGGCTGCGTGGAAGCAAACTGGCCAGTCTTGATCATCCATTATCTCAAGACCCATGTCAACTCACATGGTGCCTTGATCACAAGGATCCTTCAAGCGGAAGGAGTGGATCTTACTGGATTTGAAGGAATTTATGAAAAGCCAATCCTCGAGAACAACTTCCTGAATCTCCGCTTCAATGAAGAATGGGATGAAGAAAAAGCGAAGTTAAGAAGGGATGAGCGAAAAGTTAAATCCAGAAAGGAAACTGATCCGGAAGCAGAAGCCCCAGTTCTCAAGAGGCCTAGAACCACAAAAGCCAAAGCCAAAAGGCAAACGGAACTGGTTCCAGAAGAAGTTGATGAGGATATTCTGCCTCTCACTCAAGTCCTAGGCTCTCAACAACCCAGACCCAGAGGAAGATTGATAAAAGCAGCAGCCAAAAAGGGATTGCATGGGCTTACTACTGGGCTACCTAAAATTGTAACAAAGGCGATTGAAGCTGGAAGAAAGAAAGCCAAAAGAACTTTGGCTGAGATGAAGGAAGAAGCTGATGATGAGGAAACGGAGGATGAGGCTCCTCAAAAACAACTTCAGAGAAAGGGGCTAACATTTGATGAAGCTCTTGCTACTCAACAAAAGAGAGCTAATGAGGGCAGAAGGCTTGCTGGGATAGTTCTAAATGAAGAGGCCAAGTAGTATAGAGAGAAGGTTGCGTTTGAAAAGGCTAAATCCAGCAGAGGGAAGAATATTCCTGGAGCAACGAAAATTGTAGGGCAAGATGGCAATCAATTTGATGTCATTCAAGCAGTAATCAAGGAAAACATGAAAATCAACAGAGAAAGAACTGAAGGTCCTGGAGAATCCTCACAGATTGCTCCTATTCTTATTGATTCACAAGCCCTGGATGTCATCTCAAAAATTCCGGAAGCAGCTGAGTTTATCTTTGCTGAAAGAATAAATCCACTTCCGGAGAATTTGCTTGGATCAAGCCATGAGGTCATAAACCTTGAAAGTCCTGAAAAGGCATTGCAGAAGGTTGTTGAGGACAGTGCCAACATGCCGGGGAAGAAAGTCCTGAAAAGGCATCTAAAATGGCTGAGGACAATTCCAGCCATCCGGAGGAAGGGATGGAAAAAGAAAGGGATGAGAATCAGACACAACAAACCAATGAGGTAATTCCTAATCTTCTTCATCCCTCTTCTGATACTGAAAAGCACAACTTAGCTACAATCTCTCAAAATGTAGCTAAGGCCTTAGTGCCGATCCCGGATGCAACAGCCCCGGAGGAGGGAGAAGGTCTGAGTTCCAAGGGACACACTTCTGAAGTGGATCCTGTGGGCGAGGCTAATCCGGAGGAAAGGGAAATAAGCAAAAGTGAAGCAGGAGTAGTTGGAGGCTCACAATCGCCAAATAATAGCCCCTCCGGAAGCAGCTCAAACTCCGATAGTGTATCAAGCTCATCCGGTAGTGAATCATCCGGACCCTCCAACAAACAATTCCCTCCTCACACCGAATCAGTAACCCTTCCTGACAAAAACTCCAAAGAATCCAAAGTGAGTGCAGCTCTCAAACTTCTTCAGGAGGCAACCCTTGAACACCATGAAGAAGGGTTTATCAAAAAGAGCCTCCTAACCATCTGCACCCATCTCAAGGCTATGGAAAAGGAACTACTAAGGCAAATGTCAAATAAAGAGGTCCGCAAGGATTTGGGTGAAATTAAAGAAAGGTTGAACTGCCTTCCCAGAATTGAGCAACAAGTCATGAACTTCCCAACACCTGGAGCTCTGGCGGCAGCTTCCCTCTCTGAGATCAAGCCCCTCTTGAATGAAATAAAGGAAAGCACCTCTGCATCCAACCAAAACACCAGTCAAGCAAATAACTTAGCCTCTGATAACTGCGCAGCAGTGCTAGAAAAGGTGTCCTCCTCAGCCACAGACCTATCCACAGAACTTAAAGACTACATTGATACCAAGTTTGAAAACTTGTCAACATTCATGGAGGATAGGGATCTGAAACCAACTTAGCTCAGTATAGAGACTGATCAGCAAGTCACTCAAGAGATGCTTGCAAATTTTATAGACAAAATCCTCCCCCAACTGAAAGAAAAGATTCTTGATGATATGGGCGATGAAATGCAAGCAAGGAACTCCAGCATTGAGCAATTAATAAATGAGTGGAAGAAAACCGTCTTCAAAGAGATTAAAGATCAGACGGAATCTATCCACAATATCCGGAAGGGACTTAGTGATGAAATCACTCTTCTTCAAGCCAGAATAAATAAATTGTCTATCTCCGGACCCTCCTCTTCTCCGGATACTACAGAATGCCAGCTCATTCCAATCCTGCACGATCTGGTTCAGTCTATAGGGGATTCAGGGTTCATGAGCCAAAAGGGCTTAACTATCCTCACCAAGGCCATGTTCCCTTACTTTGATCCGAAGGACCAAGAACAGATTCGACGCATCCTCCCTCAAGTCTCACAGTCATATGACCAGCTCCGAAGGGCCCTTCGTCCTTATTACCTGACTCCGCCTATTGTAAATCAAATTATTGATGAGCGAGCCAAAGGTAATAAAAACTACTCTGTCTACTCCTCTGCATGGCAGAAGACTTGGGATAAACGCACCTATATGGTCATTGACCCCCTTGATGGAAGCAAAAAGGGGGAGGAAGAAGATAGTCAAGGAGACGGAAGGGGGAAAGGAAAAACAGTGCAAGTCCGGAAGAGTGGTCCATCCGGAGAGATAGTTAAGCTAGCTAGATAAACATGTAATAGCTAGATTCTCTTTATATGTATTTCTGTATCTTGTAACCCTGAACTTCATGATGTTAACAGTTGTTAACAATAGAAGTATATATAAAGAGAGAACTCTTAACTATCAAAACAATTGCTTCTAAAGTACAATCTGTAATTGTACTACAACAAACTTAGAAGCATAAGTCATAAAATTATAGGGGAGCCTGGATACTAAAATCACGGGGGAGTAACTTAAAAAATTAAGTATCTTAAAGTTTTTGTTTCCATCAAATGGGGGAGATTGTTGGAAAACAATGATCCGGATAAATAAAACTATATACATCCGAATCAAGTTCGAAAGAAACAAAAACGAACTCTCTTAAAATCCAAATGGAAGCATCCGGACAAAGCTAAGATCGCTTATTGAACAAAATCAGAAACCTAAGAAATGGAGGAAAATCATCCGAACAAAGTCTGAATAGAAAACAAACTTCCGTCCTCTAGACTTGCAACCGAAAGAACTGATTGAAGCCATCTCCGAAAGGAAGACCCGGAACATATAGGTCCAAAAGACATCCAGAAGACACATCCGGAAGACCTATATTCAACAACTAAGGAAAGTATAAAACATAGCTTTCCTTATGCCTCCTCGGTCTACAATAGTCAAAGAACCTTTTGTAAATAGAAGACAGCTGGCAAAGTTTAAAGAAAAGTCAAAAGGAGCAGACAAAGGACAGCAAAAGTCTAAACTACTTTAGACTAGACCAATAAAGGCGCGCGTGGAGCTCACACCATATGACAATTGGTATAAAAGTTAGTGCATTACAAAATGACAAGAAAAACGATCACTGACAACTTTCAGCACCAATCCCAAGAATATGGTCTAACAGACTAATCAACGGATCCAAAAGCTCCACCTCACAACCTGATCAAGGGTGAAGATCAAATGTAAGCTCACCAACCACAAACGGCTACATTTATGTTCAAAGCCTATATAAAAGGAACTCTTCACCAAATGAGAAGGTAACTGATTGACTTACAAAAGTAAGTAACAAAGAAATACATTCAATTAGTTGAGAAAATGCCTCCAAGAAACTCCTAATTCAAAATCTGTTTGTAAGGATTCCCAAGTGAAACTATAAACTTGAGGAACTCCAAAACCAACCTTTTGTTGCAAACCAAAAGTGTAATAATCTCCAACTTGGGTGAGTTGGGAGATTGGGATAAAACTTGAAGTAGGTGCTTTGAGCGAGATCTCCCTGTAGGACTCAGCTTAGATTTGAGGTAGAAGGCTAGGTGGTATATCCTACTAAAGACGAGAGGACTCAGCTAGGAGTTGGTGCTTCTAGTGGTATATCCTACTTCCGGAAGAAGTCATCATCCGGAGACAAATCTGCAAGGCTTGATTCCTGCCCGTTGAAAAGGAATCCACTAGTGGACAAACTCAGAAGAAGGAAATTCCGGGGACTGGACGTAGGCAGGGCCGAACCAGTATAAAATACTTGTGTTTGATTTCTGTTTACTTTTACTATACTGCATTCATATTGCATCATCCGGATCCATCTTCCGGATCACATTTGTCATCCGTACTCATCATCCGGATCATAATCAAACATGCTACACATAGACTTTTTCTAAGTTTATAAAATCCGCGAAAAAGGGCCATTCACCCCCTCTGCCCTTATAAATACTCTAACAGGGACCAACAAAACCAACTCAATACAATGCCAAAATTTGAAATTATAAATTGGGTTTCAAAATTCACTCTTCATTTTGTGTAAAAGAGAATGAGATAATGCTAGAGCTTGTAATCCAGAGCTTTCAAGCCGAAGTCTTTGAGTAAGACGATCAAAGCCTGAGGATACAAAGGCTCTGATGCTAAGAAACTCAAACTCCCCATTAGTGTAGCTGTATTTCGAGAAGTTTTATTCTAATTTGTCTTCATCTAAGGCTGAGTTATCTAATGATTATTTGTATCTAGTATAGTACTTGGCAGATTTTAAAAATATAGGATTACATTTTGAGAATTTGTATTGTGTTGTATTGAAATGTAATATGTATTTATACAAATTGGATTGAATACAGCATAGGAAAGAAATAAACCTAATTCATATAATCATTCTCGTAATTACTCCTAGGATCAATCATATTTTAGTAAAATTAGGTATGTTATTTTGTTTGTTAGTTGATTTTGACAGTGAAGTTAGGAAATATAGACATACAAATAACAATGAGACAGTAAGAGGGAGATAAGTTCAATAAGTTAGGTTAGGAAAAACTTACAATGTCACATTAGATTGGTTAATATCTCTAATAGGTTAGAAATAACTATCACAGATATTAACCAATCTAATGTGAGTTTTCCAGATAAAAGTTGGATGTCATAGGCTAAAATTGTTTCCCACACAAAAACAGAGTACCATCCCAAATAGTTTTGATCTAATAATGAGATGTGAATATTCAAAAGTCATAAGTAAAGCAAAACTTCAAATTTGTTATTTGTTAAATAATTACATGTTAATCAATTGTATGCACAAGATAATGTATTCCCGCAAATCCAAATCCAAAAGCAGTAGGGATAATAGTAAGTACCATTACCAAAGTCGGGATAGTGTTGAACATTGATACCGCGACATTGGCTAGTGGAAATGAGGTCGTCGAAATATTAACCACATGCAACCAACATAAAGTTTGTTGCATATAATGGGATACTACAAACTTACATTTAGGGATCACATAGGATAAAGAAAGCAATGTCTCTGCCCTGTTTAATGTATCCTGAAACCAATTCAATTCCATCCATTACATAAGGTACAAAGTTAGTTTTTCAATTGTAAAATAACATGAGTTAATTCTTACCATTTCAATATCAGAACCTATCAATCCAATTAATAAACAAAATGCTTGCAGTGGAGTAGTCAGAAAATGAATGAACATAACCAATTTGATGATGGGAAGATTCAGCAACATTGAGGGGAATCGACCAGCTTGGAGTTAGAAGGATCGTTGCTGCCTCTCCTTTCTCGGCTCCATATAAAGCATGCAAATACTAAAACTTAATTGTAGAGAATACAAGACTTTGGCACCATAATATGCTCTCTCGAGCATAACAATTCAGCCTCTATAAGAAACATATAGTTTTTAACCTTTCTAAAAATTTTGCATCAAAATATAAAGAATACAATTTCAATTCTTAATATATTTATATTTCTGGCTTATGAACCATGAAAACCCAATTCTGTGAACCCTCTCACTTATTGCTCAGGTTTCATCTTATCCATGATCAGTCATCCCTAGGTATTATCAATCATTTCTTACATGTAGCCTATCTTTGTTTCCAATATCTCCTGTAGATGAACTTTTTCCTCCAACGAACCATTAGATAGATTCAAGAATCCTTGTATCAAGGATTGGCATTTTGCCAACCATTAGTGATACACTAAATAGGTCATTTCAGTTATCAGATTTAGACTAGTAAATTCTAGTTTAGTAGTCTTTCTTTTTCCATGCTACATAATCATTCTTACATTCTAACAAATTTAGTATTGCTAGAAGATCAAATTTGGTTTCAAGTCACAAGAGGTGTAGACAGGGGTATTGAACCAATCAGCCTCCTGAGGATTAAGGGTTAGAACAGGGCTAGACAAGAGAAAACGATGCATAAAGATATCAGCAACAAACATTTAACTGAGGCATCTTAAAACTTTTTGTAGAATTTTCTTGTTGTAGTTGCTTGGAAGTTCATAAATAAAACTTTAAATTGGCCCTCAAGATTGTCTTTCAAAACATCACCAGCGCTACATACATGTCAAGAAGCCAAACAGTTTTGAAAAACTTCAGCTTTATTGACATAAAAACACAGTTTGTGCAGAGAAGCAATTCTACATAAAAGAATAAAGACACATTTGGTCCTTATCTTGTTTTGACTTTTACTAAATCAACATTCATTACTGCTCAAATTCATTATTCAAAATATCAAAATATAAACTGAAGCATTAGAACCACAGTTATCCTGAGCTTGGCACTTCCTTTTCTTCGTTCAGATAATACTAAGAAAGAAGTCAATTTCACAGCATTTTTATTAGCTTCAGAAGGTGAAATTTCCCTGAGATTTCATTGCCTTCTCATCAGGAAGTAACTTTCTCTCAATCTCATCTTCCATCCCTTTCTCCTTCAAACTTCTCGATTTTTCTACTCTCAAGAGATTAGAAATCGATCGCTGTTTCCATCCCGCATATCAAACTTCTTCTAATTAATCATAAAATTTCTTCGACGTTTCAAGACGCAAAAACGCAAAATCAAGGTAAAATTTAGAAAACCAAAAACCAAGCATTGTTGCCTGTAATAAAATAAAACCCTAAAATGAGAAGAGCATGATCGATTAAAAAATAGAAAAGTCATAGTTCTTCCTTGCTAATAAACTAATCTTGAAAAAATCTTCTTCACATCAGACTTACCAAATCCGTCTCTGGGTTCTTGAGTCTACTGCTCAAGAGCAGTAGATGCTATATTGTGAGCTTAAAACCGAGTTTCCTTGTCGAATTAGGAAAAGATCGAGAGCCTTCTTTCTCCATCTCCAAATTCTTAGACGTATGTTTGACCGACCCTCCGAAACCAACGGTGAGATTTGGAATTTGAAGCCCCGCAAGCTCTTTCCTCTTTGAAACCGTTCTAGAAGCGGGAGAGGCGACACAAGACGAAGCTGAGGTAGAATGAGGGCGGATTTAGTGTCAGAGATGGATTTAGGTCTGAGGTAGAATGGAGTGGATTGGAAATCTGAGTCCACGTAGAAAGGAAGTCTTTTGTTATCTAAAATTTTAGGAGTACTGGGGAAAGTTTAAATTTGAAATATTCTACTCGAATAACAATGTAATTTTTCTGAATGAAATTTAATATAATTTAGTTTAATTTAATATAATTTAATTTAATTTAATTTAGTTATATATAATTATAAATTTATATTAAAATAAATTTAATTTAATTTAATTTAGTTTAATAAATTTTAATTCAGTTCAATCTTTAAAAGTTAAAAAAATAGAGCATAAGTTAATAACACCCTCCGATTCCTTTAAATGTTTAATTATAATTTTTATTTTGATTTTTATTTATCATTTGAAATTTGTAATGCAATTTTGTCATTTTTTTATCTAATTTATCGTTGTATTAATTATAAAATATATAAATATTTATGAAATTATTAATTAAAAGGAAAATAATTTTATTATAAAATATAAAAGATATTAGTCATTGTATAATTAAATTTTCATTGGCTTTAATGAAAGGATTTAAAAGAATATATATTTGGAATGAGTGGAGTATTACATTACTGATTAATAATAAGAAATATACTTTATTTTTAAGGAATAATAATCACAATACTGATATTATTATTTTTTTCATTAATTATTAATTATTTATTATATATTCTTATTTATATAAATTAACAATTCTTTGTATCTAAAGTGAACCTCAACTAAATTTGAAATAATACCATTAGCTAATACACAATGTATAACTTTTTCATTGGTTTCTATAACTTTTCATTAAATTTATAACGTTCTTATAACTTTTCAATCCATTTTGTATACTTTTTATGTAACATTCTATATCACCTATAATTTTACTATATTTCCTTGATATAACTTTTAATATAACATATAACTTTCTCTATATAAATTTTATTACTAAATATGATAAAACTATATCATCTTATACATGTTGTATTACTTTTCAAGTTATACTGATCGTCACAAAACTCATAAAATTATTTGCAACATATGTTATTCCTAACACAAGTATTTTTTTTCAAGTTAAACTTATTGTAACAAAACTAATAAATTATTTGCAATAATTATGTTGTCACACATATAGTTGTTGTGACAATATAAAATTTATTGTCACATGTTGAGTAGTTTTAGTTACAACTTTCACTTGTGACATAAATATTTTTTTTGTTTCAAGTTTAAATTATTGTCACGAAGCTACTGATTATTTGCAACAAACTTTTTAAGTTGTCACATATATTATTTTTGTGACCATAAAAATTATTGTCACATATCGAATGTTTTTAGTTACAACTTTTACTTGTAACAAAAGTATTTTTTGTTTCAAGTTAAATTTATTGTAATGAAACTAAATGAATTATTTGTAACAAGTTTCTTACGTTGTCACATAAATAGTTTTTGTGAAAATAAAATTTTTATCATAACAAATTCAAAATTACAGGTTACAACTTAAGTTGTAACAGAAAAATATTAGTTACAATCTTAAAATATTGTCACAAAACATATCTTATATGTGACAGTTTTACATGAAAATTTCAAAAAACTAATATTTGTGACAATAAAAATTTTATTGTAACAAATAATAGCCTTTTCGTGACAATAATTTTGTGACACGTAAATTATTGTCACATATTAACTGATTTGGTGTTGTGTTTGTCATCAATTTTAATTTGTTTTGCATATCCTAACTGTATATTTTTGGGTAACATATCTCAACACTATTTCTTTCTAATTATAGTAGCTTAATCCATTAAGTTAACTGCATTATTTTCACTTATAACCTAAACAAATTCAAGGATTAAAGAATTTTTTATAGCATCATTTAAAATTATTTATCAATATAGGGTATGTTCATAGGTGTCCCATTTTGTGAAAGTCATACACACAAAATTATAGTAAAAGAGAGGTGTTTGATATTGAAAAGATCAGACACATAAATTGCAATTGTTTGCAATTTAAAAATAAGACACTATTCCTTGTCCAAGTTTAACTACATCGGACATATGTAGAATTTTGTTGTTTTTTAATTTCGGATTTCGATTCTCTAAAGTTAGGAAATGATAAAGTTGTACATTTCAGTCAATATCAATCATCAATTGAGCTTTAATGGTTCAGATTCAGTTTTAGTGGTTTGTGACAATGGTGGAGCCAGACTCTGAGCTTTGGTGGGGCACAATTTTAAAATTGAAATAGGTGAGCGGCAAACCGAAGACAATAAAAGTATTAGATTTTCAGGAAAAGAAGGAAGTAAATATAATACTCAATGATTGTAATTAGAAAATTTAGTATCTATATTAAACTAGTGACAAAAGTAGGATATTAAGTTAGGATACACACTGGAACATGAAAAACTGGCGATGACAAACAACAAACGAACAATTATAGTGGTTCATTGTATATTTGTCATTTGCTTTTATATATTTACACTCACATGTTATAAAATGTATTTTTACATAAATATGACTAGTCATGAGGAAAAAAGTCGATAATGAAATGAACTATTTCATTTATGTATATATTTTTATGTATATATTTTTATATAATCTTACATAAATTATCGCAATCATACAATTTTTACATTTTACACCACGGTCTCTATAAATCATAGTCAGATTTACTTTATAATTTTATTCAACTCTTATCTTTATTTGATAGCTCGTAATGTATTATGTCTATACTTTTTTAATTATTAGCTTACACGTTTCAGAAAATCATTATTTATTAAACTAGCATTTAAGTATAATGGGTTTCATTAATGAACAAAATATATTGAAATGAGAAAAAAAAGAAAAGAAGACAAGGAAAGCTAATCAAGGTTGGAAAACAATTTTTCAAATGCAGGATTTATATTAGAAATAGATAATAAATGTGGTGAAAGGAGTAATGATTTGAAAATATAATAAAGAAAAAGACAAAAGGGAAGGTGGAAGAAAAAGGAAAGGAGGCAAAACAATGCATGGGAAAAACAGCTAATACAAGGGATCGAACGCAGTCATTCATGTACGCTGTTGTACTTAAGCCCCTGGGGCAAATCTCCTTTTCCATTATCATTTGCCACATATTATATTTATAATAAATATCAAGCTATACATACATACAATTTTTCCGGCGACCGGTAGGTACGTAACCAACCCTTCTTCCGCCTTTAGTTTATTGGGTTCATAATGCAATAAAATAAAAAATATTAAAATTCAATGAATGCTTGAGATTGACTGAAATGTACAACTTTAGAGAATTCAAACTCTAGAGAATCCAAATCCTTTAAGGGGTGGAAAAGGGAACCAAGAAATATAAAGGTAAGAAAAGGAATGCAATTTCCTTTGATTGATTTATGTGTTTGATATGGTCTAGAAAGGAAATGAAATTGCTCCAAATTTCATTTATTATTTTTGGGATTGAAGAAAATTAATCATTTAATTATAGTATAATAATAATAATTATATATAATCTCAATTAATTAATTAGTCTTGCCTTAGTAGAAATTAATTTTTCATCAAATTCCTTTTCATATGGCAAAGAGACTATATGCTTTTTTCTATTCCAAAAAGCATTTGGATGATCACTACAGATTTCTGAAGTGAACTGATTATTAACCAGTTTAATTTTATCCTGTAATTTAGGATTTTCTAAAACATTATCAACGTTTATAAAATTAATTTCTTCTTTTAAAAAAGAAATTTGATTCTGTTTATTCTTTATTAAAGAATATTTTATCTGGTTCAAAAACCTTGGGACCGGTTTTGTTTCAAATTGGAAGTAAATATTACTACCTTGAAAGGTTCCTGTAAATCCATTTGAATCAATATTTTTTAAAGGAAATAAACTCCTTATGAATGGAGTACCAAGTATAACCTGGTTAGTTATATCCTTTACTAGAATAAAATTAGTTGGTATGCAAATTTTATTTTTGCATATATAAGCTCTTGGAATTTTAAAACTTATATTAAGTTTTTGACCATTAGCTGACCTCAAAGATTGTGAAGTTTTATGAAAATAATTTGTGGGTATTATACCCTCTTGAATACAATTTAAATCTGCACCACTATCAACAAGTGCAATTAAATCTTTAAAGATTTTTCCTTCTATAAGAAGAGAAATCTTTATATACCATTTTTGTGAAGTCATTACTTCAATGGTTGACAAAAAATCATCCTGCTCATGTTCTGAATTATTTTCAGAGGATGTTGAGGAAGAATAATCAATATGCATTTTTCCTTTTAGTTTCTCTAGTCTAGAAACTCTTTCATTAAGACTTTTATTGTTTAATCTTAAGTCTTAAATTTCATTTTTGAGCTTATTAACCTCAGTGAATAAATCACTAGTACTTGCAATCTCATTAGTTTGCTTCTGTTTTAACATCTTTTTTACTTCTGCCATGGAATATGGTTCAGAAGATTTAAGAGTAATATACTCTTCTTTGAATGCCTGAGTTTGATTATTATTAATATCAAACTGTTCTAAGATTTTTAATCTTAGTTCTGGATTTTTAACCCATTGTAAAATGTCCATGATATTATCATTGGTTATGACATTAATTTTTAAATCTTGAAATTGAGACATAATTTGATAAATATTATCATCATCTTTATCACTAGAATTTCTAGATATTTGTTTGCATTTGCAATCAGTATCAGATGAAAGAATTTTTTCATCTTTTAGATTATCTAGACTATTATCTGAGTCTAATGAAGAAATATAATCTGTATCAGAATTATTTTCTGATTCAGATGAATTAATCATGATTTTACTCAAAGCATTCTTTAAGTCATCACTAATGTTCAAATTATTAATTTTCTTTTTCAGTTTGCATTTATTAGCAAAATGACCTTTCCTGCCACATTTGTAACAGGTTATAGTAGATTTATGAGGTGGTGGATTATTTTCCAACCTTCTCTTCTTGCGAAATTCTCGCTTCTCTTTTCGTTTAGTGAACTTTTTACTAGCATAATACTTCTCTCTTTTAGAAGGTTTATGTGGTTTGCTAGTAGAAGGATTATCAATCCAAAATTGACCACAAAATTGGCCTAGTTGCATTTTCTCGTTTAGATGATGCTTTTTGATTTGTTGGTTTAACTTTATTTCATTACATAAAGATAAACCTTCTTGGATACATGTACCAATTAATTTTCCGTAAGTATAACTTGCGTAATTAATTTGTACATTTCCTTTCCTTAGGTTTTTTCTAACCCTCTCAGCAAATAACTGAGGCAATCCATCTATAAATTTGGATTTCCAATGGTCACTATTAGACTCAGGTAATTCCATAACTCTACTTAAAAAAGGAAGGCAGCTGTCAGCAAAAAGAAAAGAAAAGAAAGAAAGAAAAAGACAGTGCATTATTAATGCACTATTCCCGACAATCCATAATGGTTACTGTTTACCTTTATAAAAGGTAATAGTAACTTTGACATAGCGGCAATATTTTTCAGTGCCTTTCATTTTTCTGTTTATATCTTGCTTAGTATTACCAAGCAGTTGCTCTATTGGCAGTTCAGCCTCCTCTTTATAGGGATCTTGGGAGTCTTGAAGCATATTAACTTCATTTGTAGCATTTTCTGCTTCTGCAATCATGTCTTCTCCTACTGTAGAAGTAGTTAGTGAAAAATCAGGCTGAATATCAATCCCAAAATTTTTCTTCATATCCGATTTCATGGCTTCTATATAAGCTGAGACCAATTGTTCTTTAGTTAGATGCCCTTTTTGCATTTTCAGTTTCCTGGAGATGAATTCAAAGGGACTAGGGGATTCAATTTGAGTAATACTTGATTTATAAATATCAAGTCTTGACTTAATTTGGTCAATTGTTTCTTGGGCTTCTAAAATCCCATGTTCATTGTTTCTCATCATTTTCTTCCAAAATTTTGATGAAAATGTCCTGTATATACAGGGGATATTCTGTTTGGTATGACCAAATTCAATTTTCCATTTGAAAATATATGGAATGCCAAATTCAATGAAAAAGTTAGAGATAGGCATACCTCAACCCATTTATTATTATGTTGGGCTTCAATTAATTTGGGTGATATTTCAACCCACTCAGAGTAAAAATCTTTAAATATCCCTGGTAATATATTTATTCCCGGGCCATAAGATTGCCACCATTGGTATAACCAATTTGGGAAATCTTTTTTGTAAATACTCTGGCAAAATTTTAAAAACCAGGTATGTTTTCGGGAAGGATTTTGATATACAAATCTTTATGAAAAGCCTCAACATAATCCCAATAATTAAATTTAATTATGGCTTTATTTTCTGGGTGAAGGTATTCCTTTTCCCTGAAGGTACTCAGACCCCATTCATCAGCAGTTATAATATTTCTTATAATTGCTTTACTAAAACTATAAGTTTTAGAGGTCTTACTGCCTACTAAAAAATGGGTTATTTCCCATGAATCTGTCATTTTTAAGATATTCTCAAAATGAGTCCTGGCCTTATTTGAACCAACAGTAAATGAGGCTCCAGTATCCAAATATTTTTGCATTAATCCCCAGACATCATCTTTGCTTCTGATGTCATTGTCCTCTAGAAGAAGTATTACTTCTTTTTCATTATGCTGGAGATAGGGAAAGTCATCTGATTCATCGTCTTCCACAATCTTAGCATATGAGGGATTTGCCTTATCAGTAGCCTTTTCTGATTGACTACTAGTCCCAACCTGAGTATTACTCTGGCTTTGTTGCGATGCTTTAAAAGCAAGGAATTCCTTATAAAGAGATTCCTGTTCTGATCCAGCTATATTCTGGGCTATAAGCCTAGAATTTCCATGTTGAGCCAATATATGTTTTCCTCTATTAGAGGAATATTGGCCTTGACCTTTAGAGGATTGTCCTCTATTAGAGGAATTTCCCCTTCCACGATTCTTTTTCGTGCTCATCCTGCAAAATATTAAAATTAAAGCTATTAGCTTCCAAAAGAGATTCTCTTGTTAGAAAATCAGGCAAACTATTTTCTATGCCTTTTTTATATTCTATTACAAAATCAAAAGGAGCTAATTGGGCTTGCCATCTAGCAAACATTTGTTTGCTAACATTATGTTTAAAGTCTTTGTCAAACATATATTTTGCTGCTTGACAATCAGTCTTTATTAAAGAATATTTTATCTGGTTCAAAAACCTTGGGACCGGTTTTGTTTCAAATTGGAAGTAAATATTACTACCTTGAAAGGTTCCTGTAAATCCATTTGAATCATTATTTTTTAAAGGAAATAAACTCCTTATGAATGGAGTACCGAGTATAACCTGGTTAGTTATATCCTTTACCAGAATAAAATTAGTTAGTATGCAAATTTTATTTTTGCATATATAAGCTCTTGGAATTTTAAAACTTATATTAAGTTTTTGACCATTAGCTGACCTCAAAGATTGTGAAGTTTTATGAAAATAATTTGTGGGTATTATACCCTCTTGAATACAATTTAAATCTGCACCACTATCAACAAGTGCAATTAAATCTTTAAAGATTTTTCCTTCTATAAGAAGAGAAATCTTTATATACCATTTTTGTGAAGTCATTACTACAATGGTTGACAAGAAATCATCCTGCTCATGTTCTGAATTATTTTCAGAGGATGTTGAGGAAGAATAATCAATATGCATTTTTCCTTTTAGTTTCTCTAGTCTAGAAACTCTTTCATTAAGACTTTTATTGTTTAATCTGAAGTCTTTAATTTCATTTTTGAGCTTATTAACCTCAGTGAATAAATCACTAGTACTTGCAATCTCATTAGTTTGCTTCTGTTTTAACATCTTTTTTACTTCTGCCATGGAATATGGTTCAGAAGATTTAAGAGTAATATACTCTTCTTTAGATGCTTGAGTTTGATTATTATTAATATCAAACTGTTCTAAGATTTTTAATCTTAGTTCTAGATTTTTAACCCATTGTAAAATGTCCATGATATTATCATTGGTTATGACATTAAATTTTAAATCTTGAAATTGAGACATAATTTGATAAATATTATCATCATCTTTATCACTAGAATTTCTAGATATTTGTTTGCATTTGCAATCAGTATCAGATGAAAGAATTTTTTCATCTTTTAGATTATCTAGACTATTATCTGAGTCTGATGAAGAAATATAATCTGTATCAAAATTATTTTCTGATTCAGATGAATTAATCATGATTTTACTCAAAGCATTCTTTAAGTCATCACTAATGTTCAAATTATTAATTTTCTTTTTCAGTTTGCACTTATTAGCAAAATGACCTTTCCTGCCACATTTGTAACAGGTTATAGTAGATTTATGAGGTGGTGGATTATTTTCCAACCTTCTCTTCTTGTGAAATTCTCGCTTCTCTTTTCGTTTAGTGAACTTTTTACTAGCATAATACTTCTCTCTTTTAGAAGGTTTATGTGGTTTGCTAGTAGAAGGATTATCAATCCCAAATTGACCACAAAATTGGCCTAGTTGCATTTTCTCTTTTAGATGATGCTTTTTGATTTGTTGGTTTAACTTTATTTCATTACATAAAGATAAACCTTCTTGGATACATGTACCAATTAATTTTCCGTAAGTATAACTTGAGTAATTAATTTGTACATTTCCTTTCCTTAGGTTTTTTCTAACCCTCTCAGCAAATAACTGAGGCAATCCATCTATAAATTTGGATTTCCAATGGTCACTATTAGACTCAGGTAATTCCATAACTCTACTTAAAAGAGGAAGGCAGCTGTCAGCAAAAAGAAAAGAAAAGAAAGAAAGAAAAAGACAGTGCATTATTAATGCGCTATTCCCGACAATCCAAAATGGTTACTGTTTACCTTTATAAAAGGTAATAGTAACTTTGACATAGCGGCATTATTTTTCAGTGCCTTTCATTTTTCTGTTTATATCTTGCTTAGTATTACCAAGCAGTTGCTCTATTGGCAGTTCAGCCTCCTCTTCATAGGGATCTTGGGAGTCTTGAAGCATATTAACTTCATTTGTAGCATTTTCTACTTCTGCAATCATGTCTTCTCCTACTGTAGAAGCAGTTAGAGAAAAATCAGGCTGAATATCAATCCCAAAACTTTCCTTCATATCCGATTTCATGGCTTCTATATAAGCTAAGACCATTTGTTCTTTAGTCAGATGCCCTTTTTGCAATTTAAGTTTCCTGGAGATGAACTCAAAGGGACTAGGGGACTCAATTTGAGTAATACTTGATTTATAAATATCAAGTCTTGACTTAATTTGGTTAATTGTTTCTTGGGCTTCTAAAATCCCATGTTCATTGTTTCTCATCATTTTCTTCCAAAATTTTGATGAAAATGTCCTGTATATACAGGGGATATTCTGTTTGGTATGACCAAATTCAATTTCCCATTTGAAAATATATGGAATGCCAAATTTAATGAAAAAGTTAGAGATAGGCATACCCTCAACCCATTTATTATTATGTTGGTCTTCAATTAATTTGGGTGATATTTCAACCCACTCAGAGTAAAAATCTTTAAATATCCCTGGTAATATATTTATTCCTGGGCCATAAGATTGCCACCATTGGTATAACCAATTTGGGAAATCTTTTTTGTAAATACTCTGGCAAAATTTTAAAAACCAGGTATGTTTTCGGGAAGGGTTTTGATATAACAAAACTTTATAAAAAGCCTCAACATAATCCCAATAATTAAATTTAATTATGGCTTTATTTTCTGGGTGAAGCTATTCCTTTTCCCTGAAGGTACTCAGACCCCATTCATCAGCAGTTATAATATTTTTTATAATTGCTTTACTAAAACTATAAGTTTTAGAGGTCTTACTGCCTACTGAAAAATGGGTTATTTCCCATGAATCTGTCATTTTTAAGATATTCTCAAAATGAGTCTTGGCCTTATATGAACCAGCAGTAAATGAGGCTCCAGTATCCAAATATTTTTGCGTTAATCCCTAGACATCATTTTTCCTTCTGATGTCATTGTCCTCTAGAAGAAGTATTACTTCTTTTTCATTATGCTGGAGATAGGGAAAGTCATCTGATTCATTGTCTTCCACTATCTTAGCATATAAGGGATTTGCCTTATCAGTAGCCTTTTCTGATTGACTACTAGTCCCAACCTGAGTATTACTCTGGCTTTGTTGCGATGCTTTAAAAGCAAGGAATTCCTTATAAAGAGATTCCTGTTCTGATCCAGCTATATTCTGGGCTATAAGCCTAGAATTTCCATGTTGAGCCAATATATGTTTTCCTCTATTAGAGGAATATTGGCCTTGACCTTTAGAGGATTGTCCCCTATTAGAGGAATTTCCCCTTCCACGATTCTTTTTCGTGCTCATCCTGCAAAATATTAAAATTAAAGCTATTAGCTTCCAAAAGATATTCTCTTGTTAGAAAATCAGGCAAACTATTTTCTACTCCTTTTTTATATTCTATTACAAAATCAAAAGGAGCAAATTTGGCTTGCCATCTAGCAAACATTTGTTAGCTAACATTATGTTTAAAGTCTTTGTCAAACATATATTTTGCTGCTTGACAATCAGTCTTTATTAAAGAATATTTTATCTGGTTCAAAAACCTTAGGACCGGTTTTGTTTCAAATTGGAAGTAAATATTACTACCTCGAAAGGTTCCTGTAAATCCATTTGAATCAGTATTTTTTAAAGGAAATAAACTCCTTATGAATGGAGTACCGAGTATAACCTGGTTAGTTATATCCTTTACTAGAATAAAATTATTTGGTATGCAAATTTTATTTTTGCATATATAAGCTCTTGGAATTTTAAAACTTATATTAAGTTTTTGCTTCTGATGTCATTGTCCTCTAGAAGAAGTATTACTTCTTTTTCATTATGCTGGAGATAGGGAAAGTCATCTGATTCATCGTCTTCCACTATCTTAGCATATGAGGGATTTGCCTTATCAGTAGCCTTTTCTGATTGACTACTAGTCCCAACCTGAGTATTACTCTGGCTTTGTTGCGATGCTTTAAAAGCAAGGAATTCCTTATAAAGAGATTCCTGTTCTGATCCAGCTATATTCTGGGCTATAAGCCTAGAATTTCCATGTTGAGCCAATATATGTTTTCCTCTATTAGAGGAATATTGGCCTTGACCTTTAGAGGATTGTCCTCTATTAGAGGAATTTCCCCTTCCACGATTCTTTTTCGTGCTCATCCTGCAAAATATTAAAATTAAAGCTATTAGCTTCCAAAAGATATTCTCTTGTTAGAAAATCAGGCAAACTATTTTCTACTCCTTTTTTATATTCTATTACAAAATCAAAAGGAGCTAATTGGGCTTGCCATCTAGCAAACATTTGTTTGCTAACATTATGTTTAAAGTCTTTGTCAAACATATATTTTGCTGCTTGACAATCAGTCTTTATTAAAGAATATTTTATCTGGTTCAAAAACCTTGGGACCGGTTTTGTTTCAAATTGGAAGTAAATATTACTACCTTGAAAGGTTCCTGTAAATCCATTTGAATCATTATTTTTTAAAGGAAATAAACTCCTTATGAATGGAGTACCGAGTATAACCTGGTTAGTTATATCCTTTACCAGAATAAAATTAGTTAGTATGCAAATTTTATTTTTGCATATATAAGCTCTTGGAATTTTAAAACTTATATTAAGTTTTTGACCATTAGCTGACCTCAAAGATTGTGAAGTTTTATGAAAATAATTTGTGGGTATTATACCCTCTTGAATACAATTTAAATCTGCACTACTATCAACAAGTGCAATTAAATCTTTAAAGATTTTTCCTTCTATAAGAAGAGAAATCTTTATATACCATTTTTGTGAAGTCATTACTTCAATGGTTGACAAGAAATCATCCTGCTCATGTTCTGAATTATTTTCAGAGGATGTTGAGGAAGAATAATCAATATGCATTTTTCCTTTTAGTTTCTCTAGTCTAGAAACTCTTTCATTAAGACTTTTATTGTTTAATCTGAAGTCTTTAATTTCATTTTTGAGCTTATTAACCTCAGTGAATAAATCACTAGTACTTGCAATCTCATTAGTTTGCTTCTGTTTTAACATCTTTTTTACTTCTGCCATGGAATATGGATCAGAAGATTTAAGAGTAATATACTCTTCTTTAGATTCTTGAGTTTGATTATTATTAATATCAAACTGTTCTAAGATTTTTAATCTTAGTTCTGGATTTTTAACCCATTGTAAAATGTCCATGATATTATCATTGGTTATGACATTAATTTTTAAATCTTGAAATTGAGACATAATTTGATAAATATTATCATCATCTTTATCACTAGAATTTCTAGATATTTGTTTGCATTTGCAATCAGTATCAGATGAAAGAATTTTTTCATCTTTTAGATTATCTAGACTATTATCTGAGTCTGATGAAGAAATATAATCTGTATCAGAATATTTTCTGATTCAGATGAATTAATCATGATTTTACTCAAAGCATTCTTTAAGTCATCACTAATGTTCAAATTATTAATTTTCTTTTTCAGTTTGCATTTATTAGCAAAATGACCTTTCCTGCCACATTTGTAACAGGTTATAGTAGATTTATGAGGTGGTGGATTATTTTCCAACCTTCTCTTCTTGCGAAATTCTCGCTTCTCTTTTCGTTTAATGAACTTTTTACTAGCATAATACTTCTCTCTTTTAGAAGGTTTATGTGGTTTGCTAGTAGAAGGATTATCAATCCAAAATTGACCACAAAATTGGCCTAGTTGCATTTTCTCGTTTAGATGATGCTTTTTGATTTGTTGGTTTAACTTTATTTCATTACATAAAGTTAAACCTTCTTGGATACATGTACCAATTAATTTTCCGTAAGTATAACTTGCGTAATTAATTTGTACATTTCCTTTCCTTAGGTTTTTTCTAACCCTCTCAGCAAATAACTGAGGCAATCAATCTATAAATTTGGATTTCCAATGGTCACTATTAAACTCAGGTAATTCCATAACTCTACTTAAAAAGGTGTCTTTATACCACCTAAAAGAGGTCAAAGTAGGACATCTAAGGTTTTGCAATAGTCCTAATATTTTCACTATTATCAGACCATCGGCCTGTAAAGTGTTCAATAATATTTAATATCAGTGTATATCCTGCATTTTCACTTGAAATATTGTTTTCAATTTTTACTGTTGACAAATTTTTTGTCCTATCTTCTTGGGATAAATAATTATCTCACCAGCCTTTAAGTTGGCTAGTAAATCCTGCTACTATCATATTAGCAATAACTTTATCAGTATTGCTGTTATTTTTGCAATTGGTGGAATACATAAGCATTCTATGGACAACACTATAAATCTGTCTTTCAGTGAAACCATCTATGTTCCATTCATAGATTTGTTTTCCACTGTAAGAATTATTCATTATTAGGTCTTGTTCTTAAAAAAGAACATCCTGTGGTGTAGGCCTAGGATAATAAAACAAATTTTGTTTAGGCCTGTCAGCATACTTATGAAGTTTATTAATTTCATCAATTACAACATTTTTGTAATTTTTAGTGTTACTTATTGTATCACTGAACTCTTCTTCAAGAGTACTAATTCTGAGATTGTCAAACTTTTCATTTAAAAGTTTTTCTAAATCAGATAAGGATTTTAATTTAAAATCTCTTAACTCTGGAGGAGGTTGAATACTAGGAGTAGCACTACTACTTGCTTTTTCTCTAGTAATATTTATAACATTATTATTAATAATGCTTTTTAATTCATGGATTTGGGAAATTATTTTTTCCACTCTGTTATGAACATCCACTAATTTTTCTGCTAATATTATTAGATAAATATTAGTGAAATTTTTCTGTTTGACTAACGCATTAATATGTTGCGTAGTTGATTAAAGAATTTCATTTTCAAAATTTTTTTGAAAAGCATTATAATGCCTTATTTCATTATCCTTTTCAATAGAGAAAGGATAAATAGGTGGAAAAACTTGTCTAATAGTTTCTCCTGTTGGATTTTTGAAATCCCTTTCAATTACAGAAATAAATTTTTCTACATGATTGGCTATAAACCAATAAACAAAAGATATTTTAATATTCTTATGAGTTAATTCCTCATAAAATTCTTGTTGAAAGTTATTTCTTTCGTCTTTAGTAAAATTACTAAAAAACCATGTCCTAAATGGTTTCCAATGATCTTTCTGGAAATCCATTTGGATTTCCTTTCTGGCCTGTGAACCAGGACTAAAATCAATTTTTGGTTTTACCCTCATATAGTAAAATTCATTTCACTGGCAGTCATTTCTGCCGGAATTTTATAAACTCCTGAAGCTATGTTGTTATTATCAACATGGATCCCATTAACCCTTTCAGTTAGGAGCTCAGATTCTCTATCTGACTCTTTGGATGAATTTTCAGAACTATGAATTCTGTTGATATCTGACATTGAATGCCTTGAATTATTATTTTCAGAATTATGAATTCTGTTAATATCTGACATTGAATGTCTTGAATTATTAGTATTATGAATACTTTCAATATTTGAGTGTCTCGAGTTATCAACTGGAGATATGTGAAAATAACTTGAGCTTGATCTTGAATATAAAGATCTGGATTTTGGAATATTATCCAAAAGTCTTTGTTTTTCAAAATTAATAAGGATATCACCTTCTGGGGTTTGAATAATCCTCGTTGGATTATTTTGAGTAATTGGTGCAGCTGGAACTGCTTTTTCTATAATCCAGTTATCAGGAAATATAATTTCCTCCCATTTAATGGGTCTGCGAGTAGTAATTTCTGATCAATGAAAATTTGATTCTATTAGAATCGTTTCATTTAAAGGTTTGTCTATTATCTGACAATGTGGATTTAAAGTCATTAATAGTTTGAAATATATCCTGTAACAGACACAAATGACTTCTGATCCCGGGGCATAATTGTACCCATTGGTCTTAACATTTAATGTTAAAGCATCCAAAATATTAACATCTGACAATGATAATTGCAGATTTGGATAAACATTAAAATATACTGGGCCTTGGGCCAAATTGGACTGTATTAAACCCATTAAAGATTGTTTCCAATCTAAGTTTCTAGCATCCCTTAATGCAGCTATAAAACTTTCTGGTAAACCTTCTAATGTTAAAGGTTTGAAAGCAACTTGTACTAATCCTATATGTAGGAATTAGTAAATTCTGCGATATTTATTAATATCAGAATTATTTAATAACTTGATTATCATTTCATCTTTATTTAGTGAAATGGTTTCTTCAGTAGTTTTAACTACTTGTTTTAATCCTATTCTTTCAAAAGTACCATATTTATAAATAGTTTTAGGATTAATTTTTGGGATAGTCCACTTATTAAGTAGATCTATATCTTGAGGAATGTCATATTCCTCTTCTAAGCTGTTTATTTATTATTAAATAAATATTAATTAATTATTATCATTATGACCATGCTCAACGGAATACCTAGACTTATTGTATAAACTTAAACAATAAGACATTTATCAGGACAAAATATTTTAACATAACTTAAACTAGGCACATAAATACAATTTTAAATATCGGATAAAATTTTACAAAAGTATTAGAACTGTCAATAAACTTTATTTTCAGCATAGTCAACATAAAACGCCTAAACGCCCTCCCGGCTAACGGCTAGATGCGACAAGAGCCTAATAATAAAGTTCTGACTGTCCTAATAGATTTAACCTAACTTATCATTGGATTTATTTCCTAGCAAAAATTTATCTTAACAGATTTTGTCCTAATAAACTCTTATTATCTAGGCATATAAAACAAATTAAATATTCCAGTAAGCATATTCAGTCTTACATATCAATAATATAAAAACATGCTATTTTTCATAGGCATTCATGGCATTATTTAACACAGGAAATTAGCCCACCATATTATGGTGGAATGGACAAAATATTATTAATATAAAAATTTACAAAGTGAAGGAATTATACCTTCGGAGCACACGATGGAGTGAGTCAACTGGCTCCTCCTTAATATTTAAAAACTACACAAACACCTATCATTACAATTTATTTTTCTCGCTCGCTCGTCCTAATTCTGTTTCTTCAAACGAAGGAAAACTGAATATATAGAAAACGGAATTCAAAATTTATACAAAATAATTAAATAAAAGATAAAAAGAAAGAAAGCGACAGGGCGGCAGCTGGCAGAAAGAGACAAACGGCAGCTGGCGGATGGGAAAGGTGGCCGATAAAAGGCGTCTGATCTGACTGGTGGCCGACAGGACTGGCAGATAAGAGGATAGGGCCGACAAAAAGAAGATTCCCTGTCAAAGAAGAAAGAGACTGACGGCTGTCAGACAAAAATGACTGAGATATTTCTCTGTCTAAATACACTATGAGTGTAAAATATAATCTCACCTTTATTAAAGGTTAGTAAAAATATTCAGACATTTATTTGTCTTTGCCTTTATTTTTATTGTTGGAGTCTTTCTTGGTATTACCAAGTAATAAATCTAAAGGTAATTCTCCCTCATATGGGTCCTGAGCATCTTGAAGCATAGCTTCACTAGTGGCAGCAGCTGCTTCCATAATAATATCCTCTCCAATGGAGGAAGCAGTTAAAGAAATGTCTGGTTGAATATCAATACCAAAATTCTTCTTTAAATCAGATTTCATTGCCTCCATATAAGCTGCAACCATCTGATTTTTTGACATGGGTCCTTTCATTTTTAGCTTTCTAGAAATTGTCTCGAAAGGACTTGGGACCTCAATTTGAGATACTTGAACTTTATAAGTTTCTTAAGTTGACTTAATAGAGTCAATAGTTTCCTGGGCTTCAAGGACTCCCCGTTCATTATTTCTCATCATTTTCTTCCAAAACTTTGATGAGAAAACCCTATATATACAAGGGATGTTCTGTTTGGTATAACCAAACTCAATATCCCATTTGAGGATATAAGGAACTCCAAACTCTATAAAGAAATTGGAGATAGGCATGCCTTCAACCCATTTATTGTCTTGTTGGGCTTCAATTAATCTGGGAGATATGTCAACCCATTCAGAATATAATCCTTTGAATATTTCTGGTAAAATATTGATTCCTGGGCCAAAAGATTGCCACCACTGATATAACCAGTTTGGGAATTCTTTCCTATAAATATTCTGGCAGAATTTAATGAACCAAGTATGGTTACAGGAAGGGTTTTGGTATAATAAAACCCTATGGAAAGCTTCAACGTAATCCCAATAGTTGAACTTTATTGCTGTCTTATTATCAGCATGCAAGTACTCTCTTTCCTTAAGAGTACTAAGACCCCATTCACTTGCTGTTATGACACGCTTGATGATGGCCTTACTGAAGGTATATATTTTACCTGCTTTAAAATGGGTTATTTCCCATGAATCTGTAGCCCTGAGAATATGTTCAAAGTGAGCCCTGCCTTTATATGAACCGGCAGTGAAAGAAATTCCTGTATCCATGTCCAAATATTTTTGGAACAGATCCCAGACATCATTTTTCCTTTTGATGTCATCATTTTCTAAAAGAAGTATGACTTCTTTTTCATTATGCTGAAAATATGGGAAGTCTTCAGAATCATCGTCTTCCACAATTTTAGCATAAGATGGACTAGTATTAGGTCCAGTCTGACTGCTAGAAGCAACCTGAGTATTACCCTGGTTTTTCTGAGAAGCTTTAAAAGCAAGGAACTCCTTATAAAGTGAGTCCTTTTCAATATTCTCAATTGAAGTGAGATTTTGGGCCATTAGCCTAACATTTCCATGTTGAGCCAATACATTTCCTCTATGAGAGGAATATTGGCCTCTTCCTTAAGAGGATTGTCCTGAGGGTTGTCCTCTATAAGAGGAATTTCCCCTATTCCTGTTTCCTTTGGTGCTCATCCTGCAATATTTAAATGGAAACTATTAGTTTCAGACAAATATTCTCTAGTTAAATAATCAGGCAAACTATTATTTATCCCTTTTTTATATTCAATTGTAAAATCAAAAGGGGCTAATTGAGCTTGCCATCTAGCAAACATTTGTTTACTAACATCATGTTTAAAATCTTTGTCAAACATATATTTGGCTGCTTGACAATCTGTCTTTATTAAAAACTTTTGATTATATAAATCGTGTTGAAATTTCAGTACACATTTTAGTATAGCTAAAATTTCTTTTGCTATAGTAGCATAATTTTTCTGGCTGTCATTCCATTTACCAGAATAAAATCTAACAAGGTATTCTTGTTTGTCTATAGGTGAGATTTGTTTTAAAATTCCACCAAAGCCTAAATCTGAGGCATCTGTCTCAATTATCTTATCCCACTTGGGATTGGCTAACATTAAACAGGGTAAGTTATGAACTTTCTGTTTAATTGACCTAACTGCTTCTATGTGACTATTAGTCCATGGTTTAGGTTCTTTCTTAAGTCTATCATATAAGATAGCAGTGTCCTTAGATAGGTCTTTTAGGTAGGGTGATATATAATTTAAACTACCTAAAAATCTTTGTAATTGAGTTTTATCTTTTATTTCATCCGGAAATTTTGATGCAAACTCAATGTTCCTATCTATGGGAATAATTTTTCCTTTGTCAATATTATGACCTAAAAACCTTAAATTGGTTTTAAATAATTGCATTTTAGGTTTGGATATTACTAAACCATTTTGGATGACAACTCTTTTAAAAATTTCGAGGTGTCTGAAGTGTATTTCAATATTCTTTGAGAATACTAAAATATCATCAATATAGACTATTATAAAGTCTGAATAGGGGTTAAAAATATCATTCATGATATTTTGAAATTCTGAAGGGGCATTTTTTAGCCCAAATGGCATAACCTTCCATTCATATTGGCCGAAAGGTACATTGAAAGCAGTTTTATATACATCGCTTTCATTGATTTGAATCTGCCAGTAACCCGATTTTAAATCAAATTTAGAAAATATTAAGGCATTATGAAGCCTGTCAAGAAGATCTTTCTTGTTTGGAATGGGATACCTAATCCATTTTAACACTTTATTTAGTGGTTTATAATTTATAACTAATCTTGGTATACCTCTTTCTTTTTCTGCATGTTTATTAACATAGAAAGCTGTACATGACCAAGGAGATTTTGAAGGTCTTATTAAGCCTTTATTTTGGAGATTATTAATCTCTTCCTTGCATAAATTCAGGTATTCTGAATTCATTTGACACGGTCTTGCCTTAATGGGAATTAATTTCTCATTAAATTCTTCTTCGTAAGGCAAAGACACAATATGCTTTTTTCTATTCCAAAAAGCATTAGGGTGATCACTACAAATTTCTGAAGTGAATTGATTATTAATCAATTTAATTTTATCCTGTAATTTAGGATTTTCTAACATATTATCAATATTGATAAAATTAATTTCTTCTTTTAAAAAAGAAATTTGATTTTGCTTACTCCTTATTAAAGAGTCTTTAATTTGATTTAAAAACCTTGTAACCGGTTTTGTTTCAAATTGGAAGTAAATATTACTACCTTGAAAAGTTCCTGTAAAACCATTGGAATCAATATTTTTTAAAGGAAATAGACTCCTTATAAATGGAGTGCCAAGTATAACTTGGTTTGTTATATCTTTGACCAAAATAAAATTGGTTGGTATGCAAATTTTATTTTTGCATATATAAGCCCTAGGAATCTTAAAACTTATATTAAGTCTTTGTCCATTGGCAGATCTTAATGATTGAGATGTTTTATGAAAATAATTAGTGGGTATTATACCCTCTTGAATACAATTTAAATCTGCACCGCTATCAACTAGTGCGATTAAATCCTTAAAGATTTTTCCTTCTATGAGAAGAGAAATCTTTATGTACCATTTTTGTGAAGTCATAACTTCAATGGTTGATAGGAAATCGTCCTGTTCGTGTTCTGAATTATTTTCAGAGGATGATGATGAGGAATAATTAATAGGCATTTTCCCCTTTAGTTTTTCTAATCTAGAAACTCTTTCATTAAGACTTTTATTGTCTAATTTTAAGTCTTTAATTTCATTTTTAAGGTTATTAACCTCGATATATAAATCACTAGTACTAGTAATTTCACTAGTTTGTTTTTGTTTTAGCATCTTTTTGACTTCTGCCATTGAATAGGGTTCAGAAGTTTTAAGAGTAAATTGCTCTTCTTTAGATGCTTGAGTTTTATTATTATTTGCAAACTCTTCTAAGATTTTTAATCTTAGTTCTGGATCTTTAATCCATTGTAAAATGTCTAGGATATTATCACTAGTTATTACATTGATTTTCATATCCTGAAATTGTGACATAATTTGATAAATATTATCATTATCACTATCACTAGAATCTCTAGCTATTTGTTTACATTTACAATCTGCTTCAGATGAAAGTATTTTTTCATCTTTTAACTTAGTCATATTATTTTCTGAGTCAGTTGAAGAAGAACTGTATTCAGTGTCAGAATTATTTTCTGACTCGGATGAATTAATCATGATTTTACACAAAGCATTTTTTAAGTCATCACTGATGTTAAGATTATTAATCTTTTTCTTTAATTTGCATTTATTTGCAAAATGACCTTTTCTGTTACATTTAAAACAAGTAACAGTAGATTTATCAGGAGGTGGATTATTTTCCAACCTTCTTTTCTTCCTAAATTCTCTTTTAGCTTTTCGCTTTAAGAATTTATTACTAGCATAATATTTCTCCTTTTTTGAAGGTTTGTGGGGTTTGCTAGTAGAGAGATTATCAATCCCAAATTGACCACAAAATTGGCCAAGCTGCATCTTTTCATTTAAATGATGCTTTTTAATTTGTTGGTTTAACTTAATTTCATTGCATAAAGCTAAACCTTCTTGTATACATGTACCAATTAATTTTCCATAAGTATAACTTGTGTAATTAATTTGTACATTTCCTTTTCTTAGGTTTTTTCTAACCCTTTCCGCAAATAACGGAGGTAATCCATCTATAAATTTGGATTTCCAGTGGTCACTATTTGACTCAGGTAATTCCATGACCCTACTTAAAAAGGTGTCTTTATACCACCTAAAAGAGGTCAAGGTAGGACATCTAAGATTTTGCAATAGTGTCCTAATATTCTCACTATTATCAGACCATCTGCCTGTAAAGTGTTCAATTATATTTAGAATGAGTGTATAAACTGCATTTTCTGTTGAAATATTATTTTCAATTTTTACGGTTGACAAAATTTTTGTCCTATCTTCTTGAGACAAATAATTATCCCACCAGCCTTTAAGTTGGCCAGTAAATCCTGCTACGATCATGTTAGCAATGACTTTATCAGTATTACTGTTATTTTTACATATTGTAGAATACATAAGCATTCTGTGGACAGCACTATAAATCTGTCTTTCAGTAAATCCATCTATGTTCCATTCATAAATTTGTTTACCACTATATGAATTATTCATTATAAGGTCTTGTTCTTCAAAAAGAACATCCTGTGGCGTAGGCCTAGGGTAATAAAACAAATTTTGTTTTGGCCTATCAGCATACTTATGAAGTTTATTTATTTCGTCTATTAGAATGTTTTTATAATTTTTAGTGTTACTTATTGTATCACTAAATTCTTCCTCAAGAGTATTGATGTGGAGATTGCTAAGTTTTTCACTTAACAGTTTATCCGAATCAACTAAAGATTTTAATTTAAAATCTTTTATTTCTGGAGGAGGTTGTATACTAGAGGCAGCACTACTACTTGCTTCTGCCCTAGTAACATTAATAGTATTGTTATGAACAATATTTTTTAATTCATGGATTTGGGAAATTATTTTCTCTACTCTATTATGTATATCCACTAGTTTTCTCCTAATATTATTAGGTAAATATTTGTGAAATTTTTCTGTTTAACCAGGGCATTAATATGCTGCGTGGTTGACTGAATAATTTCATTTTCAAATATTTTTTGGAAAGCATTATAATGCCTTACTTCATTATCTCTTTCTATTGAGAAAGGATATACAGGGGGAAAAATTTGTTTAATAGTTTCTCCTGTTGGATTTTTAAAATCCCTTTCTATAACAGAAATAAATTTTTCTACATGATTGGCTATAAACCAGTAGACAAAGGATACTTTGATATTTTTATGAGTTAATTCTTCATAAAATTCTTGTTGAAAGTTATTTCTTTCGTCTTTAGTGAAATTATTAAAAAACCATGTTCTAAATGGTTTCCAATGATCTTTTTGAAAATCCATTTGGATTTCCTTTCTGGCCTGTGAGCCAGGACTAAAATCAATTTTAGTTTTACCTATCATATGGTAAAATTCATTTCGCTGGCAGTCATATCTGCCGGAACTTCATAAATTCCTGAAGCTATGTTGTTTTTATCAACATGAGTCCTGTTAACCCTATCATGGTTAAGTTCTGATTCTCTATCTGACTCATTAGATGAGTTATCAAAATTATTAATTTCATTTTTAGAATTATTAATTCTGTTTATATTTGATATTGAGTGTCTCAGATTCTTATTTTCAGTATTATTAATACTGTTATGGAAATTATTGGAATTATGAATTCCTTCAATATTTGATATCGAATGGCGTGCATTATCAGTATTATGAATACTGTTTGAATGACTTGAGCTATTAATTGGAGATATATGGAAATGGCTCAAACTGGGTCTTGATGATTTTGACTTTGGGATATTTTCCAAAAACTTTTGCTTTTCAAAATTTATAAGGATATTTCCTTCTTGAGTTTGAATAATCCTAGTAGGATTGTTTTGAGTAATTGGTCTTGCTGGTAATATCTAGTGGAGTGGGGGGAATAGAAAGATCTTGAAAGGGGTAATCCCATTATCCCAAATGGGTAATGAATTTATTCCCTTATCCAAACAAATGACAACAAAGGGAATCATATATTTTGATTCCCTTTCCCTTTCCTAAACCTCCCAACCAAATACCCCCTTAATTTCTTTAAAAAGCACTACTACAATTAATTACACATTACCTGGTATCTTGATTTTTAGTTAGAATAACAATAATCGATTTACAGTTGTGTGTACCAATTCTATGGAAAGAGGGATATTCTATGGTTACTTGAAGTAACCTACATTTTTGTCTCCATCACCACTGGATGAGTGGATGGTATTTTGATCCAGTGGTGATAACCCAAACTCATACTTTACCTCTCTTTTCTATTATGTTTTACTTTTTTTTTAAAAAACTCATTTTTATAATATAAATTTTCAAGTTTGGCTGTCTTTAAAATTAACTTAGTTCAACTCATATCAATTCAATTCAGCTTTTTTAATTATAAATATAAGTATAGTTTATAATATATTAGTTTGTGGCGAATGTCTTAGTTTAATGGTTAAAATTGAATTTTTGATCTTTAGAGGTATTTGGTTCCAGTCATATCCCCAATGGGGAGGATATTTTTTTTGTATTTAATAATTTAGCGTAATTGCGCAACTTTTTTTTTAAAAATATCAGGATTGTGTAGCTCAACTAAGAATTTAATACAAAATAAGATCTAAAAATTGGAAAATTTTATAACATAAAAATAATATGTGAAAAAGTAGTATTATGAGCAAGGTTTTCAGACCCGGACTTGCCACTGAACCCGTGAAGGCAGTGGTTCATGGATTTAAGGTTTAATCGGATTAAATTGGTGGTCGAACCGGATTTTCTTAAAATATGTAAAAATACTAAATATTTTATATAATTTGATATTAAATATGTAATATAAATTATACTTCTATAACAATTAATAATATTAAATAAAATATTATATAATTCAAAGTTATATTTCAAATAAAAATAAAATACAAGATAATAACTAATATAATCTAGTGAAAGAATGCAAACCAAATTCTATATTGTATAGATTGGATTAAAAAAGTTAATAAATTTGATTTATGATATATACAAATTTACGCATTAAAAGAATTAATATTTATACAAAATATGTAAAATAAAAAAAATTATATATCCATTGAATATAAATTTTGAGTAAAAAACTTAGAGTAATGTTATTTAAAAAATTTACGTGTTATTTCGTTATGAAAAACATTCAAAATTGTAATTGAAAGAAATATTTCAAATTTAATAAAATGTGTAGTGTATGAAATAAAAAATTTTATTGTGGTTTTTTACAATAAAATATTACTAAAACAATTTAAAAATTAACAATATATAATATAAAAGTATGTAAAAAGAAAATATTATCATTTGTGTGTGGTAGCTCAGTTGGTTGAGCACGTGTTGAAACACTTGGTGGAGGTTTTGTGTTCAATTCCCACCAACTACAATTTTAAAAAAACACAATTTAAGTGAACCAGAAACCGGTTGAAGCGGTCCGATCGGCCGGTCCGGTCCGGGTTTCAAACCATGATTATGAGTGATTAGGTTTTTATTAAATTTCAACCATTAAAACTCAATGAATGGTTGATATTGACCAAAATATACAACTTTACAAATTTAAAACTTTAGAGAATCTAAATCCAATCAAATCATTCACATAATAGTGTGTGATTTCCACAAAATCAAACACTTGTGTCGGTGGCACTTTGACAACTTTTTGGTGTCCAACTCTTTGAACATCATACACATTATATTTTGACTATATTTTTATTGTCGAACTTTTATAAAACACCTAAATGTTTTAGAAGTACACTATATTAGTAAATAGTTTATAATATTACCATAAAATATTCTTTAATCCCAAATTCGGAATCAACAAAGTTACAGTGGATTGTAATTCTCCAAAGTAAATTGGTGTAAAATTGATATTGGTGTTAGAGATTTGAATATAGTTGTTTGTGAAGTACACAACGCACTGAATCTCAAATATTTAGATTTGATAGATGGTTGAGATTTGTTAAACTTTAAAACTCTACCAAATTTCAATTTTAGAAAATCTTAATACATAGTCGTGCAAAAAAGTAATCATATAGCAAGATGTATCAATGGATTGAAAACACTAGACATGGACACAGATTCAGACACACAGACATGGATACTGAGACGAAAAACATTATGCAAATCAAGCATATATAAAATGTTTCACGCCCATAAGGAGTGAAGTGGCCTTATTCACATCACAGGACAGATATTGACTGCCTAAACTTGAAGATGAAGCAAAATTAAGTTGATTAAGTCATTTGGTAATATATATATAAAGGAAGCATTTTTGGTACACAAGGTCAGTCATGGCGTCTTCTATTACACTTCCAGCTAATATATTACATCACATTATTACTGCATTTTTTAATTAAAACAAAGGCAAACATTATTACTGCATTTCATTTGCTGTTTTATGTATTATGCAAATTAACCGCCAAAGTTCGTTAAAGACTTAAATTTGAACTCTGGTTTTTAAAATTAGTAGCAGAGGTTTAATGATTGATAAAAAGGGTGAAGAATTAAAAAACAACTATTCAAAACAACTATTTCTACTAAACATAAAAAAGATCAGGTACCTGCTTTTGTTCCGAGCATTTAAGCAATGTGAAAACCAAAAAGCACCAATAGAACTTAGATGCCTTGCAAGAGAAATAGCAAAAGGACTAGATGGTTGATAGAGAACGAGTCAAAAAATGGATCAGGATTAGTGTTTGGGAAATTAAGAGGCAGTTAATGGATTTTTATAATTTAATCATAGCTGCAGGTGATAAGGTGGTTATTAAATTAGAAGTTGGCGTGGGTAGTGGTTAGGCAGTTATAGGGGCATCAGCAGTTAAGGGAATAAAGGCAGATTGTTATTAAAGGAGAAGTTGGCGTGGGTAGTAGACAAAGAAGTTTAATGCATTGAATCTGCTATTAGATGCAGGGGGCTCTCAAGTTGAGAGAGGGATATTAATCCTAAGGGGCTCTAAGCTTGTTCGTTTGTTATTTTGTAATTGTTTTCATTTGTAATTTGATTCTCAGTCGAGTGTTGTGCTATTTCTATTATAGTTCTGTTTTTGTGCTCTTTTTCCTAATAATGGTGTTGTTATCCCACAGCTCACACAGGGCAAATCGACTTCAGCCTGGCTGTTTAATGTTTATAGAGAAAACGTAAGGAGATAAGTCAATACAGATTGCATAGAATAAGCAGCTCAAGGCATTACTAGAATATGAATAATGAACTGATGAACACATCAACCAAGTCATACATGCAAGTATAGGACTTTAGATATTTGAAAGGGCTACCTTGCTTTCATGAGATGATAACTTGTTCTTCTGCAGATACGACTTACTCAAAAACTAATAAACCTCAGTTTGAAGAAATCAATTTAAAGTTAAAGGACCTAGTGGAAGATGCTAAAAAAACAGGGGCACTTTTAAAAAATGTATTCAGGAAACGAAGTTATGCAGCTTAAGTTATTTTTTTTGATGGATGCAGCTTAAGTTATTAATTACTCGTAAAACCAACACATACAGAACAGGGACATAAAACTCCAAAAAACAAAGGGGTGATCTATGGTAAATCATCGATCACCTTGAGAAGAACTATATGAGTAGCTCAAGACAACAATCACCAAACTTGCTATACACAACTGCAAACCTAATAATTTTTGGATCTCTTACAGATTAAAATCCCATCAAAAGGTATACAATATGTTTGAGCACAATGAAAGCAACATCCAATAAATGGATATTGTATCAAGAAACCTGAAATAAACAAAGTACCTTTAAAATGATGAAAAATAAGCGGAACGACAAGAAAGCTGAAAGAAAGCAATATGACCAAGATGCTCCAGAAAACTGTGTCAAGAATGTACAAAATATATCCACTAGCAGCTGCCATTGAGGTAGTGGTTGCAAGTAAAATGAAACTGCCATTAGCCTCGCTAATTCCGAAAGGCAGCTTCTTTGTTGGCAATTGCAAACTGAGTGCTGCAACTAATCCATATTCAACCATTCCAATTGCAGGAAGAGGAACACCGGGCAAATGTCAAAAGGACTGTCATTGAAACCTTCTTTCAAACACATTACCTGCAAGCGTCGTCGTATCAAACAGAGATTCCTAAATATGATCAGTCCATTCAATTCGAATTTTACAATTCGAAGAAAACCATCATTCATCAGTTCAGCTTGGACGGAAACAAAAACCAGTACCAAAAACGACAGCGTAATCACTGTTCCGTAGACCAATTGAAAGTAAAAATGTCGGAGGTAGAAGTCGTCGTTTCAGCAGCTGATTCTGACCATGAGGGCAAACACGTACACTGGAGTCTTCAGATCCAACAGAATCCCTTATTTAACAAAACAATTGAGAGACGAATTCAGCATAATAGAAACAATAAGAGAAAGAATTGGGACTTATGATGTGAAATTTAACCTTCGCCATGGCTAAGACGAAGACGGAGTTTGATAAAGGAGTGAAGGAGATAAAACGACGATGAAGCTGCTGGCCATGGGTACAATGTGGCCGAGCTCCTCACTGTCTTCAAACTCTCCGCTTTTGAGAATAATGTTGTATATTATATGTTATTTTGGATGAAATGAACAACAAAGCCACTTAGCTCCGCTCTAGCAATGCAAAATTCTAACGGAAAATTGAATTTTCGGGTTCGACTCCCGGCAGCAGAATTTTTTTGCACCTTATCTTTTATGGGATAATTTTTGCACCACATTTTTTTCACATTAAAATTTATCCTTTTCCGTACTCTTATGGGATATATATAGCGCCATAAATAACGCGAGTCGTTCATGCATAATTTCAGAGTTACAATTGAGTTGAGCGGTTTGCGAGCAGTTCGAAATTGGCTCGGTCAAAGTTCGGTTAAAGCTTGGCTTGATAAGGTTTGACTCGAGATATTAACGAGATAAGCCGAGCTTTTTATGAAGGTTCGACTTGAAAGCTCGAGAGCATGCTCGTATAATTTTTTAATTACTTTATAATATTATTAATTTCCTATATATTCATAAAAAAATATGGTAGGTTAGTTTTAATTTTAAATATTCTAATTAAGAAAAAGATGTGTATAGGTTTCTTATTTATAATTAGTTGTAAATATCTTTTAAATAAGCTGTATTCACATTCTAATTCTATCACTTTTAAAAAAGACCTTAACCTAATCATTTAATATAAAAAGGTTCTGCCTCTTTGAATTTTAACTTCACAAAAAGTGTGTATTTAAAAAATTATAAGCAAGAGATTTATTGGATAAATGAATCTCGTTTAGGATCGTAAGCTCGTGAACTCGAGCCGATGTTGTCCGCGAGCTCGAGCCGAGCTAAAATATTCCAGGCTCGACGAGCTATGAGCCGAGTCTAGCTGAATCATTTTTATTTTCAAGCCGAGTTGAGCTTAGATAGGTTCGGTCCCGGTTCAACTCGTTTGCAGCCCCAATAAGTTCGGTGTTCGGCTCGATAAGAGCTCGACTCGATTTATGAATGAACATTTCGTGAACATGATTTTGAGCTCGAATAATAAATGATCTAAACTTGAACAAGTCTTAGCTCAGCTCGAAAACTCGTAACAGCTCGTGAACAAACGAGCTCGTAAACGAGCCGAACACGGACACAATTTTGAGCTTGATTCGACTCGTGTTCAATTAAACTTTAAATGAGCTGAAAACGAACAAGCCATAACTTGACTCGAGTCGTTTACAGCCCTAGATATGTGTTGGGAGCTAACAGTCACTTTGAACATGCATAACAGGCATGATGGAAATTTCAAAATTTTGTCCCTTGTCCCTAGGAACTCCTATTAGTTGCATATAATTAATTAAAGCCTTAACTAAATTAATTCTCTACCTAAGTTAGCATGCATAGGCTAGACATATCATAACTCTAAGTTATATCCTAGCATAAATATTCTATACCTAGCATGTTATAACTCTAAGCTATAACCTAAGCATAAGCATAATATAAACTAAGGATGCAAAACAACCTAAACATAATTATTAAGTCTAAAAACGCTTAAGAAAAAAACCTAACAATTAAAAGAGAAAGCTTATCTGTTGAAAACCTTCTTGCACAAGCCTTCAAGTGTAGGATAGCCTCTATGAGTATCCACACGAACCCCACCAACCAAAACCTCCCAATGAGGAAGAACTGCAGAGCTTTGAGTAGGTGCTAGACCACTCCAAAAACCCACCCGAAAATATTAACTAAAGGGACTCCTTAAATAATTAGGAATCCCTAATTTTGTACTTCTAAGTTGACTTGAGATAATGCGTTAGAATCTCAAGTTAGAGCTCAAAGAAAGAACTTGTACATCGAATGAGGAGGAGGATCACTCTTTATATAGGGGAAGCAAGGGCTCCCCGAATTAAATGCGGGATGGAAAAATTCCCATCCCGCCCTTGAGCAAACACGCAGATTATAGTGGATCCGCGTGCTGCCCAAGCTTGACCCGGCTTGCTTCGCAAGGCAGGCTCTTGTGAGCCTGCCTTGTTCAGCGGGCTAGGCCTCGCGGGATTTCTCGCTAGCCTAGCTCGAGGGTGGCCTCGCTCAGGGCCAGCGCAAGCCCAGCTGGCATTGCCTATAGCCCGTGAGTGCCATTGGCACTCACGTGGGCTCGCGCAGGTCCCGCAAGCCCTTTGGCCTTGTGGGGCCTTTCGCGTAGGGTCCAACCCTTGTTTTAGCAGACTGGTAATAAATTAGTTACCGGTCAAAATAAAAACTCTGGTCTAACCATGTAATGGTCTAACCATTCTACATTTAATATTCTGGTAACAGACTAAGTCTATTAATTCTTTACTCAGTCCAATGAAAGTCCAATGTGTGTGACCATATAGGATCCCAATGTATTGAGCTGTTAAGGTTTGACCAATCCTTGTTCTATAGGAACAGTTGACTCAAAGTTTTAGATCGTGAATAGAAATCAATTACCTTGAACAACTATAGTACACCTCTGGCAAGGGTCCACCATCCCCCATTACTCGGAACATCATTTGTCTTGTGACTTAATCCTGGTTAATGCAATAGTTTCCTAATGTGATGAACTCCTTCCATTCTTTAATATTAGTACCATCTAGTTTATTGGGTTGACTAAAGTGTTAACCCACTAATAGCAAGGTTGCTCCAAGCTATCCCTGTTTATTTACTTGTTACCAAAGTATTTTGCTTTTTACCATAATGTGTTTGACTAGAAACTATTTCTATCAAACACATACTTTGATTAGAGGTTTATAGTAATCATCACTTCAATAAGTGGCCAGGTACAAACAACTCCTTAATATATCCGGAGTTATGGATTCTTTCCGACTACATAGCTTACCATCGTGCTGTCATCACTATACTCGTAATCACCTGTGGTACCCTAAATTAATGAGTGAATAGGTATGACCTAAAGCATAGTGACAGTTGTTGCTACCTAAAGGTACTACCTAGCAAGTGCACTAAGGTCGGTGTAGTGTGGTAAGCACAAGATCGTATCCACAGGGAGCAGTCTTAAATAGTCTTAGATTTCCCTAATAGATTGCCACATAAGGTTTTCTTATATTTTAGGTTGTGGTAATAAAAAATTAAAAGGCAAAAATATAAAGCATGAAAATAACAACAAAAACAAACACAAGCTTTCCCTACCTGCAGACAGTCTAAGGTTTGCCTCCAAACAAATATGCAAACAGACTGTCTCAAAACATAGATCTAATGTATCTCAACCTAATTTCCCCAAGCTTACCTCTCGGCCTCAACCGGTTTCTAAGATTACTAACTTAAGTCTGTTCGATAACAATTACAAAATAAACAAATATAAATATATATTTGATCCTTGTTTTCCTCTCTCAAATTTGGGAGCCAAACTTGTTGGAAGTGTTCGCCTCGTAGAGTTATTCCACCTCTACTTAGTTGATAATGATCACCTTATAGAGTTCTGGTCCCCACCAACCAAAAAAATAGATATAATCAATAAAAATAATGTAGAAACAATATTGTAGAAAACTTATAAACGAGTTAAGGAAACGTAAACACCGATAAGCTGAGTCGTGCGGAGCACTGTCCCTAATGGATACTTGTAGTTCATTCCAGGATTAAACAGCTTCTTCAACTGGTTGGTTGAATCATGAATAGAAATAATAAACAGCTTCTTCAACTGGTTGGTTGAATCATGAATAGAAATATATATATATATATATATATATATATATATATATATATATATATATATATATATATATATATATATATATATATATATATATATATATCAAGAATAAAACGTAGAAACAAAACAATAATTCGGGTGAGTAAGATTGATTGTAATCTGTTTTGAAGTTACAAAGAACACGGCCATTCATGGGCAAATAAAAATAGTGAATATCAAAATATAGTGGAGTAAAAATGAGAATTGGGTCCATCAGATAGACTCCAAAAGCTGCCTTATATAGTGAAAGACACTAAAAGTGTATTAGCTGTTATAGTATAAAAACATTTATTTGATAAAAAAAAAAACGTTTATATAATTCAAACTTATTAAAACCATTCATAATTCTAATAATAAATTATCCCATTACGACAAACATAGCCGGTACACCCATAACAATAACATTAGTAAATAATGAATAATTTTGTAATAAAAATAATATATTTTTTTAAAATAATATTAATATTTTTTCAATAATCCCCCACTTATTTCAAAAGAAATTTTAAAAACATAATTTTTTTAATATCTTAGGTTTGACATATAATACATGGTATTGGTGTTTTTTGAATTATGAACCAATACTTGATAGTTAAAATTTAACTTACGGAATATTTGTTGAAACATATTATTTCTATGAACCAAATAAGCGCTACTGTAAGATAGAGATTTTACATATCGCATTATACCAAGTACAATTCTGAACAACGTCGTGGTGCGCCACAATATGCCATGCGCGTGCCTGGTCTCTCATAAGTGCTCTAGAGATAGTGCCAATATCTCATAGAAGCGGCCCTACTTCACACTTGCGTAGGTGATTTCATGAAGTGTATATTGCACTTTATACTCCACTCATAAGAGCTATGAAATTCATTAAGAGTGTTCTTATAACTCAACCTCTCAAAATATGTAACATAGAACTTCCCCACATCTAGGATTGAGAGTATATTTTTAGTGCTAGCAGAACTAACAAAGGCTTGTTATTACCCATATGAACCTGTGCCGTGGGATCTCCACTCAAGTAGGTATGGTTCCCACCATTGCTAATTTCAAATGGCTTAAGTCTCATCCTCTCTGATGTTTCCGGTATATCTTAAAAATTTAGTCAGATGATTTGGCCAAAATCACTCTTGACTCACATATTAAATGGATTGATCAAGTCCATTTTTTAAGTAATCATTTCACTATATATAGTCAAAAAAAAATATCTATCTTATGTTAGCGATAGGTATTGCCTATTGGCAATCACAATGCACAATCATCAATGGTGATAATTTTATTCTTAAAGGAATATATCCCAAGAATTTTTCAATCACTTAGAAGTATAAGTAAACTTAAAGTTATCTTTAATTATAGTTTACTTAGTTGACTTTCATGTTACAGTTCCACCACTAAGAATGCAACATAACCACTAGTAAATATTATCTCATTAGAGATTTACTTAACATCATTGCTATCTTTTAGTACAACGGATATCCACAATATATAATACCACAATTCATGGTAGTTCTCAAGAATTTCACAAGTATGATAATAACAACTCATTATCATATTTCTCTTTAACTGGATATTTGAATCATAAAGGACAACTCAAAGATTTGTTATCATAAATTCAAACTTCTTTTGAAGTTTTTCAACATAGTATTCTTGTGTTAGCAAGGCACTCTCAATATTCATCCTTGTGATTTTTATATCCAAAAAATTGCATACTCTTTTTCACTAATACTTTTTATTTGTATATTTTCTCTACTCAAGAAAATATACATTTTCCTTGTCTCATTTTTCCTCCATCACTTCCATCATAACATCAAAAGAAAAATTGTTACAAAAACTTAAACAATATAAAACACTTGTAACAATAAAATTGATTCCTCTTAAAATAATAAATCACAATTTTCTTTTTCTCAAAATTAGAAAGAAGAACTTTATCCACACCCTTAAAAATCTTTATGCATTTCTCATTAAAAAAACATCTCCATATTTTCCTCTTCTAAAAACTGGAAATAATAACTTCACCAAAACACTCCCATACTTTCAAAACTTTTGGAGTTTGGAAATAACTCTTTCAAAAAATCATATTTTATCCAAATGTTTTTGATTTAGCACAAATACCAACTTTTGAAAATTGGAAATCGTCAACGAAGGAATGCAAAATATCCTTTAAGATTGTTGGATAACAATTACAAAATTATAAACATAAATATATATTTGATCATTGTTTTCCTCTCTCGAATTTGGGAGTGCCAAACTTTTTGAAAGTTTTCGCCTCGTAGAGTTATTCCACCTCTAATTAGTTGATAATGATCACCTTATAGAGTTCCGGTCCCCACCTTCAACCAAACAAATAAATATAATCAATAGAAATAATGTAGAAACAATATTGTCGAAAATTTATAAACGAGTTAAAGAAACGTAAACACCGTTAAGCTGAGTCGTGCGGAGCACTATCCTTAAAGGGTACTTGTAGTTCCTTTCAAGATTAAATAGCTTCTTCAACTGGTTGGTTGGTATATATATATATATATATATATATATATATATATATATATATATATATATATATATATATATATATATATATATAAACAAAACAATAATTCGGGAAAGTAAAACTGATTGTAATCTGTTTTGAAGTCACAAAGAACACGACCTTTCATGGGCAAATAGAAACAATGAATATCGAAATAAAATGGAGTAAAAATGAGAATAAGGTCCATCTGATAGACCCACAAAAGCTGCTTATATAGTGAAAGACAATAAAAGTGTATTAGCTGTTATAGTATAAAAACGTTTGTATAATTAAAACTTACTAAAACCATTCATATCCATTAAGACAAATATAGCCGGTACACCCACAAAAATAATATTAGTCCATAATGAATAATTTTGTAATACAAATAATATATTTTCTTTTGAAATAACACTAGTATTTTCCAACAATCACCCATTTATTTTATAAGAAATTTTTAAAACAAAATTTTTCTAGATATCTGAGGTTTGATATATAATGCATGGTATTGGTGTCTTTTGGACAATGAACCAATACTTGATAGGTAAAATTTAGCTTACGAAATATTTGGTGAAACATATAGTTTCTATGAACCAAATAAGCGCTACTGTAAGATAGGGATTTTACATATCGCATTATACCAAGTACATTTCTGAACTGTTACAATCTGAAAAACATGGAATCGGGAAAAACCCTAGGCGATGCAAACCGTAGAAACTCTCCTTTGATTTTTTTCCGGCCGATCTTGATCTCTGCTTATCTCATCGGATTCTCTTTCTTTTCCTCTTCACTATGGATGCGTCATATCTCGCTTTCTATTGCAAAAGTTCGAATAAATCACCAGAAAACAAGCAGCCTTCAATTTCGAAAATCAACAAACCTAACCCTAATTCGTCAAAACAATCGTATGCGGCGGTGATCGCCGTTCAGGTTCTGACCTCTCCTGTTGGACAGAACTCCAAAAAGATGGTAACTGCAACTATATCCGATGCTGGGGATGGGTATAAGGCAATTAAAATTCCTGAGGAATTCTACAAGGATCGTCTTTCAACCTGTCAACATTCGGCGATTAGCAGATTAATGCTTAGTAAGGGTGACAACCATTGGAAACATTCAGATATCAAGCTCAAATTAAATTCCATCTAGGGCCGAAAGATGGACTGGAAATTAATATCATTAGGGAGGGGGTTTTACCACGTAGCTAAGCCAACGGTAGAAGCTTTGCAGTAGGTATGGTCTATAGGGAACCTAAACCTAAAGCCAGGTATTATGAGATTTTCGGTTTAGAAAGCCGGATTTGATCCTGTAGTTCATAGACAAACCACCACCCAATTTTGGATCCATTTATACAATCTCCTATGGGAGTTTTGGGATCATAGACTGCTCTCAAGCGTCACTAGAATCATTGGCATCCATGTTCAGTTTGATCATAACACCGTTGAGGGGGAGTTTAGGCATTATGCAAGGATCCTAGTTGATATTGATCTTTCAAAACCTGTTATGGATCAAGTTAGGGTTGACACAGCTGAAAAAATCTTCTGGGTACGTGTTGAGTATGAAAATATGCCTGATTTTTGTATGACTTGTCATTCCATCGGCCACACGGACGCCAGTTGTAGAAGGAATCAATCTTAGGATAAACAAGCAGGGTCTCAAAAAATCACTTACAAGGCTAGTCAAAAGCAGAAAGGTTCCCAATCCAACCGAGATAAATCGGATAAAACTACTACGGAAAAGGAAAAAAATTCTTTCTAAGCCATTTGTGCAACGGGAAGGAAAGCAAGCTTTATCTTGGGCTGAACATTGTAAGAATAACGATGATAGTGACTTAGAAAATATTAATGCCGATGCATTAACAGTAACCGTCTCGAGAAGTGGAAATATTACGATCAGGGAACTTGTTGTCACGGACATCATAGCCATGGAGACTCAGCAATCGGCTGAGGAGACCGAGGCTATTCACTTGCCTAAAAACGATGACACCCACGCTTTCAATGCTAATAATTTACAGGTAGTTTTGTATGGGCCTCAGGAAGTGAATCGTACACCTACTGAGGATTCAAAAATTAGATCCTCAGCTAGGATTGAGAATAAAAAGAAGGGGAATAATGCTAAGGCATCGGTTACACCATCTGCTTAAATTAAAAAAGGGCAGAAATCCATTCTCTAAAGATAATTAATAAGCTCTTTTGGAATTGTAGGGGTATTAGCAACAGTGATACCCAGCGTGTTCTTCTTGATATGGTTAAGGAGCATCGTCCTCAGTTTTTATGTCTGGCCCAACCTATGGCAGTCTTTACGGATATTGATTCTAATTTCTGGCGTCGGATGGGTTTTAATTTGGTGGCTCTTAATTCTAAAGAGTTACCTTCAATCTGGTTATTACAATTGGATCAATTCTCGATCACACCGACGATTGACTTCATCTCAGATCAGGTCATATCGTTTTATTACTCTTTTCTTAATAAAGTTTTTTATGTCGCTTGTGTTTATGCTAGTAATTCTTATAGGTTACGGCGCACCTTATATTCTGATATTTTAGATCTTCGAATTTCTACTCTCGGAAATTGGTTGATTTTAGGTGACTTTAATGCTGTGTTGGGCAGCCATGAGAGACGTGGTAATTTGCCATTGAATATATCTTGCAGGGACTTCAGAGAATTCATCGACGGGGGGTAGTTTATGGAACCCATGACTGCTGGTCCGTTTTTTACATGGAACAATGGCAGGAGAGGTGCTAATAGGGTGGAAAGTCGCATTGACAGAGCTCTGGTCTCTATGGATTTTCTAGAATTTTGGGATAAAGTTGTTTGTACGGCTATCCCTAGACATCGTTCAGACCACCATCTAATCCTTGTGAGTTATGCACGATGGGAGAAGAGGATTTCTCGGTTTTGCTTCCAATCTATGTGGCTCAATCATCCTAATCTTAGACAGGTTATTTCGGACCATTGGCAAAGGAGTTTCCCCATTATTCCGCCATATTTGCTTTTGCACATGAAGCTTAAAACCCTCCGTCCGATCTTGCAAAGATGGAATTGGGAGGTATTTGGGCACTTGGATGTTAATATTGCCAACCGTAGAGCTGATCTTGCCAGAATTCAGCTGACTATCTCAAATGATGGGATGACAGATGCCTTACACGGAGAGGAATTACAATGCCAATCAGATCTTGAGCTTCGTTTATAAAGGAAGGAAACATTTTTGAGAGAAAAAAGTAGAGCTACATGGCTCAAAATTGGGGATAGAAATTCTGATTTTTTTCACAGAATGGCGAATGCTAGGAAGTCTCACTCCTCTATTCGTTCAATGATTGTTGATGGTGTACTCACCATGGACCAAGCTTCCATTTCAAATGATATGGTCAATTTCTATTCTAATTTATTCTCAAGGGTTGAATCGGAAAGGATTGATGGTGTGCTTGTGAACCGTATTATCCACTCATGAGTTTCCCAGTTGGATAACGAGGAGCTAATTTGGCTGCCTACGGTTACTGAGATTCGGGATAGTGTTTTCGACATGGATGGTGATAGTGCCCTGGGACCTGATGGTTTTACAGGTAAATTTTATCAACACTTTTGGGATCTTATCGGATCTAACGTCTGTTGTGTGGTGCATTGGTTTTTACTAATGGGATGATTCCTGAAGTGTTGAATTCAAATTTGATGGTCCTCATCCCTAAAAAAGAAGGGGCAATTAATATAGAGGACTTCCGCCCTATTGTTATGGGTAATTTTGCTTTCAAAATCATAACTAAGATCCTGACGAACAGGTTAGCCAACATTGCCAATGATATTCTCTCTCCTAACCAATACGATTTTGTTCGTAATAAAAGTATTCATGAGTGGATTGCCCTTACCTCGGAGGGGGTCAATCTCCTGGGGAAAAAATGTTTTGGTGGTAACTTGGCCATGAAAATCGACATCCGAAAAGCTTTCGATACGATAGACTGGGCCTTTCTTCTTGATGTCCTTACTTCCTTTGGATTTTGAGCTCAATTTATTGGCTAGATTCATAATATCTTAGCCTCGACTTGTATTTCTATTTTGACTCCATCGGGGCGTGCTCCCAGGGGTTTCGTCAAGGAGATCCGCTATCGCTAATTCTCTTTGGTTTAGCGGAAGATTTCTTTAGCAGATACTTAACAGACTTGGTTATACGGGGGGATCTTTCTCCTATGAACTATGTCCAAGGGACTTCTTTGCCCACTCATTTGTTATACGTTGATGATATGCTTGTGTTTAGTAAAGCCTCTGTTCGTAACATTAGAAATTTGCAATCTGCTCTCACTCTTTATGGTAGGTTCTCTGGGCAAATGGTTAATTGGGGAAAATCTGAAGCCTATTTTGGTGAAGCCGTTCCTCCTAATAGGAGATTAGATTTAGCCGCTATCTTGGGTGTCCGGGTCGGAAATCTGCCATTCAAGTATTTGGGGGTGCCACTGTTTTATGGTAAACCTAAGATGATACATTTCAGCCTATCCTTGATTCGACTCTGGCTAAGTTTGCTAAATGGAAAGGTAGCGCTTTGTCTATGGCGGGAAGACTTATGCTTATCAACTCGGTCATCACGACGCTCATTCATTCCTTGATCATTTATAAATGGCCAAAAAAATTAATTTTGTGCTTGAATAGAGCGGTTAGAAATTTTATTTGGACATGCTCCATCGATAAAAAAAAGCTTGTGACTGTCCCTTGGTCATTGTGTACTAATTCTTTCAATCAACGAGGCATTGGGATTAAAACTTTTGCTATCATGAATGAGGCCTTGATGGGGAAGATGGCGTGGGGTTTGATTAGGGGTAACACCATGTGTTTTAAGACCCTACTGCTCGTTTTGTTAATAAATTGGGACTTGCTAAGTCAATATCTAATTCTACCATTTAGAGTTCCATACATCGTGTTTATGCCACTGTCAGGAATAATATTATTTGGGTCCCGGGTTGTCATTCCGATCTCAATTTCTGGAACTTAGAATGGGATATACCCTCCATCTCGGATCAACTTAATCTTAATGACACTATCAGGCGAGCTCAACATGGAAAAATTTCAGATTATTGGCGTAACAATAATTGGGTCGATTTACCACCCTTGCCACCTCAGATTCAGCAGCAGATTTGGAACATTAGCTTTAGAGATAAGCCGGACATTTGCCTTTGGCGTCCAGGCAGCATGGGAAATTTTACCGTGAAATTGTTCTATCAATGGTTACGAGGTGAGATTGATAAGCCCGATGTTTATAAATTTATTTGGAGTCATTCTATTCCTCCATCGCACTCTTTCATTTATTGGAGAGCGATTAGAGGATACTTGCCTACACATGATGTTCTTGCGAGAAAGGGTTTTCTCATTGTTTCTAAATGCGTATTATGCAACAACGCAACCGAGTCTATTATGCACGTCTTTATGGAATGCGTCTTTACTAAGCAACTCTGGATGGGCATTGATAGATTATTTCAACGGGATATTGATATGCATGATTCTCTTATTTCTTTGTTAAATTGGGCCTTCAAGGTACGATTTACTCCTCAAATTCTTCGTCTCTGACAGAGTGCTTGTGTCAACTTATGCTGGATTATGTGGCATATGCGGAACAAATGCATTTTTGACAATAAAAGACCCAACATCCATAGTTATTTGCGTAAGCTATGGATTTCAATTAAGCAGACTGATAATCTGGGATACTGATGGGTTCAAAACTCTAATGTGGATTCTTGCATCCTCTCTAATCTTGGTCTTACTCCTCGACACCCTATTGCACCTAAAATTATTCGAGTTTTTTGGACTCTGCCTCCTCCTGACTGGGTTAAGGTTAATATGGATGCTTCGGTGACTGGCGATTCGATCAATGCTGGATGCGGCGGTGTGTATAGAGGCAGCTACATGGTTTTTCTAGGTGGATTCACCTTTAGCCTAGTCACTAACTTTGCATTTTTTGCAGAATTCAAGACTGCTATGACTGCTTTACAAATGACTTCTGCCTGGGGATGGAAAAAAGTTTGGCTAGAGAGTGATTCAACTTATGTTGTTAAGATGATATCAAGTAGTAGCAGAAACGTCCCATGGTAGCTTTATCGAGAGTGGGTCTCGTGCCTACACATGATGGAAGATATGCAGGTGACTGTGACTCATATTTTTAGAGTAGGCAATCAAGTCGCGGATAGATTGGCTAATTATGGTCATCAATGTAGTGACTTTACCTGGTGGGACGCCGTCCCTACTTTTTGTACTGATGCCTATTTTCATAATTTGAGTGGCCGGAGCATGTTTTGGTTCATATAGCAAACATCATGTATTTTCTTTTCTCATTTAATAAAAGAGGGGTAGGTGTTTTGTAGGTAAGCGGGAGCGCCAACCTAGTTGGTATGCCCGCCCCAAAATTTTTAGCTGCCCCAAACTTTTCCTCCTTGGTGGAACACACTATTCCGCCAGGGGGTTTTAAAAAAAAGTACATTTTTGAACAACGCCGTGGTGAGCCATAATAGGCCATGCGCGTGCCTTGTCTCTTATAAGTGCTCTAAATATAGTGCCAATTTCTTATAGAAGCGGCCCCACTTCACACTTACGTAGATGATTCCATCAAGTGTATATTTCACTTTATACACCACTCATAAGCGCTATGAAATTCATTAAGAGTTCTTACAACTCAACCTCTCAAAATATGCAACATGCACTTCCTCGCATCTAGGATTGAGACTATATTTTTAGTTAGCAGAACTAACAAAGGCTTGTTATTACCCATATAAACCTATTCCGAGGGATCTCCACTCAAGTAGGTTGGGTTCCCACATTTTCTAATTTCAAATGGCTTAAGTCTCATCCTCTCTGATGCTTCCGGTATATCTAAAAAATTTAGTCAGATGATTTGGCTAAAATCACTCTTGACTCACGTATTAAATGGATTGATCAAGTCCATTTTTTAAGTAATTATTTCACTATATATATATATATATATATATATATATATATATATATATATATATATATATATATATATATATATATAGTCTCAAAAAATATCTATCTTATTTTAGAGATAGATATTGCCTATTGGCAATCACAATGCACAATCACTAAAGGTGATAATTTTATTCCCAAAAGAATTTTTCAATCACTTAGCCTCAGTATATGTCAACTTAAAAGCAACTGTCTTTAATTATAGTTTGCTTAGTTGACTTTCATGTTACTGTTCCACCACTAAGAATGAAACATAACCACTAGTAAATATTGTCTCATTAGAGATTCACTTAACATCATTGCAGTCTTTTAGTATAACGGATATCCACAATATATAATACCACAATTCATGACAGTTCTCAAGAATTTCCCAAGTATGATAATAACAACCCATTATCATATTTCTCTTTAACGGAATATTTAAATCACAACGGACAACTCAAAGATTTGTTATCATAAATTCAAACTTCTTTTGAAGTTTCTCAACATAGTGTTCTTATCTTAGAAAGACATTCTCAATATTCATCCTTATGATTTTTATATCCAAAAAATTGCATACTCTTCTTCACTAATACTTTTTATTTCTATATTTTCTCTACTCAAGAAAATATACATTTTCCTTATCTTATTTCCCCTCCATCACTTCCATCATAACACCAAAAGAAAAATTGTTACAAAAACTTAAACAATATAAAACACTTGTAACAATAAAATTGATTTCTCAAAAAATAATAAATCACAATTTTCTTTTTTCTCAAAACTAGAAAGAAGAACTTTATCAACACCCTTAAAAAACTTTTCTCATTAAAAAAACATCTCTTTATTTTCCCCTTCTAAAAACCGGAAATAATAACTTCACCAAAACACCCCCATACTTTTAAAACTTTTGGAGTTTGGAAATAACTCTTTCAAAAAATCATATTGTAACCAAATGTTTTTTTTAAAGGTTGAGTACCGGAACCGGCCTCCATTTATTAAAAGGAAAAAGAAAAATACAAATATGAAAAAAGAAAAAAAAGAAAACAAAAAATAAAAATGAAAGATCTCCTTATAAAGGAGATTAGTAGCCCAGCTTATGACCACGTTGAATTTGCTCCATAGTAGCAATCACTAGTCCTTTATTTTTCTTGACTGAAAATGGTTTCCAACTAGAGCCCGTGCTATTGGAGCCACTATCAATAGGAGAGTCATTAAGGGATTGACCAGACACATTCTGCAGAGCCTTATCATGTTGTAAACATACTTCCAAATTAATCCCGTCAAAATTAAGACCATCTTCCAAGGGTCGAAAAACATTCGATGTTGGAACTACTGCAGCATTTTTAATCCTCTCCTCCAAATCTCATTGTCTCGGTTTGCTACGTTGGAGGAGTGCCAAATTGGACTGTTTATGTAGAATAAGTGCATTTGCATTGATATTTTCAGAATCATCGTCGCTTTCTTTACATTCATCCTCCCAAGAGGTGGTCTTATTCTTTTCCCTTCTTAACGGGCTTTCCTAAACCCCGTATTTCTCTATCTTTCGGGCAATCAGATTCTCGTGGAGGTGGGATCCTTGAAAACCGACGTTTTGAACTCCTCGGAGCAGCCCATCTCCCGCCGATTTATGGAGAGAATTCTTTCTGCAAATGGTAGCCATGTACCCAATCGATGAACAAACAAAGCACAATGGAGGAATGTTCTCATATTACAAATCAACCCAAAAATCATATTGTATCCAAATGTTTTTGATTTAGCACAAATACCAACTTTTGAAAATTGGAAATCATCAACGGAGGAATACGAAATATCCTTTAAGATTGTTGGATAACAATTACAAAATACGTAAACATAAATATATATTTGATCCTTGTTTTCCTCTCTCAAATTTGGGAGTGCCAAACTTGTTGGAAGTGTTCGCCTCGTAGAGTTATTCCACCTCTACTTAGTTGATAATGATCACCTTATAGAGCTCCGGTCCTCACCTGCAACCAAACAAATAAATATAATCAATAGAAATAATGTAGAAAAAATATTGTCGAAAATTTATAAACGAGTTAATGAAACGGAAACACCGATAAGCTGAGTCGTGCGGAGCACTATCCTTAAAGAATACTTGTAGTTCCTTCTAGAATTAAACAGTTTCTTCAACCAATTAGTTAGATTAGGAACAGAAATACAATATATATATATATATATATATATATATATATATATATATATATATATATATATATCCAAAATAAAACTTAGAAACAAAACAATAATTCGGGAGAGTAAAACTAATTGTAATCTGTTTTGAAGTCACAAATAACACGGCCTTTCATGGGTAAATAAAAATAGTGAATATCAAAATAAAGTGGAGTAAAAATGAGAATTAGGTCCATCTGATAGGCTCACAAAAGCTGCCTTATATAGTGAAAGACAATAAAAGTGTATTAGCTATTATAGTATAAAAACGTTTATATAATTAAAACTTATTAAAACCATTCACGATTTTGATAATAAATTATCCCATAAAGACAAATATAGCCGGTACACCCATAAATAATATTATCAATAGTGAATAATTTTGTAATACATATAATATAATTTCTTTTGAAATAACACTAATATTTTTTCAACAAAGTCTTCTTAAGTACTTGTTAAATAAGTAACTTTGAATTAAGTTTAATTGACCATTTTAACTTAAAGTTGAAATCCTTAGCATGCACCCTATCTCCTCTCGGTAGAAAGGTGTTTGCCCTCTCAATCTCAAGGTATGCATGTGTGTGTTTGTGATTCCCACTATAGCAAGTCTCCCCTAGGTACTTGTTGCCACAGCAATGCATGAATTCAGCCTAAACTCATTTAAGAATGTTTCCTCAACCACACAATCAACAAAAGATATAAAGCAAATAATACACACTTTGAATTGGGGAAGTCTCAGACTACCTGTTTGGGACAGGCTATGTCTGCAGGCAGGTTACCAACACAAAAACATGAATAAAATACTAAGTTACATTAATAAAACGAGGTTACAAGAAGAAAAACATAAAAGACATCCAAATGGAGCCGAAAAGAAAGAAGAAATGACTGAACAGAGAAAGAGTGGCATCCCTAAGGGGGGAGCACCTTACAATAAAGAAGGTGATGGGTATATATAGCCCTAAAGATAAAGAGATAAAAAATATAAAATAATACAAAAAGATATGCTGAAATCCTACAGGAAACATAATTCACAAAATAAATTACTAAACTAATCACACTTGCAACTTGCACCAATAATGTAAATCTTCCTAAGAAAGAACTTTGCTCATTCCTTGCAGCAGCCTGTCACATCAGCCCCATCCCCTATATTATGGTACAAATCCAGCTATGTCCCTTCCCTTCTTTTGCTCCACATTTTCCTCTACTTTTTAGCTTGCCCTTTCTGTTGGGATAGGCTTCCTGAATTTCTGCTGAAATCCGAAGACTATCTTAAATCAAGGGTAAAAGCTGATTTTTCATACTAATTAAGCACATAATTAACATGTATTTCCACTACATATTTTCACTCATCAAATACCCCCACACTTGAACATTTACTTGTCCTCAATCAACTTACTTTAGACAAAGAGATTAGCACAAGCTTAAAATATAACACAAGGAAAGTCTCATGCAACTTGGAAAATCAAACAGTCTTTGTCAAGTTTAGAATTCGATTTCAAAATAGGGAAAACCTTAGCAAAGCAACATCATGTTTCACAGATAGCACGTAAAGAAAGAGAAATTAAACTTCTTACTTCAATAACATAGCAACAAGATCATAATACCTCACCAAAGGTTGCACATACTCTCGGTGTTTAGGGTGAATTTTAAGGTTTCCCTCATTTAGCAAAACCTAAACAAACTCTAGACCATATGCTTGCCTTTCGGTCTAATCTCCACCACTAAGTTATTGAATGCATAAATTATCATAAGGTCTTTCAAGGGTTGTAATGTGGGCTTAGGTAAGGGTATGGAGAAAGGGTAAATTGTGTGTAGAGAGTTTCCAAAAGAGTTAATGTTGATGAGCTTGCAAATTCTTAAAATCGGGAAGACCTTAACTCAGAAGTAGACTGTCTTTGCTAAGCATAGGAAACCTTGAGATTGTTATGAACAAAAGTTTTTCCTTTAAGCATGACAACCTTAAAAATACATTATTTATGCCTCACTCATACATATGCAATACACAATTTATTTTCTTTTTTTAATTCTTTTATTTTAATTTTTTCTTTTCTTTTTTTAAGAAAATGCACAAATAAATATAGATAAAAGGTTGTATTGTCTTCTCTTTAGAGATGGTTTCCATTTTAGAGCTCTTCTGATTTGGGAAAGTCTTTTGATGTTGATGTTGTTGTTGCATTCCTTTAATAATGACAACTCTTATTGGAAACTCAGAGTGTTTTAGGGAATCAAAGTGAAAGTTGTTTGGATTAAAAATGTGTGTATGAAAGAAAAGGCTAAGGGCTCAAAGTGGGTAATCTAAGGGAAAAGTTTTAAAGGTAGGCTTTTGGCTAAGGAGGGAAAAATCTAACGCCTCAATCATTTAACGTAAGCATTCAATGGTGGTCTCGATAAGTAATAGCACATAATAACATGTAATACATGCATTTCCCAAGGCAAGTTCAAGCTAGAGTGTGGAAAGGCTGCCCACTCAGCAAGAAATCAAAGCAAACAGTCTATCAAGGATAGCAAAGCCTCAAATTCTTACCAAAACAAGGGACATGCATTCTGATTTAGGCTATGATGTTAAATTAAAAACTAAAATTTCAAAAAACTTAAACATACTAAAAGGTCCATAAAATCAAACTCAACCAAGTTTGTCACAAATCCTCAATTCTCATTTTGCATCTTAGGGAAAGACCGTTCAACATCTAATTTACACACACTTGTTATTATTCAAGCAGGGCAATCTAAAAATGTACAAAAGCTGACTGTTTCAGACTAACAAAGTTCAACATGGGTATTCTCAAGCGAAAAATTTCAGCAATTTTTCAACAATTCATGAACAATAGTAAGAATCTTACAATATGTAATAAACTAAGCATTAATAACAATGACAATCATGGTTTTCAAAAAAAACAATGACAATCATCAAACAATAATATTTTAATCCCTCCCCTACACTTATAACATGCTTTATCCCTAAAGCAATAGAATGAAAAACATACAGGGAAAGGAAAGACTAGTAAATCAGCAGGTTTAGGGAAAGACTTTCTGAACTAACAAGATAAAAGGAAGCAGACTGTGTACCGTTCACCATTGAGAGAGAGAAAGAGAGTCAACAAAGACTTCCCCAGATAGGGGGATATACAAAAATATAAACAACAAAATTGGGAACTCAAAAATTACTTCACTTGGTGCGTGAAGTGAGCACATTCAGATTTTCTCTTTGGTTCTCAGGAAAACCTCCATATTGGAAGGCAATCTAGATCATGTATCATCGAGGCTTTGATTTTTGAGAGATTGCCCCCCCTTTATCAGGTTTCACAAGGAAGGAAATGTGTCCCTCTATGTTGGGCTGCAAGTTCTCCTAAATTCTCAGCCTTTAATGTCGAGGATTAACCACATCATCTTGTGGTTCATATCTAATAAGCTCGTCAAGTGGGGAAGACTTTCCCAAAATTCTATTCCTGAAAAATCTTATAAACACACAAGGTTAAAAGCACCAATCTATAGTTAAATACATCAAACTTTTTAATGTTGCTCCCCGGCAACGGCGCCAAAAACTTGTTGCTACCTAAAGGTACTACCTAGAAAGTGCACTAGGGTCGGTGTAGTGTGGTAAGCACAAGGTCGTATCCATAGGGAGTAGTCTTAAATAGTCTAAGATTTCCCTAATAGATTGGCTCAAAAGGTTTTCTTATATTTTAGATTGTGGTGATAAAAAATTAAAAGGCAAAAATATAAAGCAAGAAAATAACAACAAAAACAAATGTAAAATCAGCTAAAGCCGCACCCTATGGAACGAAACCCTAGCCGCACCCTAGCCGCACCCTTCCCCAGCCGCGGCCTACGCCACCGGCCGTCAACTACCCTGAACTGATCGGTGAACACCCACTGCCAGCCACAATACTGAAACCCTCTACCCCCCCGCAATCGCCATTCCCAAATCCCTAACCCACCAAAAATTTACTTTGAGAATTTCCCAAATCACTTTGATGCAGCGGCTATGAAAAGAATGTTCAATAGGTATGGAGTGTATGGCTGGGTCTATATTGCCCAGAAAAGGAAAGCGAAGAACCTTAATTTTGGGTTCATCACACTCGATGGATCTATGCGGATACAGGAAGCGTTGGAAGCGCTGAATATGATAGCGATTGGTGCGATAAGACTCAAAGCTTTCAGAGCCAGGTATGACAAATCGAAAATAGCCCCTCAAGCACGGTCTAATCCCGTGGTACCAGTCCAGAAGGCGATGTTCCGAAACTCCCCTCGAGATCATCGGTCCTTTACGGATGTTCTGGTGAATCAAGCACCCCGAGAAGAGTCGACCATCAACCCGATCCAGGTGGCATCCTCTCCTATTGTGCCTGCTGAATCTGTACTGAACAGTGAGGTAGTGGTTAAAACCGCACCTTGGAAATCAAAATCTTGTTTGGTTAAACTTAACAATATTTCTCACATCCGTAATATACATGATCTTCTGAGCGATCACGGTTTTGAGTTTGAATTTGCTGCTCCTATTAGTGGATATTATGTGATTATTTCATTTAGATCAGATGTGGTTCTTATGGACTTTATAAATGGTGATTGGAAGGTTATGGAACATATTGTGGAGTCAGTTTGTGCACTTCCAGTAGATTTCACGCCGTCGGAATGTATTATGTATCTGGATCACATGGGAATTCCGCCAGCTCTTGTTTATGAACCTGTGGTGAGGGAACTAGCAGCGAGATTTGGGCGAGTTGTTACAATAGATTGTAATTTCGAAAAACCGGATCGGTTGGATGTAGTATCGTGCCTTGTTTCTATACCGCTTGGGAAAGCCAGTAGGAATTTGACGCGGGCAGTAGGGGATAGAGATATAATGATATACACGAACCTTAGACAAGGAATTGGGTGCCAACACAGTCAAGAGTACGGGTACGGATCGGAAGAGTGGAGTGAACCAGAGGAGGACCCTTCGGACAGGAGTAGTAGTGAATCATCGGGGAACGAAGCTGAAATTAGATCGGGCGAGGATGATGAGATTGTTGCGGATAGCAACAATACAAGTCTGGGTAGTATCCACCCTCCCGGCGACAGCCCGTTAATTAGGGGAAATAATGCATTGGTTCCAGGTACGGAGAATTCAAGTTCTTCGGGCCCAAACATCCCAAATATGAATAGAATTATCATCCGTAGGGAAGGAAATGAGCCAACTGTCAGTGAGGAATTAATGACATTCCGAATCGGAGAGAAGCTTGAGTTGTTTAATGAACAAAATATGGGCTTGATTATAGAGGCATTGGAAGGACAACGACGTTGAGAGAGCTGCTGTCCGAACTGGGATATCGCGAGTATTACCATGTCTTTGAGTTTTATGAGTTGGAATTGTCGCGGGGTCCTATTGAATAGGGCCAAACAGTTTTTGGTGCGGTCATGTGTTCGAAAGTGGCAGCTTCAGGTTTTCATTCTAACTGAGACAAAGTCCCTATCGGTTTCAGATCAGGTTGTCAGGAAGTTTTGGGGCCATAATGATTTTCAATTTCATTGTATACCGTCGCATGGTTTGTCAGGGGGTCTACTGATCTCATGGAATTCTAATTTAATTCTTGGCTCGATCACTGCTTCTACAGATAGATGGTGCCTGCTACATATTATGTCTAGTCAACTTGAGGTAAATTTACTATGCTTATATGGTCCCCCTATCCCCAGGGATAGGAATCAATTTTGGTTTGATCTGCTGCCCCATATTCAAAACATAGATAACTTGGTGCTATGTGGTGATTTTAACGAAGTGTTATATAGTTTTGAGCGAGGTAGAAGTGGGAACACGGGGTTGAGTTCGATGATTAGGTTCCAGGAATTTGTCAATGAATGTGCTCTCTTTGATTTGCCATTACATGGGCGTGACTATACGTGGTCTAATATTCTATCCTTCTCGAGGATTGATCGTGTCTTGGTGTCGTGCAATATTCTTGATAGGTGGCCGGGTCAGAATTTGATGACGGTTGATTCAACGCTATCAGATCACTTTCCGATTATATACCGGTCCCACGTATCAGTATCGGATGGCAAAAAGGTGTTTCGATCCTTGAACTGCTGGTGGGAAAAGGACGGGTTTCTACCTTTTCTAAGATCGAAGTAGGAGGCCATAGAATTGGCGGCTCTGGGGCGCGACATTGATTTTAAACTATGCCGACTAAGGAGCTTTATCCGGCCTTGGCATCTATCTAATTTTGGCGGGTTAGAGGGAAGAATAAAGAAGCTAGAGGCTCGTATTATATTTTTGACATCCAGTTCGGTGGTCCGACCTTTGGAGGAGGAGAGTAGATTGGAGCTTCAGTGCGTGAGATCGGAATTACTTACCTGTAGACGGAACCTTGAACAAATTCGTCACCAACAATCACGAGTTAACTGGACTATACTAGGTGATGATAATACAAGTTTTTTTCATAGGATGGCATCAGCGAGGGCTAGGGGGAATCGGATTTCACAGCTGGAAATTGATGGGGTTGTATCTTCTAACCCGGTACTTATTAAATCCACGATATGGAATTTTTATTCTTGGCTGTTTTCGAAATAAGTGGTGGTGCCGTATTCTTTGGGCGAGCTACAATTCCGTATGGTTGATGTGACAGCCAATGCTCGGCTTGTTGAATCTTTTTCTGAGGCTGAAGTGTGGGATGCAGTGTGTGCTTGTCAAGAAGGTAAGGCTCCGGGGCCGGACGGATTTAATTTCTTCTTCTATAAACGCTTCTGGGAGGACATAAAACCGGATGTGTTAGCTCTGTCCGGCGAATTTTATAGGTATGATCAGCTGCCAAATTCTATTAAGTCATCCTTTGCCGTGTTGATTCCTAAAGTCCCGGGGTCGTCATCATTGGGGAACTATAGACCAATTGCCCTTATCCATGGTATATATAAAATTGTGTTGAAAGTACTCGCGAAAAGATTACAGGCTGTGTTGCCTCAGCTGATCTCTGACAATCAGTTTGCTTTTGTTAAAGGCCGTAATATTCATGAATGTTCGTTTATAGCCTCGGAAGTGATCCAATCAATCCACCGCAGTGGTCAGTCTTCTGTGGCACTCAAGCTTGATTTCCATAAAGCATACGATAGTGTTTCTTGGACTTATATTGACTCAGTTTTGAAGAGGATGGGTTTCTCTGATAAGTGGATTAGATGGATGGTGACTTGCAGAGCGAACTCGGTAACATCTATTCTTATCAATGGTAGCCCTACAGATCCGATCTATTTGGGCAGAGGGGTTAAACAAGGTGACCCCATTTCTCCATTTCTTTTTGTCTTAGCAGTGGAAGGTCTTAAACAGCTCATTGACGCAAGTGTCCGTAAGGGTATTTTACCTGGGTTTCGTATTCATGGGTCAGAGAAGGATATATCTATTCTTCAGTTTGCGGATGATACGATGTGCTTCTTACCTGCAGATGAGTCCCTCTTACCTACTTTTATCCGTTTATTACGTTGTTTTGAGTTGATTTCAGGTCTACGAATTAATTTTGTTAAGAGCTCAATCATGGGTATTAACGTGCAGGACGACTTGTTGAATCATTGTGCGGAGACTATGGGTTGTAAGATCGAAAGATTCCCCATTACTTATCTAGGCGCCCCTCTCAGTACGAGACGCATCCCGGTGTCTTATTGGAACGTATTGATTGGTAAGTTCCAAAATAGGCTGGCAAGTTGGAAAGGTCAGTGTTTATCGTATGCTGGCAGGGTGGTCCTTATAAAATCGGTTCTCTCGTCCATCCCGATTTATTTGTTATCATTGAATAAGATGCCGGCCTCTATTAATAATAAGCTTGTACAACTGATGTGTAATTTCTTGTGGAGAGGTAAAGCGGACTTTAGTGGGATCTGTAAAGTGAGTTGGGAGACAATTATGCTACCGAAAAATTTAGGTGGCCTATATGTTAGGGATCTCAGACTAGACTGTAGTTTATTATTGAAATGGATATGGCGGTCTAGAATAGACGGACAGGGATCGTTGTGGTATGAGTTGTGTGTCCGTAGATATGGCTTCGATTCATGGAACTCGTTTGAAAATGTTGATAGTTCCCGCATTTCGTATGTTTGGCGAGGCATTTTATCTTGTTGTGTAAAGAACTCAACCTTCTGGGAGTTGTTTAAATCGAATGTGAGAGTGAAAGTGGGGAACGGGGCTTGCGGATCTTTTTGGTATGATAATTGGACTGCAAATGTGTCATTATCTGTTCTTTTCACTGATCTGTATTTATTATGTAATAGAAAAAGCTGTTCGATTCGGGATGGGTGTCTGTCTATTTCTGAGGGAGCAGCATTATCTAGGCCTTTTTGGAAACGTAGTCTAAGGATTACTAGTAGGGAGAGATGCTTCCAGATGCGGAATTGGATTTCCCAGATCTGCCCTGCTGTTTTCGGAGGGAATGGGGCTATCGGCAGTAGGGGGCAGCAGCTACACGTTGGGTTTCAGGTGGTGGCAGATAGATTTGAATGGGATCTGGAAGCTAATAAGGTATTTTCAGCTGCATCTTTTTGTTTAGGGTTCTATAGGATGCCTCAAAGGACTACGCCGGAAACGGATTATATGGTGGTTTGGAATGCGTGTCTTATGCCTAAAGTTAAATTCTTTGGCTGGTTATTGTTACATAGACATCTCCCAATGAAAGTCTTTCTGGTTTGTCGCGGGTGCCAAGCATTAATGAATGATAAGTGTCCGTTTTGTGATGAGTCCGAAACAATTGATCATGCTCTGTTTCACTGTTTGGGTAGTTATCGTATATGGGTTTAAGCTTTTCTGGTGCTAGGGATTTCAGTAACAATGCCATTCAAGGGGGCTGATTTTCTAGTAGTATGGCGAGCGCATTTTTCCTCCGGGATTGGACAGGAGTTTGGTACGGCTTTATGGTTTATGATTGCGTGGGCTATTTAGAAAAGGCGGAATAAGTTCGTGTTCGAGGGTGTCTTAAGCACAGATGATCACTTGGGGGCAAGCATTCATCTATGCTGGTTCTTTTTCAAGTATCGAAGGCGGAATCTTAATTTTGTCGTTTCTGATGTATTTAACTGTCCAGATTTATTCCTAAGCTGTAACTAGTTAGATGGCATTCTTTGGCCCCATTCATTGTATAGGCATATCTCGGGATCGGATTTCATATCTGTATCACCTTTAGGCTGTATCTTTGTTCACTGACGCTCTCATCTTATGAGCGGTCTTTGGATTTCTTTAATAAAGAGAGGTAGGTGTTTTGTAGGTAAGCGGGGGCATCAACCTGGTTGGGACGCCTGCCCCGAAATTTTCACCTATCTCGATCTTTTTCCTTCTGGGGGAACACAAGGTTTCTCCGGGGGGTTTTCAAAAACAACAAAAACAAGCTTTCCCTACCCGCAGATAGTCTAAGGTTTTCTTCCAAACAAATATGCATACAGCCTGTCTCAGGACATAGATCTAAGGTATCTCAACTAATTTCCCCAAGCTTACCTCTCGGCCTCACCCGGATTCTAAGATTACTAACTTAAGTCTCCCCTAGGTATTTTTTTTGAAGAAGTATTTTAAAGAGGCTAGGTATTGAACCTAGGACCTCCCATCACTAACATTGAGTGGTGTACCAATTGAGTACCAATTGAGCTACACCCAATTGGTAACCTTGTTAAATTAGTAACCTTGCATTAAGTTTAGTTGAACATTTAACTTAAAGTTAAAACCCTTAGCATGCACCTTATCTCCTCTCGGTAGAAAAGTGTTCGCCCTCTCAATCTCAAGGTATGCATGTGTGTGTTTATGATTCACGCTATAACAAGTCTCCCCTAAGTACTTGTTGCCATAGCAATGCATGAATCGGGCTAAACTCATTTAAAAATGTTTGCTCAACCACACAATCAACAAAAGATATCAAACAAATAATACATACTTTAAATTGGGGAAGACTCAGACAACCTATTCAGGACAGGCTTTGCCTGTAGGTAGGTTACCAACACCAAAATATGAAGAAAACACCAAGTTACATTAATTAAACGAGGTTACAAGAAGAAAAACAAAAAATGGCATCCAAATGTAGCCTAAAAGAAATAAGAAATGACTGAACATGAGAGAGAGAGTCACATCCCCAAAGGGGGAGCACCTTGTAATAAAGAAGGTGATGGGTATATATAGCCCAAAAGATAAAGAGATAAAAAAAATAATACAAAAAGATATGCTAAAATTCTACAAGAAACATAATCCACAAAATAAATTACTAAACTAATCCCACTTGCCAACTTGCACCAATAATGTAAATCTTTCAAAGAAAGCTAGTGGCAAAGTCAACCTTTTACTCTTTCCTTGCACCAGCCTGTCACATCAGCCCCATCCCCTATATTATAGCATACATCCAGCTATGTCATTTCCCTTCTTTTGCTCCACATTTTCCTCCACTTTTTAGCTTGTCCTTTCTAATGAGAAAGGCTTCCTGAATTTCTGCTGAAATCTTGAGGTTGTCTCAAATCAAGGGCAAAAGCTGATTTTTCACATTAATTAAACACATAATTAACATGTATTTCCACTACATATTTCTACTCATCAACAGTACCACACAAGACAACTAGTATCTTAAGTATGAGGATATTCGCAAAGCTACTGCATAAAGATAAACACTAACACCTTGATATATATACTAAGTGTTTATCTTATAGCGATCTCCAATATATCTTCCAGATATATCCATGTGTCAAACTTAAGGCACCACCTTCAGTTTTAGGAGGTTAACTGCTTGGACCCATTCCAAGAAAGTTGACCACATGCTAGTCTTACTGTTTCATCAATGTCCTTTCTTGATGAAACTATGACTAAGGATAGTTTAGACATAATCATAATTGCACATGAAGTAGGTCTCACTAAACATAGTCCCATTATGATATCTCTCTCTTAATGCTACGTTATGTCAAGGACTTTTGTACATAGATATCAATGAATATATTTTAACCAGTCATAATATGTATGAACACATCGATATAAATAAAAGATTAAATGCCTTTTTATTAATTAAACAAATTATTCGTACTAGTACATAACTAAGATATATCGCCTTAATTACCTTAAGGGCATACATCATATATAATAATATATACATATAATAAATATGTTGCTCGTGGGCTTTATTGGATTTAAGAAAATATGTAATGGTAATCATTTTTACTCTGTCAATCTATTTTTTTGAAAAACCTAAATTCATCTCTTTTTCATTTTTGTAAAGATAAAACGAAATTAGCAAACTTATTTTCTTTTGAAAAGGTACATTTATTCGAGTAGATTTGTTTATGGCTAAATTGAATTGAGATGAATTTGAGCAGTGTCTGTCGAGTATGCACTTAAAAATATTCATCCCATATCTAGTTTAGTTCATCTAAAATTCTTTCAAAGCTCGAATTAGGTTGGACTCGGGTTGAGTTCAGGCTTACTAAAATATGCAATAAAACTAAATTATTTTAAAATTTAAATATGCAACATATTTAGATTTTATTATAAAATTTATTAAATTTTATATATATATCCACACCCTTATAATATTATATCAAAATTTTGACAAGTAGAATTGTAAGAGAAAATTTTTTAACTAATGTTTTATAAATTAGGTATATTGATCCTTTTAAAAAAAAACACATCTCTTTATAAATAATTTGGGCAAAATAATTCTAATTCATAGTTCCCCCACAAAGCGTATTGTGATGTTTGTTTTTTAATTTTTTTTATTTATTTTGCATTTATCTTTTAAACTGTTCATTTTTTCGACATACCGCTTTAAAGTTTTTTGTTCGTCCTTTTTTATATTCGAAACAACATTCGCTGTCATATTACTTTTCGAAGTTTTTTTAAACTGTTGGATATCCAATAGATACTGAATAGAAGTCCAATAGAAATCAGTAATATAAGAAAAATTTGGATTCAAAACACCAGATAGATTTTTAATAGATCCGAGCTTTAAAATAGACTTTTACAGATATCAAATATCAACTTCAAAATAGATTTTCTAATAAAAATCTAGTAGATGTCTGATAGATGTTCAATAGATGTTAGGTATATGTCTATTACATACAAGCTATTATATAGAGCAACAACATTCAAAACTTCTCAATTTGAGCAACAAATAGAAAAAAATCTCACATCTGAAACCTAAGTAGCATTTGATCCACTCAAAGAAATAGCATCACAAACTAACATAACAATTTCATAAAAAAGTCAAAACTAAGATATATCAAATATCTATTGGATATCTACCAAATGTTTATTGGTTTAAAATGTTCGAAAATTCACAGTGGATATCATTTCGAAGATAAAAGTAAGCCGAACAAAAATCTCTAAAGCAGCAAGTCAAAAAAATAAAACGGTTTGAGGGATAAATGAAAAATAAGAAAGAAAATCAAAAGAAAAAGAGGAGACCATATTTTTAGAGTTGGACAAGGAATTTAAATTGATAAGGGTAGCTAGAAAATATGGATTTTAAATTGATAAGGGTAGCTAGAAAATAGGGATTTCAAATTGGTAAGGGTAGCTAGAAAATAGGGAGAAATGAAGAAGATAATTGATTTGGAAAGAAGATAAAAATGCCATGCGAATTTTAGAGTTGGAAAAGGAAGGGAAAACAATATTTTTTTATTTTTATTAAAGTGATACCCACCGTTAGATGATAATAAGATGGATGGTGGAGATTAAAGGTGTCAAAAGTTGTCAATATGTAAGTTGTCAATATAGTATTATCGTAAAATATATAAGGCATAACTCATTGTTTGTGTTTTTTTTTCAAAACCGATTGTACCTGATATAATATATATTATAAAAGTATTTCTCAACAAATCATTAATTCACAAAAAAACTAGCACCATTAATCATCGGTCAAAAACTTGAAATTTTTCTAAGATTGATTTGAAGCTAATTAACTATGAAAACTTCCCTATAAATATTGTTTGGAGACCCCTAATTCAACTCGAAATTTGATCCAACAAATTCAAAACTAAAAGAGAGAATCAAATGGACAACAAAACACCACCAAATCGGCTTGAAAGTGGATTGAGAGCATCTCCAACAAAAATCACAATACCATATTGCTCTTCTTAATGATGAACGTAAACGAACGATCTATTACAAAACTTATTGGAATAGCTTTTGGGAAAAAAGCACCAATACCTGGCAATGAAATTAGTGCAATTGCTATTGTTCCATCCTCATTCACATCAATTTAACATTTCTGAATCACACCCGGTATATTAATTTTCATTTTTGAATCCTCAACCATCTTTGTAAAAAATCTGCCATATCCTCCCCGAAAGGCAAATTCGATCCCAATTCGATAATAGTATCTGAAACATTTAAATCGTATATGTACTTTAATTTAGGCGACAACACTTTTTCAAACACCACCTTTTCGAGCTTGCGATCCTCCAGTAAAAAGCTTGGATACGAATGGAACTTTTATACCAATTTAGGTAGACCACTTTTCTGATTAGGAAGAAAGATAAATATTAGAAAACTTATTAATAGCGGTATTGAATAAAACAAATAATGCTATATTCATTAAGAATAAGTATAAATTACAATGAAGATTTATTACAAACAAATATAAAAGAAATATTCAACTTTTTTACCGAAGTAGAAGTTTATTGCGGTGGCCTGAAACTCAGTTTCCTTAAGACAATTATTTGTCCGCTACCAGTGAATTTGTCTCCCAGGATACAACTACAATCGTAGGCGAACTCTAATAGTGTGAAGAGCAATTCACGAGAACCTAATACTAAGTAGCCTTCTTGTAAAAGGAATGAAAACTTTGAGAGATATTTTTAGTATGAAAATAGAAAATAAATCACAAAGTAAACAAGCACAAATACCAGCTGGATTTTTCGAGAGTAAAAGAGTGAAAAAAAAGTGTAAGAAGAAGGCTACAAGAATAGGGTATTTATAGGACAAATGGCATTAACAAGGCGTAATGAGGTTTAAAGGGCATTAACCTTTGTAACCACACCTTTTATGGTCATTAACATTTGTAACCATACCTTTATTGCCATTAACCATGGATGTTATGGAATTATAACAGATCCTATGAAGGCGGCTAGGGTTCTCTCAGAACCCTAGCTGCCCTGTTTTCCTCCTCTAGAGCTTGGCCGGCCTTCGACATGACGGCGATTAGGAGACTAGGCGGCGCCTGATCTCACTCCACCGGCGTCTGGTCGGTTCCATCTCCACAGCAGCAGACATCGGCGATTGCGGCTACATTTCTATTGATTTTCTCCACCGGCTTCTGAACGAGTTTCTCACTCTACCGGTGTCTGGTCGATTAGATCTCCACAGAAGCAGACCTCGGTGATTGCGACTTGGGTTCTGTTGGTTTTTTCCACTGGGTTTCGACAAGACGACTTGGCGACTTGGTGGCGCCCAAATTCGACCTACGCTTTGTCAGGTTGATTTCACTCCTCCGCCATGGTCGATTCGAGCAACAGACCTTCAACGGGAGACTATTTAGGGTGATAGGGTTCTATTTGGTCGGCGTTTTAACTAGGGGTTGATGTTATTCTAACTAGTATTTGGCCGGTAGTTTTTCAACACATGGATCACATCTCCTCCTTTGATGCGTTTCGGTGCGGGCGGCTTTGGCTAATCCCTAGCCGTATATGGTGGTGCCTCTCCGGGCAGTAGGGACCGCAAGTTCATCAGCTTGGATCTTCAGATTTTGTTTATCAGCTTGGATTTCGGTTTGATCTAAGTCGACAATTAGCGTTGTGTCGGTCTTACACGACCTCGAATCTGTTAGGATTAATCTTCTCAGCCTTCCCACCGGGATTGACTTTGGTGCATCACTAGGAACTTCTTCCCGCCGATCATTTTGTTTTGGATCTTTAGATCATTAGGTTCACACTTTGTTGTGATTGAGACTTTTAGTCCATTATTTTGGATTAGATTGCAAATCTTTTGTTACATTATTGTGATGTTTTTTTCTTTTCTTTTTTATGTTTTGGTTGTTGCTTTTTCTTTTCTTTTTAATAAATGGAATCGGTTTCTGCCGAGCTCAACCTTTACATTAACCATGGATGTTATGAGAAATTTTATTGATTAAAGGATTAAAACCTATTAATCTCAAATAAAAAATCTGGTAAAAAAATATGACATGACAATATTTTTTCCGTACCGAATCACCGATTTAGCGTTTCTAAATTTGACAGATGTCCAAACTTTAAACTACAATTTTTCATTCACCGTTAATCCATTTTAGATGTATAATATATCGTTGGAAAGCTCTCGAAGTGTAGAATACAATGACATAAAAAATGTAATTCAAATCATAGCTTTTCCATATTATAATTTATCCTAAAGTAGATACTGCACAACATTATCTAATATGCCATATTTCCAACAATCCCCCGCATGAATGAAAATTGAAAACAATACGGACATTTTCCAAAAAATTTGAAGGGTGAAAATGCTCTTTGGCCAATATTTGCATAGGATAAGTAGGCTAAAACCTTTGAACCTTTCCTTGTGAAAACATAAGTACTTTCTTGGCTGACTAGTAGACGTGATGTCCTTGAACTATTCTGCCATTTGTATAAACGATTATATACCCCACACAAATATCAACACATGGTTATGTTCGTTATGCTCATGAACATCTCCTGATTCTACAAGAGTTTTAGATTACTATGCTTCAATAGTATCCTTTGAAGCGACCCCTCTTCACTCTCACATAGGTGATCTCTTTTGCTCAACCGTTATGCACAAAGGATCATTAAAAGCATGTAGCTTAACCTCAACCTGTTTTATCACTGTTTACATCAGAGGAATGGACACGGGGTTACCCCTACAGTGGCCATACATGGTCTATGCAATGAATTAGGTTATCCCATTGAACCAACATCTTAGGATCTCCAGTCAAATATGGTTGGGCTTTCCTTCATATAGAGCCTTAAATATTCATAGGATTTAGTCCTATTTCTTTAGATGTCTTTTCAACTTGATCTTGATTTAACCCTTTGGTTAGTGGATCTGTAATGTTATCCTTTGATCCTATAAAATCAATAGAGATAAATGACATTGAGTTCAATTGTCTAACGGTATTATATCGACGATGCATATGTCTTGACTTACCATTATACATAACGTTTTCCATTTTAATCATTGCTTGATTATCACAATGTACACAAATTGCGGGCACATGCTTAGGTCATTCTGGAATATCCTCTAAGAAGTTACGTAGCGATTTGACTTCTTCTCCCATTTTATCCAAGGCTACAAACTCAGCTTCCATTGTGGAACGAGTTCTAATAGTTTGCCTTAAGGATTTCCAAGACACTGCTCCTCCTCCTAGAGTGAACACGTACCCACTTGTACCTTTAGAATTTTTTATGTCAGCTTTCCAACTAGCATCAGAGTATGCTTCTAGTACAACAAGTTCTCTTGTATAGTGCAGTCCATAGTTACGAGTATATCACAAATACCTTAGTATTCTCATGATCGCATTCCAATGGCTTTTACCTAGGCTACTCATAAATCTTCTTAAACAACTTACAGTATAAGCAACATCAGGCCTTATACAACTTTTAAGGTACATTAGACTGCCTATAACCCTTGCATATTGCACTTGGTCTATGCATTCACCTTTTTTCTTGGACAAATGTAGATTAATGTCTAACGGTGTTTTGGCTATACCAATATCACCTTTGTTAAACTTGTCAAATATCTTGTCCACATAGTGTGACTGCGTCAATATGAGATCGTGAGGTGAGCATTGAACTTTGTTGCCTAAAATTACATAAGCCAGTCCCATATCTTTCATGTCAAATTTAGAATTTAACATATCCTTGATATGTTTACCATTCTCTCATTGCTTCCAATAATGACTAAGTCATCAACATACAAACATAAAATGACATATCCTTCATTTATAGTTTTGACATATATGCATTTGCCACACTCATTTATATGATAGCCACTTGCCATCATGGCATCATCAATTTTCTTATGCCATTATTTTGGTGCTTGTTTTAATCCATATAAGGACTTTACCAACTTACATACTTTCCTTTCTTGACTAGAAGCTACACAACCCTCGGGTTGTTCCATATAGATTTCTTCTTCAAGATCTCCATTTAGAACAACTATTTTCACATCCATTTGATGTACTTCAAGATTCTACAAAGCGGCAATTTCAAGAATCATCCTAATGGGAGTTATTCTCGACACTAGAAAATACGTATCAAAGTAATTGAGGCCTTCTTTTTGTCTATAACCTTTTATGACTAAATGAGCCTTGTACTTATCAATTATTTTAGCTTTTAGCTTATGTTTGAAAATCCATTTAGAACTCAGTGTCTTAGTTCTAGGAGGAAGGTCCACTAGTTCCCACGTATGATTTTGCAAAACAGAATCAATTTCACTCCTTAAGGCCTCTTTCCATAAAGGACTTTCAGTAGAGCTTATAGCTTCTTTGTACGTTTGAGGTTCTGCTTCAACCATATACATTAAGAAATCCAGACCAAAGGATTTTTCAACCCTTGCCCGTTTAGTTCTTCTAGGTTCTACCTCATGATCTGTATTATTCTCTTCTTGAGAATGTTGATCATCTTCTTCAATTATTGATTGAAGATTGTCATAGTTATCAATGTCTTATTTATCAACTTGATCGTCACTTACAATAATTTCATGAGACCTTTTAGTTCCCAACCCTTCGCCTTTTTTCCTCACATGGAAACATGTTTTCAAAAAATGAAGCGTCCTTTGACTTAATCATAGTGTTCTTATGTACATCCAGGTTTTTAGATTCATGCACAAGAAACCGATATGCGTTGCTATTACTAGTATAGCCAATGAAAATACAATCCACCATTTTTTGGACCTATTTTCATACGTTTAGGTAATGGTGTAATTTGTTGGGTCCCGTATATCAATTCGTTAGCAAGGTGATATGTATTAACTAAAATAGATGTTGCAATAACGAGTATAAAAATAAATAGAGCAATAAAGAAATACAAAGATTTATGTGGAAACCCTTTAAAAGGGAAAAATCGCGGGGCGCAAAAAATAACTCCATTAATAAATAATGGGAATACAACAATAAAGCCTCTCCCAAGTATACCCAAACTTGAGGTATAAAATAATTTTAGGAGAAAGTTGGAATGCCCAAAAAAAATTAACCCTTACACCCAAATAGTGTAGTATTTCTCAGACTACTCAACTCACTCCCCTAATTTCTCTCAAACTCTTTTTGTAGGAAATGCTTTACAAAAGAAAACTCTATTTTTGCTTGGATGAATTTGGATTATGGGAAATGCCTATTGATAGGCAAAAAAAGTTGCATCAACTTTCCAATTGGCAATTAATATACTAATTACTAACTACCATCTTCCCCACCTTATTTGGTGGCAATTAATTAGCCTTCAAATTGGTTGAATTAATTAGCCTCCAAATTTGTTTGGACTTAACAATTCTCCCCCTCCAAACCAATAGGGTACGAAATAAGCTCTTACTTGAAGCTCATGCCGATCAGCTCATTGCACAGCTTAAACGTATTCCGAGGAATAACTTTTGTCAACATATCTGAGGGGTTCTCTTTTGTTAGAATTTGCTCAAGACGAAAAATCCCCTTTTCTAGTTGCTCACGTATCCAGTGATAGCGGATATCAATGTGCTTTGTTCGAGAATGATACATAGTGTTCTTGCTTTAGTCTATATCACTTTGACTATCACAATATACTATATAGTTAACTTGTTTTTGACCCAACTCTTCAAAGAATCTCTTCAACCAAAGCATCTCTTTTCCTACATCAACAGAATGTACTCCGCTTTGGTCGTAGAAAGTACAACACATTTCTGTAATTTAGATTGCCAAGAAATTGATCCCCTGGCAAATGTAAATATGTATCCAAAAGTTGACTTTCTATGATCGAGATCTCCTGCCATGTCAGCATCAACGAAGACTTCTAAGATTGGTTTAGATCCTCTATAGCATAAGCACTTCTTTGAACTTCTATTCAAATATATGAGAATCCACTTTACAAATTCCCATTATTGTCTTCTCGGATTATCTAAGAATCTGCTTACAACTCCAACAGCATGTGCAATGTTTGGTCTTGTGTAAACCATTGCATACATCAGACTCCCCACAACAGAGGAATATGGAATCTTTCTCATGTCTTCTTTCTCTTCTTTAGTTGTAGGACAAGATTCCTTACTCAGCTTCAGATGAGCGACAAGAGGAATGCTGATTGATTTAGCATTTAACATGTTGAAATGTTGTAGCGCACGCTCAACATATTTTTCTTATGATAGCCACAACTTATTGTTGCTTTGATCATGAATAACCCTCATGCCCAAAATCTGTTATGCTGGACCCAAGTCCTTCATGTCAAAGGACTTTGCTAATTGCTCTTTCAATTTATGAATTAAAGAAACATCTTGTCCCACAATCAACATGTCATCAACGTATAACAACAATATGATGAAGTTGTTATTAGAGAATCTCTTAAAGTAGGCACATGGATCCGCCTGGGTCTTCTTGTAGCCATGACTACTCATGAAAGAGTCAAACTACTTGTACCATTGCTTGGGTGCTTATTTCAACCCATACAGACTCTTTTGCAGCTTACAAACCATGTGCTCTTTCCCTTTTACTTATAAGCCTTCTAGCTGCACCATGTAGATTTCTTCCTTTAGGTCACCATGAAGGAAGGCAATTTTCACATCTAACTGCTCAAGCTCAATATTCAAACTTACTACCAAGCTTAGAACTGCTCGAACAGAAGTCATTTTAACCATCGGAGAAAAGATTTCATCAAAATCAATTCCTTTCTGTTGTTGGAATCCTTTCACTACTACACGAGCTTTATAGCTCACTACCTTTCCATTGCCATCTCTTTTGAGCTTGAAAACCCCATTTTTCTTCAAGGCTTTTCATCCTATAGGAAGTTTCACTAAGTCATATCTGTTGTTTTTCTACAAGGAATTCATCTCATCTTGCATTGCCTCCAGCCAAGATTCTTTATCTGCACAAGTTAGAACTTCCTAAAAATTCTCTGGGTCCCCTTCATCAGTAAGGAGAATATACTCAGAACTAGGATACTTTAATATTGGTTAGCGATCCTTGGTAGATCTTCTAAGCTGTTATTTATCTTCAGCTTACTGGGTGGGTTGCTCCTCCTGCTCATCAACATCTTCTTGATCGTGATCTTCCATTAGCTTTGGAATTTCATCGTTGCTCTGAACTTGTTCCTCATCTCCACCAATGGTACTATTTGACGATGAAGGAACATGACTGGGAATGACATCATTCACAAGTCCTGACTTTCGATTCTTCTTAAAGCTTTCTGTAGTCTTATTTTCTCGGAAGACTACATCTCTGCTTCTGGTGGTCTTCTTCTTTGGGTCCCATAGTTTGTATCCAAACACTTCATCTCTATATCCAAGAAAGATGCAGGGACTTGATTTATCATCAAGCTTCGACCGTTGCTCTTTAGCCACATGAGCAAATGCCTTACAACCGAACACCTTTAGATGAGAGTATTGAAAATCTTTTCCAGTCCATACTCTTTCTGGAATATCAAAATCTAGAGCAGCAGAAGGTGACCTATTGATGAGATAGCAGGCTGCGCATGCTGCTTTACCCCAAAACTGTTGACAACTAACAGTCAAATTGAATATGCATAAGAGGCATGGCGGAAATTCAAAATTCTGTCCCTGTCCCCAAGAACTCCTATTATTTGCATATAAATTAAGTAAAGCCTTAACTAAATAATTCTCTACCTAGGTTAGCGTGCTAAAGGACTAGGCATACCATAATTCCAAATTATATCCTAGCAAATTTATTTTATACTAAGCATGTTATAACTCTAAGTTATAACCTAAGCATAAAATAAACTAAGCATGCAAAAATAACCTAATCATAATTATTAAGTCTAAAAACACTTAAAGAAAAAGACTTAATAATTAAAAGAGAAAGAAAAAGAACTTACCAGTTGAAGCGTGCTTTTGCAGAACCTTCTTGCATAAGCCTCCAATAGTAGGATAGCCTCAATGAGTATCCACACGAACCCCACCAACCAAAACCTCCCTAGGAGGAAGAACTAAGAAGCCTCGAGCAATTGCTAGACCACTCTAGAAGCCTCACCCAAAAAATATAAACTAGCGGTGCCCGAATAAATTTAGGCTCCCTAAAAATAAGTTGCCCAATTACCCAAGAGATTAATTATCTCGCTTAGGATTTATGCTTTGAGCTTGGTAAAATTTGAAAGGAAAGGGAATAGCCTATATAGGCTTGGGGAGCAAAAATTCGCTCCCCATTGGCGATGTGGGATGGGAGTAAAACTCCCATCCTACACACCTACTACATGCAGCGTGCTGTATGTGGTAAGGCAAGCCCATGTGGTCTTGCCTTGCATTTATGGGCTGCCTTTGTGCAGCCCATAAAAATGGGCCGCCGCAAACACTGCCCAGCAGTGTTCGCGCACCTTTCTGTGTATTCTGCAGAACTGAACTTTGTACAAAATATTTCATACTTTTTGGTTTTAACTCGCCAATGCAAAATCCCCTTTAAATCCTTTCAGATAAATATTTATTTTTGACTCTAATAAATTATTTATCAGTCAAAATAAATTTCTTAGGCTAACCAAAATTGATCTAATCAATTATAATTTATTTATGACTCTAATTAATTAGTTACCGGTCAAAATAAATTCCTTGGTCTATCGAAAATTGATTTAATCAATTTTAACCAATCAAATAATAATCCAATTATTATTTATGTTATATTTTCGTAATAGAATAAATCTATTAGTTCTTTACTTAGTCCGATGAAGGTCCAATGTGTGTGAGCTTATAGGATCCCGAAGTATTGAGCTATTAAGGCTTAACCAACCCTTGTTCAAATGGAGCCATTGGCTCAATGTTCTAGACCGTGAATAGAACTCGATTACCTTAAACGATTGTAGTACGCCTCTAGCAAGGGTCTACCATCCCCCATTACTCGGAACGACATTTATGCTTATGACTTAATCCCGGTTAATGCAATAGTTATCCAATGCGATAAATTCCTTCCATTCTTTAATATTAGTACCATTTGGTTTATTGGGTTCGATTAAAGTGTTAACCCACTAATAGTGACATTTCTCCAAGCTATCCCAGTTATTTACTTGTTACCGAAGTATATTGCCTTTTACCATAGTGTGTTTAACTAGAAACCATTTCTATCAAACACATACTCTGATTAGAGGTTTATGGCAATCATCACTTCAATAAGTGGCCAGGTACAACTCCTTAATATATCCGGAGTGATGGATTCTTTCCGACTACTTAGCTTATGAACGTGCTATCATCACTATACCCGTAATCACCCATTGCACCCTAAATTAATGAGTGCATAGTAATGACCCAAAGTATAGCAATAGTACTACAGTAGGTAGCTAGCATCTCAAGTATGAGGACATTCGCAAAGCTTATTGCATGAAGATAAACACTAACACATTGATATATATACCAAGTGTTTTCTTGCTGCGGTCTCCAATATATCTCCAAGATAAATCCATGTGTCAAACTTAAGGCACCACCTTCAGTCTTTAGGAGATTAACTGCTTGGACCCTTTCTAAGAAAGTTGACCACATGCTGGTCTTTTCGTTTCATCAATATCCTTTCTTGATGAAACTATGACTAGGGATAGTTTAGACATAATCATAATTGCACATGAAGCAGGTTCCACAAAATATAGTCTAACTATAATTTCTCTGACTTCATGCTATGATATGTCAAGGACTTTTGCATATATCAATGAATATATATTTAACCAGCTTTAATATATATATACAAACATATTGATATAAAAAAAATTAAATGCCTTTATTGATTAAACAAATTATTCGTACTATTACATTATTAAGATATATTGCCCTAATTCGCTTAAGGGCATACACCATATCCAATAAACTCCCACTTGCACTAAGGCCAATTAGCCATATGTTTTGATCCATATGCTTTAACATGCTAGTCATGTTTGACTTGAGTCAATGGCTTTGCCAGACCATCTGTGAGGTTCTGATCAGTGGGTACATATTCTAATCTTATTATCTTAGCATCAACAATGTCCCTAATTATATGATACTTTTTGGGTACATGTCTATTTTTCTGATGAGACCGTGGTTCCTTTGCCTGAGCTATGGCACCATTGTTATCATAATATAAAGTAATTGGATCAACAACCTTAAGCACCACACTGAGATCACCAATAAATCCCTTTAACTAGACAGCTTCTTTTACTGCTTCACATGCAGCAATGTATTCAGTTTCCACAGTTGAATCAGCAGTAGTTTCTAGCTTGGAACTCTTCCAGCATACTGCCCCTCCATTTAACACATACACAAAACCTGACTGAGACTTAAAGTCATCCTTATCAAATTGAAAACTCATGTCAATGTAACCTTTGATAGTAAGGTTACCTTCTGCATAAATCAATAACTCATCCTTAGTCCTTCTCAAGTACTTAAGGTTTGCCTTGACGGCCATCCAGTGCTTTTCACCTGGATCTGATTGATATCTGCTTGTAAAGCTTAAAGCCTGAGAGACATCCGGCCTAGCACATATCATAGCATACATGATGGATCCTATCGCGAATGCATAGGGTATATCCTTCATGCACATTCGCTCCTGAGCTGTCTTCGGACACTCAGCCGTAGATAGGTTAATCCCCTTTGTCATTGGGAGATAACCTTTCTTAGAATGCTCAAGGTTAAACCTATTCAATACCTTGTCTATATATGTACTTTGAAAAAGACCTAACAGCCTCTTGGATCTATGCCTGTAGTTCTTTATACCTAGTATAAATGCTACTTCACTAAGGTCTTTCATGGATAACTTTCTTGACAACCATACTTTACTGTTTTCAAGAAGAGAAATGCCATTTCCTATTAGCAGAATCTCATCAACATACAATACTAGAAAAACGACTGCACTCCCACTAACCTTCTTGTAAACATAAGGCTCATTTGCATTTGGGCAAAAATCCAGTTCCCGGATTACCTGATCAAACCTTATATTCCAACTCCTGGATGCTTGCTTAAGTCCATAAATGGATCTTTATAGCTTGCATACCTTCAAGCCATTCTGAGATGTAAAACCCTCAGGTTGTGTCATATACACATCCCGGTCTAAATCCCTATTCAGGAATGCTATTTTTACATCCATCTGCTAGCTCTCATAATTATAATGAGCAGTAATGGCGAGGAGTATCCTTATGGGTTGAGCATGGCTACCGGTGAGAAGGTTTCATAATAGTCAATACCTTCCTGTTGACTATAAACTTTCGTAACCAACCTTGCTTTGTAGGTAATTACATTACCGTCCATGTTTATCTTCTTCTTGAAGACCCATTTGCACCCAATTGGTCTAACCTCTTATAGTGCATCAACCAAATTCCAAATTTGGTTCTCGTACATAGAATCCATTTCTGATTTTATGGCCTTTTGCCATTTATCAGAATCTGCGTTTTTCAATGCCTTATCATATGTCCTCGGTTCATCATCCTCCATAAGATATAGTTCCTTATCATTAGTGATGATAAACCCATATCTATCGGGACCTTTATGAACACGGCCTTATCTTCGCAATGATTGTGTTTTGATAGGTTGTTCTTAGATCACACTCCCTTGTGTATCTAGAACGGGGTCAATCAGTTGATTGTCTGTCTCTTTCTCTTGAACTTCCAGTTCAATATTGCTCCCACAGACTTTTGCAAGTAAGTGTTCCTTTTCCAAAAAGAGAACATTCCGAGACATAAATACCTTTTGTGCTTCGGGTTGGTAAAACAAATATCCAATTATTTCCTTTGGATATCCAATGAACAGACATTTGTCAGCCTTGGCATTTAGCTTATCTGACACTATCCTCTTTACCATAGCAGGACAACCCCATACTCTTAAGTGACTTAGAGATGGCTTTTTGTTACACCATCTTTTATAAGGTGTAAAATCAACTGATTTAGAGGGCACTCTGTTTAAGAGATAAACCGTGCTCTCCAGTGCATATCCCCAAAAGGATTTACTAAGAACTGCATGGCTCATCATGAACCTGACTATATCTAATAAAGTTCGATTCCTCCTTTCTGACACTCCATTGTGTTGGGGTGTATAAGGAGGGGTCCACTGGGGAACTATCCCGTTTCCCTTTAGATAATCCTGAAACTCTTGACTTAAGTATTCTCCACCTCGATCCGATCAAAGTGTTTTAATACTTTTCTCAAGCTGTTTCTCTACTTTAGCTCTGAAAAGTTTGAATTTTTCAAAACTTTCAGACTTGTGCTTCATCAAGTACAAATAACCATATCGTGAGTAATCATCAATAAAGGTTATGAAGTAGGAGTATCCTCCTAGTGCCTGAACACTCATTAGACCACATACATCAGTATGTATAAGTTCCAATGTACTTGCAGCCCACTCACCCTTTCCTTGAAAGGGTAACTTTGTTATTTTTCCTTTTAAACAAGGTTCGCAATCACCATAAGACTCTAAGTCTATTGGGCCCAAGTCTCCATGCTTATGCAACTTGGTTAAGCAATCTTTGTTTATGTGGCCTAAACGGCAATGCTATAAGTAGAAGGAATTTTCATTATCTAATTTAACTTTCTACACATTGTTTATATTGAAAACTTCTGTTTTAGTATCAAGAACATAAATGCCACTTTTCAACATTCCATAACCATAAAGAATATTATTCAAACGAATCTGACAATTATTATTCGAAAATAAAATTTCAAATCCTTCTGCTACTAAACATGCAACAGATACAATATTCTTAGTAACAATTGGAATGTAGTAACAATTATTCAAAACTAAAACAAGTCCACTTGGCAAAACAAGACTAAAGCTCCCTAAGGCTAATGCAGCAACTCTAGCTCTATTTCCCACGCGTAGGTCCATCTCCCCTTTTGCAAGTTTTCTATAGTTCTTTAGTCCCTGCACAGAAGTACAGATATGAGAACCGCAACCAGTATCCAATACCCAAGTGGATTCTCTTGGAAAAGTAGCAAAGTTTTCAATTACAAACATACCTGAAGTAGATGCCTTTGTAGGCTTCTTCTTCAAATGCTCAGAAGCAGGAGCTTTTCAATCCCTCTTCCAATGTCTTGGTTTTCCACATTGGAAGCAGACATACTTAGATGCCTTCTTTTCATTCTTCTTCTTACTAATTCTTTTCTTGGCATCCAGTGCCTGCTTCTTCTTCTTAGAAGCCTTGCCTTTTTCAACCAATAGTAGTGGTTTCTGATCTTTCTTGATCTGAGGTTCTACTATTTTTAGCATGTTGATTAATTTAGGGATAGTTGAATTAATCCTGTTCATGTAATAGTTAGTCACAAAGCCTGAGTAACTATCTGTCAAGGACATCAACACAAGGTCAATGCTCAAGTCATGATTCATCTCGAATCCTAATTGATTCAGCTTCTCAAGGTATTCTAAGAGTTTCAGTACATGCTAAGAGGCAGAGGTGCTAGCCTGCATCTTAGTCCCGAAAAGGAGCTTGGAGGTCTCATACCTCTCTGTCCTCTTCCTCTCTGAAAAGAGTTCTTCAAGATGGAGAACCATATCCTCCAAGGGCATGTTCTCATGTTGTTTCTGAAGCTCAGGATTCATGGACCCCAATATAATACATATGACAGTCTCACGATCTTTCCTGTGCTTTAACCAAGCATCATGTTCTACATGATCCTTAACATCAGGTTCTACAGGGAAAATTTCACTTAGGACATAGGCAATTCCCTCAGATATGAGAACTATTCTCACTGATCGGAACCAATCAAAAAAGTTCAAGCCATTCAATTTGGTGTCAAGTAGTAACATATGGAGATTAAAATTGGAAGCCATTTTCAACCTAAGATATAAGAAAAGAAAAGTGTTTATATATTAGTTTAAGTACATGTATTTAATATGAGGACTTTTAATTAAATACATTTTCCTACTATTTTCTTCGAAGTTTACAATAGCCCATTCTATTGAATTCGTGAATTTTAGCCCAGCTAAATTTCCTAGTAGGTAGCATCTATAACTAGTCTATTATAACCCCCAATTTTATAAGTCAAGTCATAATAGTAAGTCATAGTTGGAATCCCATTCCATTTGCATCGCATGCAATTGCTAATTCATTCAAGTGCCGTAATCCTAAGGGACGTGTGCTCTTATATTAGCATCTCCTTGAATATGTCTCAGATCTGGGCCTAGCCCCTAATTTTATGGTCGACTACACCAGCTCTGTTAAGGTAGACCCTATCTCAAACTTTACAACCAATCAATGTGGACTAGAAGGAACACTTTGCGTAGCACTTTGATAGCCCAAAGAGACCGTATTGTAAATTTGAGTAAGGAAGACTATAACTTGCCTTAATATATTTACTTTGGGATTTTATTTGTATTAAACGTCTCACCCAATCTATGATTTTATCAGATGGATAAAATTATAATAACTTGTATTAATTCAGGGAATTTTAGAATTAATTTATAAGGTCTAACCTTAGGTGGGTTCAGCTCTTTATTATAATTATTCCAACAACCTAGATTATATGCAAAATAATTAACACTTTTATTTGTTATATTTATATTGCATTTCCTTTAAGCTTTTATTCAATAAATTTAATTTTTTTACTTTGTTATAGAAACATATATAAGCACCATCTTATATACTAGAAATAAATTAGTTCATATTAATCCCCCGGTTGGTCAATTCAAATTCCACCAATATAGGTTCCCAGGTAGGAGAGGTGCCCTATGAGGAGTAAACACCAAGTCCAATCCTTAGCCAGAACAAATACGGGCACAAACTTGAAGACCAATGGATTCTCTTGAACTAATAAATTTCGTTCTTCCAATTCATGTAAATTGGGAGCATCTATAACCCATGTAATTTAAATAAATTATTGACACTTATATAATTTGAGTAAGTTGAGCAGACTTATTCAAAATTATTCATAACCATTTTCTAACCTTGAAATGAAAGGCACAAGTTTATATATATTATTCCAAACAATTAAATAAACAAATCATTTCATTTAGAAACTAATATTTAATTTGCTATGAACTTAATTATGCACTAAATAGGCAAGCTTTGATACCACTGTTGGAAACTGACAGTCAAATTGAACATGCATAAGAGGCATGGCGGAAATTCAAAATTTTGTCCCTGTCACCAGGAACTCCTATTAGTTGCATATAAATTAAATAAAGCCTTAACTAAATAATTCTCTACCTAGGTTAGCATGCTAAAGGACTAGGCATACCATAATTCTAAATTATATCCTAGCATATTTATTTTATACTAAGTATGTTATAACTCTAAGTTATAACCTAAGCATAAAATAAACTAAGCATGCAAAAATAACCTATGCATAATTATTAAGTAAAAACACTTCATGAAAAAGACTTAATAATTAAAAGAGAAAGAAAGAGAACTTACCAGTTGAAGCGTGCTTTTGCAGTACAAGCCTCAAATAGTAGGATAGCCTCTGTGAGTATCCACACGAACCACACTAACTAAAACCTCCCTAGGAGGAGGAGCTAAGAAGCCTCGAGTAGTTGCTAGACCACTCTAGAAGCCTCACCCAAAAAATATAAACTAGCGGTGCCCGAATAAATTCAGGCTCCACAAAAATAAGTTGCTCAATTACCCGAGAAATTAATTATCTCGCTTAGGATTTATGCTTTGAGCTTGGTACAATTTGAAAGGAAAGGGAATAGCCTATATATAGGCTTGGGGAGCAAACATTTGCTCCCCATTAGCGATGTGGGATGGGAGTAAAACTCCCATCCCACACACCTACCACATGCAGTGTGCTGCATGTGGTAAGGCAAGCCCATGTGGGCTTGCCTTGCATTTATGGGCTGCCTTTGTGCAACCCATAAAAATGGGCAGCCGCGAACACTACCCAGTAGTGTTCGCGCACCTTTCGGTGTATTCCGTGTAATTGAACTTTGTACAAAATATTTCATACTTTTCGATTTTAACTCGCCAATGCAAATTCCCCTTTAAATCCTTTCAAATAAATATTTATTTTTGACTCTAATAAATTAGTTATCAGTCAAAATAAATTTCTTGGTCTAACCAAAATTGATCTAATCAATTATAATTTATTTATGACTCTAAATAATCAGTTACCGGTCAAAATAAATTCCTTGGTGTATCGAAAATTGATTTAATCAATTTTAACCAATCAAATAATAATCCAGTTATTATTTATGTTATATTTTCATAATAGAATAAATCTATTAGTTCTTTACTTAGTCCGATGAAGGTACAATGTGTGTGACCTTATAGGATCCCAAAGTATTGAGCTGTTAAGGCTTAACCAACCCTTGTTCAAATGGAACCATTGGCTCGATGCTCTAGACCGTGAATAGAACTCGATTACCTTAAACGACTGTAGTACACCTCTAGTAAGGGTCTATCATCCCCCATTACTCGGAACGTTATTTATGCTTATGACTTAATCTCGGTTAATGCAATAGTTATCCAGTGCTATAAATTCCTTCCGTTCTTTAATATTAGTACCATATGGTTTATTGGGTTCGGTTAAAGTGTTAACGCACTAATAGCTAGGTTGCTCCAAGCTATCCCAGTTATTTACTTGTTACCGAAGTATATTGCCTTTTACCATAGTGTGTTTGACTAGAAACGATTTCTATTAAACACATACTCTGATCAGAGGTTTATGGCAATCATCACTTCAACAATTGGCCAGGTACAACTCCTTAATATATCCGGAGCGATGGATTTTTTCCGACTACTTAGCCTACCAACATGCTGTCATCACTATATGTGTAATCACCCGTAGCACCCTAAAATAATGAGGGCATAGTAATGACCCAAAGTATAGCTATAGTACTACATAAGGTAGCTAGCATCTCAAGTATGAGGACATTTGCAAAGCTTATTGCATGAAGATAAACACTAACACATTGATATATATACCAAGTGTTTATGTTGCAGCGGTCTCTAATATATCTCCAAGATATATCTATGTGGCAAACTTAAGGCACCACCTTCAGTCTTTAGGAGATAAACTTTACTTGGACCCTTTCCAAGAAAGTTGACCACATGCTAGTCTTTCCATTTCATCAGTATCCTATCTTGATGAAACTATGACTAGGGATAGTTTAGACATAATCATAATTGCATATGAAGAAGGTTCCACAAAATATAGTCCAACTATAATTTCTTTGACTTCATGCTATGATATGTCAAGGACTTTTGCATACATCAATGAATATATATTTAACCAGCTTTAATATATATATATATATATATATATATATATATATATATATATATATATATATATATATATATATATACAAGCATATTGATATAAACAAAAGATTAAATGCCTTTATTGATTAAACAAATTATTTGTACTATAACATAATTAAGATATATCGCCCTAATTGCTTTAAGGGCATACATCAAATCTAACACAAATGACTTTGGCAAGTTAGCCATTTTGAGCATACATCTGACCTTCTCCATAATAGTGCGATTCATCCTTTCTGCTACACCATTGTGTTGTGGGGTTCCAGGTATCGTCTTTTCATATCGAATTCCATGTCTAGAACAATAGCTCTCAAATTCATGTGATGTGTATTCACCTCCATTGTCGGATCGGAGACATTTTAATTTCTCATTTGTCTCTCTTTCCACCATAACATGTAATTTCTAGAATGACTGGAATACCTGATCTTTTGTTCTTGGGAAATACATCCACAGCTTCCGTGATGCATCGTTGATGAAAGCTACAAAATACTTATTACCTCTCAAGGTCTCATATTCAAAGGGGCCATATACATCTGAGTTCACCAAGTCAAGAACACTTGACTTTCTACTTGATGACTTGCTGAATGACACTCTATATTGCTTACTAAATAGGCAATAGTCACATGGAGATAGAGGTGTGCCATTAGCCGAAGGTATAAGCACCTTCTTTGCTAGAATTTGCAACCCTTTCTCATAGATGTGAGCCAATCTTCTATGCCACAAATCTGGTGATGACTCTTCTTCAATAGCATGCAATCCATCTTTACAAATGACTGCATTTGTTTTGTATGATGTACAAAACATGGTACCTTTTGCAATCACCAAGGAATTCATGGTAATCTTCCATTTCCAACTCCCAAAGAAATTCTCGAAGCCTTCACGATCTAGGACACCACAAGATATTAAGTTGAGCCTCAAATCAGGAACATGTCTAACTTCTTTGAGGATAAGTGTGTAGCCAATGTTCATCCTCATACGAATGTCACCAATTCTAATGATTTTGGAATGGCCATTATTTCCCATTTATACCACACCAAAATTTCCTGCTTTGTATGTGGTGAAGAACTCCTTATTGGGAGTGGCGTGATAAGATGCTGCAGTGTCATTCACCCATTCCGTATCATCTTGACTTGAGACTTGCAGACATTGTTCTACATGACTGAAGGAAAGAATAAAAATTTCCTCAGTTGCTGTAGTGGTGTTCTTGTCTTCCTCTTGGTTATTGCCATGCTTCTGCTCTCTCTACAACTTTCGACAATTCCTCCTTAAATGGCCTTCTAATCCATGATGGTAGCATTTGACTTTACCCTTAGACTTAGATCTGCCTCTGAACTTGTCTCCTCCTTTGGATTTGTCAAGATTATTGGGACCTCAATTTTTGCTCTACCTCTGTGTTCTGTGATAAGAGCTTGGCTACTGTCGATAATCGTAACTTTCCTCCTTGTCTCCTCGTTTAGCAAAGTGCTAACAACGTGGTTTAACCATCTGGAGCTAAATTGGTCATAGACACCACCAAGGTATCCCAACTTTTCGGTAGATAGCTAGGCAATAACAAAGATTGGACTTCATCTACAAATGTTGTTTGCATAGAAGATAATTGATTAATAGCACTTCGAAATTCATTTAAAAATTCGGCAACAGGAGTTCCCTCCTTGTATTTAATGTTGACAAGCTTTCTTATCAGGAACAACTTGTTCCAGCAGTTTTACGATCATAAAGATCTTGTAGCTTCTTCCATAGTTCATGGGCAGACTTGTCCTCCGAGACATGGTCGAATACGTTGAAATCTAGCCACTGGCGAATGGTACCGATGACCTTTCTATTCAACTTGCTCCAATCTGGATCTTTCATGTCTTTCGGCTTTGCGGTGTCTCCTTTGATTGCTTTATGCATATCTTTGCAGTACAATATATCCTCCATCATGGGCTTCTAAATTGACCAGTTCGTACCGTTCAATTTGATCATGGATATTGAAGAACCTTCCATTTTAATTAACACAACCACCTTTATGGCACCAACAGTTCTGATACCACTTGTTAGGTCCCGTATATCAATTAGGTAGCAAGGTGATATGTATTAACTAAAATAGATATTGTAACAACGAGTATAAAAAATAAAAAGAGCAATAAAGAAACACAAAAATTTATGTGGAAACCCTTTGAAAGGGAAAAACCACGGGGCGCTAAAAATAACTCGACTAATAAATAATGGGAATACAACGATAAAGCCTCTCTCAAGTATATCCAAACTTGAGGTATAAAATAATTTTAGGTGAAAGTTGGAATGCCCCCCCAAAAAAATATTAACCCTTACACCCAAATAGTGTAGTATTTCCCAAACGACTCAACTCACTCCCCTAATTTCTCTCAAACTCTTTTTATAGGAAATGCTCTACAATAGAAAACTCAATTTTTGCTTGGATGAATTTGGATTATGGGAAATACCTATTTATAGGCAAAAAAAGTTGCATCAACTTTCCAATTGACAATTAATATGCCGATTACTAACTACCATCTTCCCACCTTAATTGTTGGCAATTAATTAGCCTCCAAATTGGTTGAATTAATTAGCCTCCGAATTGGTTTGGACTTAACACAATGACCTTCGCAAGACACCCTTACACTTTTAAGTAATTATAAGAAGGTTTTCTATCCTTCCATAATTCATAAGGGGTTTTTTCTTGTTTCTTACGTGGTATCTTATTCAAAAGATAATTTGCTGACAAAACAGCATCACCCCACATGTTTTGTGGTAAACCAGAACTGGTTAACATAGCATTCATCATCTCTTTTAGAGTATGATTTTTGCGTTCAGCTACACCGTTTGATTGTGGAGAGTAAGGTGGTGTTACTTCGTGAATAATTCCATTTTGAGAGCAAAACTCACTAAATGGGGCAACGTATTCACCACCATGATCACTTGTAACCTTATAAATTTTCTTATTAAGTTGGTTTCTACTGCTTGCTTGTAGAGTAGAAGTTTCTCTAAAGCTTCATCTTTTCTTTCAAGCAAATACACATAACAATAATTTGTGCTATCATCTATGAAAGTAATAAAATATTTATTCCCTTCTCTTGATTGAACGTATTTTAAGTCACAAATATCAGTTTGTATTAGACCAAGTAATTTTGAATTTCTTTGAAAGGATTGAAATGAAGATCGTGTCAATTTTGTCTCAACACACGTTTCACATTTATGTGATTTATCAATATAAAATGTGGGTATATGATTCAAGTTAATTAAGCGTTGTAACGTATCAAAATTAAGGTATCCAAGTCTACTGTGCCAAAAATTAGAAGACTTAATCATATAAGCAATAACGTTATTCTCATTAATAGAATTTTGCTTACAAGAGATATAACAAAATTTAAACATTTTACTACATTCATATCCCTTTCCCACAATTCAAATACCATCTTGAAGTCGTGTGCACTAAAAAAGGCTCCTAGAAATCAAATTCTTCCTCATGTTAGGTACATACAAGACATTTTGCAGTTTTACTTCATTGCCGGAAGTCATTTTTAGAATCACCGTTCCATGTCCTTTGACATTAGAAGCAACAGTATTTCCCATTAAGAGTTTCTTTGTATTATCAATAAGAGTCAATCCAGCAAAAAACTCTTTTTCACAACACACGTGATGAGTAGCACTAGTGTCAAGCCACCACTACGTTAGGTTTGAGTCAGTCATATTGACCTCAGAAATTACATATACGTTAATGTCATATACATCTTTTGTAATTTCTTTCATAACGTTTACCTCAATGCTATTGACCATTTTCGTCAATTTATAAACAAATGACTTTTGTCTCATCTTTTTACAATTTAACCATTTTCCATTTAACATTTGTCTCTTGGATATGCTTTCATTTTGTCTAATTTTAAACTTACATTTAACATGTTGTTTTCCCTTTTTATAGTCTTTAATGACCTCCACCTCGTTAGCTTTCCTCGTTAGCTTTCGCCAAAACTTGATTAGCAATAGGAAAATTTCTATTTAAGGAATCCCATAATTCTTTTGCAATATGTTTAATAGTATACACCGCATATAGGTCAATGACTAAGTCATTTAAGATATGATTTCTGCAAAGAAAATCCATATGATTTCAACCATCCATAAATAATTGAAAAGAACTATTAACCACTCCAACATGAGGGTATTTTTTTAATATATTATGGTGTCTTGTGTTTGTCAAATAAAAAAATATTTTATATTGCCAAACTTTGAAATTTGATCCATAAAATTTCCCCAATCTTTTAAGAGTTGAAATAAGATATAATCCCAAAGCAACCTCATGATCATTAGGCATAACAATCGTTAAAATCGAAAGTTCAATTCCATTAGGTCCACCACCAATAGGACCAATTTGTCCATTTTGGCTATTCAGGCCTGAAACCGTTTCAAAACCATTACCTCCAATCGGTAAAATAATGTCCGTAATATTCTCAATCCATAATCTGAAATACATGACAATATTTTTTCAATGCCGATTCCTCAATTAGCACAACTAAATTTGATAGATGTTCAAACTTTTTTTTTTTGAAAAACCCCCGGAGGAATGTTGTGTCCCTCTAAAAGAAAAAAGTTCAGGGCTGGTGAAAACTTTGGGGCGGATGTCCCAACTAGGTTGATGCCTCCGCTTACCTACAAAACACCCACCCCTCTTTTTATTAATGTAAAGTGTTGATCACTAGATGAGAACAACAACAAAATTACAGCCCTATGCTATAAAAAATGTCGAATTACAAAAAAGATCCAAAAAAACAAGACTAAGCATTCTACGTTTACATTTGAAATGAAACCAACATAAATTTAAACTATAAAGAAGAGGATCTGGCTGTGGGAGAACCCCTTGTAACACGTAATGGTTTCTTCTTTTCCTAATAGACCAACCAACAACAAACCAAATTGAAGTAGCAAACTCGCAAAACTCTCCTCGTTTAAAATAGGAATGCCACAATCCCAGGAAGTCGCTACCGGATCTCGGGATCACAACTTGAATATTTAGCTACCAAAACAAGCAACTGCAATGCCTCGAGCTCTCCGCACAATGAAATAACTCATGATCTGTCATCTCTACCTCCGTACAAAAAGAGCATTTATTTTCTAAGAACACTGCACATCCACACCTCAATAAAAATTGAGTAGTTGGTAAGCACTCACAAAATGCTAGCCACCCAAAAAATCGGACTCTAGGCTGAATAGAAGAGGACCATATCAAAGAAAAATCAAGTTGGGTATTCTGCGATCTTGGGTCTCGGAAATACACTTCAAAGAACGCCCTTGATGAAAAACATTTCAGCTGTCCAAGTCCCCACGAGAAAGCATCATACGACAAAGAGAATACCGGGTGTGGCTAATCAGTTACGTCATCCCCATTACTCCCCAAATTAAAAATACCTGAGAAAACATTATTAATTTTCACCCTTAACAACCTACACCTTTCTTGAGCTATAAAGCATAAGCTCCTCTTCTAAAATGGCCTCTAAAAAGCATCTCTCCCCACAATACTCGAACACCCCATTTCAATCGAAGTGAACTTGCGATTACAATGCGCGTAAAGATCTGAAGAAACACCCACCAACGGCAAATCCTCAACCCAAATATCATGCCAAAATAGGCCGTCTTTACCATTACCCACCTTAACCCTAATGTTCAAAGAAAAAATTCCATACTAACCCATCTCCCACACAACATGGGATAACTCCTTTCCAAATATGCGATACTCAGGTAGGAGCTAAAAATTTTACATCGTACCACGACGAAAGCCATACGATTTAACACAACATTCAAACCACAATGAAATTGCATTTCAAACACGTAACTTCCAAAGCCACTTAAATAATAAACTAGTGTTCACCACCTTTAGGTTTCGAATACCCAACCCTCCCGATTCTTTTGGGAGACACATATTAGCCCAACTCACTTTGTATAAACCCCACATCGCCGCATCACCTTTCCATAGAAAATTCCTCATCAAACCAACCAATTTATCATTAATGGCAGCCGACATTTTAAATAGGGATAGTAAGTAGATCGGTATCAAGGAAAGCACTGATTTAATGAGTACCAGTCTCCCAGCGTAGGATAAACACCAACCTTTCCATGTTGCTAACCTCAATTGAAATTTTGCCACTTGCGGATTCCAACACAACACTAGAATCCTCTTAAAGCCAAGCGGAACGCCCAAATATTTTATTAGGAAGGACTCCACCTTACAACCCACATAGTCCGCACAAACTTGAAACCGATGAGGGTCTAAATTAATTCCCATTAAAGATGACTTATGAAAATTAATCCAAAGACCTGAGATCAATTCAAAACACCGCAAAATTCTAATAAATCCCTTAAGGGTCAACTCAACAGGTGGAATAAAACACAACGTATCATCCGCAAATTGCAAAATGGACAAATCCTCTAATGAGCCTAAAATATAGAATCCCGAGACAATTCCTTCCCAAATTGCAACATCAATATGGCATTTTAGACCCTCCATAACTAGAACAAAAATCGATGGAGACAACGGATCACCCTGCTTCACATCTCGTCCAATATTAATTGGGTCACTTGGAGATCCATTAAACAAAATCAAAGTAGTGGAATTCGTATGACAACTTCTGAACCATGAGACCCATTTCCTATTAAAACCTATGCTCCCTAAAACTTCATCAATGTATGACCACGATATGCTATCATATGCTTTTTCAAAGTCCAATTTCAACTTACTCAAGAAAAATGGGGTTGTTTCTCTTACCTCGAACAAACGGGCGTAGAAACCCTGGATGGCCTCCACGATCAGATGCGAGTCATGGATAAGAGACCCATTAACATCCAATTGCAAAATCTGATTTGACCTTGCCCTACTCAAAGCCACCCTATGGAAGAATTTTGTATTTTTATCCCCTAAAAGCATCTATTCAATGCATGATTGTTGCTACCTCACACTCTCTAACACACGCCGAGACTCAAATAATTCTTGAAGGGCAGTCACTAAATCCAATCCCTCAGAAATGTCTATAGGTCGATTCACATCTCTAGAGGTTAGGGCAATAATCTTTGACTCAAAATCTGAAATCTTTCTCTCCAAGTTACCAAAATTTGCCATGTGCCATGGTCGAATATAATCTCTCAAGCGACATAATTTGAAATTAATATCCGTACTTGGAAACTTTCCATAAATAATTCTCCATTTTGTCGAAACAAATGACAAGAAATTATCATTTTCCCACCAATAATTCAAAGTGCGAAATCGTCTTGGGCCCCTACATAGAACTACTCATAATCTAAATAGAATAGGAAAATGATCCGATAAAACTGAATCAACTGTTAATAAATTCAGGTTCGGCCAAAGATCTACCATGTCTCCGCTAACTAAAACTCAGTACATTCTCGAAAAAGCCACACTATTAAGTCATGTGTAATCACGACCATGCAAAGGAATATCAAAAAGTTCACAATCATTTACAAAACCCCTAAAATCCATCATCGACATCGTCACCCCTTCACTAGACCGTTCTTCACACCGTAAAATCTCATTAAAATTACCACACACAATAACACGTGGAAGACCACTAACAGCTTCCAAAATTTCAGCCCACATTTCCCTTCTAACATTCGAATCTATGGAACCATACACAAATACCACATTAACATCTATATTAGAACTCACAAAATGCTTAAGAAGTCATCTGTCACTAGATCTCGACAAAGTACCCTGCAATAAAGAACTATTCCACGAAATTACAAAACCCCCCGATAAACCGTTTGTTAGAATACAATGGAAAAGAAAATGATTATGGCCCCAGAACTTCCTAATATCCTAGACCAAAACATCACAAGCTTTAGTTTCCGACAAACCAAAAAACTGTAAACCCCACTTTCTAATGCAAGACTTAATAAACTATTGTTTCTCCCTATTACGTAGACCACCTCTACAATTCCAGCACATAAAAGACAACGATATAGAGAAAGATTAAAACCTTGATAATAATTTGTCCTTCCATGCTCACATAGGCTTGGTTGAATCCAAAATTTCCATGATGTGAGCCCTTTGTTGCCTTTGGAATAAACCTAATTTCTGACCCATAAGAAAGATCTGAATGTTCTCATCAGGCTCTACTTCATTCCTTGATAAAGTTAGTCTATTCATGTTAACTATATCTGGTCTTAAAGAGACGGAACCCAATACCGGCCCACCATCGGACGACATTCCATTATCCTGCACAACCGAACCCATAACTCCAGTCTCCGGAACAACACTACGAGACTCGTCACGGGTAGGCACTACCACTTCTACCTCCCTCCTTACTACCACCTCATCCTCACAAACCTTACCAATATAACTTGACTCTACCACTTGTGGCTCATCACCCGATCGGTATGAAATAGCTTGTCTGAAACTCACTTCAACCCTTTAACTCTTCACTCCATATTGCACCTCTATCTCCTTATTGCTTATCCTTCGTGGAACAAACAGGAGGCACGATACCAGATCAACTTGATCTGGGCATAAACAATCCAAATCAAGGGACATTATTGATCTAAATTGACTTGCAAATTTTCTCAACCAGTCCATCGTAATAATAGCCGGCGGTAACCCCATAAAGTCCATATATATAAGACACCAACTTAGCATAAAATCACTATTATAGGATTCTACTAATTCTATGATATCCTCAAAATTCTTCCAAACACCATCGATGAACGATTTCATAACATCCACAACCTAAAAAATAATAATAACTCTGTTATCTCCAGCTACTGCCACACTCTTCACACAACAGTCCCTTATACGCATAGTCTCAAAGAGAGTTGGGATATCTTGGATGTTTCAAACCATAGCCAAATAGCTAAGAGGCACCCAACTCGAGATTTTAGGCTCAACTGCCTCTTCGGCATTAGGGGTTCTCACTTTCAGGGCAACCACTCTAGCAAACGATCTTTCATCTCTTGGGGAACCAATGAATGACCTGTAAATAGGAAGCCGGTTTTCACCTCTATTTACCGATGCCCTATCCTTTACGTTATTCAACATAGTAGAATACTGTGCCTTATAAGCTCAAAGATGAATTACTCCAATCATAATATCATTCAATCGATATAAAGCCCCATGTATCGGTAGAGAATCATCAATGGACACAAAACCAAAGTTCAGATTACATGCGTTCCGCTTCCTAGCAACAAAAACATTCCCAAAAACCCCGTACCTCCTGAATATTCTTTTTATGGCCACAGCGTAATATCCATTAGGAAAGTTCTCGAAATAGATTCGATCCAGGTTTCAAACAGGGATGGGTATTCGGTTTGGGTAGGTAAAAAAGGTTGTAGGTTTAGGGTTTATTGAAGGGTGAAGGTAAGTGGGGTTTCGGGTTATTGGATTCACAAGGTGAGGAAAGTTGAAGTGAAGGTGAAAATTTGAATGGTGAAGGGGGTGAGGGTGATCAAAAAAGGTTCGGCGGCGGGTGGGGGAAGGGGCTCTAGGGTTTCTCTCCATCCCTTATTTCTTATAAGCTATAGATGTTCAAACTTTAAACTACAATTTCTCATTCACTGTTAGTCCATTTTAGGGGTATAATATATCGTTGGAAAGCTTTTAAAGCATAGAATACAATGACATAATTCATTTTATTCAAATCATAGTTTTTCCATATTATAATTTAGCCTAAAGTAGATAATGCACAATATTATATAATATGGCATATTTCCAACAATAAACACAAAATATGTGTTATTGTATTGTCCCAAATGCTCTACACAAATAAGCCGTATCCATCCCCTTCATGAATGGAACTTTGACTGTTTGAATGGTGCAAATTTAAATTGACATTTTTCGACTATGGCTGTCTTTTTAAGTATATAAGCCATATGTTCATATGGATTTTCTAAACTTGAAAATAAAGGTCTTAGCCTAGTGGTTGAACCTGAAGCTATAGTTCTAGAGGTCATGGGTTCGAGTCCACATTCAGATGTGGTAGGGTGAGGTTTTTCTTTGTTTTTATAGGCAAATTTAAAGAAAAAAAACACGAAAACTCAACTTTGAACATAACTAATGCTTTATGGAGAACTATCGTGTTGGGGGATGCAATCCCTGAACCCTAACTATCGTCGCCGCTCTTTCTAGTTGTCGCCATCTGATAAACATGGCTGTTGATGCTCATCTATTTCCAGAAGTCACACCATTGACTACTCCTCTCAAGAAACCCTCCTTCGTTGCGCTTGTCCATGGGAAAGTCACCGAGCCAGCGCCATTTATTTCATGCGCCAAGGTGACAGAAAAGGATGGGTTTAAAAGTGTAAAGATTACATAGGAAATCTATGAATCTAGAGTTAGCCAGTGTGCATACTCGCTTATTGGTAGATTGATTTTAGGGAAAGGGGATTCACCTTGTAAGATCGATGATATAAAGACACAACTTATGAAGATTTGGGGTATTAACACCCAGTGGCGGCTGATTTCAATATGCCGTGGTTACTTTCATGTTATGCTCAATTCCTTAGAGTTGAAAATCAAGGTTTGGAGTAGGGGAAGCCTTAATCTTAGTCCTAGAATCTTTCAATTATAGCCCTGGGTTCCAGATTTTGATCCCTACTCCCAAAAATTAACGAATGCATAAGTTTGGGTTAAATTACAGGCCCCTCCATGGGAATATTGGGACCGCAAAACACTCGCTGAGATTGTTAGTTTTTTTAGTGTAATGTTAAGGATTGATCGTACAACCCTAGATGGAGCCTTCGACCACTATGCTAGGGTGTTGGTTGATATAGATTTGTTAGCTGCACTATCGCAAAAAGTTGGAGTGGAGAGGGAAGGAGGGGGATTATGGGTTAATTTTTTTTTTTGAAAAGATTCTAGCATTTTGTAAGCTACGTAGCTCGGTGAGACATCAGGCATATGATTGTCAAAGGAATACAAAACCTGATAGTGTCCAAAAGCAGCCTGCCAAGGAACAAAAAGTTGAGAATTTTGTAACCAAGCAAAACTAGAGGCCACAAGGTGAGAATCGGACTTCTAAAGAGCCCAATCTTGAGCTCTTTCAGAGTAGTAAACCAAGATAGTGCAACTTGGAGGAGCGACTAAAATTAGCCAATAAGGCTGTCATGGCCTCAGAGCCAAATTCAGATACTGCTTCAGCAGAGGAAATAGAGGAAGATTTTAATGACATCTCTGATGGGGAGCAAAATGTGCAAGATCTTACGCACGCATCATCGGTGAGAGAACAAATTGAAAACATTGAAGGGATTGAGCTAGAAGTGTCTTTGCATCATAATAAGGAACCTCAAACTCTTGCCATTACTAAGAAGGGGGAATCTTGGGCTAAGCTAGCTGAGTAGGATGAGGAAATGAAAGAAGATAATACTTGGGAAACAGTCAAGAGGAAAAAGAAAACCGGTCTACGGAGTTTATTACTGAATGCTCTTAGAGATTCTATTATTGCTAGTGCTTCCAAAAGCATAGGATCTAGCCCTAATGGAAGTGGGTCAACTTGTAACATGATTGCAGTTATGCCAACCGCCACCTATAAATAGAAACCATTTTTAGTCCAGAAGAAGAAAAGTTCAGTGGTCGCTACTAGGGAGCAAGCTCAACGTTACTACAGGAAACCGGGCTGATAGGCTCTTTCTTCAGGAGTTTATTTGTTTACTCTCTTTCTTTTCTTTTTTCTTTTCTTTTCTTTTCTTTTTCTTTTCTTTTCTGTTGTTTTTATTTTTTTTTTGTTATTAATAAATGGAGGTCGGATTTCGGTACTCAACCTTTAAGAAAAATAAAGAAAAAAAACACGAAATCAAGTTATTGAAGGATTTTTATAATAGACTAAAGCCAACAAAGAAAGCACATTCTTCATAGCTTAGTGGGCAATGCGAACTGAGTGTAAAAAGTTTGAATTTTTTTCCCGATTTTCATATGTTCTAACCAACATGATATTTGCTTAAAATTAAAATGTCATATATATATAAAATATTCATTAAATATGTACCATAAATAATAATTACACCTAAATTAATTCACATTAGTAACATATTTAAGAGAAATTTGTTGTAAACAAAGAGGTAAATCATAGCGTAAATAGTTATGCATTGCGGTAATGATTTCTAAACATTAAATACTTTCGTGCGTCAAAATAAAAAGGGTATTTGTCATAAAGGTTCACTATTTGTAAAATAATTACATTTTTACCATACCATGTAAATATATTCCATTTAAACTATCTTGACCTAATATTTTACATTATTACGTTGTATTTAAGGCTCCTTGTTTTAGTAGTTGTAGCTTATTCGATTTTCTGATTTCTGCTTTGCATAAGTTTTTCTCTCTTTCTTCTTCGATCTGATCTCCTTTTTGTTTCGCATTCTTCTTCTTCTTCTTCTTCTTCTTCTTCTTCTTCTTCTTCTTCTTCTTCTTCTTCTTCTTCTTCTTCTTCTTTTTCGTCTTCTTCTTCTTCTTCTTCTTCTCCTTCTCCTTCTTTTTGTTTTTGATTTCTTGCTTGTTCTCTGTTTTTGAGTTTTTGTTAATTTAGTTTTCATGTTTTTGTTTTTTTGATTTTGATCATAAATTGATTTGATTAACGACTTGGAAGGGGAAGCGCTCTTGAAAGGTTGTGCGGGCAATCATCTGGAGCGGGATAAATCAATATGTTAGGAGTTTATTTGAAGAGAAATAGATTTGGACTTTTTGGTAGTTTTTAGATTATTGATAAAAGTTGTTTTGTGTAAAACTGAGGTGCACACTAACTGTTCGATAGAATGTTGAAGAAAGTTGTGGTGTGAAATTGAATGTCTATTGGATGTCTATAGGGCATACACATGACGTCTATTGGGCATATATTGAATGGAAGAACGTTACAATTCTATTTGAGTCTTAACATATATGATATGACATTCAGTTAGATTAAAAATCGTATTGGTGATTGATTGAAAAGATTGGCTATCTATTTTAGTGTTTATTCCCATGGTGAATTAGTTGCTACTTTTTCAATTAAGCTTAAATCTTAGGAAACCAATGACATAATATGTAATTCATTCATTCTTGTTAATATATGGTATGGTTCAATTTTATTTTATAGTAAAGTTTGTGTCACTAGCAGCAACATCTATTGTTGGTCTTCTAGGATGTGCTTTTCAGGAAGTGGACATCTATCAGGCATCTTTTAGACATCTACAGGAATTGTATTAGAAAATCGGTTTTGAAATTGATATTTGACATATGTAGATGTATATTTTTAATTTCAATTGTCACTTGTTTTGAAGTTGATATTAGACATTTGTACATGTATATGTAATTTACTTGTGCGCTTTCATTTAGCGTTTCAATAGATTTCTAATAGATTGTCATTTGATATTTTTGTATACTGAATAATGATTTTTTAGTTAGCGTTTCTTTTTTTGTAGGAATAAGTGATATACATTGGTCTTCTATTGGATATCTATTGACAAACACCTTATCATAACTATTAAAATTCAACTATGTTAAAACAAACATCAATTCCAACTATTTTGAATAAGGAATTGAACATAGATGTATCTTTTTTTCCATTGTATTGAATATTGATCATTTTTAGTTGTTGTTTCTTTTTTTTTACTCTGTTTGAATTAAGTGGTATGCTTTTGCTGTCTACTGATAAATGTTTGATGTCTATAGGATTCTTATAGGATGTATAATGCTCTTCTATAGGATTTCTATAGGAACTGTATATGATCCCTATTGGTTATTGGTTATTAGTGTAATGTTATGATTCTTGAAAGTTTTTCTACCATTCTATTTCATATGTTGAACATGTCTGATATCTGCTATAAGTGTCATACTTTTTTCAATTGAATTACAAAAAAGATATTGTATTCTGGTAGAATAAGATAACTTGTTCACGATCATAAACAAAATATTTTGTACATTGAATATTGATCCTTTTTAGTTACTGTTTCTTTTTTTCGTTAGAATAAGTGATATGCATTGGTTGTCTGTTGGATGTCTATTGGCAAACACAATACCATAATTATTAAAATTCAACTATGTTCAAACAGACATCAATTCCAACAACTTCTTAGATCCCTAATTACACAAGATTTCCAAAATTCAAACATAATTGATCATGAAAACTATCTCTATTGACTATCTATTGTGTCGATATATTGCTCGTGGCTCTCAAGTTTTTTTTTTATATATTCCCTTTCATGCCTGTATAAGCTCAAAGTTAGCCAACCGTGTATGCGGATTTGGCCATCAAACTGATCTAGGATTAGTTTCTGGTCAATCATGTACTCCAAAAAGCTCGGCATAAAGATACAGGAGTCGTTGCAATTTATTTTGAAATACAATATCAATATTATAATAAGATATTTTTACAAAGAAGATGTAATAAATCTATCTAAATACTGCTTTAATTATAATTATAAAAGGCTTAAGAATAATACCCATTAATAAAATAAATTAAACAAATTGTATCTCTGACAATATAATTTATATGTTCTCACATTCCTCTTCAATAAAAAGGATAGTACAATTTGTACTTCCCTCAACTACAGAACCTGACAAGGAATTAATAATATGTAAGAACCAATAGAAATCCAACAGACATCCAATATAAATCCTATAGACATCCAATATAAATCAAATACTCATTAATCAAACTTCAATTTTACATAAAGGAGCTTAATAGTCAGTGTCATTTAATATTGAATAGATGAAATATTGAAATTTGATGGCAGATATAACACAGTTGTTACGGGCGGTCCTCAGGCGCAAGGTGCTCGAGGCTCAAGGGTCAGTGCCTCACAAAGGGTCAGTCAAGGGGAGGTTAATCATGCGTGCACCTCAAGTGCACGCCTCGCCTTGTGCCTCACGCCCGTAAAAACTATAAGGTATAATGATGAATTGAACAAATATAATCTTTAAGATACTAAGATAGTGGCTTGTAGTGTCATGGTACTACATAACCTTATTATGATTTATTGTAGTCTACTTTTTCCTGCACTAAATTTCCTCCAATTACTAATTGTGTCAATGATAAGTGCATTTTATACCATGAAAATATCAGTAATTTGGCTCTAATAATGGCTCAATTGAAGTGAATATAAGAAATTTATTAGTGCTTTTTGTATTTTTCCAGAATTTTTCCTTGATGCTGTGCAATATATGCGAAACAAGGACATTCCAGAATCAAGTAACTAAGATAAGCAGCAAGGCAAGTAGGATAAGTAGCAAGGCAAGCAGGATGAGCAGCAAAGCAAGCAGGAAAGTAGCCCAAGCAAGCAGAAGGAAGAGACCAAAGAAGGAGGTGGTGGCCAAGATGACGTGGCCAAATGAAAGACCTGAAAATATGATTTTTGTGAAAGCTTCTAGAAGCCTTTTCTCTTGCCGAGAAAGTCTCAAGCGGTGGAGATTAGTGGGTTCCTTTTTGTAATATTTTAATCCCACTTGGACAAGACTTATTGGAGTTGAATTCATCTTTAAGAAGCCCCTTCTTTTCAGAACAATATCTTATGTTATTTTATTTTTGGCAAGTGGTGGATCTAGAGACTTCCATCCTCCACTATAAATTTGGCCATTGGCCATCTTTTTTGGAACAAGTTTTTGATTGGCTTCACTTTCACTTAGATTCTGTAATTTTTCTAGTATTAATATTATGTCAAGTATATTCATATATATTTTTGTCTTTTTGTGCCTTACTTCAATTATAAGCAACTAAAGTATTGGTAGGCAAGGCTAGCAAGGAGGATATGTATACATGGTCCAAACTCTCTCTCTTTTATCTCTAATTTCATCATAAAAGATTGTTATGTGTTGTGCTAAAATCTAATTAAATTAGGCCAAACTTATAACTAGTGTAAACAAGAAATTGTAACATGGATCTAAACACATAACTCATTTCTAGAAAAAATGGTTGTTGACTAGAAATGCTAGTAATTCCTATTAGAAATTGATAGGAAGCTTACTTTGTTCTTAAAGCTTGAAGATTAACTTGCAAGAGGAGGTTCCCAGAGTTAAAACTTCAAAGAAGTATAGGCAAAAAGCAGTGGCTGAGCCTATAAAGGCTTAAGTACGTGAATCTAGAACTTTAGTGCTTAAAAAGATTAGAAACAAAAAAGCGAAGTTAAACTGTGTCTGTCTGACTGCTGGACTTGCCTGCTTCCTTACAAATTTGTTCGTGATAGTTAAACAAAGTAATCAAAACTGTCTGTTTTATTTTTAGTTGATTATTTTAGCTTTCCTTCAATTTTAATCACTCCTTTTAGTTGTGTAACCATAAAAACTCACTAAGTTACAACTGCATTTAGTAACTCCCTTGCTCCCTGAGGAAATGACACTTGTACTTGCCTTATGCTACTGACCATGACCTAGTACACTTTTCAGACACTCATTTGGCAACCAGCATGTTTTTGGCACCGTTGCCAGGGAGCAATGTGTGTAGTTTTTAAAATTTTGTCTATAAATTGGTGCGTTTAATCCGTTTGTTGTCATTTTGTAGGATTTTTTTCTATTTAAAGCTGTTTCCTTTTTTGTATGCAAAGAGCTGGACTGCCCCTTATTCTAATAGACCCTAAAATTTAAAGAACTTACTGTAGATTGAGTGGATCAGCCAGGAGGAGGTGCATGCAACTATAAATGGCAGATAGACCTAATCCCCAAAATGGCGTTGTGCCACCATAAGGTGTGGGTGAAGTTAACCCACCCCCACCAAGTTAAACTCTCAGAGAATACAGTAGACCTTCAACTGAGGGACACTCATCTTCCATTATGACCTAATAAGCGGAACAACTTCTTTGAGATCAAGGCCTTCATGATTCAAATGCTCTAGGCAGCCGTTCAATTTGGAGGATTGCCAGGAGAAGATCCTAGTGCATAGATCCAAGAGTTTATCACCATGTGTGACACTTTTCGTACAAATTATGCAATCTCGGCTGATGTCATTAGACTAAAGCTTTTTCCCTTCTCTCTTCGAGATATGGCTAAAAATTGGCTGAAAAATCTTCAGCCTGGATCTATAAGGACTTGGGATCAAATGGCACAAGCTTTTCTCATAAAATATTTTCCACCAAGGCAAGCAATCAAACTCAGAAATGGGTAACTCAGTTCATGCAACAACCAGATGAGTCTCTTGCTGAAGCATGGGAAAGATACAAGGAGCCATTAAGAAGGGTGCCAAATTATCAAATCCCACTATGGATGCAAATGCAAACTTCTACAATGGATTGCATGATTAACACAAGATCCAAATCAAATCTGCAGCAAATGGTGATCCGAAAGAACTTGCCCCTGAAGAGCTTTATAAGCTCATTAAAAGATTGGTTAACACCACCTATAAATGGCATTCAGTCCGGGAAGAAAGAATCAAGAGTAGGGAGTCAGAGTCTGTCATGAAGCTCTCAGAGAAGATGGATCTGGTTTTGAAGCAACTTGCCAAGCAAAATCACTCCGTAATCTCAAATACTTAAGTAAACTGACATTTCTATGATGGTAACCATAGAAACATTGATTGTGACACTCCTCTCACTCAAGAAGAATGTGATTTTGTTGGAAACAACCAAAGGCACAATCCATTCTCAAATACTTATAATCCAGGGTGGCACAATCATCCTAATTTCTCCTAGAGCAACCAAAATTAGTAGGTTCCCTACAAAAAGCCTCAAAACAACTTTCCTCAACAACCACAACAGAATATGTAGCAAGTAGGACGATCTCAACAACCAAAGAAGTCTGAGATGGAAGAAATAAGGAAATGATGATGCAATTCATGAAGTAAACTCAAGCTTACATGAAGAATTTGGAAACACAGCTCCAGCAACTCACCACCATTGTGACTCCTAAAAACAAAGGAGTGATGCCTAACAACACTGAAACCAACCCAATGGAGGAATGAAAAGCAATCACTCTAAGGTGCAGTAAGTCTTATGATAATTTTAAACCTAAAAAGTCTGTTGTTATTGATGAAAGTACAGGAAAGGAGACTAAGCAACATTCTAAAAGTCGAGGTAATCAAAATCCAGTGGGGCAGGTAGAAAATCCAATGAAGCAAGTAGAACCAGTTTTTAACTTGGAGGAAGCAAAACAGGATCCACCTATTCCTGCCCCAACTGATCCCATTCCTAAAAAGTAGCTAATCCCATCCTACCAACCAAGGATTCCATATCCTCAAAGAGCAAAATAGCATGAAATGGCTAAACAATTTGATAAATTTTTAAAAGTCTTTAAGAAACTTCATATTAACATTCCTTTTACAGAAGCACTTGCTCAAATGCCTATATATGTGGAGTTCTTGAAAGACTTGTTGGCAAACAAGAAGAAGTTGGAAAATGTGGCTATGGTGCAACTAAATACAGATTACTCCTCTATCCTTCAAAGTAGGCAACCTCTACCTAAAAAGCTTAAAGATCCAGGGAGTTTCTTTATACCTTGCTCTATTGGTAATTTGAACATTGATAATGCACTTTGTGATTTAGGAGCAAGCATAAATCTGATGCCATATTACATTTATAAGCAATTAGGCCTAACTAAACCTTAACCAACTAAAGTAATTAGACAACTTACTGATAGAACTGTTAGGTACCCTAGTGTAGAAGATGTTTTGGTTAAGGTTGGAAAGTTTATTTTGCCTGTTGACTTTATTATAATGGATATGGATGAAGATTTTCATGTGCCCATCATTTTGGGTAGACCATTCCTTACTACTCGAAGAGCTTTAACTAATGTGAATGATGGAAAATTGATTCTAAAAATACATAATGAAGAAGTAGTATTTAAAATAAATGAGGCAATGAAGTATACATCTAATTTTGATGATCAATGCTATTTTCTTGATGCTACTGATGTGAATTTCAATCCTTTTCTAATGCAGGAGTTAGAAGAAAATGATTTTGAAGAGGTAGATTTGACTACTTCAGAAACTGTAGAGGAGGCAGAAACTGTGAAGCAGGTAAAACAGACAGTGGAGCAACCAAACTGTCAACTACCCACGAACAGAAAAAACCTATTGAGCCACTAAATCACACATCAAATCTTTCTCCCAAAACCTCATTTGAAGAGCCTCCAAACCTTGAGCTGAAACCTTTGCCTCTCCACCTTGAGTACGCCTTTCTTGACCCCCCTAACAAACTTCCTTTAAATATATCCTCAAAGCTAACCCCTGACCAAAAAACCCAACTGATTGATGTCCTGTGGAAGAACAAGGAGGCTTTAACATGGAACATTACTAATATTAAAGGAATTAATGCCTCCATTTGTATGCACAGGATTCTCATGGAGGAAAACCACAAACCAGTGGTGCAGCCCTAAAGAAGACTCAATCCCAATATGAAAGAAGTTGTGATGAAGGAAGTAATCAAACTTCTGGATGCTGGCATTATATACCCCATTTTAGATAGTGTTTGGACAGGTCCAGTCTAAGTTATGCCAAAAAAGGGAGGAATGACAGTGGTGACCAATGAAAAGAATGAGCTCATTCCTACAAGAATAGTCACGGGGTGAAGAGTTTGCATTGACTACAAAAAATTGAATGAAGCAACTGGAAAGGATCACTTCCCACTTCCTTTTATCAATCAAATGTTGGAGAGATTGGCTGGTTATAAATTCTATTGTTTCCTTGATGGTTACTCAGGGTACAATCAGATTGTGATCCACCCATTGGATCAAGAGAAAATAGCTTTTACCTGCCCCTATGGTGTCTTTGGTTATAGAAGGATGCCATTTGGACTTTGTAATGCTCCAACCGCATTCCAAAGATGTATGATGTCCATTTTCCATGATATGGTCGTGAAAACAGTGGAAATCTTCATGGATGACATCTCAGTTTATGGAGCAACTTTCCAATCTTGCTTTAGTAATCTTGAAGCTGTTTTACTTCGTTGCAAAGAGACCAATCTTATTCTAAACTGAGAAAAGTGCCATTTCATGGTAAATGAAGGCATTGTTCTTAGCTACAAGATTTCAGAGAAAGGGATTAAAGTAGATTAAGCAAAAGTGGAGATCATTGAAAAGTTGACTGCCCCAAAATCAGTCAAAGAAGTCAGAAGCTTTCTTGGGCATGCTGGATTCTATAGAAGATTCATCAATGATTTCTCCAAGATAGCTCAGCCATGGACAACCCTACTCCTCAAAGATAGTGAATTCAAGTTTGATGATGCTTGCTTGAAGGCATTTAATGAGTTGAAGACAAAACTTGTCAATACATCCATTTTGATTGCTCCAGATTGGGAGCGCCCATTTGAACTTATGTGTGATGCAAGTGATACTTGTATTGGAGCTATTTTGGGTCAAAGAATTGACAAGCATTTTTAGCCTATCTACTATACAAGCAAAACTCTCACTGAAACTCAACAAAATTACACTGTGACTAAAAAAGAGTTGCTTGTTGTGGTATATGCCTTTGATAAGTTCATATCATACTTGGTACTATCAAAAGTCACTGTCTTTACTGATCATGCGGCTTTGAAGTACTTATTAGACAAAAAGGATGCAAAGCTAAGGCCAATCAGATGGCTATTACTTCAAGAGTTTGATTTAGAGATCCAAGATAAAAAAGGCTCAGAAAATGTGGCAACTGACCATTTGTCCAGAATTCATGTAGGCAATCAAGTGGAGCAACCAGCAATTACTGATACATTCCCAAATGAGCTACTTTTCATGGTGAGATCTTTGCCTTGGTTTGCTGACTTTGCTAATTACCTTGCATGTGGTATTAAACCTCTTTTACCTTATGCATAAAAGAAAAAATTCTTTGCTGACTTGAAATATTACTTTTAGGAGGAACCTTTCCTTTTTAAATTATGTGTAGATTAGATTATAAGGAGATGTGTTCCTAAGGAATAAATTCTAGCCATTCTAAACAAGTGTCATAACAAGGAGGCTAGCGGACACTTTAGAGCAAGCAGAACTGCCTCAAAAGTTCTTGAATGTGGCTTTTACTGGCCAACTATCTTTAAGGACTGCCAAAGGTTTGTTTTAGAATGCAATGAATGCCAAAGAACAGGTAACATCTCTGCCAAGAATGCTATGCCCCTAAATAACATTATGGTATGTGAAATATTTGATGTTTGGGGCATTAACTTCATGGGACCATTTCCCAACTCACATGGTAATAGATACATACGCTTAGCTGTTGATTATGTAAGTAAATGGGTTGAAGCCATCGCTAGCCCAATAAATGATGCTAAGGTAGTCATTAAATTTTAGAAAAACTTTTTACCTGCTTTGGGGTGCCTAGAACAATCATAAGTGATCAAGGGACTCATTTTATAACAACTAGTTTAAAAAATTATTGAACAAATATGGGGTCACTCATAGAATTGCCACTCCCTATCACCCACGAACAAGTGGGCAAGCAGAAATTTCAAATAGGGAGGTAAAAAGAACTTTGGAGAAAACTGTTAAGAACTCTAGGAAAGATTGGGCAATTAAACTTGATAAAGCTTTGTGGGCTTACAAGACAGCATTCAAAACCCCCATTGAATTGTCCCTATTCAGATTGCTCTATGGAGAAGCTTGTCATTTACCTGTTGAGTTAGAATTTAAATCTTTGTGGGCACTAACTTTGCTTAATTTTGATAGGAATACAATAGGGGAACAAAGGAAATTGTAACTGAATGATTTAGAGGAGTTTAGATTGTTCAGCTATGAAAATGCCATGAATTACAAAGATAAGACCAAAAAGTGGCATGATTAAAGGATTCAAAAGGAGTTTTACCCCGGGTAGTAAGTACTCCTATTTAACTCAAGATTAAAGGTATTCCCGGGCAAACTTAAGTCAAGATGGACTGGACCATACAGTATTCATAAAATTTCCCTCAAAGAGCCACTTAAATTATGAATAATTTGGGATACATCTACAAAGTGAATGGTCATAGACTCAAGCCATACTTGACGAATGAAGCAAAAATTGATATGGAGGAACAACAATTGCATCCTCCCTAACACAAATTCAAACAATGGTTCCGCTCCGAACACCAGTTGGGTCAATTTTGTTGAGCACAAGCTCATTTTCTAAACTCTGTATATACTTTTGTTTTATTTATATTTTAAGTGTCTTTTTATATCTTTATCTTTTGCTTTCGTAAGAACTCATGGACTAAGTATGAAATGCAACATCAAGATCTAATCCTTATGTTGTGGCATACACTTGGTATTTCTTTCCGATATTGTTCACTGGCCATTTCGGATACCTTTGATACATTACCAACCTCATAAAATTTGGAGAGTGAAATTTTTACCTCACAGTTGGAAGGTTCATTTTGACTGCTTCAGTTTGACTACCTCAATTAATTAAATCCTAAAGAGTTAATTATGGGAAATCCATTAGAAGAAGAAAGAAAAAGAATGAGGTGGAGTACATGGGGTATGTGGCAGTTGGAAAATACATAGGGAAGACCAAATGGGTTTTTCTCTCTCATCCCACTCACCCTTAATTATGGCCTATGAACCTAGCCTTTATCTCTCTCCTACATGCATTCACCCACCTCCCAACTCACTTTCTCTCCCTTCCTACTAACTGTTACAGTTTTCCATAACCAAAAAGAAAACCCAACAACCTCTCACTTTTCCATTCTCACACCAAAAATTCCTTTTCTCATCCCTTTTCTCTTCCGGCGAAAACACCACAGCCACTATTCCTCATTTCACCTTCACTCCTAAATTCCACCATGGTTAACATAAGAAAATCATTAAGAGCCACACCTGCTAAATCCACTCCGGCCAAATCCATGCCACCATCCACCTCTGTTTCCGATGAAATCTCCTCTGCCATTTCAACCTCAATTTTGCAGAAAATGTAGACCTTCAAGGAGGGGTACAAAATGGACCAATTCAGCTCATTTTCAGGCCTTGAATTTCTCCTATCTAGAATTATAAACTGGGAGGCTCTAAAAACTCTAGGGTTGCATGAAGAATTTGAGATGTTTCTCAAAGCTGGAGGACTATTTGAGTTTGTAGACACCCCAGATCCAGCCTTCAAGGAACTCACCATGGAGTTTCTTTGCACTTTTTCTGAGAATAAGGATATTGAAGCCAATGATAAGCCTAGAAGGTATTTGTTCTGATTATTTGGCATGAAGAAGTCTAATTCCCTTAATGAGCTCAATAAGTGCCTAGGGATTTCAATGGAGTATTTAGAAATAGAGGAGTACTCTTCAGCTCATAAGGAAAGGCCTACTAACTTTGATGTAGAGGAATTTTGGATGGAAATCACTGGAAGAAATGACTACAAGGACCAACAAGCAGCCAGCCAGTTGAAAGAATATAGGCACAAGATAGCTCAGAAGTTGATTGCCACAACTCTCTTCACAAGGAGCAAGGAGTCCACTATTCTGGAAAATGATATATTTGCCCTCTATTGCATGGAGAAGGGAATAAAAATCAATGTGGGTAGCTTCTTTGCCAACTACATCCTCAAGCTAGCAAATAAGAACAACAAGAAGATCATGATTGGGTCTTTTATCACCAAAATTGCTCGGTCCTTAATCACAAACTTCTCCACTAATGGCCTCACTCATGCATGCTTTCTTGAGGTCATTGGGCTTTACAACCTGGGCAAATTTGGAGTATCCAGAAAGGTAGATGAAGTGTACTATTTGGAGCACATTACTAAGGCTATGTTGGAAGAGCAGAGGAAAAAGGATGAAAAGAGAAAAAGGGATTAAGAGAGAAAAGCCACTCCTATTTCTAAAAGGAGGAAAGTGGTGCAAAAAACCACTACTGCTCAATAAGGGAAGAAGGTGGCAGAAAAATCTGAATTTCTGGAGAGGTGTGAGAACATGAACTTCAGGGAACTGTTAGGAGTTGTAGAGCAGCTATGGGATGTAAAAGAGAATTATCTGTCCTTCAAGATGGAGGTTGATAGCAAAATCAGGAGGTTGGAGGATGACAACTTAGATTTGAACCTCCCTAGATATGTCCAAAGCACACCCACTGGAGAAATGGGAGGGAAATTCAGATAGGAACATATTCCATCAACCTCATCCACTCAAGAATCGCAGCATCATTCCAAGAGTAAGGAAATTCTAGAAAAAGATGAGGGACAAATCCCCTCCAGCCGTGAAGAGTAACTTTCTTACCTTTACTCTTTATTTTTCTATCAAAATGCCATGTGGAGGTAAAATTTTTGCAAGTGCTGCTTTTGTGATAATTTTTGTTGTGCTTTGAGGACAAAGTAGTGTTTAAGTATGGGGGAGGTAGTTGCATATTTTAGCTGCTAACTGCTTGATTCTGATTGCTTGAATACTATTCTTAATTGCTACTGATAGTTTTTGATTGCTGCTGAAAATTTTGACTACTGCTGGATACTTTGTTTACCATGTCCTTGCTAATTACTAATATTCAATGAATTATCTTGCCTTTGATAGTCACCCCACTTAAAAAGTTTGCTTGAACTTAGGTTTTTGCTGTTTATGTGTTTCCTCTAAGTTTTTACTTGTGTTTTTCAGCTTCACTTCTCTATTAAAATGTATATATTTGTTTTTATCTCACTTCTCTTCTGAAAACGTTTTAAATATGTTTTTAGGTGATTAACATGGAAACTTTGCCCTTTTGAGAACAAACGGCCTATATAATAATGCTTGAGTTAGGTTAGTGATGATAGACTTACATTTAGCAAGTAAAGTTGCTCAATTAAGCAAGCATAAACTACAAAGGTGAACTATTTTTCAATGAACTCAACTAGAATGAACCAACTAAAAATTAACCCTTATTTAGTGAGGATTTGAGCTAAAATTTTTAAAATTTCTCCAACTCAATCACTAAATCATTTCTTCTCTTCATGTTCTTAAACTTTCAAAAATTGTTCTTCTTTTTATGATCTTAAACTTTCAAAAATATCTTTAGTCATAACAATGCTTAAATTTTTGAACTTTTCTTACATAAATTACTAAAATTCTGAAATCATCTCTCTCTCAATAAATTCATTGTTTTAAATTTTTTTCTGAGAGGGCTTATACATGCAGACTTAGGCTATAACTTAATTTAGGGCACTTGTCAAGACCTCATCGATCACTTATATAAAATGAGAAAGGCATTAGGATTACACACTCTTTAACCAAAACGCCACCCTTTACAACAATATCCCTTAGTGAGCCCCTTTGAGCCTTATATCCATTTTCTTTCATAACACGCACATTTAACCCTTAAGCCTTTTTATTTTCCTCCTTTTCACCTCTGATTTTACCAAGGAAACCTTCACAAAACAGCAAGATTTCATATTGAGGGCTATTTTAAAAATACATCTTTTCAAGGGAAACTTCATTGGCCTTCTTCAAAATCATTTTAGCTTATGCCCTTCATTAAAAGAAAAATTAGGAAAGAATAAAAAGAAAGAAAAGAGGCAAAGAAGAAAAGAAAAAGAAACAAGGAGAAAAGAATTATCAAATACAAATCTTCTAGAACCTAAATTTAACTTCCTTGTTCAGTATTGGAATTAAAATATTACCTCCTCACTGAAAAATGTCTTTAATTCTAGATATTTTGATTGCTCTGTTCCTCTGAGCTAGAAATTATCTTCGACAATTGGTTGTTGTATTCTTTCCAAATGTTGCCTTGGCAGAATCACTTCACCACAAAAACCCTTTACTTAATACACCCTACCCTTAGCAAACATTACAACTTAGATGAAAGTCCTTTTGATTGTGTTTGTGATCAAATTCTTTTCTTTTTGGTGGAGATAGGACCCGGGGGTCAAGCCTATAGACTTTTAACTGTTGTGTACAAGCTATTGAGTGATTTCTCAAAACTCACCCCTAGAAAAAAATTGAGCGAATCGAGTGAAATCCATTGGTGAGGAAGTTGTTTCGTTATGGAAAGGTTTATTGCTAAAATAGCTTTAATTTATGATTTTGGCATGCTTTTGAGAACAAATTTCTTGTTAAGTGTGGGGACATTCATCCCTTACCTTCAATTCTTGTATTTTGTACAAACTACTTGCTCTCTTAAGGAAAAAGATGCATGTTGATTACCTCTCCGATGTTTTCGTTTTTTCTGCTCTGTTTCACTGTTCTTTGTTTTATCTTTGCTTGAGGACAAGCAAATGCTTAAGTGTGGGGGAATTTGATAAGTACATTTTATACCATGTAAATATCAGTAATTTGGCTCTAATAATGGCTCAATTGAAGTGAATATAAGAGATTTATTAGTGATTTTTGTATTTTTCCAGACTTTTCCTTGATGCTATGCAATATATGAGAAATATGGACATTCCAGAAGTAAGTAACCAAGATGAGCAGCAAGGCAAGTAGGATGAGTAGCAAGGCAAGCAGGATGAGCAGCAAAGCAAGCAGGAAAGCAGCCCAACCAAGCAGAAGGAAGTGGCTGAAGAAGGAGGTGGTGGCCAAGATGACGTGGCCAAATGAAAGACCTAAAAATATTATTTTTGTGAAAGCTTCTAGAAGCCTTTTATCTTGCCAAGAAAGTCTCAAGTGGTGGAGATTATTTTTGTGAAAGCTTCTAGAAGCCTTTTTGTAGTATTTTAAACCCACTTGGAGCCGAATTCATCTTCTAGAAGCCCCTTCTTTTCAGAACAAAATCTTATGTTATTTTATTTTTGGCAAGTGGTGGATTTAGAGACTTCCATCCTCCATTATAAATTCGGCCATTGGCAATCTTTTTTGGAACAAGCTTTTGATTGGCTTCACTTTCACATAGATTCTGTAATTTTTCTAATATTAATATTATGTCAAGTATGTTCATATATATTTTTGTCTTTTTGTGCCTTACTTCAATTATGAACAACTAAAGTATTGGTAGGCAAGGCTAGCAAGGAGGACAGGTATACATGGTCCAAACTCTCTCTCTTTTAGCTCTAATTTCATTATAAAAGATTGTTATGTGTTGTGCTAAAATCTAATTTAGTTTGGACAAATGTATAACTAGTGTAAACAAGAAAATGTAACACAGATCTAAACACATAACTCATTTCAGGAAACAACGGTTGTTGACTAGAAATGCTAGGAATTCCTATTAGAAATTGATAGGAAGCTTACTTTGTTCTTAAAGCTTGAAGATTAACTTGCAAGAGGAGGTTCTCAGAGTGAAAACTTCAAAGAAGTATTGGCAAAAGGCGGCGGCTGAGCCTAGAAAACCTGAAGTAAGTGAATCTAGATCTTTGGTGCTTAAAAAGATTGGAAATAAAAGAGAGAAGTTAAACTGTTGTTGTCTGATTGCTAGACTTGCCTACTTCCTTATAAATTTGTTCGCGATAGTTAAACAAAGCAATCAAAACTGTCTATTTTATTTTTAGTTGATTATTTTAGCTTTCCTTCAATTTTAATCACTCCTTTTAGTTGTGTAACCATAAAACTCACTAATTTACAACTGGATTTAGTAACTCCCTTGCTCCCTGAGGAAATGACGCTTGTACTTGCCTTATGCTACTAACCACAACCTAGTATGCTTGCTAGACACTCATTTGGCAACTAACAATCAACCCCAAGCACTAGGCAGAAAATACATATGCATGAGATAGATAAGATACCGGCTCATTTCAATTTTTGGAGTGGACTTCTAGGTCTGCATTGCATGCTAGGGGCCAAAGAAGGAGAAAATATTCTTCCACGTATTCAACAAAAAGAACAATGCAATTCACATTTCCCTCAACCATAGAACCTGATAAGGAATTAATAGTATGTAAGAACCTATAGAAATCCAACAGTCATCCAATATAAATCCTATAGACATCCAATATAAATCAAATACTCATTAATCAAACTTCATTCAAGCATTACTACAAACACTTCATTTGCACAATTGCAAGAGATAATTCAGAACAGAATTGGGTGGAAACAATTACTCATCTGAACAATAGCTCTATATAAACAATGGAACCAATAGAAACAGCAGAAACATTACAGTAATCTCAAATCCTTTTGAATAAAAATGTACTGATGCAATGAGTCAATAATGCTCATAAAGTACTCTCTCTTACACTTCTCCATAAATTAGACAATGACAATCTCTAAACAAATATAATCCCTACAGAATCAGTAAAATTCACAGAAACGAAATCAACCTAGAAGCCATTAGATCCAACTGGGCATTGATTAAAAACCATAGTAACCTAGAATTGCAATTAAAAAAGATAAAATCGAGTGGAGTAATACCTAGAGACAGCAGAAGATAACGTCGACAGGGAGAAACGGAGGAAGAAGAAAGGAATCTTGATGTCGGTTTTGATGGTAAGTGTTGAAAGAGAGGAAGAAAACAAGTGGAAGAGAATGGTGTTATTTCTTCTTTTTTGGAACGTATTTCTGGGAATATTTTTCTCTATTTTGTTGTTTAGGTTATTATTATTTTTTTGGGCTAAATTTAAAAATTGATATGAAATTTTGGTTATAATTTTATAACTACTATATATTGGCCTATTACATAAAGTGTGCTATTTTCAGAATTCCCATCTGTTTTAATATAAATATAATGTTTTGCATTGGGTAATCCATGGATCCGTTGTAGCAATACGAAACTTGAAAATGGATTGTGAGATTTCGGGTTTGAATCCCGGCAGTGGAAAATTTTTGCTTTATTTTTTTACACATGGTCTCCTTGTCCTTATGATAAGTATGCAGGAGATTGTCTAGAAATATAAATTTATTTTCTAAGGCGATTTATCCGAGTAAATGGATTCTCTATTTCTCTCTTTTCTTTTATTTATTCAAAAAATTTATGTACAATCCAATATATCTATTATCTTAATTTACAAATTTTGAAATGAATTACAAAATGCTGGTGCTACGTATTGATTTTAACAGTAAAGCTCCTAGTTTTTATACTTGATGCTCATTACAGTACCAAAAATCCAATTCGAGTTGTTTGAACTCAATCAATTGGAGATTATTATTCAGAACTGACGTGCAAGTCAATCCTTGAATATGAAAACTTGTTGATGTGCTTCTACATACACCTTTAATTTCCAATACAACTTTATTGTCCGGAACATTATTCTTATACCTCCCTATTAGATGAGAGCTGAATTGATAATTAAAAAAAGTCGAGTCAAAGTTGTTAGTCGTTATAAAGGTAGTTAATAGCCGTTAGGCTCATTAAGGGCTTTTTAGTCATTTCACTAAGCATTGTAAAATAGCCATTGTATTTAAATGTGAGCAGTCCTTCATCTTCTTCAATCTCTATAATTCCAGATTTTCCAATTCAATGAAATAGAATTCGTTACTCTCTCTCTCGATCAATTGTTTCTTTTCATTTTCATTTTCAATTTCAATTTCGGTTTCTTACATGGTACCAGAGCAAGAATCCGATTCAAATTGCTTCTGCAAATTCCAGTTTTTAGGTTAAAATTCTCTTTCAAATTGATCTTGAAATCGATAGAATGGCGAATCGTAAACAAGCTCGCATAGATGAGAATAGTCCGTATTATGTTCATCCCGGAGAAAACCCTTCACTTGTTCTCAGTACGCCGTTGTTATAATTATCTAACTATCATTTTTGGGCAAGAAATATGCAAATGGCCCTGACATCAAAGAATAAAATGGAGTTCGTCGATGGAACGATCTAGAAGCCTGCAATTGGAGGTATTCTGCTTAGTTCTTGGAGATGCTGCAATAATATGGTGCTTTCATGGTTGATTAGGTCCCTTAGTCCTTCGATCGCGCAAAGTGTGATGAACTTTGAATCAGCGCAATTTCTTTGGGATGATTTGAAGGAGCTATTTTCACAATCTGACGTTTACAGAATCGCGGATCTTCAAACTGAAATCTTCAAGATTTCTCAAGGGGATAGGTCAGTGATTGATTACTTTGCTTGTTTGCAATCTCTATGGGATGAATTCACTACCTTGAATCCTTTGCCAACTTGTGTTTGCGAAGGGTGTTTTAGCAATGTGAATGGTGCGTTTAGGTGAAAACAAGAAACAAACTTGATAATATGTTTCTTGAAAGGATTAAATAATTCTTTTGTGTATATTAAGTCGGAAATCATGGCTATGGATCCACTTCCTACTTTGAATAAAGTTTTTTCTTTAACCATACAATATGAAAGAGAATGTGTGATTATAGATAAAGAAAGTAATAGACAAGTTGTTATTGCCTCGTTTGTTGGAAACTAGAGTGGAGTTCAATATCTTAATCACTATGGAAATTATCATAATGTCAATGGTAATTTTCAAGGTCCTAGAAATTCCTTTAGAAGGCAGCAAACGATGAAGGGGACAAATGTACTTTCTGTAAGGGAAATCATCTTGAAGTGAATTGTTGGAAAAAGAATGGGTATCCACCCAACATCAAATCAAAATTCAGTAAAGTCAATGTTGTTATGGGTTATGAGGATATTGAAGAATAGGACATTGAAGAACAGAACTATGATTACAGTGATTTGCGGAGTTACAATGAACCAATGGTAGCAGGTCCTACACAATCTTCTCAAGCAGTCTTTAGCAATGAACAACTGGCCCAATTAGAACAATTAATAAAGGATCAAACAGCAGGAAATCCAACTCAAAATGCTTTTCATGCATCTGCAAGAACATCTAGTGTGGTGTATGGTTTAAAACAAGGGAAAGCCTCAACTTCAACTCCTCAACAGTTTGAGCACTGCTCTTATCAAACTAGATCAATCACTCACATTTCACAACAAAATCCTCCTGTTTACTTGCAGCAACTTGACTATTGTAACTCTATTGACTCGGGTCACATAATTCATAAACCCAATATATTGGCTCAGGGTCTAGTAGCCATATTTCCAATTCCTTACAAAATTTTAGTAACATTAAGCAAATAAGTAATTGGAATGTTGTGTTACATAACAATTTGAGACTGTAAGCCACACACATAGGAGATATTTATTTTATTGATAAGTTCACTCTATTGGATGTCTTAGATGTTCCCACTTTTCACTACAATCTTTTCTCTGTTGCAAAGCTGTCTGTGTCATTAAACTAAAAGGTAGTGTTTACTGCTGGAACTTGTTTAATACAGGACACCACTACCATGAAGAAGATTGGTTCATCTAAAGTTGGAGATGACACTGATACCTTACCTGATTCAGATTCTGTTTTCTTTGATAAATGTAATAAGAGTAATCTTTGGCACTATAAACTAGGCCGTCTATCAAATAATAGATTAGCTATTTTGCATAAGTTGTATCCTGACATTGGTATTCCAAGCGATTTTCTATATGATATATATTATCAATCAAAGCAAAAGAAACTCTCTTTTCCTTTGTCTAAATCTGTTTCTGCTAATCCTTTTGACCTTGTGCATGTGGATATACGAGGACCTACTAATCTTTCTATTGATGGATATAGATATTTCTTAACTATTGTTGATGATTCCACAAGGTTTACTTGGGCTGTAATGATGAAAAATAAAGGAGAAGCAACCATTTTAGTTCAACGGTTTTACCAAATGGTGAAAACACAGTGTCATAAAGGGATAAAGGTATTTCGTTCTGATAATGGTCATGAATTCAAATCGATAAATTTTTATGCTTTGCATGGCATTATACATCAAACATCTTGTGTAGAAACTCTATAACAGAATGGTATAGTAGAAAGAAAACATCAACACATCCTTACTGTTGCTAGATGTCTCAAGACAAAAAGTAACTTGCCAAAGTCTTTTTGGCCATATTTTACAGCACATGCTGTTCATATTAAAAACAGAATGCCTACACCCTTGTTGGAAGAATCAACTCCTTTTCAAAAATTGTATGATAAAGACCCTGATTATTTTGATTTAAAACCTTTTGGATGTTTGTGCTATGTTAGTTCTTTGGAAAGAGACGAAACCAAGTTTGATAATAGAGCTCACAAGGCTATCTTTCTAGGCTATGTTTTAGGTATGAAAGGCTACAAGGTATATATTCCAGTTCAACATAAATTTGCTGTTTCTAGACATATCAAGTTTATTGAAAATGTTTTTCCTTATGATATTGATGTTAGTAATGATGAGATTGAAAATCCATCTAGTAGTAATGATAATACTGAAAAATCTGATGTTCTAGTAGAAAATAGCAAAAATAAAAGGATTCGAAGACAACCTGGATATTTAAAAGATTATCATTGCAATTTGATTCCGGGTAAGAGGGTAAATGAACTAGAAAAAGATAAATTGTATCCACTTTCTTCTGTTGTTTCTTATGAAAAACTATCATAGGATCACAAAGCCTTCTCTTTAGTCATTAGTATAGATCAAGAGCAAAGAAGTTACACAATAGCTTCATAATAAAAAGAATGGCAAGAAGCCATGGAAGCTGAACTCAAAGGGCTGAAAGACAACAAAACCTAGAAAACAATGACATTACCAGAAGGCAAGACTCCCATTGGATGTAAATGGGTATACAAGATCAAAAGGAAGAGTGATGGCACTGTGGATAGACACAAAGCAAGGCTTGAGGAAAAAGGGTATACTCAACAGTTTGGTACTGATTACAATGTAACTTTTTCCCTTATTTCTAAAATTACTACTATTAGATTATTGCTTGCTCTAGCTGCTAAAAATAACTGCTATTTAGAATAGTTAGATATTAATAATGCATTCTTACATGGTAGTTTGGATGAAGAAAATTACTGAGTTTACCTCAGGGAGTTCGATCTAGTATTCCCAATGTTGTTTGCAAGCTTGAAAGATAACTTAAGAGTCTCAAGCAAGTAGGCAATGGAATTCTACATTAACTACATCTCTAATAAATTTGGGTTTCATTCAATCTATTACAGACCCTTCACTAGGCAAAGAAAAGATAAATTTATTGCTCTTACTGTGTATGTGGATTATGTTATACTTGCCAGTAACAACAATGAAGACATAGTAGAAGTTAAACAACATTTACATACATGTTTTAGGATCAAAGATCTAGGTAAATTGAAATTCATTCTAGGATTAGAGGTTGCTAGAAATAAAACAAGCATACATTTATATCAAAGAAAATATACATTTGATCTTCTTGCTGAATATGGTTTTTTGGAATGCAAAGTTGTTTCTACTCCAATTATAGTTGATCAACAGGTAAACAAGGAAACAAAGCCACTGTAGGATATTACCAGCTACAGACAACTAATTGGCAAAGTGTTATATTTAACAAACATAAGACCATACATCTCTTTTGCTGTACAACAATTATCTCAGCACTTGGAGAATCCACATGAAAATCACCTTACTATAGCACATAGGATCCTGAGATATATAAAGGGAAAACTAGCTTAAGGGTTGTTTTATCCAGCCAATAAAGATTTTCAATTGCAAGGCTTCACAGATTCTGATTGGGAAAATTGTAAAGAGAGTAGAAAATCAACCACTGGATAACGTATCTTCATAGGAGATTAATTGATTTCATGGAAATCTAAGAAACATAATAATGTGTCAAGAAGTTCTTCTGAAGCTGAATCCACGGCCATGGCAACTACAACTGCTGAAATTTAGTGGTTACTATATTTGCTTAAGGATTTTAAAGTGGAACATTCTGCACCAGCAATACTTTTTTTTTGAAAAACACACCAGCGAAACTATATTATAACAATATCTCAGCACTACACATAGCCAAGAATCCAGTGTTACATGAGAGAACTAAACACCTTGACATTGACTACCACTTTGTGAGGTCAAAAGTTCAAGCTAGCATCATTTCATTGCAGCCAGTTTCCTCAAGTCATCAAGTAGTGTTCACCAAGGCACTCCATACACCTGCTTTTATTAACAAACCAGCAGACTAGGCCTTATTAGCATTCAATGATGCTAGGTTTGAGGGAGGATATTAGATGAGAGATGAATTGATAATTAAAAAAGTCAAGTCAAAGCTGTAATAGTCGTTAGGCTCATTAAGAGCTTTTTAGTCATCTCACTAAGTATTGTAATATAGCTATTGTATTTAAAGATGAACAGTACTTCATCTTTTTCAATCTCTGTAATCCTAGATTTTTCGATTCAATGAAAAAGAATTCATTCTTGCTCTCTCTCTCTCGATCAATTATTTCTTTTCAATTTCAATTTCAGTTTCTTACACTCCTCAATATATATAACATTACACATAAAATATTTTCACATTTCCTCTTCGAAGGGAACGATAGAAAAAGGTTATCATTGATTAGTTTACAATAACATACAAATATAGTGACTCAGTGGGAAATCATTCCCTCAAAGTTTCTGAGAACTACAATAACTTCTATTTGACACCTAATAATCACCAAACAGAAAAGATGATCCTAAATATGAATAATAAGATCGATAAATATAAGTGATGTCGTGGGATCCAAGACCCATGGTCAGCTCGATTTGAGAGATCGGGTGGTACCTAGTAGGGAACAAATGGTTAGAGGGCTAGGTAGGGTGAGCCTACGTAGCCTCTCCAATGCTCAAGTCAGTACTTAGCATGGGAGATGATGTAAGCATTACTAAAAGGGGATGAATAGTGAGTGATTAATTATCTATGGATTTGTTCCATTAATCCTTATATATGGGGTATAGGCTATAAGATAGGTGCCATGTCTCCTGGATTGGTAGGCAAGAAATGCCTAGATGGTTGACATGTGACCTTGTCCTTTTAGCTTGTGAATAAATTTGGTGAATGGGCTTCATGGGCCTCATTGATGTTTGGGCTTCTATATGCCTTGCTATCAGCTATCCCCCTAGATCGGTTCAGACTCTTTCAGGGTTCGGGGGTCAGTCTAACTTTGGAGATGGAATGCGTCATCGTATTTTGTATCTATGTCTAGAGATGTCCCCCCTTAGTCAGTTCGAACTCTTTTAGGGCTCGAGGGTTACTTTGCCGAGTTTGGAGTTTTTGGAGACAAAATGCATTGTCGCATTTTGTCTTTATTTTTATAGATGTCCCCCCCAAGGTCGGTTCAAACTCTTTCAGGGTTTGGCAGATTTGGTGCTTTGTTCCGATGTGTAGCAGCGGTTTAGCAATGAGGCTGGTTTTGACAAGAGAAGGAACCAATCCTGTACACATAGGCTACTGGGGATGCTCGATGATCTAAGTTTTTGAGCGAAACGAATTTTTAAATTTCAAAAAGTCATCAATTCAACTTTTCAAAATTCAACCGTTTTGCACGCCTTGAATTTCACTATCATTAATTGCGGGTATTTACTCTCTTACACCTATAAAAGGAGAGGGAAGTCCTCTATAGTTTCTCATTATTACTTTTATCAAATTGTTTTAATCGGACCTATTTCCTCTTCCTTCTTTCATTTGTTAAGGTCGACCATGAGTTGCGACTCAGGTGCTATCGAGCCTCGACCACCTAATGATTCTGTAAGATGTACGTTCAATCTGAAAAGTTCTCTTTACCTTAGGGCGGATGTAGCATGGTGGGTTCTACCTAGGGAGGACGTAGTAACGGGTATTACTAGTGGTATCATCGGAACCTTCCTTGTTACACACCTTTGGCAAAATGTGCTCCTTTTAGCTACTATGTGCAAGTAAGAGCTCTACCGCCGGTGAGGCATCAGCCTACTGTCCTCTCTCAACTTGCCAGTTTTTACCACTCAAAATCTCTTTCTTCCTCAGGGTAGTGGTTTTTTTATTTTTTATAGGCCACAAGCTCGGACATTGTGAGCTCAGTTTTACTTTTGAACGTAGATGGGTGCAGGCTATGAGTTAAACCTTTGTGAGCTTGGTTTTATATTCTTTGAATAAAGTGTTGTTCTTATTTATATGTTCTGCATCGGCTATCGTTTATCATTCTATTGAAATTGGTAAACTAGGGTCATTTATTTATAGCTTCGATCGGCTCCATCTTCCTAGTAGATGTTCGGATCGAGGTTCCCACACTTGCCTTGGTAAAGGGTGTGACTGTTCCCCTTATGGGTTTTGCTTGCACCTTTTTTATTTCAGCGTGTCGGGCACGTAGTCTCTTAGACTTTTCTAGGTCGTAATTTTCTAATGGATCAATTTTTTAGGTTTAAATTTAAAAATTTGTCGCTCACTTCCTCTACAAATAGCAAGGCAAACATTTTCACTTAGTATTTCTCTGTTTCTAAAAGACCTGCTCCAAGCTTATGACATCGCCCTTCATAACCTCGGTAAGCTTCTTAACTTTAAATGGTAACGTTGGGTAATTCTGCTATTTTTGCTTCTAAAACAACCTCATCCTCATCGTCGTCCTTGACCTCCACCTTAATGGCCCACTAAAGTTCTCCAAGTTGCCGTTATAGAGATAATGGTTGATGGCTAACCTTGTGCATGTGGGGTGGTTCCCAAGGAGGGGGCTAGGATGGACAACCCTCCTAATGATGCTTTTGCGATTTTCGCCTAGCACATTAACTGGGGCTTTTAGTTGCCACTAAGTAGGATGGTTCATTCTGTTCTAGAGGAATTCAAAGTTTGCCCTACCCAAGTGTCGCCAATCGCGATGATGAAGCTTCTTCTTATCCTTGGCCTGTGGTCTTCCATTGCCTTTATCATCCCGCACAACAAGACGTAAGCAACTACCTATATTAGAGTAAATCTCGATTGAAAATGGGCAAGTTGGTGCATCAGAAAGACTCGGTGAAGGGTTTTAAGAAAAGGTGGTTTTGGGTTTATCTTGATACATATGTCAAAATAGTGTACCTGAAGGCCACCCTCTATAGGCAGTACTACTGTCCTTTTCCCACGACTTGGAATACTCAGCATGGTAATCCCTTGACTTGGTAGAAGGATATTAGGCTAACACCTAAGCAATGTTTGATGGTTGACTATTTGTCCTGCACTGATCTTCTGAAGCTACATTGGGTTACTTTCGCGGAGTTACTTCATACCAATCATAGTAGGTACATCGAGGTCAAAGCTGAGGTTGTGAAAATTGTTCCAAGGGGTGAGGTTATGGTAGAGGCTGAAGATGTAGAAGGGGATGAGGGTACGGATATGGTCGAGGTTGTAGAAAGCTCTGCTCAAGGGGTGCCACAACGTAAAAGTCTTTATGTATTTCCATTTTGACTCTTTTTTCACTTTTGTGTAGGTATGCCTAATGGCGTTGATTATTTTAAACTTATTGCAGCCGCGGCTCAGTAAAATAAAAATAAGAAAGTGCTAAGATCCACAAAGGTTATGGACAATGCGATTACTCGACCAAAGAGGTCAGCTCAGTCTTCATCCCATGGTTGTTTTAATCAGGAAGTCGGGAGCTTTCATTATGAAGGTACGGGTATTACTGATGGATTGGTCGTGACTTTGTTAACTGATGACGCAATCAATAGGATCGAGGAGGCCAATGCTATAGAGGGATCCATTGATCCCATTAACCTTAATTTGGAGATTCAGACCGTGAGAGTATTTAAGGTAACTAGGAAGAGGAAGTTCATAGCCAAGAATAAGCAAAGGACGTGGTTATAGCTGGGAAGACAACCACGGCCTCCAAGTGCCTTTATGTGCCACCGATAGAAGTAAGATTGGTCATCTTTTTGTCTGTCATTTGCTATATATCTATTTTTAACCGCATCATTTTCCTAGATATGGGAGTTTACTAGCGGTCCGGATGTGAAATTGAAGGATGACATGGTAGTTAAGAATTTTTTTAGGTTCACACATCGCCCCTCTGAGATTAAAAGATAGAAGGAGGATAGGATTATGAGGTATGCTTTTTGAACATCAGGCTCATCTAATCACGGTGAGTTTCTAGCCTTTCATTGAGATGGCTCAGTTGTTGTGGTTTTTGGTCTAAGTTATTTTTAATTATCGTAGGCATTGTTTGACGCGGTCTATTTGGAGGAGGAGGTAGCTTAATAGGAAGGTCAGATCAAGAAGCTCAAGTGCTTGAAGAAAGAGCTCGGGGTTCAAGTCCATCAATTTCAAAGGGAGGTAGAAAATAGCAAGTCAAGATTATTGGCAAAGCAGAACCATTTAATGGAGTATCAGGAGAAGATGACTGAGGTGGCTAAAGGGAATTCTCAGAAGCATGCCGATTCTATGGCCATAAACGCGAAAGAGAAGGGCGCTCTTGTGGTCAAAGTGGAAAAGTTAAAGAGAGATTTGGTGGAAGTGACCAAGGATCGTGACTACCATAACCCCCGTGGTAGAGCCCTCAAGCATCACTTTCAGCGGAAGCTGTCCGCGGAGAGAGAGCAAATGAATTGCTATAAGATCAACTTTCATTCTAACTTCCTTAGGAAGGTTCAGGAAAATTTTTCTTGTGAACCCTCAGATTTGGACGATGTGGCTCTTCTTTCTAAACTGGTTGCCGATGCTCCATTGCGGGCGTGGTCCGAGGACATCGCTTGTTACGCCTTGACAAAGTCAAAGTTGAGGAACATGTCGCTGACGATGATGAGGATGATGATGGAGAGGGAGATGAAGAGGCCCTGTCCTTTAATTCATGGGCCACTTAAAATTGAGTGAGATGGGGAAGGCCGAGGATGAAGGTCTGTCTCGATCCCCCAAGGACTTGTAATTTTATTCCATTTAATCAATGAACTTTCCTTTTTAGATTTGGTTCATTCTTTTAATTTTGCATTTATTCAACCCAGCTTAAGGGCATCTCACTCTTTACATGTTGGTTTATGCAAACACTTGAAGATAAGTTGAATGAATATTGCACTTTTTATTAAAATATGCCGAGAGTACATCCATATACTAACATTAATACTGATGCTACAAATTAAAATAAGTTGACACTAATAATAATGCTCATATAGGACTGACCCAAAACAAAGACTACCAAAATAAGAATTCAAGCAGGACCGCCACTCATAGAAGACCGATGCTAGAACTTATTTAAGTAAACTATTAGAGCACACTACTACCCGGTAAAAAAATTCGTAAGAGTTGCGGCATTCCATGTCCGATATAATAACTTCCCTTCCATATAATGTAGTTTGTAAGTGTTGAGTTTGATCTTTTAATTAACCTTGAAAGGGCCTTCCTAGTTGATGCCAAGCATGCCTTGGCCTGCTTGTGATCTCGATGCCTCAGTTGATCGTAGGAAGAGCTCTCCAAGTTGGAAGCTCCGAGGTTTCACTTTCTTGTTAAAGGCTAAGGCAACCCTTTGCTTATAGGCAGTTATCTTGGCATATGCTCGGTCTCGCTTCACTTCTAAGTTATCCAAGTTTAGCCTTAACTGATCATCATTATTGGTTGGGCTAATATAATGCGACACTCTCTCGCTGGGGGTGCCTATATTGACCGACACCATGACCTCAGTTACATACACCAGCATGAAGGAAGTCTTGCCAATTGCGGTCCTTGGTGTAGTACGGTACGACCATAGGACATTTTATAACTAATCGACCTAGCTCGATCCGTTCTTGAGCACCCTCATCTTGATTCCATTGACGATTGTTCTATTAGTTACCTCAGTCATACCATTGCACTATGGGTAAGACACAGAGGAAAACTATAGCTTGATTTTGAGGCCTTTGCAGTATGCTTTAAAAGTCTCACAGTTGAACTGCCTGCCGTTGAAGGTGACCAAGGTGTGTGGTATTACTAACCTTATGATGATGTACTTGAGGAAGAATAGTATGACCTAGTTTGAGGAGATAATTGATATAGCCTCGGCTTTGACCCACTTTGAAAAGCAGTCGATCGCAACGATGATCCATTTCTTTTGATATTGCACAACATGTAGTGGTCTGAATATATCCATGCCCCAGGTACAAAAAGGCGATGCCACTCGGATAATGGTCATTTTGGTAGGCGGGGCGCTGATGTTCCTTGGATAGGCCTGGTATGGTTCGCACCTCTCTATCAACTCTTTAGCATCTAATTCCATTGTCGGCCAATAGAATCCTTGTAGCTTGGCTTTTCTAATTATAGTGTGTTTCTTCTCATGGCCACCACAGATCCCTTCATAAATTTCTCGTAGGACATAATCGGTGTCTCTCTTCCCCAGGCTCTTCCCCCAGGGATGACTGAATGATCGTTGGTACAGCCGATAACCTAGGATTGAGTATCGGAAGGACTTCCTTACTATCTTTTGCACTTCGACTTCATCTTCTGGGAGGATGGAGTCCTCCATATCGATGAATACCACTACTCTATTGGCTCAACCTCCAGTATTACTAGGACCTCACTTCCTCTTTTACTGGGTCGACCGATGCAGCGGATGGTGTAGTGGATAAGATTATCTTCGCCGGGATACAAGACTGCCTTGGCGAGCTTATCGGCTTTAGTGTTCTAAGTTTAAGGTATGTGTCGTATTTCTAGCCTTTTCCCTATCTTCTTGATTCTATCAACGAGCACTTTAATGATGCTGAGGAACTGTTGTATGATTGCATCTTTCGTTGCTTATCCTCCTCTTAACTAATTAACTACGAGTTTTGAGTAACTATAAACGTGGACCTGATCTGGCTGTATCACTTTGATTAACTTTAACGCATAGATGGCTGCATTGTTGGTTATGGCAAAGGACAGTCTAGCTGCTTGATTGACAACTATGCCATTCAGACCTACAATGTACACCCCTATTCCACCTTGGTCTTAGGTAAAACTTCCATCGATGAAAACCTTCCAAGTCTCTTACAATAACATGGTGGGTTCGGGCGTTAGAGCCTCTTATATGAAGTCGGCTAAGTCGTGGGTTTTCATCGCTTTCCTTGGTTCAAACCTGACGTCAAACTCAGATAACTTTAGTGCCCATTCCACTAGTCTGGCAGATGTTTAGGGTCTTTGGAGGTCCTTTTTCAAGCCCAGATTGGTTCAGACTAAAATTGCATGGGATTAGAAATAGTGTCGTAGTCTTCAAGATGTGATAATGATAGCATAAGCGGCCTTCTCCCGGCAGGGGTACCTTAACTCGACATCTCTTAAAACTTTGATAAAAGATAGAGTACTACTCTACCTTCTCCTCCCTAACCAGGGCCATACCTAAAGCCTCTTCAGAGGTGCTGATGTAAAGGTATAAGTACTCACCGGGAGTGGGTCGACTTAACAATGGCGGCGAGGATAGGAATTGTTTCAATTCATCAAATGCCTTAGTGCACTCCTCAGTCTAACAAAAGTTTTTCGCTCCTTCAGGGTTTTGTAGCAGGGCAAGCAGCGCCGTGCCGAGCATGATATCAATAGGCCAAGGGCATTGATCTTTCCATTTAACTTCTACACATTGTTTAAGGTCTAGGACGACTGTAATTGCATTATCGCTTTGATTTTGTCTAGGTTGGCCTCGATCCCTTTGTGGGAGATTAAGAATCCCAAGAATTTCCCTATGGCTATGCCGAAAGTGCACTTCTCCATGTTAAATTTGAACTTAAACCGATTTAAGATGCACAACACCTTTTCTAGGTCGGCAGGGTGGGTATCAGCTGTCTTGGTCTTTATTATCATATCATCAACATATAATTTCACCGTTTCTCCTATCATGCCTACGAATATCTTGTTTATTAGACACTGGTAGGTCACCCCTGCATTGTTCAATCTAAATGGCATAACCTTATAACTATATTTTCCCTCATGGGTTATGAACGAGGATTTTTCCACGTCATCCTTGGCCATAGGGATTTGGTTATACCCCACCTTCATATCCACCATTGAATAGGACTCGTACCCCATAGTCTCGTCTACTAAAGAGTCAATGTTAGGTAGTGGGCAGCTATCCTTAGGGCATGCCGTCTTTATGTCGGTGAAGTTTACACACATCCTGTATGCACCACTTGGCTTCTTAACCAAGATGATGTTTGCCATCCAGTTCGGGTATTAAACCTCTCTACATGGTCGACCTTCAAAAGTTTAGCCACCTCTTCCTCAATGTCACGCTACTTCTCGAGACTGTGGTTCCTTCACTTCTGCTTTACTAGGCTGGCATTTAGGGCAACGTTGAGCCTATGCTCCATAATTCTAGGATCGACTCCCATGACATCGGTCTCTGACCAAGCAAATGAGCTTTCATTCCTTTCGAGTAACTCCACTAGGGCGGCCTTAACATCGGGTCATATATCCTCTGAGATGAATACTTCTTTATTCTAACTTAGGACCAACATCTCCAATTTCCCTTGAGGCTTAGTTCTCTCTGAGGAACTCTCCTCTATAGGGTGGGCCGTCTTGGAGTGTACTGAGGCCAAGTATATTTCTCGTGCCACCTACTGGTTACGCTTTACCGTGGCCATACCCTTTCTGGTTGGGATTTGTAGTGTGAGGTAATATGGGCTGATGACTGCCTTTGATTCGAGCAAGATTGGTCTTCCCAGAATGACATTGTAGGAGAAGGGCATATCTACCACTAGGAATTCGACCTGGGATTTCAATTTGGTCAAGGCATCGCCCATCATGATTTGTAGAGTGGCTGATCCTAAAACTTCCATAGCATGGCCTCCCAAGCTCAGCACCGGGTCCTAGCCAAATCACAGTTTGTTTGGATCTAACCCTAAGGCATTGTTGGTTGACCGCGTCATCAATTTGATCAAACTATCGATGTCTACCAATACTCTTTTAACTAGAAATCCTTTAACTTCCATTTCCACGACCAATGTATCTTGATGCGAAGCTACTTTGGGGACATGAGCGAAGGAGTAATGCACCCCTCTATCACGTTTGGTGTTGCTAACAGGTGATGCTTTTCTCTTTCTACACATTGATCCTCCGTATATAATGTTGATTACTCCCCATTGGGCTGGGGGAGCCTCAGTCGTTCACTCAATAGGAGCCACTCTTGGCCTCTCTACCTAATCCTCTTATCATGGGGCGGCCAAGAAATGGTCGAGCTTTCCTTCCACTACCTGTTCGTTTAGTTCGATGGCTAGGTGGCGACATTCGTCAGTGTTGTGTCCTTTGGACTTGTGAAAGTTGTAATAGGTGCCTGGCTTCCCGAGGTGCCTCATCTTTGGGGGGTATTCAATGTATTATCGAGCCTTTTCAATCTAGTACAACACTTCTCTCTGATCCGCTCTCAAAGGAATCAATTCCTTAAGGAAGTCGCATTGTTGATATTCACATCTTGGTGGCTTCGGGGGTAACTTATTCGACCAAGGTAAGCTATGCTATCGCCCTACATGTTCATGCACAGGTACGCCTTTCTCATGAGCTTCATAAGCTACCCACTCTCGCACCTTCTGCATCATTAAGGCCAAGCTCTTTGGCCTCTTAGTGAGAAAGTCCTTTTTTAGATTGGCATTCCTGTAATTGCTAGCCAAGATATCGGTGGCCACATCGACACTGCACCCTTTCACTTCTAACATCGCTTTTTAGAACCGCTCCACAAAGTCTCCTAGTGGTTCATTCCGACCCTGCTACGTTAGCTGCAGGTCTTAAACTGTCTTATATGGTAGGATGGAGGTGACAAAGTACAAGAGGAAATCTCTCATCATTCCTTTGACATTAGTGATTGATCCGAACCAAAAGGTGGCTCGCCCTTCGAGGGTTATGGGAAATATCTTGCATAACATTGTGTCGGTTGGCTTGGTAGTTGCTAATTTCCGCCTGAAGATCTTGACATGTAGGGTCAGTTTTCTCATGCCATTGTAATCTCACAGTTTAGGCCACTTAAACCTGTCGGGGAACTCTGATCGCAATATTTCAGGAGAAAAGAGGGATTCAGTGTCCTCTATTTTGGGGATGGCCAGCTCCATTCCCATATCGTCTAGAAGGGCCTTCATATTTTTCATAACATCACCTACCCACTACGGAGCCAGGAACCTTTCGATCTCCTCAATTGCCTGCTTTGAGGTTATGGTTTGGTCTGACTTGGCCATCAACCTCTTGGGTTCTTTCACCGAAGAATTGACTGATTCATTAGGCGAGTTATGCCGAGGCTTTCTCCATGCCTCCTCTCGCTGCTGCTCCTACTCATGCTCAAGTGGCTGAGGTAAGTTTGTATGACCTCCGCTTGCCACAGTCACTCTGGGTCTAGGTTCAAACTGAGGCCATGGTTTGTAGCTAATCAGCTCTTTACCCAGGCAGTGGGACCTTGGTTCGTAGAGGCTCGGCTCTATCTGGTAATCTGATTCGTTGAGATTTGTGAAGGATCCGTCATGTTGACTCTGGTCGTATGTTAAACATCATTTCAAACCTCTTAAGCCCCTTGATATCGATCTTGAGTGAACCGAGGTAGCTGATTTGCTCTCTAGGTTTACAACTTTACTTTTCATGGCCAAATGCTTCACATTTAAATTGTTTACTGAGTCCCCCATGTTACCCATCTTATACATAACTTCCTTTGTGAATGTTGCCAGTAGCTTTAGGTCGGGCAAGGCATTTTGCTCATTGAACTCCAATCCTAGGATTGTGTTGTCCATAGTGTTCCCCGAAGCATCTACCGGCTTCAAAGAGATGATCGGTTCACTCATCGATCCTACCATTGCCGTCGCATTACTTTTGGTCACGGCTGATTTCAAGACTGACTTCTTCTTAGCAATGTCTTCCATTACTATTGAAAAATCTGATGTAGAAGAATAAGTAGGAGGGATCTCAAAGCGAAAAATCGGGTCGCTGCGTTCGATCCATACTCACTGTACCAATTTGATGACATGGGATCCAAGATGCATGGTTGGTTTGGTTTGAGAGATCTGGTGGTACCTGTGCAAGGAACAAATGGTCAGAGGGCTAGGTCGGGCGAGCCGACGTAGCCTCTCCGATGCTCAAGTTAGTACTTAGCATGGGGGATGATGTAAGCATTACTAAAAGGGGATGAATAGCGAGTGATTAATTATATAGGGATTTGTGCCATTACTCCTTATATAAGGGTATGGGCCATAAGATGGTGAAAGGGTTTGCTAAATGGGAAAAATCTCTTCTCAATATTACGAGAGAGAGTAGTCTGCTCATATATTATATTAGGTTTTTACATATATAATTATATAGGAAACCTAACTAAATAGGACACTAAAAATACACTATATTGGAATATGCAATAAATACAATATAGGAAAATATAATATGCTATGATCCCCAAGTTGAGCAGGGGTGGAAACCACGTCCAACTTGTCTCGAAGAGTACTAAGCCGCGTAGTAGACAAAGGCTTCATAAAAATATCTGCTACTTGGTCATCCGTAGAAATATATCATACCATAAGTTGTTTGGAGGCCACCCGTTCACAAATAAAATGAAAATCTAGCTCAAGATGTTTTGTACGATTATGAAAAACTGGATTAGCCGTAAGGAGTGTAGTACTTAGATTATCACACCATAAGACCGGTGGAGTGGATAATGGGAACTTAATATCACAAAGCATCATATCAATCCAAGAGATTTCCGTGGTGGCTGTAGCCAGTGCTCGGTACTCTGCCTCCGTTGATGAACGAGAAACAGTTCGTTGTTTACGTGCAGCCCAGGAAATCAAATTCATACCGTGAAAAATGACAAACCCCGAAGTAGAACGACGATCATCAGGGTCCCCGTCCCAATCAAAATCTGAAAAACTATTAAGAGATACCATAGGTTGAGCTGTGTACCGAATGCCATATGACTGAGTGGCTCGAAGATAGCGAAGAATACGCTTAAGTGCCTATCAATGAATTTCCGTAGGCAAGTGCATATATTGAGCTACCTTGTGCACTGCAAAGGCAACATCCGAACGAGTTATGGTTAGGTATTGAAGTCCTCCAACTAAACTCCTATACAATGTAGCGTCAGACATTTTAGTGCCACCGCCGGTAGCCAATTTCATCGTTGGACTAGCAGGTGTAGAGATCCCTTTTGAATAAGACATGGCAGCCTTCTTCAACAAATCATTCGCATATTTATGTTGATTTGGAAAAAGTTTACCCAGTTTACGATAAAGCTCAACTCCAAGAAAATACCGAGCGGGTCCAAGATTTTTAATTGCAAACTTGGACTGCAAGAAACAAAAAAGATTAGCCTCAGCCATAGGGTCATTACTTAGTACCAATAAATCGTCAACATATATGAGACAAAAAAGAATCACAGAACCCTTTCGCATATAATATAATGACACCTCTACCTTCGATGGTGTAAAACCATGATCAACTAATATGTTTGTGAGTCGACGATGCCACATTTGTGGAGATTGTTTGAGGCCGTATAAGGACTTCTGAAGGCGACAAATATATGTGGGTTGGTCCTTGTTGACAAAACCAGGGGTTGACTCATAAACACTGGTGTATCCAAATCGCCGTGGAGAAAAGCGTTTGAAATATCCAAGTGAGTTATACTCCAACCAAACGAGCATGCGAGTGAAAGAAGAAGCTGGATCATAGTCGGCTTGATTACAGGGCTGAAAGTATCCTGAATATCAAGTCAAGGTCTTTGATGAAATCCTTTCACAACAAGACGCACTTTATAGCGTTCAATAGTACCGTCCAGGTCATAAAAACAAGTAGGAAGGAGGAACTAGTTCCCAAGTTCCATTAGTGATTAAGGCGGTGTATTCTTCCATCATTGCCTGATGCCAACAACTGTATTTAACTGCTTCCATATAACACGAAGGATCTTGAGGTACAACAATGGCATTATGGGATCTTGGTTTGGGTAATTTGCTTGAGGTTTAACGGGTAACCATTATTTTGGAAGGGGGTGGTGGTTTAGGTCTTTTAGGTGGTTTTGGATTACGATTGTATTGTCGTAGGTCAACATCAAGAGGAATACCAGGTTGGGTAGACGGCGGTGAGCTAGAGTTTATGTTGGCCTGTTTAGAGGAGCTAGGGGGCGTGAAATTGCTAGTATTTTTCATGGTTGAGGTGGTTGGTGGCGAGTTTGAAATTGGGGCAGTAGGTTCAACGTTAATTAATGGGAAGGTGGGGACATTTGTGGTAGGTAGAGTAGGTAATTTTGGAGGGTTTATGTCATGTTGTATTAATGTGGGTTGGGTAAAATTAGAAGGTGGGTGTATATGGACCGAGGGTTGAGTAAGAGGCATAGCCATGGCTTGCATTGCAACATTCGCACTTAACTCAGAATACGGAAACACCTGTTCATAAAAAACGACATGGTGTGAGATAAAGAATTTCATGGAAATGGGATCATAGCAATTGTAACCTTTGTGATTTTTGCTATATCCCAAGAAGACACATTTACGAGATCGATAGTTCAGCTTATGTGAAGAATAAGGACGCAACGAAGGATAACACAAACAACCAAAGACACGCAAGATAGAATAATCAGGATCAGATTTAAACAATTTTGTGTATGGTGAACAATTACAAAAAGATGAAACTGGCATACAATTAATGAGATGAATAGCAGTATCAAATGCATTGGACCAAAAAGACATGGGTAACTTAGCTCGATGTAGTAAAGCTACACCTGTTTCATCCACATGACGATGTTTACGTTCAGCTGCACCATTTTGTTCAGGAGTGTATGGACACGACATTCTATGATGAATGCCATGTTCAGCAAGATATGTACGCATAGCAATGAATTCACCCCACCATCAGATTGAAATATTTTTATTGGGCGTTCAAAATATTTTTCCACAATAGCACGAAACTTTTTGAATACATTCAACACTTCAGATTTATAACGCAAGAAATAAATCCAACTATATTTGCTAAACGCATCATAAAGCAACAAATAGTACGAATAACCATCATGAGAATTAACTGAAGCAGGTTCCCATAAATCAGAACAAATAAGATCAAGTGGTCCAGACACAACAGACTCAGATTATGAAAAAGGTAGTTTGTGACTTTTACTAACAGCACAACTAGAACAAACAGAGCGTGAGGAACTTTTATTAGACAAAAAACTTAATGTTATGACTACGCAAAATAAGACTAACTACTGGAAGAGCTGGATGACCGAGCCTCTCATGCCAGGTGGACAAGGAGGTAAAATGACAACGAATAGGAGCACGAACATTAGGCTGAAGATTGTAGAGACCATTCTTATTTAGGCCGCGAAGTATCACGTATTTGGAATTGAGGTCCTTCACCACAAAAAATTTATTAAAAAATTCCACAGAAACATCATTAGCCTTAGTTAGAGCACTGATAGAAATCAAATTGGAATTAGAATCAGGAACATGTAATACATTCGATAACTGTAAAGATTTACAAAAAGCAGGAATTACGGAGGACCCGACATGTTTAATAGGAAGGGAAGAGCCGTTACCTAAGTGGACTTCTTCTGGACCTGAATATTCAGAATGAAGATCTAAGTGTCCCAATTCCAAAGCTAGGTGGTGTGTTGCCCCACTGTCCATGAGCCAATTGGGTTCCGATTGATTGAATGTGGTATGGTTTGAAATTGGGGAGTGGTGATGGTAAGGGTTTGAATTCGGGGTTGGTCATTGGCGAGCCATGTGTCCATATCCTTGACAACTGTGACACTTGATAGTAGAAATATCAAGTGGGGTAGAAATCGACTGGCGGCTAGGTCTGTAATTCAGATTAAACGGTGGGTTTTAGGACTGCTGGTGAGTTGCTGGATACGAATTATAGGGCTGACAAAATTGCCCACGGCCACGACCTCGTCCTCTTGAGCTGTTATATGGCTGTTTTACAGTATAGTGCACCGATGGTGCATTAATATCAGTAACAATTGAATTCTCTTATTTTAAATGCCTTTCTTCAGTCAAGAGAACACCCAATACATCATCAAAAATAATTGTACGGGCAGCGTATGTGCGATAAATATCCCAAAGCGAACCACGAAGGCCATCTCAAATCACATCTGCTAGGTCTTCCTTTAAAACTAGGTGTTGTAAAGAGGCTAGATGATCCGAAAGCAACTTAGCACATTGAATATAATCTGCTATAGATTCCGAATTAGATTTCGCCAAGGGTTTTAATTGTTGTTTCAATTCACGTGATTGAGCTTTAGATCCCGAGGCATATGCTTGCTCGAGCTTTACCCAAGCTTCTCTAGCTGTTTGTACTCCAATTATTTGGGGCAAAGGTGATGGTGATATTGAATTAAACATCTAGGATAATACCTATTGATCTCAACAAAACCAAACCTAAAAGTTAGAGTTTGGCTCATTCATGGGCAGTTTCTCTGCAGGGGCGGTGGCGGTACCATCTACGTGAGAGATTGATCCACAACTCACAAGCATAGGGCTGATTAAAGTCTTCCAAAATACATAATTATTCGACTCAAGTTTGATGGGAAGCGAATGAGAAAATGATGGCATGGCTGTAGTGATAGGTTTGGCGGCTGAGGAAGCCTAGACAATCTCATTCATTTGATTTCTAATGGTTGACATAGTGATTATAAGGTGGTCGGCGGTAAGAGGTGACAGAAAAAAATGTGTGGCTGTGAGCCTAGGGCTCTGGTACCATGAAAGGGTTTACTAAATGGGAAAAATCTCTTCTCAATAGTATGAGAGAGAGTAGTCTGCTCATATATTATATTAGGTTTTTACACACATAATTACATAGGAAACCTAACTGAATAGGACACTATAAATACACTATATTGGAATATACAATAAATACAATATAGGAAAATATAATATGCTATCAGATGGGTGCTATGTAACCTTGCTTGGTTGGAAAGAAATGCTTAGATGGTTGACATGTGGCCTTGTCATTTTAGCTTGGTGAGTAAGTTTAGTGAATAGGCTTCATGGGCCTCATTGATGTTCGGGCTTTTATATACCTTTCTATCAATAAGTAAGCATCAACACCACTGCACTACACAAATAAAGCCCCAATGGATAAATAAAATAGAATTTCACTTAGTACAAATTAATAATCTTAGTATTGTAAAATAAATACATAAAAGCAATACAAATGTGTTGTTTGTTGCAAATATGGCTTATAAGATAATGTTGTGCATTATCCACTTTAGGCTAAATTACAATATGGAAAAGCTATGATTTGAACAACATAAAATATGTCATTGTATTCTACGCTTTGAAAGCTTTCCAACGATATATTATATGCCTAAAACGTATTAATGGTGAATGAGAAATTGTAGTCTAAATTTTGAACATCGGTCAAATTCAGATGCGTTAAATCAGTGATTCGGTACTGAAAAAATATTGATATGTCAAATTTTTTTCACCAGATTTTATTTGATATTAATGGGTTTTAATCCCGTAATAAATATAATTCTCATAACTTTCATGGTTAATGACCTTTAATGTGTGGTTATAAGGCTTAATGACCATAAATTTGTGGTTACAAGGGCTAATGCCCTTTAAGTCAATTTAATCCATATTAATGTCATCTAACCTATAAATACCCAATTCTAGTAGCCTTCTCCTTACACTTTCTTCATTCTTCTACTCTTGAAAAGTTCTAGCTAATTCATGTTTACTTGTTTAGTTTGTGGTTTATTTTTTTGGTTTTGATACTAAAAAAACATTCTTCAAAGTTTCATTTCTTTTCAAGAGAAAGCTACTTAGTGTTAGGTTCTTGTAATTTGCTCTTCAGACGGTTAGAGTACACCTACGATTGTGGTTGTATCCGAGGACACAAATTCACCGGTAGCAGAAGAATAATTGTATTAAGGAAACTGAGTTTCAGGCCTCTGCAATAATTTTGTTATGGCTAAAGCTCTGAGAGTATTTCAATTATTTGTTCTTTTGTCACTTTTATATATTTGTTAATTCCATTGTAATCTTGTTCTTATTAATATATATATATATATATATATATATATAATATTTATTTTATTTTATTTTTATACCGCTACTAACAATCTTAAGATAATTATCAGTCTATAATTTTTTAAGTTAAGTGTAGGTTACTTTGAATTCTTGAAGACTGTTTTTTTGGATAAAATGTTGTTTATGATAGTATTTCTTGGAATTACATTGATGAGGTTTTGGGAAGTATGGGTTTTGATCAGAAGTGGATTTCATGGCTGAGGAACTGCCATTTAAATTCATTAACCTCGATTTTAATTAATGGTTCTCCATCTAAGCCGATTAGTATTACCGAGGTGTGAAGCAAGGTGATCCATTGTCTCCGTCGATATTAGTATTAGTGGTGGAAGGGCTGAAACGCCTGATTGAGGCTGCGGTTTAGGAAGGGATTATCCCGAGGTTTTGCCTTCATGGTTCAATGATTGATTTGTCCATTCTTCAATTAGCGGATGATACCTTGTGCTTTATTCCAGCCATAGAATCAGCCCTTATGGAATTTATTAGAGTCTTACGTTGTTTCGAGTTGATAATAAATTTCCACAAGTTATCTATATTGGGAATAAATTTGGAACCATCCCGGTTGCAATTATGTGCGAATTTGGTGGGTTGTAAGGTGGTGACTTTTCCGATAAAATACTTGGGTGTTCCCCTTGGTTTTAAAAGGGTTCCGGTTTCGTGTTGGAACCTTTTAGTGATGAAATTTCAGACACGGTTAGCAACATGGGAAGGAAATTGCTTATCTTATGCTGGAAGGTTAGTACTTATTAAATCGATTCTTTCTTCACTACCGATTTATCGAATGTCCCTTTTTAAGATGTCAGGTGTCATTAATGATAAATTGACTGGTTTGATAAGGAATTTTTTATGGAAAGGAGATGCGGCCATGCGGGGCTTATGCAAAGTGAGTTGGGCTACAATGTGCCCCTTGAAAAAATTAGGGGGTTTGGGAATTATGGATTTGAAGGTGGTGAATTGTAGTTTATTAGTTAAGTGGCTTTGGAAACTACGGGGTGGGGATGAGAACTCGTTATGGTTTAAGTGTTGTGCAAAACCATACGGTTTTTTGTCCTGGCATAGGGTAAAGTTTTTAGCGCCGCCTTGTATGTCTCATATTTGGAAAGGAATTATTAAGTGTTGTATAGAGGATGGGCTAGCTTGGGACATTTTTTCATTGAATATTAGGGTGAAAGTGGGTAATGGTAAAGATGGCTTGTTTTAGCATGATATATGGGTAGTGGAATTGCTATTAGCAATGGCTTTTCCAGATTTGGACGAGCAATGTAATTGCAAGTTTGTTATGCTAGATGAGGGATGTTTGAGCTTAATAGGGTAGGATGTTTTCCATAGGCCTTTTTGGAAGAGAAGCTTAAGGTATGCTGCGCAAGATCGGTGTAGGCTGATGTTGGGAAGAATTAAGGAGGCAAACCCAAATTGCTATATGGGGACTGATAGGGCTGATGTAGTTGATTGGCCATAACCGGTATTTTCTACGTTGAGTGACATCTTTTATTGGGCAATGGGTGAAAGAAAAGATTTCTCAGCCGAGGCTTTTTTCGATGCTTATTATAGGGATTCAAGATGGCGAGTACCCCAAGCTGATTTTTCCTTAATTTGGTCTTCGAGTATTCCGCCCAAGGTCAGATTTTTTTGGTGGTTAGTGTATCACAAATGCTTACCAACAACCAATTTTTTGCTTCGCTGTGAGTGTTTAGCGTTATTGGAAATAAATGCCCTTTTTGTATGGAAATAGAGACAATGGACCATGCATTATTTCATTGTAGTGAAAGTTCGAAACATTGGAAATAATTTTTTAGATGGCTAAATATTCATGTGGTAATTCCGAGGAAAGGTGATGCATTTTTAAATCTGTGGCATTCCTATTTTACCCTAGGGGTGATCCACGAGTTTGCTACCTCTGTTTCGAGGGTGTCCTCCCGCATCTAGACCCGTATAACTATAGCTTAAATTTTTGTTGGTTTCTTTTCAAATGTAATCGTAGAAGGCTTGGTTTTGTTTTGTCGGATCTTTTTTGTAACCCGAGTCTATTACTCGCATAGGGCTGTAATTTTTTGTTGTTGATCTCAACTTGAGACTAACACTTTATATTAATAAAAGAGGGGTAGGTGTTTTGTAGGTAAGTGGAAGTGCCAACCTAGTTGGGAGGTCTGCCCCAAAATTTTCACCTGCCCCAAACTTTTCTCTTCGGGGGAACATGCTGTTCCTCCGGGGGGTTTTGAAAAATAAAAAAAAAACTCTTTCTTCTATTTCTAGGTTTTTTTTTCTCATTTAAAAGTATCTGACTTACTCTATAGTACTTTAGATTATGAATTGAGAATATTATGGACACTATTTTACTGATTGGAGGTAATGGTTCTAAAACGGTTCTAGGCCAGAATAGCCAAAATGGATAAATCGGTCCTATTGGTGCTAGACCTAATGGAAATGAACTTTCGTGTTTAACGATTTTTATGCCTAATGATCATGAAGTTGCTTTGGGATTATATCTTATTTCAACTTGATAACTTGCAAATTGTACATGTTTTTATGTTAGTTTAGGTTGATTTTTAGAATCAGCCATAGTTGCTGCATTTTATGGTGGAGGCTTGACCAAGTGGCAACCCTATGGTTCTATTACAGTTTGGTTTTACTGAGGAGTGATTTCTCTTTTACAGAAACCTAAACACTGAGTGAGAGTGAATTTTTGAGGCTTTCTGATCTTGTTGATACTTGGCTGAAGTAAGAAGTTTAAGTTTTGTTAAGTTGCCTGCTTTTCATTGGTTATTTAGGATCACTCTTTTGAAAGTCTTCTTACCCTAGTATTGTTTTCTGAACTTGTTCTTGAATGAAGTAATTTCCAGTTTATTTGTATTGCTAATTCAATTCTTTGCAATGATTTGTCTCTTTTTTTTAAATGGTTGCTTGAGGACAAGCAAGGAAGTAAGTGTGGGGAGATTTGATAACATGCAAATTGTACATGTTTTCATGTTAGTTTAGGTTGATTTTTAGAATTGGATGGTACTGATTTGTGGTGTTTTCTGAACTTCAGGCCTAAATTGATGTTGAAGATGTTCTTAATATAAAAGAAGAGGTTTTGGTCCATTTTAGAGCAACTATGGCTGATTCATAAGTTACCCTGGAGCCCAAGATATGCAATTTCGGGTTGAGAGCAATCGGAACTATCAAGTGGACCTGATGCAAGCTCAAAAATCATACTTTTAGAAGCCCAAGTAGCTGGTGCAAGTTGGAGTTCATAGGAGTCTCTATTTGCTGTTTTGCTAACCTGGAGTCCTGGTTGTCCAGCAGCTGTTATTTTGATAGAAGACTGTTTCAGAACTTTGAATCCAAGTCTACCTCTATGTTTCCTCTTCAAAAATTTCTAGATTTAGATTAGCTTTATTCCCTTATATTTGATTCCTTTTTTATCATTTATATGTTTAGGATTTTTACTTCTCCTAAATTAGTGTTTGACTTTAATTAGGAGATAGATTTCCTTGTTTAGTTAGATTTTCTTTTTAGCTTTATTAGGCTGAAATTTCTAGCAGAAAGAGGGGACTGGAAGAACAATATTCAGGATGATATTTGGGTGTTCAACGCATTAACCAATGGATTTTGAGCTTTCAATAATATTTTCAGCTTTGTGTTCTTCAATTATGAGCAACTAATCCCCTTTCTTTCGGTGAGATCGATTTCAAAGCCATAGTTGGATTGTGAGACCTTTCTTATTTGTTTCTTTGTCTTTCAATTCTCAATTTGCATTCTATTTTATTTTTATTATTGAGTAGGTTAAAGTTTCAAGTAGAGCTCCTTGAGGTTTTATCCTATTCGATATATTGTTATTCATTTATGAACTTGCTGGTGTCTTTATAATTGAATTATGGTAACAAGCAGATTGCTGGGATCTGTGATTGCAGTTAAGTCTATTGGATTATTCATGCTAGGTGATCAATTTGATAAGAATTGGATCTTCAAATCGTAATGCTAAGTTTATGATTAAATCTTGTATGCTAGGTATAGGGTTGTTATAAAGTTAAGGGGTTAATTGCATGCTGGGTGTTTTTAATCTAATTGAGAAAAAGATATTTAATTTTAATTGATGAATCAATATAGTTGAACCAATTGATTGGAAGTAAGATTATCCTTTTTATCCGTGATCGATCCAACTAAGCTGAAGAATAATTTCACCGAAGGACTTTTCAATTTTGATTTTTGCTATTTACTTTCTTATTTTCAGTTTAACAAACGAAGCTTCAAACCCCCCCCCCCCCCCCCCCCCCTTTCTTTTATTTTTATTTGCATTATTTTCTTGGCCATAAGTTAAATTGGATAAATTGTTTATTCCCTGTGGAGATGATCCCGCTTGCAGCTACTACAAGTTCTTATTTAGTGCAATAGGGTTTTATTATCATTTTTGGCGATTTCGACACTCGCCAAATTTTGACGCCATTGCCGGGGAATTTACTAATTTATTTTATTTTGATTAATGACCAGGACTGATCATGGAAGTGATAAACTCTATGATCCTGAAATTGAAAAGACCGCATGCACCTTGAGAAAAATAACTGCGCAAAACACAGGAGTAGGAAGTTTGACTGAAATAGGACAGCTGAATCTTGATTTGGACCAGCAGCTATTAGATGATACAGGTAGCCCCAAAATAGAAGATTTTGATCTTGAACAGAAGATTGAAATGGCAGACAACCGTACATTATGCAAGTTAGCCATTCAAAGGTCGAATACCCCCAATTTTTGCATTAACTTTCCTGAAGCTCCAGCTAACTTCGAGTTCAAATCGGGTCTAATCCATCACTTGCCACGGTTTTATGGAATGGAAAAGGAGGATCTGAATAAGCACTTAAAGCCTTTTTACGATGTTTGTGCCGGAATGAACCCTCGGGGAGTTTCTCTAGATCAAATTTCGCTATAATGTTTTCCTTTTTCTTTAGGGGATGCTGCTAAAGAATGGTTATATATTGTCCCTACAGGTACTATCACTTCATGGCCTACTCTTAAAATTGTATTCTTGGAGAAATACTTTCCAGCCAATAGAGCAGTTGCAATACGGGTAGAGATCACATCTATTAGGCAGAAGGAAACTAAAACTCTTAACGAGTATTGGGAAAGGTTTCAAAAGCTCATGGAAGCATGCCCAAATCACGACATCTCAGAGAAAGGGTTGGTTGAGTACTTCTACTACAGATTGCTTCCTTTAGAAAGAAAGTTCATTGATGCAGCTTGCAATGGAACCCTAATTGACAAAACGCCTGCCGACGCTAAAAAGCTTATTTCAATGATGGCCCAAGTTCACAACACTTTAGGGACCCATGACATATCCTACAGAGGAAAGTCAATGACGTAAATGCTTCATCCATTGAAACTAAATTGGCTGAAATCACTTCTTTGGTTAAGTCTATGCAGGTAGGAAATTTGACTCAAGCAGCCGTTTGTGAGATTTATTCGGTTGTTGGTCACACCATAAACACTTGTCCCATTCTATATGGAGAGGCACAATCCATAAACTCTATTGCTGGATTCAATGGGCAACAAAGGAGAAATGATCCTCATTCGAATACTTACAACCCGGGGTGGCGAGATCAACCAAACTTTAGCTATGGACAAGAGAATCAACATTTTTCTCAAATTCTAGTTTAGAGGCAGCAAGGGTTCCAACCTCAGTCCAACTAACCAATAATGTTGCTCGAGGAGATGGTAATAACGATGGTAGCCAATACACTCCAACATCTACAAAAGACGAATGTAGGCATTCATAACTTGGAAAGCCAATTGAGCCAAATGGCCACCACTTTGAGTAAGTTAGTGAATCAAGGTAAGCTTCCTTCTCAAATTGAAGTCAATCCTAAGCAGAATGTTTGTGCAATAGCTGTTCAACATAAAGAAGAAATTATGAATGAAAAATCTGGATATGTCATTGTTAACCTGGAGTCTAGGGTAAACGAACGCAAAAATTTAAAATCGAATTTAAAGACCATTCCAGAAAAGGAGATCAGAATTAATGATGATAAGGAACCAGATTTGAAAGTTACAGACCACATAGTCCCCCCCTGCCCTTTTTCCAGAAAGGTTGTCAAAAACCAAGAAAGAAAAGGAGGATTGCAAACTCATGAAAATTTTTGGAAATATGGAAATTAACATTCTGTTCCTTGATGTTATTAAACACATCCCTTAAATATGCTAAATTTCTTAAGGAATTGTGTTCAAACAAAAAGAGGATAAAGGGGTATGAAAGAATGCAGGTTGGGGAAAATGTGTCAGCTGTTTTGTAAAGAAAGTTTCCTAAAAAGTGTAAAGACCAAGGTATGTTTGCTATCCCATGTAAAATTGGTGGTGTGAACATTAATTGCACTATGACTGATTTAGGAGATGCTATCAATGTTATGCCTTTATCTGTTTATAAGAAGTTACAAGCTAACACATTGAACCCAACTAATGTAGTTCTTCGACTTGCTGATAGGTCTATAGTTTATCCTGAAGGAGTTTTGTAAGATGTTCTTATCCAAGTTGGCGATTTAATATTTCCTGCTGATTTTTATGTATTAGATATGGGTGATGAAAATTCTTCTCACTCTCATGACTTGTTGTTAGGTAGACTTTTTCTTATTACTGCAGGTATAAAAATTAACATTCGTTTAGGTACCTTGTCAATGGAGTTTGGTGATAAACTTGTGAAATTTAATATGTATGATGCTATGAAATGTTCTAATGATGCAGCATGTGTATGCATCATGGATGTAAATGGTTCTTTGGTGCAAGATTCAAAGGGACTAGGGGTTGATGTGAATTTAAAAGTTTGTAACATAGTCACAAATTCCTTTCATGATCTTACGAAACTTCATATGAACCAATTTCATGTAAGGCAGAAAGTTTCACTCCAAATTTCATATTGACAATGTACCTAGGAAGATTACAATCAAGGTGGAAGGATTGATTTTTCTTGTTACTAATGTTTTTTCTCATGGTGTAGTAGAGATAACAAGTTTGGAAATAAATAAAGCTTTCAAAGTTAATGAGTTCCATCTCAAACCATTTGATGAAGGTTTCCAAGCATTGGGTACTCAAGATTTCAGCTTTGAGAGACTAAGCTCCGAGCCGTAATGAGGCAGCAGTAATGTAGGGCTAATGACAATAAAAAAAAAAGTACTCTTGGGAGGCAGCCTAGTGTTAAGCGTGACTCAAGCTAATTTCTCTATCCCTTAGTTTAGCTCTTTTTATTCAGTTTTCTGTTATTTTTGTTTTTTTAGTTAAAAGGGTACTAGCGTAATTTTGGATTTTCTTTCTTTATCTCCAACCTTGGTTCTGATCTAGGAAATTTTCTTATTTTGCAGATGTGTAAAAGATGGGTTTTATTGGAGTGTAAAAGCATATTCATGGTGTACAGGCTGCACAAGGAAACTAATGGAGTAAATGGGTCCAAAATATTGAATTTGATATTATGGTGGTGTCTCACATTTACAAATAATTACCCAATTCCTACACAAGGCCCAACAATTCACCTACCAATATCTATTTACAAACACTTTTACCCACAACCCTTTTTTACTTTTTATCACTTGACCATTTATCACTTTTACCCAAAACCCTATTTTCTCTCTAATTCAAACTTCCAGCCACCACTCTATCTCTCCAAGTCTCTCACTCTGACGATTTTTGACTCCACCACTCACTCTCATCGCCGTTCCATCAACCACCATCATCTGCTCTCCATGGCTCAACTAAAGACTCATGATCGGTGGATACCCCGATCAAGGCAGCCATCTGTGTCCAACTCACAAGCTGCCATTCACACTAGAGAGTCCAACTCACCGGAAATAGCTCGCTCATTGGCCTCAATAGGCTGCCCTGAACTTCCTCCACCACCAGGTTACTTCTTTCCTTGACCACTTCTTTCATCTCTTTTGATTTGCACATAAATGAGGACATTTATGGTTTTAAGTGTGCGGAGGGAGATATTGTTTTGCTGATGTGAAAATTGACCAAAATTTTTTGAAAAATTGCTTGCATCTTGAAGTTTGAAGCCAAATTTTTGTTTTTAAATTTTGTGGACTATCTTGCTAAGTTAGTGAATATAATAATTTGGATAACCTGGAATTTTTCTTTAGTCAATAACAGAGTTGCAAAATGCAATATTAGGTTTTGTGAGAAATTTGAAAGAGCCTAATTGTTTATAACCTATTAAGCATGTAAAGTTTGAAAATTTATAATTTTTAATTCAACTAAGTAGCTAAGACTAGTAGCACAACCCTTGTTTGGTAAGAATTTGAGCCTTCTCTTTGCATATATTATTCAATTACATTTTTCTTGCTGAGTGGGTAAAGCCTTGCTGTTTTTGCTAGAACTTGCCATGGGAGATACATGAAAAGCTTGTTTATGATTTTGTTTTAGTCTTATTAAGACCATGGTTGAAATCTTGTATTGGATGAATAAGGCACTTAGATTTTCACCCTTCTAGCCAAAAGCCCACCCTTTACATTATCCGTTAGTTAACCCCTTTTGAGTTGTAAACCCTTCTTTCATTACACACATTACAAGCCTATTCCCTTCACTTTGATTTCCTTAAAACACCCTAAGATCTTTCAGTAGAGGTTCTCATTATTTTACGCAGTTAGAACAACAATAGAAGAAGATTGTCATCATCAAGGAAGAGCAATCTTTGCTATGTCGATGTATATATTCGTAGTTTGTAGTTTGTAATTTTCATTTACTTATTTTATGTATCGGTTTGAAAAAGAGAAAAAAATAAAGAAAACAAAAACAGAAAAAGAAAAGAAAAGAAAAAAGAAAAAAAACACAAAAAAGAATAGAAAAAAAAATTTCGTTGTGCTTTCATTTTTTTAGTAGTGTTTAGAAAGTAGCAAGGTCATGATCGAATCACATTAAAAGGAGCTTCTAGAATTTGCATCATCAAGGTATCCTCAAGTGCATCAATGGAAGAACAGTTCTCTATAAAGATCTTCTCAATTCACAAGGAGCTGTGACAATTATTAACTCTACCCATTGTTGAAAGATCTTCTCACACAAAAAATCCCTTTTCTATCCATACCTTAACCCTAGCCAAGTTACAACCCTTAAAAGACCTTAGGACAATACACGTATTTTTGACCATTTTGTGGTGGAGACTTGACTAAGTGGCAAGCCTATGGTTCTATTATAGTTTGGTTTTACCAAGCAGTGATTTCTCTTTTAAAGAAACCTAAACACTAAGTGGGAGTGAATCTTATGAGGCTTTCTGATCTTGTTGATACTTGGCTGAAGTATGAAGTTTAAGTTTTCTTAAGTTGCATGTTCTTCATTGATTATTTAGGATTGCTCTTTTGAAAGTCTTCTCACCCTAGTATTTTTTTCTGAACTTGTTCTTGAATGAAGTAATTTCTAGTTTATTCGTATTTGCTTATTCACTTTTTTTCTATGATTTGTCTCTTAGTTTTTAAATGGCTTGCTTAAGGAAAAGCAAGGAAGTAAGTGTGGGGAGATTTGATAACATGCAAATTGTACATGTTTTTATGTTAGTTTTGGTTGATTTTTAGAAATGGATGCTACTGATTTGTGGTGTTTTCTGAATTTTAGGCCTAAATTGATATCGAAGCTATTCTTACTACAAAAGAAGACGTTTTTGACCATTTTGGAGCCACTATGGCTGATTCGTAAGTTACCTTGGAGCCCAGGATATGCAATTTTGGGTTGAGAGCAATTGGAACTGTCAAGTGGACCTGATGCAAGCCCAAAAATCATACTTTTAGAAGCCCAAGTAGCTAGTGCAAGTTGGAGTTTGTAGGTGCCCCTATTTGCTGTTTTGGTACCCTGGAGTCCAGGCTATCTAGCTGCTGTTATTTTGATAGAAGACTGTTTTGGTACTTTGAATCCAAGTCTACCTCTATGTTTCCTCTTAAAAAATTTCCAGATTTAGATTGGCTTTATTCCCTTTTATCTGATCCCTTTTTTTATCATTTATTTGTTTAGGATTTTTACTTCTCCTAAATTAGTGTTTGATTTTAATAAGGAGATAGATTTCCTTGTTTAGTTAGACTTTCTTTTTAGCTTTATTAGGCTGAAATTTCCAGCAGAAAGAGGGGACTAGGAGAATGATATTTAGGCTGATATTGGGGTGTTCAACGTGTTCATCAATGGATTTTGAGCTTTCAATAATATTTTCAGCTTTGTGTTCTTTAATTATGAGCAACTAATCCCCTTTCTTTCGGTGAGATCATTTTCAAAGCCATAGTTGGATTGTGAGACCTTTCTTATTTGTTTCTTTATCTTTCAATTCTCAATTTGTAATCTGTTTTATTTTTATTATTGATTAGGTTGAAGTTTCAAGTAGAGCTCCTTAAGGTTTCATCCTATTTGATATATTGTTATTCATTTATGAATTTGCTGGTGTATTTATAATTGAATTGTGGTAACAAGCAGGTTGCTGGGATCTGTGATTGCAGTTGAGTCTATTGGATTATTCATGTTAGGTGATCAATTTGATAGGAATTGGATCTTTAAATTGTAATGCTAACTTTATGATTAAATCTTGTATGCTAGGTATAGGGTTGTTATAAAGTTAAGGGGTTAATTGCATGCTGGCTGTTTTTAATCTAATTGAGAAAAAGATATTTAATTGTAATTGATGAATCAATATAGTTGAACTAATTGATTGGAAGGTAAGATTATCCTTTTTGTTCGTGATCAATCCAACTAAGTTGAAGAAATGATTTCACTGGAGGACTTTTCATTATTGATTTTTGCAATTTACTTTCTTATTTTCAGTTCAACAAACAAAACTTCAAACCCCCCCCCCCCCCCTTCTTTTAATTTTATTTGCATTGTTTTCTTTGTCATAAGTTAATAAGGATAAATTGTTTATTCCCTATGGAGATGATCCCACTTGCCGCTACTACAAGTTCTTGTTTAGCGCAATAGGGTTTTAATATTATTATTAGCGATTTCGACCTCGTCACAACTACTAAAAGATCAGAAAAATTTTGTGGATCAAATTTTTAAGTCTGGTAATATAAAAACTTTTCTATTTGACAAGCATGAGACACCATAGTATATTGAAAGATGACCATCATGTTGGAGTGTTTAACTCTCCTTTTCAATTATTTATGGATGGTTGGAACCACATGGATTTTATTTGCAAAAATCTTATCTTAAATGACTTAGTCAGTGACCTATATAAGTTGTGTACTACTAAACATATTGCGAAAGAATTGTGGATTCCTTAAATAGAAAATTTCTATTACTAATCAAGTTTTGGGGAAAGCTAACATGATGGAGGTCTTTAGAGACACCAAAAAGGGCAAATAATATCTAACACGTAAGTTCAAAACGGGACAAAATAGAAGCATATCCAAGAGACAAATGTTAAATGGAAAAATTACAAAAAAATGAGACAAAAATAATTTGTTTGTAAATTGACAAAATATGGTCAATAACATTGAGGTAAACGTTATGAAAAAAATTACAAAAGATGTACATGACATTAATATATGTGTCGTAATTTCTGAGGTCAATGTGACTAACTCAAACCCAAAAGAATGGTGGCTTGACACTGGTGCTACTCGTCACGTGTGTTGTGATAAAGAGCCTTTTGCTAGATCTTCATGGGCAATTCTGTCACTGGTGCTACCCGTCATGTCTTATACATACCTAACATGAGAAAGAATCTGATTTTAGGGAGCCTATTGAGTGCATATGGCTCCAATGTGGTATTTGAATCTCAGAAATTTATTTTGTCTGAGGGAGACATGTATGTGGGAAAGGGATATGAATGTAATGGAATGTTTAAATTTTGTTGTATCTCTTGCAAGAAAAATTCTATTAATGAGAATAGCATTGTTGCTTATATGATTGAGTCTTCTAATTTATAGCATAGTAGATTTGAACATGTTAATTTTGATACGTTACGACATTTAATTAACTAAAATCATATACCCACATTTCATATCAATAAATCACATAACTGTGAAACGTGTGTTGAGACAAAATTAACAAGATCTTCATTTCAATCCATTGAAAGAAATTCAGTATTACTCGGTTTAATACATACAAATATTTATGACTTGAAATACATTCAATCAAGAGGAGGCAATAAATATTTTATTACCTTAATAGATGATAGCACAATATATTGTTATGTGTATTTGCTTAAAAGCAAAGATGAAGCATTAGAGAAATTTGTACTCCACAAGCAAGAAGTAGAAAACCAGTTTAATAAGAAAATTAAGAAGGTTAGAAGTGATTGTGGTGGTGAATACGTTGCACCATTTGGCGAGTTTTGCTCCCAAAACGGAATTATTCACGAAGTAACACCACCTTACTCTCAAAAATCAAATGGTGTAGTTGAACATAAAAATTGTACTCTAAAAGAGAAGATGAATGCAACGATAACCAATTCTGGTTTACCATAAAACATGTGGGGTGATGTTGTTATGTCGGCAAATTATCTTCTGAACAAGATACCACGTAAGAAACAAGATAAAACCCCTTATGAATTATGGAAGGGTAGAAAACCTTCTTATAATTACTTTAAAGTGTGGGGGTGTCTTGCAAAGGTAAATGCACCATTACCTAAACATACAAAAATAGGTCCAAAAATGGTGGATTGTATGTTCATTGGCTATACTAGTAATAGTAACACATATTAGTTTCTTGTGCATGAACCTAAAAACCCAGATATACACAAGAACACTTTGATAGAGTCAAAGGGCACTTCATTTTTTAAAGATGTATTTCCATGTAAGGGAAAAGGCGAAAGGTCAGGAACTAAAAGGTCTCGTGAACTTATTGTAAGTGACGGTCAAGTTGATCAACAAGGTGTTGATAACTATGACAATCTTCAATCAATAATTGAAGAAGATGATAAATATTCTCAAGAAGAGAATAATAAGGATCATGAGGTAGAACCTAGAAGAAGTAAACAGACAAGGGTTAAAAAATCCTTTGGTCCGGATTTCTTAATGTATATGGTTGAAGCAAAACCTTAAACGTACAAAGAAGCTATAAGCTTTATTGAAAGTCCTTTATAGAAATAGGCCATAAGGGGTGAAATTGATTCCATTTTGCAAAATCATTCATGGGAAGTAGTGAACCTTCCTCCCCGAACTAAGCCACTAAGTTCTAAATTGATTTTCAAACGTAAGATAAAAGCTGATGGAATAATTGATAAGTATAAGGCTTGTTTAGACATAAAAGGTTATAGACAATAAGAAGGCCTTGATTCCTTTAATATGTATTCTCTAGTTTTGAGAATAACTTCCATTAGGATGATACTTATAATTGCTGCTTTGCAAAATCTTGAAGTAGATCAAATGGATGTGAAAATAGCTTTTATAAATGGAGATCTTGAAGAAGAAATCTACATGGAACAACCCGAGGGTTGTGTAGCTTTTGGTTAAGAAAGGAAAGTATTTAAGTTGGTGAAGTCTTTATATGGTTTAAGGCAAGCACCAGAACAATGGCATAAGAAATTTGATGATGCCATGATGGCAAGTGGCTATCTCATAAACAAGTGTGACAAGTGTATATATGTCAAAACTACAAATGAAGGATATGTTATTCTATGTTTGTATGTTGATGACATACTCATTATGGAAGTAATGAGAGAATGGTAAAACATACCAAGAATATGTTAAATTTTAAATTTGACATGAAAGATATAGGACTAGCTGATGTAATTATAGGCATCAAAGTTCAACGTTCACCTAATGGTCTCATAATGACATAGTCACACTATGTGGACAAGATACTTGACAAGTTTACAAAGGTGATATTGGTGTTAGTCTACATTTGTTTAAAAACAAAGGTGAATGCATAGACCAAGTGGATTTTGCAAGGGTTATAGGCAGTTTGATGCACCTTACAAGTTGTACAAGGTCTGATATTTCTTATATTGTAAGTAGTTTGAGCATATTTATGAGTAATCCAGGTAAAAGCCATTGGAGCGCGTTCGTAAGAATACTAAGGTATTTGCGATATACTCGTAATTGTGGACTACACTATACAAGAGAACTTGTTGTACTAGAAGCACATTTTGATGCTAGTTGGATAGCTGACATCAAGAATTCTAAAGGTACAAGTAGATATGTGTTCGCTCTAGGAGGAGGAGCAGTGTCTTGGAAATCCTCAAGGCAAATGATTATAACTCGTTCCATAGAGGAAGCTGAGTTTGTAGCCTTGGATAAAAAATGAGAAAAAGTTGAATGGCTATGTAACTTCTTAGAGCATATTCCAGAATGGCTTAAGCATGTGCCCGCAATTTGTGTACGTTGCGATAACCAAGCAGCGATTAAAAGAGCACAAAACATTATGTATAATGGTAAGTCGAGACATATGCATCATCGACATAATATTATTAGACAACTGATCTCAATGTCAGTTATCTCTATTGATTTGTAGGATCAAAGTATGACATTGCGGATCCGCTAATCAAAGGGTTAAATCGAGATCAAGTTGAAAAGACATCTAAAGGAATTGGGCTATAGCCCATGAATATTTAAGGTGCTATGTGAAGGAAAACTTAACCATGTTTGACTAAAGATCCCAAGATCTTGGTTTAATGGGACAACCCAATTGCATAGACCTTATGTAGTCACTGTAGGGGAAACCCTATGTCCATTTCTGTGATGTAAATAGGTATAATAACGGGTTAAGGTTAAGCTATGCTTTTAATGATCCTTTATGCCTCAATGGTTGAGCAAAAGAGATCACCTATGTGAAAGTGAAGTCAGGTTGCTTCAAAGGATACTATTAGGACATAGTGATCGATAACTCTTGCAGAACCAGGAGATGTTCATGACTATAACGAACATAACCATGAGAATCAAAAAACCGTGATGTGTTGATATTTTGAGGGGTATATCATCGTTTACACAAACGATAGAATAGTTCAAGGACATCGCGTCTACTAGTCAGCCAACAAAGTAAATATACTTTCACAAGGGAAGGTTCGAAGGTTATAGACTACCTATCCTATGCAAATATTGGCCGAAGAGCATTTTCATCCTTCAATTTCTAAAAGTGTATGTTTCATTTTCTTTTCCAATTTTCATTCATGTGGGGGATTGTTGGAAATATGGCTTATAAGATAATGTTGTGCGTTATCTACTTTAGGCTAAATTATAATATGAAAAAGCTATGATTTAAATAACATGAAATATGACATTGTATTCTATGATTTGAGAGCTTTCCAACGATATATTATACGCCTAAAACAGATTAACGGTGAATGAGAAATTGTAGTTTAAAGTTTGAACATCGGTCAAATTTAGAAGCGTTAAATTGGTGATTCGATACAGAGAAAATATTGACATGTCATATTTTTTTCACGAGATTTTTATTTGATTTTAATGGGATTTTATCCCTTAATCAATATAATTTCTCATAACCTTTATGGTTAATGACCATGAATTTGTGGTTATAAGGCGCCGAATGACCATAAATTTGTGGTTACAAGGGTTAATGCCTTTTAAGTCAATTTAGTCCATGTTAATGCCATCTACCCTATAAATACCCTATTCTAGTAGCCTTCTCCTTACACTTTCTTCATTCTTCTACTCTTGAAAAGTTCTAGCTAATTCTTGTTTACTTTTTTACTTTGTAGTTTACTTTTTTTGTTTTCAAACTAAAAATATATTCTTCAAAGTTTTCATTTCTTTTCAAGAGAAGGCTACTTAGTGTTAGGTTCTTGTAATTTGCTGTTCACATGGTTAGAGTTCGCCTACGATTGCGGTTGTATCCTGGGAGACAAATTCACCGGTAGCGGAAGAATAATTGTCTTAAGGAAACTAAGTGTCAGGCCTCTGCAATAACTTTGTTACGGCTAAAGGTTTGAGAGTATTTCAATTATTTATTCTTTTGTCACTTTTATATATTTGTTAATTCAATTATAATCTTATTCTTATTAATATATATATATATATATATATATATAATATTTATTTTATTTTTATACCTCTGCTAACATTGATGACATTGTGTGTAATTTCACTTTATATTATAAGCTACTTGTTGCAAACTTCATGTAGTTTACCGTGACAATAAACTTTTCAGTGTGGATCAATTAAGTGCATAATAATTAAAAGAGTTTGACTGTAGATCAAAACCTATAATTGGATACAGATTATGTTTCCAAAGCAGACTAAATTAGTTTTATATCAATTGAAAAAACAAAGAAATCCCTCATAAATAACCAAAATGTCAATAGTTATGTCTAAAAGACATGTTATTTCGGATAGCAAACATGTCTAAAAGACATATTTTTTCAGGTTTTAGCTGTATCCAAAAGACGAGCTGTTTCGGGTGAAAAATCCATTTTGGATGAATTTTTTTCAAAGGACGTGATATGCCAGGAATACGTTCACTTCGGTTCAGTTCAGTCAACTTTTTCAAGTTGAAAAGAACATGGCATAAAACTAAGTAAAATGATTATGTTTATAAATTACCAATGACCCCATTATAATTATTTGACCAAACAGAAATGAGAAAATTTCAAACAAAAATATAGAAAAGAATAGAAAAGATAAATATTAAACTAAAAATAGGTAGGGGTCGGGCGAATGCAGGTTCCACAAAAACAAATTATGACATAGGCTCTCCTACGTGAGGAGACCTTAGGGATCCACCCCTCCTAAGTGCAATGGAGGCCACAAACCTAGGCCATGGGCCTTCTTGATCGCCCAATGACCACGTCCACGTAAGTATGTTTGGATGGATCATTCTCTCTTACTTTATACATGTATTCACCACGCCATTTCATAAAACAGGTGATGTGGGATATTTAATGTGTTAGAATTTAAGCATTGGAGGAGGGGGAACTCATTTTTTGCTTCCAGATCATGTTTAACGAATATTTATTAAAGTATATAGCAGTAAGATTGAATAGAATATAACTTTGCTTGTTCTCATATATATATATATATATATATATATATATATATATATATATACACCACCAATTTCATTCTATACAAAATATTAGAAAGAAACGAATCCATGAAAACAATACTAATGTGTTGTTAGCATTGTGTAGAAGTCCATGTTACAAGCTACTTATTTCAGACTTCAAGTAGTTTATGGTGGCATTAAAATCTTGACGAAGTTTGTTTTATACCAATCAAAAAACCAAGGAATCCTTAGAAAAAGACGATTATATTTGTCATTAGTTCGTGAAATGAGCTTGAAAAATAACATACCAAATGACTCCTATCTAACAAGTAATTAATCAGTAATAGCATGAAGTCAGCAATTCCTCAAGTCAGTAATTTCACTGTTTATGAATTGAGGAGTTGCTGACATTTTTAACATCACAAATTCAGCAGCGGCTTCCTCAAGTACTTTGTCAAGATGTTGGGAGTAATTACCTCTGTGTTACCCGAAAATTAATCAAGCTGTAGAGGAGGGGACATGCAAGGAAATGATGGAAGAAGCCAGACAATAAATGCTGTAGAGGGAAAATGGTAAGGAAGATAGACTTGATGAAATAGACCATACCTAACTTGGAAATGCAAGTCCAAGGCCTTAAAAGGATAACAATCGATGTTATCAATACCGTATCAGCCATCATGCTAGTAGAGTTAGTGGTATGTGGTATACCAATATAACCAGAATTTACCAATGGTATTGCCAAATTATTAATTTTACAAATAAAAAATATATTTTTTAAAAATTACAATACTTGTAAGTTTTAATATTAGAAACAAAAGTGCACGGAACATAAACCAATGTAGTCAGTTCTCTTTCTTGAAAAATAAAACTAATAAAATTCAAATTAATTCAAATTTCAAAAATTCTAATTATCTGATTGGTTGTCTTACCCAAGAAACCCCTCTATCTTCCCTCTATCTCTCCCACGCATGCGCCCACCAATAAAATCTTCCCTTTTCTCTCTCACGTACTTCTTTCAATTCTTTAATCTTAACATTGAAATTTTCTCATTCAATTTTTTCTTCTTCTTTTAATGTCCCATTTCAATTCCTTTGTTATCTTTCTTCTCTATTTTTTTTTGGCTTAACGCATCCAAAGCCCCCTTAACTTGGCACGTTTTGTCACATGTCACCTCCAACTTTCAACGTCATCTCTTTACCCCTAAAGTTGGCAAAACTGATACATTTTGCCCCCCTCAATGTTACGTGTCAACTTTTGATTAGAAAGAGAAAAATCTAAAAAATGGAATCTTTGAAAAGTCAAACCAACCAGAAACTGATACATGGCACTGAGGGGGCAAACTATATCAATTTTGCCAACTTTAGGGGGTAAAGTGAGGATGCTGAAAGTTGGGGGTGACATGTGGCAAAAAGTGTCAAGTCAAGGGGGCTTTGGATGCATTTGACCTTTTTTTTAATTAAAAGTTGAGAACCGAAACCCGGTCTCCATTTATTAAAAAGGAAAAATAAAAAAGCAACAAAAAAAGAAAGGAAAAAGAAAAGAAAATAAAATAAAATAAAAGTAAGAAAACAAAAAGAAACTCCGTATGAAGAAGACTATCGGCCTGGTTTCCTGCATTGACGTTGAGCTTGTTCCTTAGTAGCAATCACTAAGCCTTTCTTTTTCTGGATCGAAAATAGCTTCCATTTAGAGGCCTCGGTTTGCAAAACCGTATTCGTGTTGCATGTAGACCCGCTTCAAGTAGGGCTAGATCCCGTGCTTTTGGAAGCACTAGCAATAATAGAATCTCTAAGAGCCTTCAGTCTTGCATTCGGCGATAAAGTCCACTGTCTGGTTTTCTTTTTCCTCTTGACTATTTCCCAATTGTTATCTTCTTCCACAACCTCATCTTGTTCGGCTAAATCTGCCCAAGACTCTCCCTCTCAGAAATTGCAAGAGTTTGAGGTTCCTTATTGTGATGTTTCAATCCCTTCAATGTTGTCAATTCATTCTCTCACTGATGGTGTCTGCTCTAGTCCCTACACATTTAGCTCCCCATCAAACCCGTCAGTAGAATCTTCACTGATAGCATTAGAACTATCCGAAATTTATTGAACCAAGTTATCATCAACTTGTTTCGTAGTATTAGGAGCCTTTAGCAAGGCTGTCCTCTAAATTTCGAAAAATATGGCAAACTAAAACCACCCGTCTATTCCTCTCCTCAAGGGCAAGTTGTTGCGGTTTGCTCTTTGGAAAAGATCCAGATTGGGCTGCCTCGATTCAGTCCTGATCTCTCGCTTAGGCTTATTAACTTTCTGCGTTGGCTTACGAGCCACATTAGGCTGCGGTTTCTTGTATCGTTTATAAATGTAGGCTTTATGGCCTACCGAGCCACATAGTTTACACAAATCTGATGGATTCTCAAATAAAACATCAATCCAAAATTCGTGTCCTTCTCTAGCAATACCTATAGTTTCAGGTAAATTGGTAGACATATCCACATCCACCAGAACCCTAGCAAAGTGCCCATAGGTTCCCTCAAGAGTGTTTTTATCGACTCTTAGTAGAACTCCAAAACTACTAACGATTTATGACAAAGCTCTTGGATCACAGTATTCCCACGGTAAGGCCATTAACCTAACCCAGACCTGTGCATTTGTAGAATTCTGAGTGTACGGATCAAAATCAGGCACCCATGATTAAAGTCGAAAAACCCCAGGTTTAAGGTTAATACTTCCTTTACTCCAAACCATATTCTTAATATCTATTAATCCCAACATTATATGAAAAAAACCACAACCAATTGGAATAAGTCTCCATTGAGATTTAATACCCCAGATTAAGGATAATTGATTCTTTAAATCATCTTGGGTTTTTGGAGAATCACCCTTATTAAGAATAAGCCTTCCAATAAGAGAAAAAGTGCAGAGCTTTACCAGATTGTTGTAAATCTCCTGAGTTATTTTCACAGTTTGAAACCCCCCTTATCAATCACTTCTACGGTAGGCGTAGTCAGGATCAATCGTGTAAAACCGGCGTTAGCAGCATCAACGTAAGGCAGCTTCTTGGATTGAGTTTTTCTGGCGGATAAGCCTATGGCAATATCAGCGCTACTGCCATCAATCGAGACTGGTTGCACAACCCGACAGGTGGAAGCCTTTGATTATAAGATTTCTGGGGAAAGTCGGAATCTTGGTGATCGTTAATCATGATGATCGGCGGTCAGGCTAGTGGCAGCTAGGGTTTGGTCGCTCATCAGATTCCTCTCCTCAAAAGAGAGTCGTTATCAAAACACCAATATGACTATAATAAGTGCTCATACAACCAAAGTACGTAGAACGATTACTACTATCTTTCTTCTCTGTTAATTATATTTTGATTAATGAGTTTTGATTCATTAGATACATCAATTTTCTTCTTTAAATCTCTTATCGTGTAAAAACTTTCTCTCTCCATGCAAAAATGGCGTTGCAATCTTGAGACTTCTTTACTGTTTTAGAGAAACCCGGTATTAGTTGTTTCCCCGGTTTTTTGGTATTTCCCGATTTGAACCGGTTTTTCCTAAAACCGTTTTTTAAAGTTAAACCGACCGGACTGCTGGTCGGTTCGCGATAAAATCGGTTGAATCAACCGGTCCGGTCTGGTTTAACACTGATAAAAATACATGTATGTAATTAGTTATATAAAATTTGATGTTTGTTTCTGAAAAGGCCAAATTTATCTAAAACCCCCTTAATTTGGTACATTTTTTCACATGTCACCCTCAACTTCCATCAATATCACTTTGCCGCATTAAGTTAGTAAATAAGAGTGTTACCCTATGTATTGTTATTTGAAAAGTCTAACCTATACGGAATTGACACATGGAATTTATAAAAATTAATAAAGCTCCTAAATTTCATAACAATTGACACGTCACAAATTAATTAAAAAATCAAATAATGAAAAAAGCATCATCTTCTTCCTGAAATCAAAAACCTAATTTTCCCCAAATTCACTCCCTCCATTGCTGCAAAAATTGAAGCTTTTCAACCATTTTCAAAACCAAAAATCGAAACCACTCACCGGATCGAACGTAATGCAGGACTGATTCTTTCATTTATGGTGTCTTATCTTCTTTATCATCACTAGGTCACACCTTCAATGTCATATTAACTAATCACAACCAACGATGACATTAACCCTCTAACCTTAAATTAATTGACAAATTAATCACTACAGCATTACATTACACTAAGATTAAGTTCTAATTAAACAAATGGATGTCAATTATGATTGTCAGTGGAGATGGAGCTTCTCCAAATGCTGGTGATTTTACACAGTAGAGAGAAAGAAGAAGAGGAGAGAGAGGGGGGAGAAAAAGAATAGGCGTCCCTTTGATGTATGGGTTCAATGAGGTTTTTGATTAGGCGTTTAGATAATGAGTATTTTTAAAACAAACAAACAAATGGAGCTTGGATCATGAGCTTTTTTATGTAAAAATGGCGGATAGATAATTTGTTGGTAAAAAATTAAGGGCAGTTTGACATTGCTTTCCTAGACTACTTTTCCGAAAATCTCCATTTTCAAGTTTTTTCAAACGGCTGTCACGAAAAGTTCTGAAAATCAATAGAAGATAGTTCCTAATTAATTAGTATTAAGATTCAAAATCTTTTGTTCAATTCCAAAATATGATATTTTATTAAAAGTTTGTAAGTGGAGCTTTTCGTGACAGCAGCTCTGACAGCAATACCAAACATGCCCTAAGAAGAAAGACGAACTAAGAGAGGAGCAATAAATTGGGGGAAACAATTGTTATTTGTTCATTTGTCATTATTTTTTAATTTTAGTATTTACATTTTTATTTAATATTAATAATTTTTGGACAATTCCATATTTCACTCTCCTATATAGTCAAAGTTTGTCATATCATATGCCATGTCAGTTTTAAGGGGTTAAGTTACACGATTTTGCCAACTTTAGAGGGCAAAGTGACACTGATGAAAGTTGGGGATAACATGTGATAAAACGTGCCAAGTTAAGGAAGCTTTGGATGCGTTTGGCCTTCTAAAAATACAAGAAACGGATTTATAAAAAGAAAAAAAGAAAACGGGATATAGCTAACAACGATACAAATGATTTCAATAGGGTACCCTTGTAGATGAAAATGAAAAAAACGGATGAGAGAGGAGAAGACGTGAATGAGGATAGTGGAATAAAGCCAGGTGACGAATACAAAGACGGTGACAGCGAAAGTGAGGAAGAAGAGAGACGAGACGATGGTGATGAAAGTGATATGAATATAGAGGAAGAAGATGAGGAGGATGATGATGAGAAAAATGTAGCGAATAGGATTGCCACTATTGAATAATATAATCATAACACAAAATCAATCTTAATCAAATTAGTATCTTTGAACTACAATAATCAATCAAAAGAAAGAAAAAAAATTTGCTCATACCCTATGGAACGAAACCCTAGCCGCACCCTTCCCCAGCCGCCGCCTACGCCACCGGCCGTCAACCACCCTGAACCGATCGGTGAACACCCACAGCCAGCCACAATACCGAAACCCTCTGCCCCCCCGCAATCGCCATTCCCAAATCCCTAACCCCCCGAAAATTTACTTTGAGAATTTCCCAAATCACTTTGATGCAGCGGCTATAAAAAGAATGTTCAATAGGTATGGAGTGTATGGCTGGGTCTATATTGCCCGGAAAAGGAATGCGAAGAACCTTAATTTTGGGTTCATCACACTCGATGGATCTATGCGGATACAGGTAGCGTTGGAAGCGCTGAATATGATAGCGATTGGTGCGATAAGACTCAAAGCTTTCAGAGCCAGGTCTGACAAATCGAAAACAGCCCCTCAAGCACGGTCTAATCCCGTGGTACCAGTCCAGAAGGCGACGTTCCGAAACTCCCCTCGAGATCATCGGTCCTTTGTGGATGTTGTGGCGAATCAAGCACCACGAGAAGAGTCAACCATCAACCCGATCCAGGTGGCATCCTCTCCTATTGTACCTGTTGAATCTATACTGAACAGTGAGGTAGTGGTTAAAACTGCACCTTGGAAATCAAAATCTTGTTTGGTTAAACTTAACAATATTTCTCACATCCGTAATATACATGATCTTCTGAGCGATCACGGTTTTGAGTTTGAATTTGCTGCTCCTGTTGGTGGATATTATGTGATTATTTCGTTTAGATCAGATGTGGTTCTTATGGACTTTATGAATGGTGATTGGAAGGTTATGGAACATATTGTGGAGTCAGTTTGTGCACTTCCAGTAGATTTCACGCTGTCGGAATGTATTATGTATCTGGATCTCATGGGAATTCTGCCAGCTCTTGTTTGTGAACCTGTGGTGCGGGAACTGGCAGCGAGATTTGGGCGAGTTGTTACGATAGATTGTAATTTCGAAAAACCGGATCGGTTGGATGTAGTATCGTGCCTTGTTTCTGTACCGCTTGGGACAGCCAGTAGGAATCTGACGCTGGCAGTAGGGGATAGAGATATAATGATATACACGAACCTTAGATAAGGAATTGGGTGCCAACACAGTCAAGAGTACGGGTACGGATCGGAAGAGTGGAGTGAACCAGAGGAGGACCCTTCGGACAGGAGTAGTAGTGAATCATCGGGGAATGAAGCTGAAATTAGATCGGGCGAGGATGATGAGATTGTTGCGGATAGCAACAACACAAGTCCGAGTAGTATCCACCCTCCCGGCGACAGCCCGTTAATTGGGGGAAATAACGCGTTGGTTCCAGGTACGGAGAATTCAAGTTATTCGGGCCCAAACATCCCAAATGTGAATAGAATTATCATCCGTAGGGAAGGAAATGAGCCAACTGTCAGTGAGGAATTAATGACATTCCGAATCGGAGAGAAGCTTGAGTTGTTTAATGAACAAAATATGGGCTTGATTATAGAGGCATTGGAAGGACAGCGACGTTGAGAGAGCTGCTGTCCGAACTGGGATATCGCGAGTATTACCATGTCTTTGAGTTTTATAAGTTGGAATTGTCGCGGGGGCCTATTGAATGGGGCCAAACAGTTTTTGGTGCGGTCATGTGTTCGAAAGTGGCAGCTTCAGGTTTTCATTCTAATTGAGACAAAGTCCCTATCGGTTTCAGATCAGGTTGTCAGGAAGTTTTGGGGCCATAACGATTTTCAATTTCATTGTATCCCGTCGCATGGTTTGTCAGGCGGTCTACTGATCTCATGGAATTCTAATTTAATTCTTGGCTCGATCACTGCTTCTACAGATGGATGGTGCCTGCTACATATTGTGTCTAGTCAACTTGAGGAAAATTTACTATGCTTATGTGGTCCCCCGATCCCTAGGGATAGGAATCAATTTTGGTTTGATCTGCTGCCCCATATTCAAAACATAGATAACTTGGTGCTATGTGGTGATTTTAACGAAGTGTTACATAGTTCTGAGCGAGGTAGAAGTGGGAACACGGGGTTGAGTTCGATGATTAGGTTCCAGGAATCTGTTAATGAATGTGCTCTCTTTGATTTGCCATTATATGGGCATGACTATACGTGGTCTAATACTCTATCCTTCTCGAGGATTGATCGTGTCTTGGTGTCGTGCAATATTCTTGATAGGTGGCCGGGTCAGAATTTGATGACGGTTGATTCAATGCTATCAGATATATACCGGTCCCACGCATCGGTATCGGATGGCAAAAAGGTGTTTCGATCCTTGAACTATTGGTGGGAAAAGGACGGGTTTCTACCTTTTCTAAGATCGAAGTGGGAGGCCATAGAATCGGCGGATCCGGGGCGCGACATTGATTTTAAACTATACCGACTAAGGAGCTTTATCCGGCCTTGGCATCTATCTAATTTTGGCGGGTTAGAGGGAAGAATAAAGAAGCTAGAGGCTCGTATTATATTTTTGACATCCAGTTCGGTGGTCCGACCTTTGGAGGAGGAAAGTAGATTGGAGCTTCAGTGCGTGAGATCGGAATTACTTACCTGTAGACGGAACCTTGAACAAATTCGTCACCAACAATCACGAGTTAACTGGACTATACTAGGTGATGATAATACAAGTTTTTTTCATAGGATGGCATCAGCGAGGGCTAGGGGGAATCGGATTTCACAGCTGGAAATTGATGGGGTTGTATCTTCTAACCCGGTACTTATTAAATCCACGGAATTTTTATTCCAGGCTGTTTTCGAAACAAGTGGTGGTGCCGTATTCTTTGGGCGAGCTACAATTCCTTATGGTTGATGCGACGGCCAATGCTCGGCTTGTTGAATCTTTTTCTGAGGCTGAAGTGTGGGATGCAGTGTGTGCTTGTCAAGAAGGTAAGGCTCCGGGGCCGGACGGATTTAATTTCTTCTTCTATAAACGCTTCTGGGAGGAAATGAAACCGGATGTGTTAGCTCTATTCGGCGAATTTTATAGGTATGATCAGCTGCCAAATTCTATTAAGTCATCCTTTACCGGGTTGATTCCTAAAGTCCCGGGGTCGTCGTCATTGGGGAACTATAGACCGATTGCCCTTATCCATGGTATATATAAAATTGTGTCGAAAGTACTCGCGAAAAGATTACAGGCTGTGTTGCCTCAGCTGATCTCTGACAATCAGTTTGCTTTTGTTAAAGGCCGTAATATTCATGAATGCTCGTTTATAGCCTCGGAAGTGATCCAATCAATCCACCGCAGTGGTCAGTCTTCTGTGGCACTCAAGCTTGATTTCCATAAAGCATACGATAGTGTTTCTTGGACTTATATTGACTCAGTTTTGAAGAGGATGGGGTTCTCTGATAAGTGGATTAGATGGATGGTGACTTGCAGAGCGTACTCGGTAACATCTATTCTTATCAATGGTAGCCCTACAGATCCGATCTATTTAGGCAGAGGGGTTAAACAAGGTGACCCCATTTCTCCATTTCTTTTTTTCTTAGCAGTGGAAGGTCTTAAACAGCTCATTGACGCAAGTGTTCGTAAGGGTATTTTACCTGGGTTTCGTATTCATAGGTCAGAGAAGGATATATCTATTCTTCAGTTTTCGGATGATACGATGTGCTTCTTACCTGCAGATGAGTCCCTCTTACCTACTTTTATCCGTTTATTACGTTGTTTTGAGTTGATTTCAGGTCTACGAATTAATTTTGTTAAGAGCTCAATCATGGGTATTAACGTGCAGGACGACTTGTTGAATCGTTGTGTGGAGACTATGGCTTGTAAGATCGAAAGATTCCCCATTACTTATCTAGGCGCCCCTCTCAGTACGAGACTCATCCCGGTGTCTTATTGGAACGGGTTGATTGGTAAGTTCCAAAATAGGTTGGCAAGTTGGAAAGGTCAGTGTTTATCGTATGCTGGCAGGGTGGTCCTTATAAAATCGGTTCTCTCGTCTATCCCGATTTATTTGTTATCATTGAATAAGATGCCGGCCTCTATTAATAATAAGCTTGTACAACTGATGCGTAATTTCTTGTGGAAAGGTAAAGCGGACTCTAGTGGGATCTGCAAAGTGAGTTGGGAGACAATTATGCTACCGAAAAATTTAGGTGGCCTATATGTTGGGGATCTCAGACTAGTCAACTGTAGTTTATTGTTGAAATGGATATGGCGGTCTAGAATAGATGGACAGGGATCGTTGTGGTATGAGCTGTGTGTCCGTCGATATGGCTTCGATTCATGGAACTCGTTTGAAAATGTTGATAGTTCCCGCATTTCGTATGTTTGGCAAGGCATTTTATCTTGTTGTGTAAAGAACTTAACCTTCTGGGAGTTGTTTAAATCAAATGGGAGAGTGAAAGTCGGGAACGGGGCTTGCGGATCTTTTTGGTATGATAATTGGACTGCAAATGTGTCATTATCTGTTCTTTTCACTGATCTGTATCTATTATGTAATAGAAAAAGCTGTTCGATTCGGGATGGGTGTCTGTCTATTTCTGAGGGAGCAGCATTATCTAGGCCTTTTTGGAAACGTAGTCTAAGGATTACTAGTAGGGAGAGATGCTTCCAGATGCAGAATTGGATTTCCCAGATCTGCCCTGCTGTTTTCGAGGGGAATGGGGCTGTCGGCAGTAGGGGGCAGCAGCTACACGTTGGGTTTCAGGTGGTGGCAGATAGATTTGAATGGGTTCTGTATCACCTTTAGGCTGTATCTTTGTTCACTGACACTCTCATCTTGTGAACGGTCTTTGGATTGCTTTAATAAAGAGAGGTAGGTGTTTTGTAGGTAAGCGGGGGCATCAACCTAGTTGGGACGCCCGCCCTGAAATTTTCACCTATCTCGATCTTTTTCCTTCTGGGAAAACACAATGTTTCTTTGGGGGGGTTTTAAAAAAAAAAGTATCTTTGAACTACATACATGGACATGTTCTCTTATTGGGCTGAAATTATGACACACACCGCAGTGCACTTTGAATTTGAATAGGTTTTCCAAACAAGAACCGACTCGTTGTTTTTTGGGTTTGCTCTGCTATCTCTTCACCTCTGGTGGAAGTAATAACTGATTTATAATGTCTGCAAGCACATTCCATGCATCCTTAGATGGCAAGGGATAAATGATTCCCTCATAGTGGACAACATATATTGTTTAGTATACTATTTTGAATAAAAATTGTAGACATTGAGATGAAACTTGTTAGCAATAAACTTGTTAAATGGGAGGGATGGGCTGGCCTCGGGTCGGGTTTGGTCAGGCCGACAGTAATATTGCTCGACCAAAGCCTAACCCAGCCCATATAAATTTTATATGTTGGCCTGGCTTGGCCAGGTTGGGTCTGTTAGACATGATGTAAGAGGCAATTAGGGCGATATGTCTTAGTTAGTTGTAATTGTACGAACAAAATTATATTGATAAAGGCATTCTTTTGTTATATCAATGACTGTGAAATATATTTTGATTTGCATAGAATATATTCATTGATGTGCTTGCAAAACTGCACGACATAATCATAGCATTTATTGCAAGGGCATAGTGAGACTATGTTGGTGAGAACTAGTTCGTGTACAATTATGATTTGTCTAAATATCCCTAGTCATAGTATCATCAAGACTGAACATTGATGAATACGGATAGATGAGCATGTGTCATCATACCTCTTGAATATGATTCAGTGTAGCATATCTCTAGTGCTAGAGGGTGGTACCTTGGGTTAACACATGAATGTAATTAGGGAAACACATTGGAGACTGCTATGAGGCAACACTCGATAATCTATATTATGTGTTGGTGTTTTAATCATCTCATTGTCAATACAAATATCCTTAGACCTGAGATACTAGTTACCTTGTTCAGATATGGCTATACTTTGGATTATACCTATACATTCTATGCGACTGGATTTCACGGATAATTATAGGTATAGTTGATGTATGTCCATAGGTAAGCTGAGTAGTCAAGATGGAATCTATCACTCCATTATAGTAATATAAGGGAGACGTACCTTGGCCACTTGTTAGAAGTGACACACTTGTAAACCTTTGATCAGAATATGAGTTTATAGGATGGGATCCTGATCATCACATTAATTGGTTGAGTAGTGTACTTTGGCAGCAAGACTAAACTACTAGGATACCTACTAAAGCTACTTGTGGACTAACACTTAAACTGAGTCCTAGAAACCAGATGGCACTTAACAGTTGATAGAAGGAGTGAATTGTATTGATACTATTGCAAAACCGAGATTAAGTCACATGCACATGATGTTTTGAATATTGAGAGGTTATATGCCTTTGCTAGAGTTCCACTATTACCGATCAAAGTAATTGGAGTCCATAACGGTCTGGAGCTTCGAGCCGATCAGTTCCTGAAAGGGATTAAGCTAGGTTAAACTTTTGGCAGCTCGATATTACGGGATCCTATAAGGTCATACACTGTGAGTTACGACCGAGCTATTTAAAGAATCGTTAGACTAGGTCTAATCTAGAAGAGCAAAGAAATATGGTTAGACCAAAACATATTGGTTAGACCAATATTCATTGGTTAGACCAATGGGCCTGATAAATAATAAGGAGGATAAAATAAATAAAGGAAAGACTGGACAGAATTTAGCAGGATTTATCAATATTGAAAGTTCGATACATCTGCGCAAGTGGGTCTGTAAATGTACTGTAGGACTGTATATAAAAGACCTATGTATAGGCCATAATTCAACACCATTTGGAATGGTGCTGCGGCTGGCCCAAAGGGCACGCACAAGCGGGCTGTAAAGTGCAGCCTGCATGGCCCAGGTGTGTAGCCCATATGGGCTTGTGCAGTGTGGAGTGCATCCCATAAGGGGCTGCACACCACGCGGGCCTGCGCACCATGTGCATGCCAATGCACAAAGCTGCGTATGAGCGCAGCCTTGTAGGCTTGCACCCCTATACAAGCCCACAACAGACTGCTAGCTGATTGACCTGCAGTCTCCCAGCCATTATTTGAGTTGGTTTCTAACTCTTCTAGGGTTTTAATTAAATACAAGTTTGCCCTTTTTATTTTATTTCTGATTGGTTGAGGTTAGGGACTTTATTGTCCTTTGAATAATTCCTAACCACTATAAATAGAAGCCTTCTCCTTCATTATTTTTCGTCCTGAATTTCATAATCCCTCTCTTGCTCTCTTATTCTCTTAGTTGTTCTGATTCCTAAAAGTAACCCATCGAAAGATGTAATTATTTAGAATAGAAAACTAAGGGAATTTCTTCTAGAATAAATTAGTAAGGAGGAGCTAGCCATTCTCTGCTTTTTTTATCGTTTCTTCCTTTCTAGAAGGTTATGGTCGGTGGTGCTCTTATGGACTATTTATAGAGGGCTTCTACTTTGGAGTTTGTGCACGTAGCTGAGGGGTCTTTCTACCGACTATAGGATTCATGTTTCAACTAGTAAGTGGTTAAATTATTATTAGGTCCTTTTAATAAGTGTTTATGACCTAAAATAATTTAAGAATAGCACTATTATCAATCATGCCATACTTAGGGGATCTAGGGAACTAGATTAAATTTTTGAATTTCCGCTGCACCTGTTTTACTTGCTAAAACCTTAATCTAGACCAACAGTGGTGTCATGAGACTGCCTGATGCAATTGTATGATTGACTAGAAATATGCTAGGTCTGATTTTCTATGAAATATTTTCGTGTATGCTATGCCATCCCTAGGAATTTATTTCTTGCAATAGAAAATAATGTGATAACTAGAATAAGTGTTGCTCAAACTTAGTCAGGGTAGTTATCTAAAAATTAACACTGTTTTACTTGAAATTATAAATGCTTTAAATTTTGAAATATTTAGAATAATTCTTAAATTAGAAAAGAACGAAATCTTTAATTTAATTAGTCTATGGTTAACTGAGTCAGAAGGGCCCTTGTATATTCTAGCAAGGATTGGACTTCGCTGCTCATTCACTTCAAGGCGGTCTCTCCTACCTGAGAATTCTCATCGGTTCTAGATTCTAATTACCAAAGGAACTTTTTGAATTAGTTGATTTCTAGTATAATGAATTTGATTCATGATATGGTTTTACAAATGAAAGTTTAAATTATTAAATTAAAACTTATAGACATGGGTGCAAGAACTTGAACAATGAACCCCCTTGTTTGTTTTGCATGCTATGTGGAGTCTTGGCATGATGGAATGATTATGAATTACTAGTTGAGCAAGAGCCTTAGGTTGGACCTACTAATTCCTTTTAGCCCGAAATTAGTTACAGTTTCATAATCATGTCCATGTATAAGTCCTAGATTAGCCGAGACTGGTTGCACCAATAAATCCCCTTTAAAATATTAAGACAAAATTAGCCTTCCTAAATAATTGAATTTGTGCTTTGGGGCCTTTTCATATAATGAATTGCTCACACACAGCGTGCCTTCTTCTTTAACATCGTCTGTTCACATGATTCGAATTAGGGTTAAGTCTTAACCGGACTGGGTTAGTTGTCCGTAATATCGGAGCTAATGCCGAGCTGGAGGCATCATTTGAGGAGTCATGTAATTGGTTATGCACGTCCATTGGTTGGAACTCAAATGGACTAGATCCTCCTATAGCTATTTAAGTTAGCTTGACTAGTGATAGCGGGGGTTAACTTAAATGAGTTATAGATGCTATATACTAAGGAAAATGGTTGGACCATGTTTCCCGAAAGACCATAGAAGGGGCTATTATGTTTTCAAATTGAACCTTGATAAAATAGTAGGAATATGTATTTAATTAAAAGACCTTAAATTAAATGCATGTACAAGAACTAAGTCTAAAGCAATAATTCTTTTCTTATATCTAGGTTGAATATGACTACAAACATAAACTTTCACGCTATTCTTGAAAACAAATTGGATGGTACCCATTTTAATGATTGGTTCTGGATAGTGAGGATAGTCCTCAGAGGTGAAGGCCCCTTATGTTTTAGATGAGCCCCTTCCTGATGAACCTGATGCTGGCGATCATGAGTAACATGAGGCGTGGAAGAAGCATAGGGAAGAACATAAATCCGCAGCATGTTTGATGTTGGGAACCACAAATCCTGAGCTTCAGAAATAGCATGAGAATCTGGATCTGGATACCATGATTCTCCATCTTCAGGAACTCTTTCCTGAGTAAGCAAGGACAGAGAGGTTTGAGACCTCGAGAATTTTATTTGGTACTAAGATGCAGGCTGGTGCTTCAGTGTCACAGCATGTTTTAAAACTTCTTAGCTATGTCGAGAAGCTTGGTCGATTGGGTTTTGTCATGGATCATGAGTTGAGCATAGATCTCATTTTGACTTCACTCACTAATATTTATTCAAAGTTTGTGGCTATTATTACATGAACAAGAATGATACGATAATCCCAGAATTGATCAACATGCTGAAAACAGTAGAACCTAAGGTCAAGCAGGATTAGAAAAATCTACTACTAGTTGACAAACCAAACCTTCAAAGGGTAAGACCTAGAAAAAGAAGGTGTTGAAAGCTAAGAAAAAGATCAGTAAGAAGAAGAAAAATAAGAAAGGAGCTGCATATTTCCAATGTGGAAAACTAGGACACTGGAAAAGGGATTGCAAGGCACCTGTCTTTGAGCATGTGAAGAAGATCCCTGAGAAGGGAACTACTTTAGGTATGTTCATGATTGGAAATTTGACTACAGTTCCTTATGAGTCTACATGGGTATTAGATACTAGATGTGGTACTCATATCTGTACTTTTGTTCAGGGGTTGTGGAACCGTAGAAGGCTCGATAAAGAAGAGATGGACCTATGAGTTAGAAATGGAGCACGGGTTATTGCATCAGCTGTAGGAACATATAGTCTCAAATAGCCAAGTGTCCAAGTTTTAGAATTAAATAAATGCTATTATATTCCAGTTGTTACTAAGAATATTATTTCTAAAGCGTGTTTAGCAGCAGAAGGATTTGAAGTTTTATTTAATAATAAAGATTGTAAAATTCGTAAAAATAGTGTTCTTTATGGCAATGGAATTTTGATTGATGACATATATGTTTTAAATACTAAGGGTGAAACTTGAATGTGAATGATGCTAAGAGATTGAAATTAGATAAAGACAAATTTTCCTACTTATGGCATTGTCATTTAGGCCATATAAACAAAGCCTGCTTAACTAAGTTACACAAAGGACGTAACTTGGGCCCAATATACTGGGAGTCTTATGGGGCATGCGAACCTTGTTTATAAGACAAAATGATAAAGAAATCCCTTTAAGGTAAAGGGGAACGTGCCACAAGTACAGTGGTAATAATACACACAGATGTATGTGGCCCAAAAAATGTGTCTACACATGGAGGATTCATCTACTTCATATCTTTTATCGATGATTACTCATAATTCAGATATTTGTACCTTCTGAGGCATAAATCAGATAGTTTTGAAAAGTTCAAAGACTACAAGAATATAGTAGAGGAACAACTTGGAAAGAATATTAAGGCACTACGGTCTGACCCAGGTGGAGAATATTTAAGCCAAGAGTTTCAAGATTATTTAAATGGACCCCTCCTTATACTCCTCAGCATAATGGTGTATTTGAGAGGAGGAATAGAACTTTGTTAGACATGGTTCGATGATGAGCCAAGCAAGTCTCAGTAAATCCTTTTAGAGATACGCACTTGAGAGCGTAGTTTATATACTGAACCGTGTGCCCTCAAAATTAGTTGATACAACACCATATAAAAGGTGGTAAGGTAAGAAACCCTCTCTTTCTCACCTGAGAGTTTGGGGATGTCCTGCCTATGTTAAAAGAATAATGTCAGACAAGCTGGGAGCTAGGGCTGACAAGTGCTTGTTCATAGGTTATCCTAAAGAGACAGTAGGATATACCTTTTATGATCCTAAGGAACAAAAGGTGTTTATTTCTAGGACCTCTCAGTTCCTTGAGAAGGAACACATGCTTGCAAAAAGCAAGTGGGAGCAGCCTTAAATTTGAGGTTCAAGTAGGCCAACAAGATGATCAACTGATAATTCCTACGCCTGATACACAATAGAGTGTGATCAAGGAACAACCTATTACACAACAACCATTGCGTAGATCTGGTAGGGTTCCCAATGCTCCTGAAAGATATGGATTTTTCATCACGGATTATAAACAAATCTTTCTAATAGAGGATGATGAACCTAACACCTACAAGGAAGCAATGGAGTGCTCAGACTTTAATAAATGGTTAAAAGCCATAAAATAAGAAATTGATTCCATGTATGAAAACTAAGTATGGGAATTGGTCGATGCACTTGATGAGGTTAGACCCATAGGTTGTAAATGGATTATCAAGAATAAAACTGATATGGATGGTAATGTAATTACCTATAAGGCAAGGTTGGTGGCAAAGGGTTATAGTCAAAGATCTATCATGTATGTTATGGTATGTACACAGCCTAATGTCTCACACGCATTGAGCATCACAAGCAGATTTCAATTTGATCTAGGTGAGAAGCACTGGAAGACCTTTAAGAATATCCTTAAGTACTTGAGAAGGACTAAGGATATGTTCTTAGTATATGGAGGAGGTGATCTCATAGTAGAGGGATTCACAGATGCGAGTTTTCAATCTGATAGCGATGACTACAAGTCACAGTCGGGTTACCTATTTTTGTTAAATGGAGGGGTAGTTGTTTGGAAGAGTTCTAAATAGGATACGACTATTGATTCAACCACTGAATCTAAGTACATTGCTGCTTCAGAAGCAGCAAAACAAGCTATCTAGATGAAGAGATTTATTGGTGGTCTCGACGTGGTATCTAACAGTGAGGATCCAATTGTAATATATTGTGATAACACTGGGACTATTACTTGGGTAAAAGAACCACAGTCTCGTTAGAGAAACGGACATGTACACAGAAAATATCATATAGTTCAAGATATGATAAGGGATAAGGATATACAGATTGAATATGTACCCACAAATCAGAACCTGTCAGATGGTCTAACCAAACCTTTATCATAGATTAAGCATGACCAACATGTTAATAGTTATAGCTTACATCACGTAGCTAATTAGCTCTAATGCAAGTGGGAGATTGTTAGACAAGATATATGCCCTAGCGGTAATTAGAGCGATATGTCTTAGTTAGTTGTAATTGTATAAAAAAATTATATTGATAAAGGCATTCTTTTGTTGTATCAATGACTGTGAAAATATATTACGACTTGTATAAAATATATTCATTGATGTGCTTGCAAAACTCCATGACATAATCATAGCACGTATTGCAAGGGCATAGTGAGACTATGTTGGTGAGAACTAGTTCATGTACAATTATGATTTGTCTAAATATCCCTGGTCGTAGTATCATCAAGACTGGACATTGTTGAATACGGATAGATGAGCATGTATCGTCATACCTCTTGAATATGATTCAGAGTAGCATATCTCCAGTGCTAGAGGGTGGTACCTTGGGTTAACACATAAATGTAATTGGGGAAATACATTGGAGATTGCTATGAGACAACACTCAGTAATCTATATTATGTGTTGGTATTTTAATTGTCTCATTGCAATAGCAATACAAATATCCTTACACCTGAGATACTAGTTACCTTGTTCAGATGTGGCTATACTTTGGATTATACCTATACATTCTATGAGATTGGATGCCACGGATAATTATGGGGTATAGTTGATGTCTGTCCGTTGGTAAGCTAAGTAGTCAAGATGGAATCAATCACTCTATTATAGCAATATAAGGGAGATGTACCTTGGCCAATTGTTAGAAGTGACACACTCATAAAACTCTGATTAGAGTATTAGTTGATAGGATGGGATCTTGATCATCACATTAAATGGTTGAGTAGTGTACTTTGGCAGCAAGACTAAACCACTAGGGTATCTATTAAAGCTACTAGTGGACTAACACTTAAACCAAGTCTTAGAAACTAGATGGTACTTAAGTTGATAGAAGGAGTGAACTATATTTATACTATTGCAGAACCGGGATTAAGTCACATACACATGATGTTCCAAATGTTGAGGGTTTATATGCGTTTGCTAGATTGCCACTATGACCGATCAAAGTAATTGGAGTCCATAACGGTCTAGAGCTCTGAGCCAGTCAATTCCTGAAAGGGATTGAGCCGGGTTAAACTTTTAGAGACTTTATATTACGGGATCCTATAAGGTCACACACTTTGAGTTATGATCGAGCTATGTAAAGAATCGTTAGACTAGGTCTAATCTAAAAGAGCGAAGAAATATAGTTAGACCGTAACATATTAGTTAGACCAATGTTCATTGGTTGGAGCAATGAACCTGATAAATAATAAGGAGGATAAATTAAATAAAGGAAAGACTAGACTGAATTTAGGGGGATTTATCAATATTGGATGTTGCATAAATCTGCGCAAGTGGGTCTATAAATGTACTGTAGGACAGTACATAAAAGACATGCTTATGGGCCACAAGGTAGCACAGTTTGGAATGGTGTTGCGGCTTGCCCGTAGGGCACGCGCAAGCGGGCTGCAAAGTGTAGCACGTATGGTGCATGCACAAGCCCAAATGGGCCGCGTTGGCATGCAGGCCATCTGGGCTTGCGCAGCGTGAAGCACATCCCAGAAGGGGCTGCGCACCATGCGTAAAGCTGCACATGAGTGCAGCCTTTTGGGCTTAGGCTCCTGCGCAAGCCCACAAGGGATTTCTAGCCGAATGGCTAGCAGTCTCCTAGTCAGGCTGGGAGCTTGCTCCTTAAGCAAGCTCCCATTATTTCTGTTAGTTTCCAACTCTTCTAGGGTTTTAATTAAATACAAGTTTACCCTTTTTATTTCAATTCTAATTGGTTAAGTTTAGGGACTTTATTGTCCTTTGAATAATTCCTAATCACTATAAATAGAAGCCTCCTCCTTGATTATTTTTTGTCCTGAATTTCATAATCCCTCTCTTGCTGTCTTATGCTCTTAGTTGTTCTGATTCTTAACAGTAATCCGTTGAAAGACGTATTTACTTAGAATAGAAAACTAAGTGAATTTCTTTTAGAATAAATTAGTAGGGAGGAGCTAGCCATTCTCCGCTCTTTTATCGGTTCTTCCTTTCTAGAAGGTTATGGTCGGTGGTGCTCGTGTGGACTATTTATAGAGGGCTTCTACTTTGGAGTCTGTGCATATAGCTGAGGGGTCTTTCTACCGACTACGGGATTCACGCTTCAACTGTTAAGTGGTTAAATTATTATTAGGTACTTTTAATAAGTGTTTATGACCTAGAATAATTTAAGACTACCACTATTATCAATCATGCCATGCTTAGGAGATCCAAGGAACTAGATTAAATATTTGAATTTCCGCAGCGCATATTTTACTTTCCAAAGCCTTAATCTAGACCAATAGGGCCTTGATTTAGAATTCCATTCTCAAGCCCAACCCGGTCTCCCCAGTAATATTTATATATATATACACATATTATTAAAAATGAATTATTTATTTGTTTATTAATAATTTTTTATGAAAACCTAGAATTATATAGCTCTGCGCGTTACAACCTGTGACTGTGAGCCTAGAAATGGCTCAAACAAAACATATTCTTTAATAATTAATAATATATAATTATATATTTTTAATTAATAATATACATATATTAGCCGAGCTTGGGTTTGTTTATAAAACCCAAGGCCAACCCATTATATGTTTGGGCTTTGACGGGCCTGGGCTGGGTTAGGCTTATACCAGTATATATTTGTCCAAGCTCGACCCATAAATGTCAAGCCTGGGCGGGTCAATTGGGCTGCAGGTTGGTTGAACAAGTCTAGTAAGCAATGGCATGGGCACATGGAATACAATCAAACTAAAATCTGTTACACGAGCAAGTCATCTTCTCTAAGTGAAAAATGTGATCAGTACCTTTAAAAGAAATTTTATGAAGATGACCAATAGCAGGAGTGACCTAATTAATAAAAAAAGAACATAAAGTAAACACGAGAGAAACTGTATACCAATATACATAATAAATATTACAACTGTACCTTCATTCTTGCAGCAAACTCAGCATTCACCCTTAAAAGATTTTCATGATGTTGAAACAAAGGTGTGAGAGTCTCTGTTGCAATAATCTTTTGGTCGTAAGACATATCTTGCATCTTGTTGCGATTATATAAAACCAGTATTGAAATTGGGAGCACTTTAGCAGCCTTAAAAATGGCATTAAGGGACTCGACCGCATTGAAAGTCATAGCATTGAATCGGTTATAGACCCAGTGAACCCTACTCCATATATCATATTCAACATCATCTGATTGAAGATATTCTGGAATACACCGAATGATCTTTTTCAATTGTAAGATAGTCTTGTCAAATTCTTCAAGTGAGTATGCTTATGCAGCTTCCATAAAGTACTTGGACATATCAGAAATGTTGGTCTTGTAATTATGCTTCAGATTCTAAAGAAGATGCACGACATAATAACAATGAGGCACTTGAGGATATAAAACCATACGAGCATTCTGGATGCTCTTATGCCTATCTGAAACAATAATCATATCCTCTCTAGTAACGAACGTGCCTTTGAACTAAGCTATAACCATGTCTAAGAGGCATCCTTCTCACCATCTACAATAACAAAAGCTAAAGGAAAGAGACTCTATGCAAGTTAAGTTATTAAAGATATAAGTTAGAATAAACAAAAACAAGTGTACGTCAATATATATTGTGTAGATTAATGTGCACATATAACTAACATAGATACAGATGAAAGTTAAAATAAGGTTACGTTCATAATAATATACATCAACAATAATGATATGTGTTAACTACAGATTGTATATTAGTATGGTAGTGAAAATACAAATTACTCACGTGCAGCATCTTGAGCACAAGGGTACCACCATAACACGTTTCAAGATGGTCTTGTACATATTTCTTCACCACAAATTCCTTCGTATGTGCAGAATTGGAAGCTTTGACAATTCATTTACAATTATCATCAGCACAACGAACATAATATTTATTGGAGTCAGACCTCAAAGTCTTGAACTAGAAATTATTATCTGATGAATGAAGACACAAAGCTCCCTTCAATGTATCTTTGTCTTTGAACCTCTGATGTACAAAAAAAGATGGTGTAATAGATTGAGATATGTCATTCACACTAGTGCCACCTTGCTCATAAATAGATTGAATAGGATTATTCATCTCAATCCATGTGGAAGATGTAAGGAAGTCTATGAACTGAGTCTCGTCATCAATTACATCAAAGTTACCATCACTAAGGAGTGTTGGTTGGTTGCAAGTATCATGAAAAGAGCCAATGCATTGGTCAACTACTGTTAGAAAAGAAAAGCATAAATGAGCACAAACGAAAGATATTAGAAATATACATGTAGGATCGGGTCTCTCGTGCTGTTCTAATCTTACAGTTTGGGCCACTTAAAACAGTCGGGGAACTCCGCTCGCAATATTTTAGGAGAAAAGGGAGATTCATTGTCCTCTATTTTAGGGATGGCCAGCTCCATTCCCATATCGCCTAGAAGGGCCTTCACATTTTTTATAACATTACTTGCCCACTTGGGGGCCAGGTTCCTCTCGACCTCCTTGATTACTTGCTTTGAGGCTATGGTTTGGTCCGACTTGGCCGTCAACCTCTTGGGTTCTTTCATTGAAGAATTGACTAACCCACTAGACGAGTTATGCCGAGGCTTTTTCCATGCCTCCTCTCGTTTTTGCTCCTGCTCGCGCTCATGTGGGTGAGTGAAGTTTGTATGACCTTCGCTTGCCGTGGTCGCTCCGGGTCTGGGTTTGAACCAAGGCCGTGGTTTATAGCTGCTCGGCTCTTTATCGAGACAATGGTACCTTTGTTCGCAGAGGCTCAACTCTGGTTGGTAATTTGATTCATTGAGATTTATGAAGGCTCCGTCATGCTGACTCAGATTGTACGTCAAACTTCGTTTCAAACCTCTTAAGCCCCTCTACGCCGATCCTGAGTGAGCCGAGGTAGCTGCTTTCCTCTCTAGGTTTACAACTTTACTTTCCATGGCCAAACGCTTGGCATTTAGATTTTTTACTAAGTCTTCCATGATACCCATCTTATACATAACTGCCTTTGTGAGCGTTGCCAGCAGCTTCAGGTCGGAAGAGGCGTTAGGTTTGGACACCATCGCATCAATCTACGTGTCAAACTCTGGTCCTAGGATTGTGTTATCCATAGTGTTCCCCGAAGCATCGACATGCTTCAGAGAGATGATCGGCTCTCTCGCCGATCCTGGCGTTGCCGTCGCATTACTTTTGGTCACGACTGATTTCAAGACTGGCTTCTTCTTAGCGATGCCTTCCATTACTGTTGCGAAATTCGATGCAGAAGAATAACTCGAAGGGATCTCAAAATGGAAAAATGAGTTGTTATGTTCAATCCATGCTAACCACACCAATTTGATGTCGTCGGAACCGAGACATAGGGTCGGTTCGGCTCGAGAGAGCCGGTGGTACCTACGCAAGGAACAAATGGTTAGAGGGCCAGGTCGGGCGAGCCGACGTAGCCTCTCCCACACTCAACTCAGTACTTAGCATGGGGGATGATGTAAGCATTACTAAAAGGGGATGAATAGTGAGTGATTAATTTCCTAGGGATTTGTGTCATTATTCCTTATATTGGGGGTGTGGGCCATAAGATGGGTGCCATGTGTCCTGACTTGGTAGGCAAGAAATGCTTAGATGGTTGACTTGTGGCCTTGTCCTTTTAGCTTGGTGAGAAAGTTTGGTGAATGGGCTTCATGTGCCTCATTGATGTTTGAGCTTTTATATACCTTGTTGTCAATAAGTAAGCATCAACACCACTACACTACACAAACAAAGCCCCAATGGATAGATAAAATAGAATTTCACTTAGTACAAATGAATAATCTTAGTATTGTAAAATAAATACATAAAAGCAATACAAATGTGTTGTTGACATTGTGTGTAAGTCCACTTTATATTATAAGCTACTTGTTGCAAACTTCATGTAGTTTACCGTGACAATAAACTTTTCAGTGTGGATCAATTAAGTGCGTAATAATTAAGAGAGTTTGACGGTAGATCAAAACCTATGATTAGATACAGATTATGTTTCGAAAGCAGACTAAATTAGTTTTATATCAATTGAAAAAACAAAGAAATCCCTCAAAAATATATTACACATTCTTTGTCAAGAGTTTGTGAAATGAGTTTGAATAATAACAGGCCAAGTGACTCCTCTACAACGAATAATTAAGCAGAAATTACATATGACAGCTGCTAGTTAACATTTTAGGTGTCTTAATATGCATATAGCATATTAGACTAATGCAATAATTTTACAAAATAAAGCAAGAACAATGTGTCATAATATCATTGAACCGATTCAACAGCACATAACACTGCAACTAGAGCATGAGTCACATACAAAAGAGTGAAACTAAAATGGTCCAATTTGAAGCAGCAAGCACACGGTATTATTTACTAAAAGGCGAAAGAATAGTTAGCTTTGTGCATTCTTTTTCACTATTTACTCACCTACGACATTCTTTTTTGCTATTTAGAGTTGGGTCTTGATCATGGTAACTGTATTGAACATCTTCTCTGTTTCTAACAATGGAAAGTAAAATATGATGGCACGTGTTGAATTCAATACAAAAAAATTAAATTTAAAAAGACAATAGTACTAGATGTATTAGCATAAAACTATTCAAAACAACATGAAGGTAGCAAGCTGGATTTTACCATAGAGGTTTTGATCATAATACAGTGACCTAATAATAATAGGAAAAGTTTTTTGGTGGTGTTTTCAACACTACCCAAATAATGGTCAAAATATAAACATGACACATTGTATAATTACAGCAATGTAATTAAGAAAATGACTCTTTGACCACATCTACAATTAAGAGGAATTTACTGATGTAGTACTATAATAGATGGAACTCATCTTATATACTTATTGCTACTACTTACATTACAATAAGATTGAAAACATGAATGTAAGATCTGATTGTTTTACCAGATTCTGTTATAAAGATGTTGTATAATAGTTTCAGCACTAAAAGCTTCTATTTAGTATTGTTTGATGCTATTAAACCCAATTTCCAGTTGTTAGCAACTCAATAGGAGATTGTTTTTATTTAGCAAAAGGAGCTGAATTGCAAGCTAATCCTTGGCAATGGTACATTATTATTCAGCAATCTTTGGCTGTTGTGAACTTGTGCTTCAAAATGAACCTTCCCAAAACGATTCAAGTGTTTCTGAACAATATTCTCTCTGACATCAAATATTTAACATTTAATATGAATTTTCACATTTCCTAGGTTAAGTTTGAAAAAAAAAATTAGTAAAATTCATCCACAAGGGAAAATTAGTAAGGACATCTGATTGGTATGCATTAAGATGAATTATATATTAAGAGATTTACCAATTGATCTGTTTTTAATTAACAACTACGAATAGAAAATTTTTTTTAGACCTGACCTGATTGGGTTGTCAATCCTAAAATCATCAAATACATTCAAAGAGAAAATTAGGAGAAATCGTACTAGTGGTCAAGGCCAAATAATACTGCCCTAAACTTGTACAGAAAACCACAAGACAAGCATTTTCAACAGCAACACCAGAATAGATACATGCATAACAGAATGCCATAAGATTTATACATTGTTGAAAACGTGCTCCAAATATGAAATTTTAATATATTTTATTGTTATTAGATTTTATTTATTTTAAATTAAATTTGATAATTAATTTAAATTAGTTTGAGATTATGTCAGATACTTTGAATTATTGGCATATTCCTTTTTAACCAATTTGATAGTGGCACTAAAATAGGATTTTGGTTTGTTTGTATCTCTATAAATAGAGATATACATTTTTCCTTTTAGAATATATCATTCAATAAAAATGTAGAGGTTAATATCAATTATGCTTCTCTTTAATTTCAGCTTTCTATTTCTTGAAATGTTTCAACATACACGACCTTGCTTTTATAGGCTATGTATATTTTGAAAGAACCTCGTCAGTCTTCACTTTTCAACATTGTTGATTGAACTTGTGCATCTAATAGTGATTGTTAGAGTAAACTGCAATTGCACATTTTTCTATCAACCAATACTTACAATATTATTAATAGCCTAACAAAAGTCCGTCTCATAAAACCACAGGCCATGAAAAGAGATGAGCTGCAATTCTCAGAATGTAGTGAATTCTAATAAATACTGCAATTTGACAAAAAAAAAAAGAAACTAAAACTAGAATGAGAAGATGGAACCTCCAAAAATAGGCGTATGCCAGTAAAAGGCGAAAGAATAGTTTGCTATATGTTTACCTCATGGCTGTGTAGTTTCCGCACTGATTGGGCTTCCTTTTTTATACACAGGTTGATGTATAAGGCTCTTTCTCTCAGCAGTGTGGGATATTGCACCATTCTCTCGGTTGGAATAGCAAATGCTGTCTTTTATTGACTAAAGCTGCATTCTTCTACCTTTTGTTTTCTTTATTCAATGAAATGATCTACATTCAAATACATCTATTATTTCAATTTACAATTTTGATATGAAATACAAAAATGTCAGTTTTCATAGTGATTATAGCAGTAAAGCTTCTATTTATTATGCTTACTGCTCTTTGCTATAATAAACCTAATTTGGAGGTGTGGCATCTCAATTGGAGAGTATTCTTCAGCAAAGTTCACAAGCTATCCCTTGGCTATTTGAACTTGCTTTTGTGCTTGAAAATGGAAACAAGACAAGTTAAGTCTGTTAAAATAAAATGAAGGAATTGTATGTTTCAGGGAAATGATATACATCCAAGCATAACAAAAAAGTCCACCATATGTTGAGATTTCCATCATTCTTTAAGCTTCACCAGCTACACTTTTAAAATATATAAAAGTGAGTCGGTGAAATAACTAATACGACCATGAAGCACAAATACATTATACACTTTGGACCACAATAGAATCTTACTCAAATTTAGAATAATACTTCTTGGTTGTGCTCGATTCCGGTAACTTTGTTTTATGGAAAACTTTAATTCTTCCCATGTTGGCTGGATGTGATTTAGTTAAATTTGTTGATGTCACTTGTTCTATTCCTGCTGAAATCTTGGCTGATAATACACCGAATCCCGAATATTTGATTTGGAAACGCCAAGATCAACAAGTTCTTAGCTGGGTTCTCAATTCAATTTCACCTTCGATTCTCCCTCAGGTTGTTGGAGTCAAATCGGCTCATGAAGCCCGGGTCAAGCTCGAGACCACCTATTCGTCTGGGTCTAGGGCTCAGGTTCGTGACCTCAAACAACAGTTGAACAATTTAAAGAAAGGTACCGAATCGATTTTTGAGTATATGCAAAGTACCAAATTAATATTTGATAGACTTATCGGGTTTCAATCTAATGTTACGAATAATGACTTGATGGATGCTATTTTGGATGGGTTGAATGGCCTGAATTGTCCTTACCATGAGTTTTGTAGATCGGTAGAAGCTCGCATGACCGATGTTTCATATGATGATTTATTTGGCCTGTTATTTACTGAAGAACGTCAGTTGCGTAAAGACAAAAGTCATGTGGAGGACCTTAATCAGATTTCTGCCCACTACACTTGATCACAAAATTCAGGTGGTCGTGGAAGTGGGCGTGGCAGGCACCAACAGCCATACTGCTGCCAGCCCAACCACCACCAGTCCCTCGGTCAGTTTGGAAGCCCCAGGCAGTTTCATGCTCATGGCCAGCAACTATTCGGCCAGCAGCAGCTTTACCGTCGCCAATCATATAACCCCGGGCTTCTCCTGACACCACCAGACCATTCTTCGGTCACACAACAGGCCCCTGTGGATGTTTCGACTCTAGTTTGTCATAAGTGCTAGGGAATGGGCCACTACTCCAGACAATGCCCTTCTCCTCGACTAAATACCCATCGCTCACAACCTTCTTCCAATTTTACAACAATACATCCTACCGATCAATCTTGGATCATGGATAGCGGCACTACACACCATCTCACCTCCGAGTTAGGAAACCTTCACCTTCATTCTGTGTACACTGGCCCCGAAGAAGTTCAACTAGTAATGGTTCTACTCTTCCTATTCGTCATGTTGGTTCATCTGTCATTCCTAATACGTCGTTAAAATTACATCATGTGTTGCATGTTCCAAAATTAAATTCAAATTTAATTTCTATTGGGGCTCTTACAAAAGCTAATGACGTTTCTATTGAATTTTTTAATGATTGTTTTGTTGTAAAGGACCTTCTTTCCAAATAGGTGATACTTTGAGGCCAGAATAGGGATGGGTTGTACACCTTGGCGTCTTCGTCTCTTGCTCCAGTTAGATCTCATACTACCTCATTGACTACGTGGCATGAGAGGCTTGGGTGTCCTTCCTTTCCAGTTGTTAGCCGGGTTATTCGTCAAAATAATATTAAGTTTTTAGCACAGTCGTCTAAGTGTTAGTTGTGTCCGGATTGCTCCGTTAGTAAGAGTCATCGTTTACCTTTTTCTGTTTTAAAGTCTGTTGTTTCGGGACCTTTAGATTTAATTTGTTCTGATGTGTGGGGACCGCCCCCTACTCAATCACATGATGGTTATTCTTATATACTTTTTTATCATCATTTTAGCAGATACAGTTGGATTTATTTTATGGAACATAAATCAGATGCACTTTCTTTGTTTATTCAATTTCGTACTACAGTTGAAATTTTTTTTGATCTGCCCATTAAATGTTTCCAATCTGATGGGGGAGGGGAATTCAAACCAATTCATACATACCTTCAACAATATGGTATTTAATATCGTATGTCGTGTCCCTACACTCCCGAACAAAATGGCAATGCTGAACGTAAACACCATCATGTAGTTGAAACTGGTCTCGCATTGCTTCATCGTGCAAATATGCCTATGCAATTTTGGTCTTATGCTTTTGATACAGCTTTGCTTCTCATTAATCGCATGCCTTCCAGTGTTATTAATTTTGATTGTCCTTATTGTCGTTTGTTTAATGAATCACCCGATTATTCGTGTCTCCTGGTGTTTGGTTGTTTATGTTATCCGTGGTTGCGTCTGCATGTTTCACATAAGCTTGATTATCGTTCTCGCCGTTGTAATTTTGTTGGATATAGTCGTGTTTATAAAGGCTATCGTTGTTTTGATCCATTCTCTAACAAAATTTTTGTCTCACGTCATGTTTTATTTGATGAACAAGTTTTTCCTTACTCGGATATCGTGAAGCCCGCTAATCATGATCTTGTAACCAAATCACCATCACCATCTATCACTATTCAACAACGCCTAGTACCTACTCCTATACTACCAGCTCCCTTGCGAACACCTAACCTACCACCTAACCCTCCAATTTCAACATCTCAAAACCCAGCAGTAGCACCTACCCCTACCCCACAAACATTGTTGCTTCCTCCTCTCACCCAAGCTCCCCACTTACCATCCTCATCACAAACAACGACTTCCCCTACACCACTACGCAAAACCAAAACATTATCCCAAATTTATGCCCAAACTGAATCTACCTCTCCGGGTCTTTCCCTTGCAGTTGACTTACAAAAGTCGAGTCATTCATCGAGTTCTTGGGTTATTCCTTTTGATTCAGAATCTACACCTCGGCTTTCTCGTGCCATGCCCGTAAAACTGATCCTTGAGCATTGTATACTAGTACCACCCCGGCTGATCCTACGTGTCATACCGAAGCCATGAAATTCCCATATTGGCGGGCAGCCATGTCAGAGGAATTTTCGACCTTAATACATAATGGTACTTGGGAACTTGTTCCATCAAATAAGGCATCTAATATAATTGGGTGCAAATGGGTGTTTAAAACAAAAATGAAGGCTGATGGTACAATCGAACGACATAAAGCTCGCCTCGTAGCAAAGGGTTTTCACCAATGCCCTGGCATGAATTTTATTGACACATTCAGCCCAGTGATCAAATAGGTCACCATTCAGCTTCTCCTTTCCTTAGCTGCGAGTAATTCATGGTTTATCTCTCACTTGAATGTCTCTAATGGCTTTTTACATTGGCACCTAGATACTCCAGTCTATATGATTCAACCACTTGGCTTCAAGGATCCTAGTTTTCGTACTCATGTTTGTCAACTTCAAAAGTCGCTTTATGGTCTCAAACAATCACCACAAATGTAGAACCACAAGCTCACTTAGTTGTTGAATGATTATAGTTTTACAAGTTTGAGGGCGGATGTATCACTCTATTATTTCCGACATGGCACGTGTATCGTGTTTTGTTTAATATATGTTGATGATCTCTTAGTACTTGGTAACGATACAAAACAAGCTTCCCATTTGATCTCCTTCTTGCAGTCTCATTTTGCTATTAAAGATTTGGGTCCGGCCAAGTATTTTTTGGGGATTGAGTTTACTCATCACAGTGGCAATTTGTTTCTTTCTCAACGAAAGTATGCAGAAGACCTTTTAGCTCGGACGAATATGTCAGTGGCTAAATCAGTATCTACACTTGCAGCCAATATTAAGCAAGCTGATCTTGATTCCAGCAAGTATAGTGATGTTACTCATTTTCGTATTTTGGTTGGTGGTCTTCAATATCTCACCATTACTCGTCCTGATGTGTATTTTTCTGTAACTAAAGTTGCCCAGGCTAAGAATTCTCCAACTACTACAAGCTGGCAGGCACTCAAACGAATATTACGGTATCTTTAGGGTACAATCACATATGCCTTGCATTATTGTTGGCAAATTAGCGTCAGCCTGGATGGTTTTTTTATTCTGATTGGGACGGTGACACCACAGACCGTGGGTCGAGGACGGGGTACTGGATTTTTCATGGCACTAATTTAATCTCATGGAGTTCGAAAAAGCAAAGGATAGTCTCTCGGTCTTCGATTACCTTGGATTGAATTGCTCTTGCGAGAAATTGGGTTTCCGATTGACAAACCACCAACTTTATGGTGTGATAATTTTCTTGGATGGAAGAGGAAAAATAATCAAGCAAAAAATGCTCAAAACATAAAAATGAGTAATTCATACTAATTTTATTACAATACACTCATAAACTCTTATTATTTTTTCATTCTCTTACACTCTTTAAAATAGAAAATTACATTGCCTTATATAGGCATTTGATGAATTCTGCAATGACCCTATCATTTTCTCAATAATTCAATCTATTACAAAATTCAAATTTAGGTTTAACAACTTACTTTAATTTTCCACAAAATCCAACTAACAAATCCTACAAAGTCTAAGTCTCCTACTAATTCAAGTTTCCTAACAACATAACAATGCTTACCAATTTTTTTCAAAGTCCAATTTAGGTGGCCGCCTATTTTTGACCTTTTTTTCATTATTTTTATCAAATTAAGTTTAATAATTTTAACATTCCCCCGTAAACTTAATTATCCGTTATTCCCAATAACGCTCGCAATTGATTGAACACGTTATACTTCAATGGCTTTGTAAAGATGTCCGCTATCTGATCTTGTGTTTTGACATACTTCAATGTGACTTCCTTCTGCTCATTACACTCTCAAATGAAATGATACCTTGTATCGATGTGTTTGCTTCGATCATGGAAGACAGGATTTTTCACTAACGCCAATGGCGATTTGTTATCGACAAAAATATTTGTTGGATCATGTTGCGTCATTTGAAGTTCTGTTAATAGTCTTCTCAGCCATATTGTATGACACACACATGATGTTGCAGCAACATATTCAGCTTCACATGTTGACAACGTCACTATAGGTTGCTTCTTTGAACTCCAAGTAAATGTCGTGTTACCGAGAAAAATAACAAACCCGCTTGTACTTTTTCGGTCATTTTTATCACCAGCCCAATCACTATCGCTATAACCAACTAATTTAAATTCATCAGATTTTGAATAATGCAATCCAAAATTAGTTATACCTTTAACATAGAGGAGTATTCTTTTCGCTGCATTCCAATGAGACTCCTTTGGTTCTTCCATGTATCTGCTCACTAGTCTGACTATATACAGAATATCTGGCCTTTTGCACGTCAGGTATAAGAGACTCCCAATCAAACTTTGCAAAATTGTCCGGTTCACCCTGAATCCATTTTCATCCTTGGTCAATTTCATACTGCATTCGGCCGGAGTGCTAACAGGTTTGCAATTTTCCATCTTAGGTTTCCTCCAGATCTCTTTGGCGAAGCCACTTTGACAAATAAAAATTCCATCATCACTTTGCTTCACTTCAATGCCAAGATAATACGACATCAGGCCAATATCAGTCATTTCGAAGTCACGAGTCCTCGTCTTCTTGAAATCATTAAACATTTGAAGATAGTTCCCGGTAAATATGAGATTGTCCACATATAAGCAAACAAGCAATATGTCTCCACCTTTCACTTTCATGTACAAGGCATACTCGTGTGGGCACTTGACAAATCCATTCTCGCAAAAGTATTTGTCGATGTGGCTGTTCCAAGCTCTTGGTGCTTGCTTAAGTCCGTACAATGCCTTCTTCAGCTTCAACACTTTTCGTTCATGACCTTTGACAATGTAACCAGGTGGTTTTTGGACATAGATCTCATCCTCCAAGTATCCATTCAGAAATGCTGACTTTACATCCATTTGGTGGATCTTCCATCCATTTTGGGTAGCGATTGAGATCACCAGTCTGACAGTCTCCATTCTTGCTACTGGTGCAAATACTTCATCATAGTCAATACCGGGTTTTTGACTATATCCCTTTGCGACTAGCCTCGCTTTATGTCGAACGATTTCTCCATTTGCATCCTTCTTTGCCTTGAACACCCATTTGACTCCAATGGGCTTTTTGTCAGCTGGAAGTTTAGTCAACTCCCCCATCTTGTTTTTCTCAATTGAATTGATCTCCTCCTCCATAGCTTTTCTCAATTTCTCATCTTTCATGGCTTCTTTAGCATCAATAGGTTCACTGTCAATAAGATGACAATAAAGAGTCAATTCTTCATTGAGCTCTCTAGTTGCATCGTAAAGATCTTTTACAAGATGAAATTTTCTAGGTCTTTCTCTTGGACTTTGACTTTCATCATCATCGTGTCCTGGAGATGCAATTGGAATGGGACTATATGACGTCGATGCTTTGCATGGCTCCTCCACATCTTGATCATTATTTTCGTCCATGGTTAAAGGATAAAAATTATAATTCTTCTGCTTGTCATTATTCCATTCCCAAATTGCTTCCTCGTCAATAGTCACATCCGTACTGATGATTGTCTTCCTTGTGTCAGGATTAAACATCTTATAACCTTTTGAAAATTCTGAATATCCTATGAACAAGTATTTTTTGCTTTTATCGTCCAGCTTTCTCCTTTCTTCATCCATAACATGAACATGTGCAACACTCCCAAAAACACAAAAATGAGAGATATTAGGCTTTCTCCCACTCCATGCTTCTTAGGGTATCATATTTGACACACTTGTTGTTGAAGATCGGTTCAAGATGTAGACAACACAATCAAAACCTTCTGCCCATAACTCTTTGGGCAAATTCTTGCTCTTTAACATGCTCCTCACCATATCCATCACGGTTCTATTCTTTCCTTCAACAACACCATTTTGCTGAGGCGATCTCGGGACTGATAAGAAATGACGGATTCCTTGATGATCGTAGAATCTTTTGAATTCATTTGACATGAATTCTCCCTCTCTGTCGGATCTTAAAGCTTTGATGTAATAGCAGCTTTCTTTTTCCACCATAGCTTGAAACTTTTTAAATGCTTCAAAAACTTCTGATTTCTCTTTCAGAAAATAAACCCACGTCTTTCTGCTATAATCATCAATGAATAATAAGTAATATTTGTTACCTCCCAATGATACTGGTGTCATTGGTCCGCAGACATCGGCATGAATAAGCTCAAGGGGAGCCTTTACTCTTGACATGGACTCTTCTGGAAAACTAGTTCTAGAATATTTTCCAACAAGACATCCTTCATAAAGCTGACGGGGTTTATTAATCAACGGAAGACCATGCATCATCTTCTTCTGGCTTAGCAATTTCAACCCTTCAAAATTGAGATGACCGAATCTTAAATGCCAAAAATTTGGTAATTTTTCTCCAGTAGTTGTCCCAAACTTAAAATGTTGCTTTTCATGTTTGGAACGTAGTAAACATTGCTGATGAATTGGTGCTCTCCATTCTTTAAACGAATAGGAATAGTTCCTTTTCCTTGAATAGGAACTCTTGAGGAATCCCCAAAAACAACATTACCACTGAATGACAGGTCCAGCTCTATGAACATTTTCTTATCTCCACACATAAGGTTACTTGCACCATTATCAAGATAACATATGTTGTTTTCTTGACTGCATTCACCTTCACGGGTTAGTAATACCGTGTCGGTTACGTCCTCCTCTTGAATGTTGTTCACCATTTCCTCTATTTGCTTTGGTGGGCTCCGACATTCTGCTGCACAGTGGCCATTTCGGGAGCAATTGTAGTATGGAACATTGGACTTGTCACGTCCATCATTATGCCTCCAGTTTCCTCTTCCTCGTCCACGTCCATGACCACGACCTCTGCCTCGTATGGACTGATTATCTCTATTATTATTTTTGCCTCTACTGAATGGTTGATTTCTGCTATGTCCTCTTCTTCCTTCATTTCCTTCACGGCCTCTACCATGTCCTCGTCCGTAGTGGCTAGAATCCTGGCTACTTTCACCTTTGACTGAAACCTTTATTGCCAAGACTTGTTCTACAGACTCTTCTCTTTATCTGTTTAGTCTCTCCTCACGTGCTTGTAATGAGCCAACTACTTCATCGATGATCATTTTACTTATATCTCGAGATTCTTCTATTGCCACTACTACGTAGTCAAACTTTGGTAGTAGTGACCTTAGAAGTTTTTCAACAACCCTGGATTCTTCAAGCTTTTCTCCATATTGCCGCATTTGGTTAGCGACAGATTTTAATCGTGAGGAGTAATCTATAATCACTTCTGTCTCCTTTATCTTCATCATCTCGAACTCTCCTCTCAACATTTGGAGCTGAACTTTTTGTACTTTCTCCTCTCCTTGAAGAGAAACTCGCAGTATATCCCAAGCTTGCTTGGAGGTGGTTGCTTCTGCCACCTTCTCAAACATAACATCATCTAACCCTTGATGGATGATACTAAGAGCCTTCTGGTCATTACGACGTCTCTTATGCAATCTGTCCTTTTCGACTTGCGACAGTTGTGCATCTACAGCTAGGACTTCGTAGCCTTTTTCAACAATATCCCAAACATTTTGGGATCCTAGAATGGCTTTCATCTTGATACACCAATTTTTGTAATTGGTTTTTGTAAGTTGAGGGAAAACGAAGGAAACACCGCTGAGATTCATTTCTACAGAGGGAATTTTTTTTCAAAGAGTACAGGGGTTGTTGCAACGCTTTTGAGTCTATTGCGACACTTTGGTGCGTCGCTATAGCTCCAGACAGATTTTGCAAGGAGAACAGCAAGGGAAAATATTTCCTTGCAGTTTTAGATGAACTTGAAAATTTTCTAGAAAGGAAGTACAGAGGCTATTGCAACGTTTTTTGAGTATTGGCGACACTTTATGCTAACTGCGACAATTTTTGCATTTTTTGCAACACTTCTGACAGCTTATTGCAACACTTTCTGGGCTGCTTCTGAAACTCTTTAAACTCGACTTTTTTACCCGGGGATTTCTGGGAAGAGGATTGGATACGAAATGGCTCTGATACTTCTTTGTTGGATGGAAGAGGAAAAATAATCAAGCAAACAATGCTCAAAATATAAAAATGAGTAATTCACACTAATTTTATTACAATACACTCATAAACTCTTATTAATTTTTCACTCTCTTACACTCTTTAAAATAGCAAATTACATTGCCTTATATAGGCATTTGATGAATTCTGCAATGGCCCTATCATTTTCTCAATAATTCAATCTATTACAAAATTCAAATTTAGGTTTAACAACTTACTTTAATTTTCCACAAAATCCAACTAACAAATCCTACAAAGTCTAAGTCTCCTACTAATTCAAGTTTCCTAATAACATAACAATGCTTACCAATTTTTTTCAAAGTCCAATTTAAGTGGCTGCCTATTTTTGACCTTTTTCTTTCATTATTTTTATCAAATTAAGTTTAATAATTTTAACAAATTTAAGCAAGACTTACTTAACTGCGAATCCGATTTTTCATTTGCGAACTAAGCATTTGGAATTAGATTTTCATTTCGTGCCAGAAATGGTTGTCTTGAAGGCATTATTTGTTCGTCACATTTCCACTGAAGATTAAGTTGTAGATTTTCTCACCAAACAATTGTCTAGGCATTGCTTTCAGACTCTTCGAGACAAGTTGGCCGTGGTTTCCAACCAGACCCAAGGGGGGTTAATTACGTTTCCTTGTTCGCATAGTTTTCCTATACTGTATAGGATTCTTATTTTGTATTATGTATCCTGTATCCTGTATGGTCATATAATGTAATATATATTAATACTTAACTTAGCCAACATAGACTCATAGATATTAAAAGTGTGTCAAGTACAAGTACAACAAGCCTGAATCACTGAATAAAGGAAACTGAAAGGTTATGTTCATTGGTATGCTTTCAATAGAATTTTAGGTACCAAATTTTAGTTTTTTCTATCATCTTATGTCCCTGATATGAACTGGTTCCAAAAGCATAAGTATGATAAAAGAAACACTCCTTTTAAGTTACTCATATACCAGTCATTAACTTCTGTTTCACAACTACTAATCAGCATACATAGTCGCACAACTTGAATTTGAAGTAAAACAACATAAAGACATCTTTGCAATTTTCAGCTAGATTTAAGCCATTTTAGGGCTGCAATTAGCCACAAAAACCTAACCTAAACAATAAAACCATGATGTAAATATTGATAAATAAACAAGCAAGGATGCTAACAGATCAACAAAAATAAGACCCAAGCAAAACCACAAGCTCTAGCTGGGCTTTCCAGGCCGTAATTGGGTTCGGTCAATTGTTTGAAGTTCAATTTAATATTACTAGGATAAAATTTTTGTATAAATTATATGTAAATGACTGACGGGGAAATTTTCAAACAAAAATATAGAAAAGATAGATATGAAACTAGAAATGGGCAGGGCCGTGCGAACGTAGTGTTGGAAATTAAAACACTCAAACAAACAACTTTTATTAAACTCAAAAATATTATAAGAACACTCTCACTCAAAATACAATACTACAACTCACTCTTTACTTCTTTTCTCTCTAAAGAAGTTCTTATTTTTGTTGATGCATAAACAACTAAACACTCACCTATTTATAGGTGAATATGTATCCTAGTACAAGGCTTATAAATTAGCCAAGTCACCTAAATAGTACAACCACAAAATACTAACCACATCTTACAACTAACACATTACTAACCACAACTTTCAACTAATATTCCACATATCACACTTACTTGCCACAAATTCAACTAACTCTCCACATTTCACACTTTCTAACCATTCATCAAACCTAACACAACTTTTTAACACATCATACATTTTCCATCCACAAAATAAAATCTACATACTCAAAAATATCTAAATAATTTACTACAATTTAGATTTATGGGCTTGGACTCAATTTTATTTGGTTTGGGTTTCTTGAGTTTTTTTTAACTTGCATCAAGTTTATGATCCAACACCCCCTCTTAAACTTGATCTTGTCATCCCAAGTGAACTTCTCACTCTGATGAAGTTTTCACTTGTCAGTGGTTTAGTAAAGATATCAGTAGCTTGATCTTGTGTCTTGACATATTCAACTTGTACCTCCTTTCTTGCAACACACTCTCTTATATAATTGTAGCGGATGTCGATGTGCTTGCTTCGATCATGGAATACAGGATTCTTTGCTAAGGCAATAGCTGACTTGTTTTCAACATGGATCTCAATCGGCTCTTATTGGGTCAAGCCGATCTCCTTCAATAAGTTTCTGAGCCAAATTGCATGACAAACACACGAGGTTGCTATAAGATATTCAGCTTCACACGTAGACAAAGTTACAATTGGTTGTTTCTTTGACATCCATGTGAAAGCAGTATCTCCCATGAAAAACATAAATCCACTAGTGCTCCTGCGGTTATCTAAGTCTCCACCCCAATCATTGTCACTATATCCAACAAGTTTGTAATCATTAGAAACCGAATAGAACAAGCCAAAATCGATTGTACCTTTCAAATAGCGAAGAATTCTCTTAGCAGCTTTGAAATGGGTAGTTGTTGGTGATTCCATGTAACGGCAAACTAACTCGACTACATAAAGGATATCAGGCCTCGTGCAGGTAAAATAGTGTAGACTTCCGACCAAACTTTTGAAAAGTGTTGGATCTACACTCTCACCGTCTTCATGTTTGGACATCTTGATCCCGTACTCCACTGGTGTGCTTATCGGCTTACAATTCTCCATCTTGAACTTTTTCAAGATCTCCTGGGCATAACTTTCTTGTGAAATGAATATTCTATCCTTTTGTTGCTTTACTTATATGCCGAGGTAGTACGCTATGAGCCCCATGTCTGTCATCTCAAACTCCTTCGTCATCACTTTCTTGAATTCATTGAACATTCTTTGCTTGCTTTCAGTGAATATCAAATCGTCCACATAGAGACACACGATCAAAATATCCCCAACTTTGATCTTGATGTACAAAGCATGCTCAAAGGGGCATTTATTGAAGCCATTTTCTCGGAAGTACTTGTCAATTCTGCTATTCCATGCCCTTGGTGCTTGTTTTAGCCCATAAAGAAACTTCTTCAATTTCAACACCTTGTCTTTATGGCCTTTGACTTCATAACCCAGTGGTTGCTGGATGTAAACTCTTCAAGAACTCCATTTAGGAATGCCAATTTTACATCCATTTGATGAATTCTCCACTTGTTTTGAGTCGCTAAAGAAATTATTAGTCTAACAGTTTCCAATCGAGCAACTGGAGCGAATACCTCATCGTAGTCCATTCTAGCTTTTTGACAATAGCCTTTTGCAACAAGCCCTGCCTTATATCTTTCGATCTCTCCCTTGGCATTCCCTTTGTTTTGTACACCCATTTGACACCTATCGCCTTGTGTCCTTTAGGAAGTGAAGTGAGTTCCCATGTATCATTCTTCTTATTGGCCTTGATTTCTTCGTCCATTGCATCTCTCCACTTTTTCTCTTTTGCAGCTTCTTGAAATGTCACTGGCTTGCAGCCTTCTTAATGGCCTTGATTTCTTCGTCCATTGCATCTCTCCACTTTTTCTCTTTTGCAGCTTCTTGAAATGTCACTGGCTTGCAGCCAATAAATAGATAAAATAATGTAAGATTGTCTAGCTGTTCAGTCACCTCATCGAGTTCTCAAAGACTTCTCGTATAATGTGCTTCTCTTTCATCTTTAGTCTCGCTTGAGGATGGAGATGATGATGATGATGATGATGACCTATCTCTATGAGTAGGAGAAGTTGGTGGAGTTGTTAGGCCTTGTTGAAGTTGTCTTGGTTGCTCAGGTGTTGTCGGCTCATCTTCCTCGAATGGAGAAAAATTGAAGTCTTCTATTTAAGAATCAAAGTTCCTTTCTCCTTCTTCATCAAATATCACATCTCGGCTGATCATAAATTTCTTCATTCGGATGGTATAGCTTATAGCCTTTTGAGCTTGAGTCATAACCGATGAAAATAAAACTTTTGCTTTTATCATCAAGCATTGTTCGATTCTTATCTGGTACATGAACATGAGCTACACTCCCAAAGACTCGAAGATGGGAAATTTTGGGCTTTCTTCTGCTCCATGCTTCTTGTGGTGTCTTTCCCCACACGCTTCTTATAGGAGAACAATTTAATAGGTAGACTACACATGCCACTACTTCTGCCCAAAACTCCTTGGGTAGTTTCTTGCTTTTGAGCATACCCCGTGCCATGTCAAGAATTGTTCTATTCTTCCTTTCTACCACACCATTTTGTTGGGGGGATCTAGGAACCATTAAGGGTTGACGGATTCTATGTGCTGCACAAAACTTGTTGAATTCATTGGATGTGAATTCTCCTCCTCGATCAAATCTCATGGCTTTGATCTTATGACCACTCTCCTTTTCCACGGCTGCTTTGAACTTCTGAAACACTCCAAAGACTTTTGATTTCTGCTTTAAGAAATATACCCATGTTTTTCTTGAGTAATCATCAATGAAAAGAAGGAAGTAGTTACTATTAGTGAGAGAACTTGGCTTGATAGGACCACACACGTTGGTATGGATGAGCTCAAGCGGTTTCTTGGCTTTATAGTCTGACTCCTTTGGAAAGCTTCTTCTGAATTGCTTCCCTTGTAGACATCCTTCGCACAATTGATCAGGATTATTGATACATGGTAAACGTCTAACCATTCCCTTCTTGGATAATAACTCCAATCCTCCAAAGTTGAGATGACCAAATTGAAGATGCCATAGCCACGATGCATCTTTGTAACACGCCTTTAAACACTTCGCAACATCGTGTTGAATGTTCAAAGGAAACATTCTATTCATTGACATTTGTACTTTAGCAATCACATCTCCTTTGCCATCTCTTATTAAAAGACTACAATCTTTTATGTGAATATCATAGCCTTTTTCTAAGAGTTGGCCCAAACTTAGAATGTTGCACTTCATATTAGGCACTTAGTAGACATTTGAAATTAATTGGTGGCTACCATCTTTAGCACGAAAGAGGATGTTACCTTTCCCTTACACCGATATCTTGCTGTCATCCCCAAATGAGACATCGCCACTTACTTCTTCAGTCAACTCCACGAATAAGCTTCTTTTTCCACACATGTGGTTGCTTGCACCGGTGTCGAGATACCATGTATTGTCTTGATGATCACTATTGTTATTGTATGCTAATAATAGCATTTTTTTTCTGCTCGATCTTCTTCTCCATGAAATTTGCCTTCTCTACAACTTGATCATTTCGAGCTTTACATTCTGAAGCATAATGCCCAAACTTTTGACAATTATAGCATCAGACTTGAGATTTGCCATACCTTGACTTTGAATTTCCTTTTCCACGACCTTGCATGGAGCTTTCTCCTTTCTTATAGTTGTTGTTGGAATTATTATTGTAATTATAACTCCATCCACGACCACAGCTTCCTCCTCGTCCGCGGCCTCGTCCTCTGCCTCTGCCTCTGCCATGGTTGTTTCTACCATTGCCTTGGCCTTCACTCGTATCCTTAAGTTGTAACTTGAGGAGTTGCTCAGAGATACCTTGCTTCTTCTTATGCTATTCTTATAGCTTGTTGTGATCCTTGGAGTTCTTCAATCATCATCTCCTCCAAGTCTTTGGTTTCTTCAATCGTCACCACGATGTGCTCAAATTTGGGATCCAATGAGCGGAGTATCTTCTCTAATATTCTTACATCTTCTAACTTCTCATCGTTTCTTTTCAATTGATTAAAAATGACTGCTACTCTTGAAAAGTAATCAGAGATAGACTCGGATGGTTTCATGTGCAAGGATTCAAAATCACCTCTTAGTGTTCGAAGACAGACGTTCTTCACCTTTTCGGCTCCTTTGTAAGAGGTTTGTAGCTTCTCCCATGCTTGCTTGGTAGAAGTTGCACTTGAAATCTTTTCAAAACCGTCATCATGTACTGCTTGATAGATGAGGAAGAGAGCTTTCTTGTCTCTCTTTCAGGAATCCTTCAAATTTGTAACTTGATCTGGCGTGAGAGAGGCTTCATTTTTGGGCTCCTTGAATCCTTTCTCTACGATATCCCAAACATCATGAGCACCTAGAAGAGCCTTTATCTTGATACGCCAATTGTCGTAGTTGTTGTTGTTGAGTGTTGGAACTTGAAAAGATGCCACGTTATTTGCCATCTTACTCAAATAGCTTTACTAGACGTACAGGAGCTATTGCGACACTTTCTGGAGTCTACTGCGACACTTCTGGATTCTACTGCGACACTTCTGGAGTCTTTTGCAACACACTGGACGTATTGCAACACTTTTGGCAGTCTACTATGACACTTTCTAGGCTCTTTAGCTATTGCAGCGCCTGGGCACTTTCAACTCGATTTTTCCGCACTCGGGAAAAAAATTCTTTTCGGGAGGAGGACTCGAGCTTTCAACCTAGCTCTGGTACCACTTTGTTGGAAATTAAAACACTCAAACAAACAATTTTTATTAAACTCAAAAATATTACAAGAACACTCTCACTCAAAATACAATACTACAACTCACTCTTTACTTCTTTTCTCTCTAAAGAAGTTCTTATTTTTGTTGATGCATAAACAACTAAACACTCACCTATTTATAGGTGAATATTTATCCTAATACAAGGCTTATAAATTAGCCAAGTCACCTAAATAATACAACCACAAATTACTAACCACATCTTACAACTAACACATTGCTAACCACAACTTTCAACTAACATTCCACATATCAAACTTACTTACCACAAATTCCAACTAACTCTCCACATTTCACACTTTCTAACCATTCATCAAACCTAACACAACTTTTTAACACATCATACATTTTCCATCCACAAAATAAAATCTGAATACTTAAAAATATCTAAATAATTTACTACAATTTGGATTTGTGGGCTTGGACTCATTTTTATTTGGTTTGGGTTTCTTAAGTTTTTTTAACTTGGATCAAGTTTATGATCCAACACGTAGGCCTCCATAGCAACAAATTATGATGTAGGCTCTCCTACTTGAGGAGACCTAGTGTAATGGAAGCCAGAACCCTAGGCCATGGGCCTTCTTGATCGCCCATTGAACCCATCCAGGAAAGTATGTTTCATTATCTCATTCTCTCATACTTTATACATGTGCTCACCATGCCATTTCATAAAATAAGCTATGTGGGATATCTAATGTTTCAAATTTGAGCATTGGATGATTGAATAGTATATAGCTTTGCTGCTCTCATAAATACATACCACAAATTACATTCTACTTAAAAAATTTAGAAAGAAATGAATCCATAAAAACAATACTATTAATTGAAACCAAGATTGCATATGACAGCTGCTAGTGAATTAGCTAGTAGTTAAAAAGGTATCTAGTACCATTGCTAGGTCACTTTGGTTCAAGCTAGTAATATGTAATATGCTCATCATTTATGATTTGTCTAATTATATATTTAGCAATTTGTAATTGCAGTGAATTGGAAATTAGTAATTGAAACTAATGTTCAGCAGTTTATAGTAGCATGTTCTGTATCAAATATGAATAAAGGTTTCGGAAAAGGCAAATATTGGCTTACTTGAGAGGTATATCTATCATGAATGTTGGCTTGCCTGGTGGTTTTCTGTTATAAACCTCAAATTGCATACATAACTGAACAAACAAGAGTGATTTCAGACAATTGCCAAGGATTTCTCCCTATCAATGTCTCAACATCTTCTGTAATCCTTGCAACTGTTGGTTTAGAGAAATCACTATACACTCTCTTTCTTCCTTACCAATCAATGGACTTCTAAATCCAATTCTAAATCCACTCCATTTTTTACACCAATATTCATACTGTTCACTGCAGATTATTTTACTACAATTTGTTTCAAGTCTCCAGAACTAGTAAGATCACCTGTTAACTCTACTAAATGACGAGGTCATCCAAACAAAAGGCCCAATTACAATTGGCCTAAAGACATAAAACTTGCTCCCCACTCCAAGATTATTCTACTTAGTTAATTCTTGCTCCCCACTCCAAGGCTCACATTTATTGCTTATGCTTGCTCCCCACTCCAATTTTACATTTATTGCATTTCTTATTTTCATTTAGAGAGTAGCCTATAAATAGAGCTTCATTTGTCATTTGTAATCAATCAATCATTCATCAATCAATAATATAATAAAAGAGTTTTCTCACAAATTAGGTTTCAAACCTTCAAGTGTAGCTTGAGAATTCTATAGGAAAATCTAATTTTTTGGCAAGTACAGATTGTGAATTTCTTCTTTGTTGGTTTTTAGGTCAAAACCTTCAACACTGCCTTCATGATCCTTTTCAGTTTGTTATCAGAGCTCAAAGTTTCCCTTTACACTCTTGACATCATGGTTTAAAATAAGACACTGCAGGAGAGAGTAGAAGCAATGGAGAAGCAGATGGAGGAATTTCGAACTACAATGGAGGAACGTTTAACAAGTATGCGACCAGAACTTCTCAATGTTGTTCGAGGTATCCATCTACAGCAAGCTCCCTTATAAGGAGCTAATATTGTTTAAAATCCACCACCACCACCACCACCATAGCAAGGAGAAGTAGAAGATCAAAATCTTATAATGGAGGAGGGAGTAGTCTAAGGCATACCCCTAGTGCATCCATATGTGCAACATAGAAACCTTAGATATCAACCAATTCCAAGGACGAGGCAAGCAGTACCTAAAGATAACTTTTGGGGTGATATAGAGGAGAACAATGATGATGACTATGTTGATTATTTAGAAAAACGTTCACCTGAAAGAAGGAGAAGGGCGATCGAAGCACCTTACTTTGGAGGTGATTATGGATTTGTAAGGGGAAGAAGGCCACGAGGTGGAAGGTATAAGGAAGAACCACGTGGTAGACGGTTTGTAGAGGACGAATCCTTTAAGATCAAGGTTAAGCTACCATCCTTTAGTGGAGATCTTGATATAGAGGAATTTTTAGATTGGGTGACAGAAGTGGAGAGGTTCTTTGATTATGCAAGTTTCCTTGACCATAAGAAGGTGAAGTTAGTGGCCTATAGATTGAAGGGATGAGCATCTGTGTCGTGGGAGCAATGTAATGAACAATGGAGGAGGAGTGGAAGGGAACCTATAAGATCTTAACAAACAATGAATGCGATGCTGAGAAGAAGATTCTTACCACCTAATTATGAGCAATATATTTACCAATCCTACAATCAATGCTTACAAGGAAATAGAAGTATACATGAATACACAGCTGAGTTTCATAGGCTATCCGCATGAGCAGGGTTAATGGAGACTAAAGTACAGAGGACTTCCCATTATCTTAATGGGTTACGACCTAACATATGAGAGAAGATTGGAGTATAAATGATTTTGATTATTCAAGACGCCCAAAATCTAGCGCTTAAAGTAGAGATGGATCTGAATTGGCCTAAGGATAATTATCGTGGACAAGGAGGAGGAGAGTCCAATTTTATTCGAAATTACCAAAGGCTACCTGAATGAGGAGATAATACAACAAGCGGGAATGGAAGTAAACCTACTTCGAGAAAAGCACCAGTAGTAGAACCAAGGTGGAATGCTACCATCTTAAACCAGTCTAAACCTACCAATCCTTATGCTAAGCCAGGCCCTTTTAGATGTTTTCGATGCAATGAGCCTGGTCATCGATCTAATGAATGTCCTAGGAGGAAAGTAGTTAATATGGTCGAAAAGTATGCTGGGGAGGAAGAAGATTTTGATGAAGACATCGAAGAGGTTTAATGTAAACCACTTGAAGGAGGAGATGTAGCTGAAGGACATAATATCTATGTCATTAGGAGGTTACTAATATCTAGCAAGGTTAACCAAGGGCAGTGTAATCAATTCTTAGAATAATGTGTCTTGCGCAGGGAGAGAAATGTAGCTTGATTATTGATAGTGGAAGCCAAGAAAAGATCATTAGTAAAAAAGCAGTAAAGAAATTTAGGTTAATCGCTGAAACACGCCCAGAACCATATAGTATAGGGTGGATAAAGAATGTGGGAGAGCTAAAGGTGACTCAGAGATGTCGCATTCCAATCACACTTGAAAGGTACAAAGATGAAATTTATTGCGATGTCATTGAGATGGATGCATGTCACATTTTATTGGTAAGGTCGTGGCAATTTGACAATGATGTGAAGCATTCTAGAAAGATGAACATCTATTCTTTTATCATGAATAAGGTGAAGTATCTACTGTTACCATTAAAGAGCAATCAGACGATTGATCGCCAGACTAAATGTGATGATTGCTGAAGAAGTACAATTGCCGTCTGTAGCACTAAAAGCTCTTTCCTTAAGGAGTGTGCAGAGAGTCAGCGGATCTTCTTGCTAGTGGCCACTATTTCTAAGAAGCTAACCATGATAACTACTATTATGCCGAGTGATGTGAAGGAGCTAATTGATGAATTTCAAGACATCTTCCCTAAAGAACTTCCAATAGGATTTCCACCTTTGAGGGACATCCAATATCACATTAACTTGGTGCCAGGAGCTAGTTTACCCAACTTGCTTCATTACGGGATGAGTCCAAAGGAGAATGAGATACTAAAGGAGCAAGTAGATGACTTGTTGAAGAAAGGACATATTAGTGAGAGTTTGAGCCCATGTGTCATTCCAGCACTGTAAACCCCCAAGAAAGATGGATCTTGGAGAATGTGTGTGGATAGCCGAGTAATTAACAAGATTACCATATGGTATAACTTTCCTATACCATGCCTACATAATATGTTAGACCAACTGACTAGCTCCAAGATCTTCTCCAAGCTTGACTTGAGAAGTGGGAATCATCAGATAAGAATCAAGGCTGGAGATGAGTGGAAAATTGCTTTGAAGATGTGGGATGGGTTGTACGAGTGGCTAGTCAAGCCATTTGGTCCCACCAATGCACCAAGCACATTTATACGATTGATGAACTAAGTGCTGAAGCCGGTCATTGGGAAATTTGTGGTTGTCTACTTTGATGACATACTAATCCATAGCAAGTCTAAAGAAGCACATCGAGAGCACCTAATGATAGTGTTGGAGCTCTTAAGTAGACATCAATTGTATGCCAATCCCAAGAAGTATGAATTCAAGCTAAATATGATAGTTTTCTTGGGGTATATAGTGAGCAGCGATGGAGTTTGTGCGGATGAGACAAAGATCAATGCTATCAGAGAGTAGCCAACTCCTAAAAATATCGGGGATATTAGGAGTTTCCATGGATTAGCTACTTTCTACCGCAGGTTCATCCGCAACTTTAGTACGATTTTAGCCCCTCTTATAGAATGGTTGAAGAAGGGTAGAGGATTCCAATGGGGGCATAAGTAAGAGACAATTTTGGCTTTAATCAACAAAAAGCTTAGTACTGCACCTGTGCTAGCTTACCCTGGTTTTGGGAAGTTGCTTGAAGTGGAGTACGATGCAAGTGGATTAGGATTTGGAGCAGTCTTAATCAAGAAAAACAACCAATTGTGTTCTTTAGTAAAAGCTAAGTGAGCCCCAACTTAAATGGTCAACTTATGATAAAGAATTCTATGCAGTAGTGAGAGCTTTCAAGATATGGGAGCACTATCTGATTGGCCAAGAGTTTGTGTTATATACTAACCACCAAGCACTGAAGTATTTGGGTAGCCAAAAGCAACTAATGAGTGCTATGCATGGTAGATGGTTAGCAGCATGTATTGATAAGTTTCCATACCAGCTTAGTGTCAAGTTAGGGACTCAAAACAGAGTGTCTGATGCATTGAGTAGGCCAGTGAACCTCATCTAGATAATCACTCTTGAAGTTGATACCTTTGAGCACCTGAAAGAGGATTACAGGGGAGATAAAGACTTTGGGGAGGTATGGATGAATTGCCAAGATAAGCCAAGCCATGGGGAGTACCACATCTTTGATGGCTTTCTTATGAAAGGCAATCAGTTATGCTTACTAGCACATCTGCCAGGGAGAAGGTCATTTGAGACTTACATGAGGGAAGTTTGGCTGGTCATTTTAGGCGCATTAAGACATATGAAATTGTTAGCAATCGGTATTATTGGCCAAAGATGAGGAGAGATGTCACAAGCATTATTGAACGATCATTTGTTTGTGAGATAACCAAAGGAGGTGCACAAAACATAGGTCTACACATGCCTTTGCCTGTCCATAACACCACTTAGGAAGATTTATCCATGGGTTTTGTATTGGGATTACCATGTACTCAACGAGGAATGGATTCAATCTATGTGGTAGTTGATTGATTCTCTAAGATGGCACGTTTCCTTACATGTAGGAAGACAAATGATGCTTCAGCTATTGTTAAGTTGTTCTTTCGGGAGGTAGTAAGACTACATGGAGTGCCCAAGACCATAGTTTCAGATAAAGACACAAAGTTCCTTAGTCACTTTTGGAGGACTTTGTGACAATTAATGGGGGCAGAACTTAAGTTCAGTACAACATCTCACCCTCAGACTGATAGACAAACTGAGGTAGTCAATCAAACTTTGCGGAATTTGCTAAGGAGCATCTGTAAGGAGAAGCCAAAGGCATGGGATTTTGCAATTGCCCAGGTAGAGTTTGCATACAATGGGGCAGTTCACTCAGTTACTGGGAGGTCTCCTTTTGAAATTTTGTACGCTCGAATTCCCAACCATGCTTTGGATCTTCTTCACCTTTGAGGAGGAGAAAAAGCAAATATATCTACTGAATGGATGCCTCGAGAAGCGCAAGAAGTGCATGCGGATGTCAAAGCCAAAATTGAGAAGAATAACGCCCGAGTCAAAGCTAAAGTGTATGAACATAGACGGGACGTGGAGTTTAAAGAAGGAGATTTGGTTCTTGTGTACTTGAGCAAGGAAAGACTCACTAGTGCAACTAACAGCAAGCTTAGACGACAAAAGTATGGCCCATTTAAAGTCATCAAAAGGCTTAGTCCAAACGCCTATACTCTTGAATTGCCTCTGTGGTTGGGAAAGATGTCTCCTTCATTCAACGTCAGAGATTTGTTTCTTTACAAGGAAGACACTCCTCTACCTTATCCCGATAAGTTTTTGGGGTCCAACACTTTTAAAGATGGGGAAAATGATGAGGTCATCCAAACAAAAGGCCCAATTAAAATTGGTCCAAAGATATTAAACTTGCTCCCCACTCCAAGATTATTCCATTTAGTTAGTTCTTGCTCCCCACTCCAAGGCTCACATTTATTGCCTATGCTTGCTCCCCACTCCAAGTTTACATTTATTGTATTTTTTTATTTTCATTTAGAGAGTAGCCTATGAATAGAGCTTCATTTGTCATTTTTAATCATTCAATCATTCATCAATCAATAATTTATTAAAAGAGTTTTCTCTCAAATTAGGTTACAAACCTTCAAGTATAGCTTGAGAATTTTATTGGAAAATCTAATTTTCTGGCAAGTGCGGCTTGCGAATTTCTTCTTTGTTGGTTTTTAGGTCAAAACCTTCGACATCGCCTTCACGATCCTTATCACTAAATCAATCGAAATATTAGTATAACTAGATGACTCATTTCTAACAATATTAAGCATTAAATAAATAACAGTTGAATTTTGTGCTTTGTCTGTGTAAAAGTCAAGTGCTCAATCTAATCAATTTGTTTCACAACTCAAGAACACAAATTATTAAATATAAATGGGACAATCTTATCAAAGAGTACTTGTTTCACGGCCTATTATGCACGTTGTTTGTGGAACCAGAGAACGTGTAGTCATATTGCCCATGACAAATTATTGCAGATAGAGACTCTATTACCCAAGTACCAGACTTCTCATATAACAAACATAATTACAATTATATTGCAAACTGTAATTTTTACACAACGATACTGCCACCCTTGAAATATTAACAATGAATTGTAGGGCTTTACCCTAAAGGGAGCCCTTCCAAAAATTCTCCAAGTCCTAAGGCAAGCCTAGGACAAGGAAGGGGTTTGGAAATAGTTTTCAACCAGCAATTGACGTGCCTCAGTTAGTACCTCACTTGCTGCATCATTGCCCCAAGAGCAAAGATACTAATTGAGTTTTTGAACTCTCCTTTTATAATGTGTTATAGTACTATTATATGTTCTATTCCGATATGGGAATGAGAAGCTCTATGATACTATGTATATAGTCTCTTTACAGCATTCTTTTTTAATACGCTTAAGAAAACTAAACATGTTGTGCTTAAGAAAACTAATCATGCAACAAAAATGTCTAATGATCCAGTGCATGGGGATGATGGATATTGTAAATTCAACAAAATAAAGTAATTTACAAAGACAATAATACTTGAACTAACAGCATAAACTTATAACACAATATTAGCATGTTTGGTTTTACTGTTGGTTATTGAGTTTTACTTGTTCCCCACTCCAACCATATTTTTAATTTGTTAATACTTGATCCCCACTCCAAGTATTATTCTAATTAGTTAAGTCTTTCTCCCCACTCCAAGTATTACATTAATTACAATATGCTTGCTCCCCACTCAAAGAAATAATTAACATTTTTCCTTTCTTTCATTTAGACTGAAGCCTATAAATTGAGCTTCACTGTGTCATTTGTATTCATCTCAAAATTTTCATCATCAAATAAAAGTTAGTTTAAATAAAACAAAAGTGTTCTTGCCTTTCTTTTTTATTCTCTCCAAATTTCTTCATTTGTGTATTTCTTCTTTCAATAGAAATAAATAGAGATCGACCTAGTTCGATAGTGTCAAAAATCAACAATGGTATCAGAGCGTGTTTCTTAAGGGCTGTGATTTATAGAGATGGCAGCAAATGTGAACTTGCCTTCACCAATGGTGTTTTTCGGAGAAAGTTATGACTATTGGTCTATGAGAATGGAATCGTATATTCTTGCTTGTGGTCTTTGGAGTGCTGTGGAAGTGGATTATGTGAAAATATTGCCAAAAAATCCTACCATACAGCAGATTAAGCAAGATTCTGAGGCCTTGATGAAGAATTTCTAGACGCTTTTGATCATTCATTCAGCCATATCCACAGACATCTTTCCCAAGCTGGTGGCCTTTAGAACGGCTAAAAAGGCTTGGGATCACCTGAAAGAAGAATTTGTTGGAAGTGCTAAGGTGAGAGGAGTGAAGTTATTAACTCTTAAATGGGAGTTTGAGTTAATGAAAATGCAAGATGGAGAAAGTGTTAAAACTACTCTTCTAGAGTTATGAATCTGGTTAATCAAATCAGATTACTTGGAGGGGACTTTAAGGATCAGAGAGTAGTGGAAAAGATGATGATCAGTCTACCTGAGAAATTTGAGTCAAAACTCTCAGTGATAGAGGAGACTTGTGACTTGGAAACGCTATCGGTGGCTTAGTTAATCAGCAAATTAGAAGCTTAAGAGCAAAGAGGTTCCATGAGAAGTGAAGGCATCGTTGAGAATGCTTTTCAAGAAAAAGGGAAGTAGATTGCTACGAGTTCAAAAGAAGGTCCTTTTTTGGAAGTTAAAGGAAAAGAATTTCCACCTTGTGCCACTCGTGGAAAAACAAATCATCTTGAAAGCAAATGCTGGAAAAACTTGCAATGTAAAATTTGCAAGAAGAATGGCCACATTGCAAAATATTGCTCGAAGAAGAAGAAGAACCATCCATCTTAGTAAGAAGGACAATACCAATACAATTTACAAGCTCAACAACAATAGCAAGCAAACTTTGTTGAGAATCATTACCAACAAGAAAGCCATTTGTTTATGGTTTCTCAAGATCATCATGTTCCTGGTACCAATATATGGTACATTGATAGTAGTTGTATTAGTCACATGGTAAAGGATCAGAAGAAGTTTTCTTGCTTGGATCACAACTATAGAATGAAGGTCAAGCTTGTAAATGGAGTGATTGTTGAAGCGTAGGGTAAAGGTTTTGTGCTGATTCAAAACAAACAAGGTACAAAGCTTATTACAACTGTGATACTCATACTTGGTTTGGATCAAAATCTATTAAGTGTGGCACAGATGCAAAATAATGGGTATTCAATTTTGTTTAAAAATGATTATTGCCATATTTATGATGCCGCGAATGCTGAGATTGTTAAGGTGAAGAAGGTTGATAGTAGCTATATTTTGTGCTTAAGACATGTAAATCATGTAGCTTTGTCTGCCAAAAGAGATGAGACATGGGATATGAGGTCCGATGAGCAAGCTTGTTGGGATTGGAAGAAAAAGTAGATTAAGGAAAAGAAGATGGAGGAAAATCCACCTATTACAATTTTCAAGCTAAAGCAAGCAATGTTGTTCGAGATGAGCAGCTTGAGGATGAAGAAGATATTAACTCTATTACTGATAGTCCATATAGGAAGACAAGGTCGCTTGCTGAAATTTATGAAAGATGCAACATGGCGATTATTGAACCATCAAACTTTGATGAAGCGTTAAAGTTCTAGGAGTGGAAAGTAGCTATACAGGAGGAGTTTGATGCATATCTGCTCAGTATTCGCTATAGGAGGAGTGAAACTGAAGCGATACACTATGTAAAAGGCTCCAATGATGGTGTTTAACTAGTCGTATCAATACATGTCGATGATTTATTGGTGACAGGAGGAGATTTCGAGCAGTTATTAGAGTTCAAACAACTTATCAAGGCAGAGTTTGATATGTCTGATTTTGGAGAAATGAAATATTTTTTTGCCATGGAGGATCATCAGCTTGACAAGAGCTAAACTTGGCTTGTTCAATGCAAAACTCAAGGAGGAGTGTTGATTATTAAGTTTTGCTTGTTCCCCACTCCAACCATATTTTTAATTAGTTAATACTTGATCCCCACTCCAAGTATTATTCTAATTAGTTAAGTCTTTCTCCCCACTCCAAGTATTACATTAATTACAATATGCTTGCTCCCCACTCAAAGAAATAATTAGTGATTTTCCTTTCTTTTATTTAGACTAAAGCCTATAAATAGAGCTTCACTTTGTCATTTGTATTCATCTCAAAATTTTCATCATCAAATAAAAGTTAGTTTAAACAAAACAATAGTGTCCTTGCATTTCTTTTTTATCTCTCCAAATTTCTTCATTTGTGTATTTCTTCTTCTAATAGAAATAAATAAAGATCGACCTAGTTTGATAGTGTCAAAAATCAACATTTAACAAAGTGGTTTTGATCAAATATAGCGAATAGTAATAGTACGAAAAGTTTTTGCATCATGTTATTGATGCTTCCCAAATAATGGACAATACACAAACATGAATCATTGTATAGTTACAACAATGTAATTAACAAAATGATTCATGGACCATACAAAAGCATATACATTTCATTGTTTATAGGGATTTTAGTGATGTGGTACTATAACATCAAGCCTTCACATTTCCACACTTACTCAACAAATCCACAGTTAAAAGCAAATCTAACACAATTTTAAATATAAATATGCCATCCCAATCCATCAGTATCTTAAGTAAGGAATTTTTTTTATTTAAAGGTTGAGTACCAGAACCGGCCTCTATTTATTAAAAGGGAAAAGAAAAATACAAATAAGAAAAAAGAAAACAAAAGAAAACAAAAAATAAGAATGAAAGATCTCCTTATAAAGGAGATTAGTAGCCCAGCTTCTAACCACGTTGAACTTGTTCCCTAGTAGCAATCACTAGTATTTCTTTTTCTTGACTGAAAATGGTTTCCAACTGGAGCTCGTGCTATTGGAGGCACCATCAATAGGAGAGTCATTAGGGGATTGACCAGGCACATTTTGTAGAGCCTTATCATGTTGTAAACATACTTCCAAATTAATCTCGTCAAAATTAAGACCATCTTCCAAGGGTCAAAAAACATTCGATCTTGTCCAAATCTTATTGTCTTGGTTTGCTACTTTGGAGGAGTGCCAAATTGGACTGGTTGTGTAGAATAAGTGTATCCGCATTAATATTTTCAGAATCGTTGTCGCTTTCTTCACAATCGTCCGCCCAAGAGGTGGCCTTATTCTTTTCCAGCCTTAACGGGCTTTCCTCAACCTGTATTTCTCAATATTTCGTGCAACCAAATTCTCATGGAGGTGGGCCCCTTGAAAATTGATGTTTCAAACTCGTCAAAGCAGCCTCGTCTCCTGCCGAGTTACGGAGAGAATTCTTTCTGTAAATTGTAGCCAGGTGCCCAATCGATGAAACAAATAAAGCATAATGGAGGAATGTTCTCATATTCCAAATCATCCCAAATCTTGTCTGTCTTAGTATCAACCCGAATGGAATCTTGAAAAGGTTTTGTTATATCGATATCAATCAACATTCTTGCATAATGACCGAATACCCCTTCAATAGTGCTCCTGTCAAATTGTAACGGAACCCCAATACCTCGAGCAACATCAGTAAGAATTCTTTTACCCCAAAAGATCCATGGCAAATTGTGAAATTTCACCCATATTTGTATTGTTGACTTGTATTTCAAAGGATAAAAATTTGGACTCCAAGGTAGGAGTCGCAAAATTCTAGGCAACAAGCTACTTCTAACAAGCTTGAAATCATATTCGATATTAAAAATAATGTGGAAGAAACCCTTACCCATGGAGATCAATTTCCAGTCCATCTTCAGGCCCCATATCCTATAAAGTTTCGCTTTCAATTCGGAGTGCTTCCAAGGTGTTTCTCCTTTTGATAAAGAAATTTTACCAACTGTGGAAAACTGACATGATTTCAGGCTCTCTTCACAAAGATTTTGAGGAATCTGAATTGCTTTGTATCCCCCTCCTGTATTAATGATTTGTGAGTTCAGGGTTGGAGCAGATAGCCCATTAACCGTAGCTGCGTAAGAGTCAGGGCTAGCCTTTTCTGTCCTTTGAGAATCAGATCCAGTCTCGGCCTAAACGGACTATACAGCATGAGTGTTGTCAGTAGCCTTGGCATAAGACTTATTAGGGTTAGCAGAGCCCATGAAAATGCCGACGGAGCTCGGCTTTGGATTTGGTTTCTCAACCACATCAGAATTCAGTCGAGAGAATGACAATTTATCTCTGATGCTGCAACAAAAAGCAAGGTAAGAGGCATCCATTATGATGATGAAACTGAGAGGATGAATTAACAGGTGCCGGAGAACCAAAATAGGCTAGAAAATTAGAAGCTAGGGGGTGGTGGCTGGAACCCTAGCAGAGACATCCCGAGAGAACCCCCTTTCTTTTTTTCATATCTCAAATAAGGAGTTGAAAAACAGATAAAAGTTGGTTTTATCTGATATACAAGATTGTAAATAAGTTTGCATTCCCATTGATTTGTGAATATTGTTTCATAATTTAGAGAGAGGTTGACTATATTAATGAGTTTAGCCATTTAAACACTCTTTTAATAACGGAGCACCATAAAATGAATCGATTCTCTTGTTAAATGTATTCATATTTGCCCACAAAAGAAGCTTTTTAGTGGTTGTTTGTTTCAGCCATTTTTTTAGTAATACAAGAAACTTAAAAAACAACACATAAGTCCCCAACAAGAGGCAAAAAGAAAGAAGGGGCTAAAAGGTTGATTTTGCCAGGGCATCATCTAGCAGTTGAGGCACCGCCAACATCCTGGAGTAATAACATTGAAGTGCTAGAGTAGGAGCTTGTAGGATCATGACACCTAACTGAGATGAAAGTGTCATTGAAGCTAAGAAATCTGCACACATATTCCCTTCTCTATAGCATTAGACAACTTTAGAGTTTGGTAACTGACTCGGATTGAATTCGATGTCCTTTATGAGATTATGTAGAGGTTGTCCCCTAAGTCCGTCCCTTGATTGATTCAATAGATGAACTAACTTGAAAGAGTCAGATTCCAAAATAACATTGGAGTATCCCTTTTCAAGCGTGATTTGGGTTCCTGTTAAAGCAGACCATGTTTCAGCAAGAAGGGAATCACCGTTGCTAATGTTATGTGCAAATCCTAGGACTTAAATAAACAAAGGACTTAAAGTTGGGTTAAGCTTTTAAAGTCCATTCTAATATATGAAAGGTAAAATATAAGAGCTTAACCGCAAGTCCAACCATTCCCTATTTTAAAGTATTACCTAAAATAAGGAATTAATCTACGGAATGTTGAATCCAACCATTCCTTATATGATATATCTTTAGGGAACTCTATTTTAGTGGATGAATATTAAATTATTATTTGTTTTGACTTTTTATTTTTTTATTATTTTGTTAGTTGATTAAAATAGAAATGATGCAACAATTAATTTTAGGGAATGTAATATGGGGAATAAAAAATCGGGAAGATAGTGGAGTAAAAATACTGTGGATCCTGTAAAATAGAGTTTGGGGAATGGAATATAAGGAATATGGTTGGACTTGCACTAACACGAAACAGACAAATAATATATAATAATTAGCCTTATATTCAAATAGACTTGAAAGACTCAAACGTCTGCATAACATTAAGGCCCTGTTCTCTTGGACTATAATTCAATGTAGTTCAATTTAGACCACTTTAACTCAGTTCAGTTTAGTCCATTCTAGTTCAGCTAAATAAGTTCAGTTCAGTTCAATTCATCTCACTTCAGTTCAATTTAATTCAGTTTTCATAAGTTGAAAAGAAAGAACATGGCCTAAAACTAAGTAAAGTGATTATGTATTTAAATTACCAATGACCCCATTATATTTATTTGGTCAAACAAAAGTGGGAAATTTTCAAATAGAAATATAGAAAAGATAAATATGAAACTGAAAATGGGCGCGAACGCAGGTCCCCACAGCAACAAATTATGATGTAGGCTCTCCTACTTAAGGAGACCATAGGGATGCACCCCTCCCAAGTGCAATGGAGGTCACAACCCTAGGCCATAGGCCTTCTTGATCGCCCATTGACCCCATCCAGGTAAGTATGTTTTATTCTCTCATTCTCTCATACTTTATACATGTGCTCACCGCGCCATTTCATAAAACAGGTGATGTGGGATATCTAATGTTTCAGAATTTGAGCACTAGAGGAGGGGGAACTCATTTTTTGCTTCCAGACCATGTTTACCGGATAATTATAAAAGTATAGCAGTAAGATCAAATAGTATATAGCTTTACTTGTTCTCATATATATATACCACCAATTTCATTCTATACAAAAAATTAGAAAGAAATGAATCCATGAAAACAATACTAATGTGTTGTTAGCGTTATGTAGAAGTGCATGTTATAATGAGCTACTTATTTCAGACTTCAAGTAGTTTACGGTGGCATTAAAATCTTGATGAAATTTGTTTTATAGCAATCACAAAACCAAGGAATCCTTTGAAAAAAGACGATTATATTTATCATTAGTTGGTGAAATAAGTTTTAAAATAACATACCAAATGACTCCTATGCAACAAGTAATTATCAGAAATTACATATGACAGCTGCTAGTGAAGTTAATAGCTAGTAGTTGAAAAGGTATCTCAAAATTAAGGCAAACAACGAGGAGTATTAACATAAGATGAAGTCGGCAATTCCTCAAGTCAGCAATTTTACTATTTAGGAATTGAGGAATTGCTGAAATTTTTAACATCACAAATTCAGCAGCGGCTTCCTCAAGTACTTTGTCAAGATGTTGGGAGTAATTACCTCTGTGTTACCCGAAAATTAATCAAGACAAGAAGAAAATATCTATAGCAGGAAATTAATGTACTCCAGCTTATATAACCTGATGGTAAAAGCAATAGCTACAGGGCGGCCTTCATGAAGAAGCTAGATAAGATGAGTAACACGTGAAGGTCCAAGATCTATAGGATAACCAGTGCAATAACTTGAATTTCAAAAAAAGCAAGACTAGGAAAAAACAATCATAATGTCATATTTTGATAAATTGAGAATATCCAATCATATAGGCAAATAAAAGTACCTCTAACTCCAAAAAGGAACATTGTCATTTGCCACTTCATTTTATACATAAACTTATGATTCAAATTGGTTCAGCATCATAAAACAACAACAACATTACCCCAATGCCTATCAGTATTTCTCAATAAATCATGAACTCAGAAACAAACTGGCATCCATTTTCATCACCCAAAAACATAAAAAAATCTAAGAATTGAATTTAAGCTAATTAACTTTGAAAACTCCCCTATAAATATTATTTGGAGACCCCTAATTCAACTCAAAATTTAGTCCAACAAAGACTTAAAACAAAAATAGAATCAAATAGATAACAAACCACCTCCAAATCAAGTTGAAAGTGGATTGGGAGTAGCTCCAACAAAATTCTCAGTACCGGAATGCTCTTCTTTAATGATGAACATAAATGGATGATCTGCTACAAAAATTGTTGGAATAGGGTTTGGGAAAAAAGCACCAATACCCGGTAATGTACTTACTGTAGTAGCAACTGTTCCATCCTCATTCACATCGATATAACATTTATGAATGCATCCGACACATAAGTTTTCTGTTTTGTATCCTCAACCATCTTTTTAAAATCTGCCCCTCCCAGAAAGGAAAATCTAATCCCAATTGAATCTAGTTTCCAAAACATTTAAATTGTATCCATACTTAAATTTAGGTAACCACACTTTTTCAAACACCACCACTTTGAGCTCGCGATAGTCCAGTAAAAAACCTGGTTCAGAATGAAACTTTTGTACAAATTGAGGTAGACTATCTGCTTGATCAGGAAGAATGATAAACATGTTATATGTGTTCTTGTATTGTCTCGATACATATGGTAACTTGATAAGTGTGAAACTCTCAAATGATCCATACGATGGAACTTTGACAATTTCAGTGGTGCAAATTTGAGTTGACATTTTTTTACTATGGATGGCTTTTTAAATCAACGAGCTAGATGTTCAAATTCATTGCCTAAACTTGAAAATGAAGCCAAATTAAGTTATTGAAGGATCTTTGTAAAAGACTAAAGCAAATAAAAAAACCATTGCCTTCGTAGCTCGGTGTGCAATGCAAATTGAGTGTAAAAAACTTAAAATTTTCACCATTTTAAATTGTTCTATTTTATTTTGGGCCAACATGATATTTACTTAAAATTAAAAGTCTCATATATATATATGAGTTTTTCAATGGTTACTTTATTACAGTAAATACTCCTATATTGATTTATCTTCTTATTTACTATTAGAGTAATATTCCTATATTGATTTACCTTCCTATTTACTCACATTTATTCATGTTTCCTATGTTGTGTAGTATTTTTCTGATATAGGAATTCTTGTATAGGAAGACACTCTTGTATATGTTCTTATACTTATTCTTATTCATTCAATGTGAACTACAAGAGTTTACATGGTAATCAGAACTTAGATCCTAATTAGGCTTTTTTCTTTTGAGAGTTCTTCGAGTTCTTCAATCCTAAAACAATTTTTTTTCGGTTTCAATGGCAACTTTGTCTTTGAATTTTCATGGAGATGCCACTCTGTCTCACTATGATCAACAACTCCTTACTCATACTCCATCATCTATGCTGCATGTACATAATGCCATGGTCTATGTGCAATATGTTGTTTGCCATAATTGCCAAGGTTATGGTCATACGCCCGTACTTACTCTTCACCCAAATTTACTAAAAGTCCTTCCTCTCACATAGCCACTAACTCCTCAACTCACCAACCTTGGATCATGGATTCGAGTGCCTCGATCCACCTCACTTCGAATTTGAGAAACCTTGCCATTCATTCAAAATATATTGGCCTTGAAAAAGTCACTATCGGTAATGGTTCTAAACTACCTATCTCTCGTGTTGGTTCTTCTAATTTTACTCTTGGGTCTTCTCAGTATGTGTTTCGAGATATTCTTCATGTTCCTCATGTAAGATTATTTAATATAATCATTGTGACCCATGTATATTATGGATCCCGATTTAATATTATGTGTGACTTCGTGTAATGGTTGCAAAGCCTTACGGACATTAAATCGATTTGGGTTTAAATTTTCTTCCCTCTACGAATGAACTGACATAAAAGTTAAAGGATTGGACTAATTAAATAAGTGTTAAAGTAGTTATTTATTTTGAATAATTAACACATTGTAACTGTTAATTTTCATTGATGGTAATTGACAATAATAGTTTTGTCAATTAATGACCATTACATGTATACACCTTATGATATGTCTATAAGTAAAAGAACTGAAAATTAATTGAATTAAAAGAAGAGTATGTTACAGGAAAGTTAAAGTTACAAAACATTAATGAGATTGTTTTGCTTATAAATTCAATTATATTTTATTTGGTTCCAAATTAAGAATAGAAAATAAAAGTACGGGAAATAGAAGTATGAAGAAAGCTTTTGTTTCTCAAATTAATTGAATTACTTTCTTTGTTCCAAATAATGAGTTTTTCCAATCCTTTAAGACTCTTATCATCAAGGGGTTGATTGCCAAAAGTAGAGGACAAAGAACGGTTCGTTCTCTTCGTTATGGTTCAATATATATTAAGGTACGCTTTCGCTAATCGTTAATTTTCTATATTTATCAATCAATTCTAGACAAGTTGATCTTGGGGTTTTATCTCGATTAAAGTTTATGGCTTACAGTTGGCATATATTTCATTATCGAAATCATTATGGGATTATAAAAATTGCTTTCAATTGGTATCAGAGCCATCTTGTCTTAGGATTGTTTGTATGAAAGTTTAATAGAATTATGGTTCATGAGAAACTTTTAGAAATTTCAAAGTTGCATATATACTCATGAAATTAAAGTTCTTTTTACCATATGATTGAATTATGGTTATTGGATCAAATGATTTCATAAGGAAATTTTGAGTTTTCCTAATTAAGGATTAATTAAATTGTTTTCTATATTAGTTATATTTCTTTCATTATAATTTAGAATCATAAAAGGAATATGATAAATTTCCTTGTGAATGAATATGAAAGTATAAATTTCTTTCTTTAATTATCGTTATTTTTATTCAATGAAAAGTTTAATTGAATAAAATGAAAGAATAAGAAAATAAAGGAACAAAATAGATATCATAAAATAAAAGAAAATGAAGAAATATAAATGAAAGTTATGAAAAGAAAACATGAAAGCAAAGAATTCATGTAGGATTTTTCTCGTGAAAATAATGACATGCATAAGTATAAATTTCAAATTTTAGGGTTATGATGGTTAAATGAATATCTAATATGATTATGGTTCAGTTCAAATAAAAAAGAAAGGATTGTTATTTTTTCATTTGATATTATGGCATATTTGTATACATTTGATGTAAAAGATAAACTCCAATTGTATTGTTGAAATTGTATATTTTATTTTTGACTATAATTGTTATATTTGGTATTATGGTTATCAATAAAAGATTAAATTAAAAGATAATTTATGGAGCGGTTAGTTGAAAAGTTGTCAATTAATTATAGTTATAGTTTAATTAACATTTATTAGTTTCTTTCAACTAACCAATTCTAATAATGGTCATATATTTTTATATATTAAATCAAATGATATAAAAATTTTGTAATGGAAAGGGGTAATTAATTACATTTAATTGAATAATAATTACCCTCTTATGAAACGTCTTTTTATATATTAATTATGTATATATGTGTTTAATTAGAATTGAAAACAGACATAATGGGTAATTGTCTTCGAATTAATTAATCCATATATATGGCAAATAGATTAAAGATATTATTTGTTTCAAACAAATAATTAATTGTAATGGTTAATTTCCATTAATTGGAATTGACAATAAGGAAATTCATAGTTTGAGAATAACGAATAAAGGGAATTGAAAACAAAGGAATATGAAAGGGGTAATGGTAGTTTCCTATTTGATTAATTAGCAATAATTGTGTTTTACTAATTAACTATTATAAATTAAAGAAGAGAAATCTACATTAAAGATATATGTAGAATAAAGTGAATATAATAGTCAAATAAAGAAGAAGTGATTTCTCTTACAAATGGTAGTGAAAGAATTAAGGAAACACCATAAAGGATTTCCTTTTATTAATGGGTAAATAATTATAACCTGCCTGTGTATTGCACTAATACACTACTACCTGTTAAGTTTTTTCAATATAATTAAAACGTCCCTATGGTTTGCTTCCATCCAACTACAACCTCATTCCGTTAAATTTTCTAACTTTTCCATTCAATTAGCTTTTGTGTTGACAAAATTGCCCTTGTCATTCTTTTTTTTACATCTATTTTATTTTAACAACATTTTCATCTAATTTTTTTTGCTTCCCTCATATTTTATTCATAGATTGGCCTTTTAAATTTGACAAAAAAAAATAAAAAATGTTGTTGCTGTCATTAGCAAAATTTACTTAATAAATCTTAATTTATTGGATCCATCTCTATGAATTAGATGATAAATAGTTTTGTAACCGGAAAAAATAAGTTAATTTGTATGTTTAGTTTTTTAAAAAAGATGTGATTTGATAACAATGATAATTAATTTATATCTTAAGTATATGGAACATGTAATTGATAACTATTATAAATATTTTCATGTTAGCTCTTTGTGGATTGCTAATTAATGTCACCTTTTTTATTGTTGGATCAATTTTCATTTAATTCATCACATCTATATGTCAAATGAGTACATATATATTGCTTGAACCACTAGTATCGATCTTACACCAAAGGAAGGGGTGAAGGGCAATGTTACGTATTCCTCTCACCGACGAATCAAGTAACCACATCTTGCTCTTTTGCAGCAAGCTAGTTTTGAATATGTTAAGGAACAACATCAATCTTGGTTAATTGCGACGGATATGCTATTGAAAAGAAGGTAGATGGATAATAAAAGAAATATAAGGGCAATTTTGTCAATACAAAAGCTATTTGGATGGAAAAATTGTAAAATTTAATTTAAGGAGGTTTTAGTTGGATGGAAGCAAATCATAGGGAGGTTTTAATAATATTGAAAAACTTAGGAATGTAGTAGTGTATTAATGCAAAACATAGGGAGATTATAATTATTCATCATTTATTAATTAATAAAATTGAATAGTTATTTATTTTTTAATAACTAAGTAAATGTAATTGTTAATTTCTATTAGTTATAACTGACATTCACGGTTTTGTCAATTAATAATTGTTATCTATACACACCTTATATATAAATGAAAGAAAAAAATTAACAGTTAGAAATGTGAATCATTATTTTTTAAGTAATGTTATTATTTATTTTATTCAATGAAAATTATAATTGAATGAAATAAAATAATAAGAAAGGAAAGGAACATGTGATATAATATTCAATGAGAGTTGTTATGCCATATTTGGTATTATGTTACCAATAAAAGATAAAAAGGACATTAATTAAGGAGGTTACTTAACCGTTAAGAAATTAATTTGTAACTGTTATTTCTATTGATTTGGCAATAATGGATGTTTATTATTTAATAATAATATATATATGTGCCAAATTGAAAAGAGAAATGAATGACAATAGAAAGGCAGTGAACAAATAATAAATGAATGAGATAGAAAGATAAAAAAGTTTTTCTTAATTAATATTGTTTTCTATTCTTTAATTAAAAAGAGAATGAAATAGAAAATATAAAAGTTGGTAAATAGAAAGGTAAGAAAAACTAAAAGGAGACTCTTTATTTCTTTAATAATTGAAAATTGTTTGATTTATCTCATAAAAGTTTTGTGTTGTATAAATTAAATGCTTAATTGTATAGAAAGCATTTTAGTCACCAAAGTGACATTGCTTAATTTATTGAAACATTTATTTATGCATATCAATGGTCATATATAAAGATTCAATTATGGTTATATGACAATAAAAGATTCAAATTATAAGTGTTAAACGTATGGAGGGCATGTTAGTCACCAAAGTGGCCTTGCCTAATTTGATTAAACATTTTATAAGGGTTGAATATATTTAAAAATTTATTGAATAGAGAACATGTAGTTGTTAAAGTGGCCTTGTTCGGTGTAAATAATTTTTTAAATATGGTTAGTTCAATTGTCTTAGTGGGAGGGATCCTAAATGACATTAAAAGTTTACTCTAGACAATTGAAATCAACAATCACAACGCTATAAAATGACCCAAAGGTAGATCATTGCTTATGGTCGATAGGATATAGAATATTATTTGAATATTATTTGTGGTATCATAACCAAGTTATACATATATGTTAGTTAGAGTTATCAGAGTCCTTGTATCTTGTAGACTCTAATGCTATATATTAATACAATCATCACTAACCTATGTACAATGAATTACCCAATTCTATCTTGGTAATCAGAGCAGATCGCTCCTCAGACCTTTTCTTTTTTTTTCTGCCGCCTAACTCTCTTCCCTTTACCACTTCAACTATAATCAGCCATAGCCATTATGGCCACCGAAGGAACCCAATCAAACACAATCTCCACTGTTATCCCTTCTAATGACACTATTGCAACCCCAACTTTCTCTCACCAGCTGCCTATTAAATTGGATTCATCCAATTATGTTCTCTGGAAGACTCTGATGAGCGTGATGATCGCCGGCAGTGGACGTTTCCCTCATGTCGATGGATCGTAAACAGCACCCGTCACTCAACTAGCAGATGGTCAACCGAACCCTGCATTTTAACAGTGGTTTCGTCGGGACCAGCAGGTCCTTTGGAGGGTTTTCAACTCTATTTCTCCCTCTCTTTTGTCGCAAGTGATCGGGCGACGAATAGCTCGTGAGGTTTGGCTCAAACTAGAAACCGCCTATGCCTCCGGTTCTAAAGCACAAGCCCGAGAACTCAAACAGTCGCTCCATTTGTTGGTAAAAACCAATTCGGAAATGGTTAGTGAATATATGCATCGAGCTAAATTACTTTTTGATCGCCTTGCATCACTTTAAGACCTTATTTTGGATGAGGATCTTATTGATGCTATTCTAGATGGCCTTCATGGCCCACTTAGTGATGTTCTTCGTATGTTTGCAACACTTACAATTACCTTTGATGATTTGTTAGGAACGTTAATGACTGAAGAACGTCATCTCCAACGGGAAAAATTGATTACAGATGACATCAATATGCCGGCTGCTAATTTTACTAGAGCCACCGCCGGCGGTGGAAGGGGCAGGGGATGCGACAGAGGCTCACCCGGCTAGCCTTTTGTGTCGTACTCGCCAAGGGGTCAGCAACAATCCATCCTTTAGTCACATCCACAGGTCCAATTTAAATCTAGCCGCCAAAGCAGTCCCGCTCCGCTCGATATTTTGACTTTTTGTAGTCACAATTGTCAAGGATTCGAACACATGTCACGTCAATGCCCTACACCTCGTACCTCACCCTATCGCACCCAGCCACCACAATAAAATGACACAACCATCTCACCAACCAATCCCACCTGGCTAATGGATAGTGGGGCAACTCACCATTTAAATTCGGAACTTGATCACCTGCAGCTTCACTCAGAATATTCTGGTCCTGAAGAGGTCGGCTTAGGCAATGGTTCTTCTCTCCCTATAAAGCACGTCAGTTCATTAGTTATTCTTGCTTATTAAAAGTCGTTAAATTTGTCTAATGTTTTACATGTTCTGAAGTCCACTTCTAATTTAATTTCTATTAGTTCACTAACCAAATCTAATATGTCTCTATTGAGTTCTTTGAAATTTTTTTTGTTGTGAAGGACCTTCATTCCAAACAGGTGATACTTTGCGGCTCGAATAACAATGGACTTTACACTTTACCATCGAGAGTGCGTAGTCCAGCTCATTGTCATCTCACCTCCTTGTCCACCTAGCATGAGAGGCTTGGTCATCCTGCATCACCGATTGTTAGTCATCTTCTGCGTTGTAATAATATTAGTTTTGTTTTGAATAAGAGTGCATCTCACTCAGTTTGTCCTAGCTATGCTGTTAGTAAGAGTCATAAAGTTCCTTTTTCTTTATCTCAATCTACTGTTTTAAGACCACTTGATTTAATTTGCTTCGATTTATGGGGGCCTGTGTCTATTGAGTCTATTGATGTTTATTCGTATTATATACTTTTTTATGATGCATTTAACAAATATTTTTGGATTTATTTCATGATACATTCTAATGGTATGAATTCAGCCGATAAAAATTGAGCAGTAGATAAAACATGATACATAACAGCCCATTCACCTCCAACGAAGCTATTAATCTTTTCCACCGAGTTAAAGGAGACAGTGACACAATCGCCTCCCACCAGGGCAACGAAGGCAATATCAAAACGATGGTTTGACCGAAGATCATAGATGTTGCGGATGTATGCAATGTTTTTAACACGCACCAAACAAGAATTTACCTTTCAAAGGGCTGCTTGAATTACCACCTGAGTGGATTGTGAACTACTATTATTATTATTTGGGATGCTTACCGGCTTTGATGAAACCAAGTTTTCCTCTACAAACATTTCTCATTCATTATTCACCACTGCAGCATATGACCTCGCACCCCTAGGCGACTCTCAGAATGTTTTCGACTGTTTGGGAAGAATCCTCTTAGGCCGAGTCTGCATGTTCTCCTATCTTTCCCTAGAAAACTTAGTATGGTACGCTCGTAATCTAATAGTTCTAATAATCACTGAATTCATTCGATAGATTGCTTCATGAAGTGGTATAGAACCATCAGGACGCATGAATCCAAAATTTAAGTTTCTGGCATTCCGCCTCCTTGCCACATAAACCCAGCCATTCAAGTCATATTTTGTGAAAATCCTTTTCATGGCAATCGAATAATATTGGTTGGGAAAGTTCTCAAAGTAAATCTTATCAGGGTTCCGGCATGGTGGTTCATTTTGAGGTGGGGGGTTCTGTAGGTTATGACGGGCAGGAAGTTGAGTTTGTGAGTTTTGGGAATGGTATTTATGCGAGGGTTGAGCGATGGTGGTTTGGTGGTGAAGGAAGGTCACCGGAGGATGATAATGGAGGGGAGGGTGTTTCAGTGGTAGAGGGCGGCTGATCCCCGTAGGATGGGGTTAGGGTTTCGTATCAAAACTACTAAAATCCATTCATCTTTCCAGATGGTTCCGTTGAGAGATATAAAGCTCACTTAATGGCCAAGGGTTTTCACAAATGCTCTGGCCTTGATTATCATGACACGTTCAGCCCCTTTGTGAAGCCAACGACTATTCGGCTTATATTATCGCTCACTTCATCACTCAATTGGTCTCTAACTCACTTGGATGTCTAAAATGCATTCCTTCACGGTGATCTTGTTGAACATGTGTTTTTGACACAACCTTCTAGTTTTGTTGACAAGGATAAACCTACATTTATGTGCCGACTCTGAAAGTCGCTTTATGGTCTTAAGCGATCACCAAGAATGTGGCATCGCCGACTCACTAATGTTTTATTCGAGTTTGGATTTATGGCTTCTAAGGCCAATGTTTCTTTATATCACTTGCGCCATCGTAAAACAACTATATTTTGACTAATCTATGTTGACGATTTACTGATCTTAAGCAATGATTTAGCCGTAGAGACTGCACTAGTTCAGTTCCTTCAATCCAAGTGAATTACCCAATTCTATCTTTGAATATTATTTATTGTATTAGTGGTTATTGACATTATAGGATTTTGTTGTTGTATGTATGATTAACATATACATTCTGCCCAAAGTTGTTTTGTGTCTTAGCTAGACCATAATAAAATAAAATCAATTATTTGATTAAAGTTATAGCATCAATGATAGTTAGGGTTAATTTTTAATTTTCTGCACAAAGGTGATGTTAAATACATAAAATGAAAGTCAAAGAATTAAAGAAAGTATTTATGTATATAAATTAAAGAGGTAAACATATGGACAGAAATGAACTTCCTATCAATGGTATTTAACTTTAACAATAACACTGTGTGTTACTATTATGAATATATATGAAGGTCAGTGGGAGTTTGTCTTATATTTTGTCAACATACTTCTTGTCACTTATGATATGTGATGCAAAGAATTTACTATCTAAGAAAAGACAATGGAGTAGCATCATAGAAAAGTGGGAGCAAGTTGTCATTGCTACTTCCACTACAAATGTTGAAATTATGGCGTGCTTTGAGGCCATGATTCAATGATTGTGGTTATGGAACTTAATCTCAAGTAAGAATTTGTTGATATTACTGTTAAATGGTTGAGGTTGTATGGTGATAGTTCTGCAACAGTCTTCTTCTGAAAGATTAAAAAGTACTGTAAGGGTGTGAAGCACATTAATATAAAGTACTTGACATAAAAGAAGAAGTGCAAAAATGCAAGTATCTATTAAGGATATCAGAATAAAATCGACTGTATAGACTCACTAATGAAAGGTTTATTGCTCAAAAAGTTTATTGGCATTGTATTGAATATGGGCGTTATTAAAGGTCCTTGTTAGCATTGTAATTGTATGTACGTATAATAAAAGTTTTAGCTCAATATGACTGTAACGATACTTTGGGAATATTAGATTAAAGTTGGATTTTAGTACGTTTAATTGTTATCCACATTATAGTTGCGCATTAAAGTTTATTTAGGTGTGGTAACATTATAGTTATATATCTAGTAACAATGAAATAATTGTTATATTAAAGTGGACAATAATGTAATGTTTATTCCATAATAATATATTGAGAGTTAAAATAATTTGTGGTACATGGAAGGGAACGGGACGACATAAATGACCTGTAACCGCCATGACTCAATTGTTTTAATTCTTGTAAAGATTATATACGTGTGTAGGGGTGTGTAGAACCGAACAGGAACCGAAACCTAAACTGAAACCGAATAAAAATAACCGAACTGAACTAAACCAAATTTATTTCGGTTCGGTTTCGGTTTTTAAAATTTTTAAGATTCGGGTTTTGGTTCGGTTTCAGTTTTTGCTACGAAAATCGAAATAAAACCGAACCGAATAAATTAATAAATATATTTTAATATATATTCATATTATATCTAATATCCTAATTAATATTGATGATATACAACACACTAATTAGTAAACAATTATAACAAATATGAGATTTTAACTTAAGTAATCCTAATTTGGAAAGAATAGTTTTTCTTCACAACTTTAGGAATATGACTCATTTAATAATTCATTATATGCATGTCATACTACTTGAATTAATATTTTTTATTTATCAATATTTATATTTATTGTTATAAATATAAATTTCAAAGTCTAATACTGTCAAATTTAACACATATTAAGATGAAATTACTTTAAGTCTCTCTCGTATAACCCTAAAACGAAAAAATAAATTACAAATTATTTTATAAATTATAGAGTTTGAGCAATTCGGTTATAACCGAACCGAATCGAATCCGAACCAAATTATATTCGGTTGAACTGAACTATATTCGATTCGGGTCGGTTCGGTTTTTGGACAGAACCGACATTTGCTCACCCCTATACGTGTGGTAAGTTTTGCAAATTAAAGACGACACGTATATACATATTTGTTTCCACATGGGCCAAGAGGGAGATTATAAGATTATTTGATATAATCATTGCGGCCCATGTGTATTATGGATCCCGATTTAATATTATATGTGGCTTCGTGTGATGATTGTAAAGCCTTACGGACATTAAATCGATTTGGGTTTAAATTCTCTTCCCTTTACGAATAAATTGACATAAAAATAAAAGGATTGGATAGTTATTTATTTTGAATAATTAACTCATTGTAACTGTTAATTTTCATTGATCGTAATTGACAGTAATAGTTTTGTCAATTAATGACCATTACATGTATACACGTTATATATGTATATAAGTGAAAGAAATGAAAATTAATAGAATTAAAAGAATTTATGTATATAAGTGAAAGAAATCAAAATTAATAGAATTAAAAGAAGAGTATGTTATAAGAAAGTGAAAGGTACAAAACATTAATGAGATTGTTTTGCTTATAAATTCAATTATATTTTATTTGGTTCCCAATTAAGAATAGAAAATAAAAGTACGAGAAACAGATGAATAAAAGTATGAAGAAAAGCTTTTGTTTCTCAAATTGAATTACTTTCTTTGTTCCAAATAATGGGTTTTTCCAGTCCTTTAAGACTCTTATTATCAAGAGGTCGATTGTCAAAAGTAGAGGACAAAGAACGGTTCGTTCTCTTCATTATGGTTCAATACATATTAAGGTACGCTTTTGCTAATCATTAATTTTTTGTATTTATCAATCAATTCTAGACAAGTTGATCTTGGGGTTTTATCCTGATCAAAGTTTATAGCTTTTTGTTGGCACAGATTTCATCATCGAAATCATTACGTGATTATAAAAATAGCTTTCACCTCAATCGTCCCATAATCGATTGTTTGTTTATGCCCTAACAAATTCTAACCCAGTTTATGTTGAATTCTTTTCTAATTCTTTTGTTATCAAGGATTTGGAAACAGGACGGATCTGGTACAAGGGTTAGAGTAAAAACAGACTCTATTCTTTATGTCTATCTAATTCGAAATATGTGTCTGCTAATATTGCCTCTTTGTCAAGTTGGCATGATCAATTGGGACATGCTTCCATTCCTCTAGTCAAACAATTTTTAAATTTGAATAAAACAAAATTTGCTAGTTCTACAAATTCATTTTGTTCTTCATGTTGTGTTTCTAAGCATCATAAATTACCTTTTGTGTCATCTAATTCATTTCCATCTCAACCTCTTACATTAATTTATGCAGATGTATGGGGACCATCTCCCATTACTTCCATTGATGGTCATCGGTATTAATTTTTTTTTCTTGATCATTATAGTAAATACAATTGGGTTTACTTTTTGAAACGAAAATCTGATGTTCGAGATGCGTTTATTCAATTTAAAATTATTGTGGAGAAATTTTGTTCGTGTTCAATTATAGCTTTTCAATCTCATGGTGGAGGGGAATTTATTTCCCTTCGCGATCTCTTTAATAAAAATGGCATTTCACATAGAATTTCTTGTATGCATACACTCGAACAAAATGGCTCTGCCGAACATAAACATCAACACATTGTTGAACATGGTCTTGCCCTTATGAACCGTGCTCATATGCCCCATTCTATTGAACTTATGCCTTTGACACTGCCACTTACTTCATTAACTGAATACCTATTCACCACCATAATATGATCACCCTATATCAATCACTTTTTCGTACTTCACAAGACATTTACTCCCTTCGAACCTTTGGTCCCTTATGTTACCCTTGGCTTAAACCTTATGCCAAAAATAAATTTGATGACAAATCAAATCCATGCATTTTCTTGGGATATAGTAAACTCCACAAGGGTTATAAATGTTTTGTACCCATCTCTTCCAAAATATTTGTCTTACATCATGTTTTGTTCAATGAACAGGTATTCCCATTTTCAAAGCAATCTAATGCAACTCTATCGGAATCCATGTGTCCTACCAATCCTATACTTCAAATATCCTTTCCACCATACAACATGCCACCTATGAAATAGCCACCTACTAACCCGCCATAACCAGCTTATTCCGCAACCACAGCATCTAACCCGCCACTTCTAACCAATGTCCTGCCACTCACAGTACCTCACCCCTGACAGACAACACCTAGCTCACCATTTCCTACAACTACCCATTCTAACCTTCCACATATAGCCCAGTCCACCGCACAGCTACCAATTAACCCTACGGTCAATCTCTCTCACTTTCCCAACCTCACAACTACATCAACTAAACTAAATATTTAACCACCTACCCCATGACGTATGATCACTAGACAATTAATGGGATCATTAAAAGCAAAGGTTCCATTCAACTTGCTTCATGTTGTTGATACTGTTAGACATGATGTATGCCCTAGAGGCAATTAGGGTAATATATCTTAGTTGGTTTTATCTGTATGAACAAAGTTATATTAATAAAGTCATTCTTTTGTTATATCATTGACTGTGAAAATATATTATGACTGATTGAAAATATATTCATTGATGTGTTTGCAAAAGTTCATGACATAATATTAGCACGTATTGCAAGGGCATAGTAGGACCATGTTAGTGAGAACTGGTTCTTGTGCAATTATGATTTGTCTAAATATCCCTAGTCATAGTATCATCAAGACTGGACATTGATGAATACAGATAGACTCGCATGTGTCATCATACCTCTTGAATCTGATTCAAAGTAGCATATCTTAAATTCTAGAGAGTGGTACCTTGGGTTAACACATGAATGTATTCAGGGAAATACATTAGAGATCGCTATGAGACAACACTCAGTAATCTATATTATGTGTTGGTGTTTCATTGTCTCATTGCAATAGCAATACGAATATCCTTAGACCTGAGATACTAGTTACCTTGTTCAAATGTTGCTATACTTTAGGTCATACCTAAGCATTCTATAGACTAGGTGATACGGATGATAACGGGTATAATTGATGTATGTCCATTGGTAAGCTGAGTAGTCAAGATGGAATCTATCACTCCATTATATTAATATAAAGGAGATGTACCTTGGCCACTTGTTGGAAGTGGCAAACACATAAACCTCTGATCAGAGTATGAGTTGACAGGATGAGATCCTGATCAACACATTAAAATGGTTGAGTGGTGTACTTTTGTTGCAAGACTAAATACTGGGGTAGCCATTAAGGCTATTAGTGGACTAATACTTAAGCCAAGTCCTAGAAACCAGATGGTACTTATCCACTCATTGAAGGAGTGAATTGTATTGATGCTATTGCAGAACTAGGATTAAGTCACAATGCATGTGATGTTCCAAATATTGAGGGGTCATATGCCCTGTGCTAGAGAGCCACTCTGACCGATCAAAGTCATCGGAGTCCACAACGGTCTGGAGCACTGAGCCATTCAATTCCTAAAAGGAATTGAGCTAGGTTAAACTTTTGATGGCTAGATATTACGGAATCCTATAAGGTCACACACTTTGAGTTACGACCGAGCCATGTAAAGAATAGTTAGACTAGGTCTAATCTAGAAGAGCAAAGATATATGGTTAGACCAATATTCACTGGTTGGACCAGTGAACCTGATAAATAATAAGGAGGCTAAAATAAATAAAGGGGGAAGTAGAAACACTAATTAAGCGGGCTTTAAGGAACCTATACAAATGGACTTGTACATGTACTGTTGGACAATACATGCGCATAGTCTGCGTATGGGCCAAAGTAGCACTACGCATACAGTGCTATGCAAAGACTCGTAAGGCAAATGCAAGTGGGCTGCCTTTGGTAGTTGACAGTGCGTTGCTTAAGCCTATAGTGGGTTGTGCAGGCGTGCATCCAATATAGGACTTGCATGGGTTGTGCCAGATGCGTAGGCCTTAGGCCTGTGTGTAGTGTAGAGCGCGGTCCACTAGAGGGTTGTGCAAGCCCTCATGGCCTGTGCTCAAGCGCAGGCCACTGCATAGGCTTTTGTGGGCTGGGACTATGCTCCTGCATAGGCCTAGCCACACTGCTGGCCACTAACCAGCAGTGTTAGGGTGCAAGTGGAGAGCTCCCTTTCTAGATGTGGTGCTCTTGTGGACTATTTATAGAGGGCTTTTACTTTTGAGTCTGTGCACGTAGCTCAGTGGTCTTTCTATTGACTACTGGATTCGCGCTTCAACTAGTAAGTGGTTAAATTATTATTAGGTCCTTTTAATAAGTGTCTATAACCTAGAATAATTTTAGACTAGTAAATTTTGAATTTTAATAACTTGGACTTTAGATTAAATTTTGAATTCCCATCATGCCTGCCTTGCATGTTCAAACATGTGAATCTACATCAACAGATGCTCCTATGACATATGATAAAGTGGCTAAGTCACCTCTAGAGTCAAGCTATGATAGATGAGTGTAATGCATTATATAAAAATGGAACTTGGTATTTAGTTCCTCGACATGGTTCTCAAAATGTGATTGGTTGCAAACGGGTATTTCAAATTAAGCAAAAACCCGATGGTTCCATTGCTCATTACAAAGCTAGTTTAGTAGCTAAAGAAACATCCGGGTATTGACTTCTTTAAGACTTATAGCCCGGTTATCAAGCAAGCTACCATTCTGCTACTTCTTTCTCTTGCCATCTCATTGCGATGGCATGTCACTCAACTCGACATTCTAATGCATTTCTCCATGGAAATTTGGATGAAATAGTTTTATGGAGCAACCATCTGGATTTGTTAACCCTCAATATCCAGACATGTTTGCAAACTCAACAAATCTCTATATGGGCTGAAGCAACCTTCTCACATATGGTATAAATGCTTGACTGATTCTTTGTCTCATCTTGGTTTTTAGGGTTCCAAATATGATGTCTCTCTATATTGGTTTAGCCGAGATTCTGATATTGTTTTTTGTCTCATTTATGTTGCTGACATCTTGTTAATGGGAAACAATTCCAACCGTATAACTCACGTTATCACCAGTTTATGGGCTGAATTTGTTATTTGAGATCTCGGTTCTCTTGATTACTTTCTTAGTGTCTAGGCTACTTGGAACTCTTATGGTTTGTTTCTATGTCAAACAAAGTACATTATGGATCTTCTCAAACGTCAAAACATGATTGATGCAAAACCTATTTGTACACCAATGTGTGAAGGAAAAATTCATGAGTGGGCATAGTGACCCTTATTCCGATGTTACTTATTATCGATGTGTGGTAGGGAGTCTAATATATATCTCTCTCACTCGCCTAGACATTGCATTTGCCGTTAATAAGCTTTCCCAATTCATTCATGCTCCCACGATATCTCAAAGGAACCGTGCATTATGGTACATTTTTTCATCAGGATTCGGTCATCCATTTGCATAGATTTACTGATGCTTACTGGGTGGGTAACCTTGATGAACGTAAGTCCACCACTGGCTATGCCATTTTCCTTAGCCGTAATCTCATCTCATGGAGCTCTAGAAAGCAAAAATCTTTCTCTCGCTCCTCTACCAATGCAGAATGTCATGCTCTTGCTACTAGAGCTTCAGAAATTGGTTGGTTACAAATTCTCTTACATGAGCTAGGCATTGGACTCTCCAAGCCCCAACAATTTTGGTGCAACAACCTCTTAGCCACATATCTCACGGCCAATCCTATCTACCATCACGTAGCAAGCATCTTGAAGTAGATTTTCATTTCATTTGGGATCACGTATCTAAGAAGCTTCTCAATGTGTCATATATCCCAACTCAAGACCAAGTTGCCAACACTCTTACCAAATAGCTGACCAAGGACCCATATTTATCTTTCTTATGCAAGTTGAGTGTTGGTTTGCCACCCTAGCTCAACTTAAGGAGGGTGTTAGAGTAAATACTCCTATATTTATTTATCTTCCTATTTACTATTAGAGTAATATTCCTATATTGATTTAACTTCCTATTTACTCATATTTATTCATGTTTCCTATGGTCTCATATATTCTTGTATAGGAAGCTACCCTTGTATATATAATATATTCTTGTACTTATTCTTATTCTTTCAATATGATTTACAAGAGTTTACAACTTTGAATAACCATTACTTTGCCCTTATCACCATTAGATGGATAGTGTGATAATTAATTCAATAGAGATAAGAAGCAAAGTAACATGTTTGTTAATATATATATATATATATATATATTCCTCAAATACATACCATAAATAATAATTATTCATAAATTAATCAACATTTGTAAGATTTATTGTAAACAAAAGTAAAACATGGCCTAAATAGTTATGCATTGATGTAATAAAATCTAAACATTAAATACTATATTCTCACGAAACAGATATTCTCCAAGGCGGCAAGGGTTCTCTTGGAACCCTAGCCGCCGTGATTTTCTCCTCCGGCTCTTAGTCGGCCTTTAACAAGGTGGTGTCTAGGTGACTAGGCCGCGACTGATATCCATAGCAGCAGACCTCCATAACAGCAGACATCGGTGATTATAGCTAGGGTTCTGTTGATTTTCTCCATTAGCTTCTGATCAGTTTCTCACTCTACCAGTGACAGGTTGGTTCGATCTCCATAGCAGTAGACCTTGGTGATTGCGGCTAAGGATCTATTTTCTCCACCGGCTTCTGACTGGGTTTCTAACTCTACCAGCGTCTAGTCGGTTAGATCACCACAGCAGTAGACCTCAGTGATTCGGCTTGAGTTTTGTTGGTTTTTTCCACCGGGTTTTAATAAGACCACTTAGGGACGCCCAGATTTCACCTGCACTTTGTCAGGTTGATTTCACTCCTCCGGCATGGTCGGTTCGAGCAACAAACCTTCGACGGAAGAATGCTTAGGCAGATAGGGTTTTATTTGCCCGGCATTTTGATTGAAGGTCGATGTTATTCTAACCGGTATTTGGTCGGCAGTTTTTCAACACAGGGATCATATCTCCTCCTTTGATGCATTTCGGTGCAGGCGGTTTTGGCTAATCCCTAGCCGTATAGGGTGGTGCCTCTTCGGGCTATAGGGATCGCAAGTTCATCGGCTTGAATCTTTCATTTTGGTTTATTGGCTTGGATTTTGGTTTGATCTAAGTCAATGATTGAATAATCATCTCAGCCTTCTCGCTGGGATTGACTTTGGTGCATCACAGGAAACTTCTTCACGCCGATCATTTTGCTATGGATCTTTAGATCATTAAGATCACACTCTGTTGTGATTGGGACTTTTAGTCCATTATTTTTGTAATAGGTTGGAAATTGTTTCATCCTTGTGATGTTTTTCTTTTCTTTTTTATTTTTTGGTTGTTGCTTTTTCTTTTCTTTTCTTTTCAATAAAAGGAGTCGGTTTTCTGCCAAACTCAACCTTTACATCTAAAGATTGAGTACGTAAGTGTGTTGAAATTAAAATTGATATGAAAATTTGATCATAATTTTAAAATTATTATATATTGGCCATTTACGTAAACGCATAAAGAGGTGGCTATTTTCGGAATTCCCTTCTCTTTTTGAATATAAATATATTACTTTGCATAGTGTGGCCAATGAATCCGCTGTAGCAATACAAACTCTGCAAAAGGATTATGAGAATTCTGGGTTCGACTCTTGGCAGCGGAAAATTTTTACTTTTTGTTATAAATTATTTTTTTACCACAATGTCTCCTTGTGGAAAATGGTGAGAGAAGAGCCTGGGAATGGCAAGGGTCCAAACATGTGGAAAATGGTTGGATTTCATCGGAAGAAAAGTCCACTTCTCTTCGCCTGTAACGAGAACGCCACTCTTCTTCCATCTTTATCCACTCCACCAAACGTTGTCCAACTCAACTCCCTCTTCTTCTCCTCTTTATCTCATTACCAGGTTTTCGTTTAATTCAAGCTCTAATTTCCCCCTAATTTTGATTTCTTTTTGAAATCTTGTACTAGAACTGAAAATTGTACCTAGTATTATATAATTGGTCGGATTCTCTATTTCTTTTTGCAGTCGAGTTGTTATATTAGGCTTTGTTTGCATTGTAGGATTTTTTTTCTAAGGCGATTGTTCCTTCTAAATGGAGCGTTGGTGTCAAGCAGAAAGCTTCCAGATTCTGGTATGGCGAAGAGGGTGAAACCAATATTTAGTGGTTTTAGTGCCCTTTATATTTCAGCCATGTTTTCTAATTTGACAAACGTTTTTATAGCACAAAAGCTGGTTCGGGATTTGGTGTTTTGACTTCTATGCCTGTCACAGTAGCTCATGAGCTTCTTCTTTCTGGTCGCCGGTTTTTGGTGTTGGATTATAAACTTGATCTATATCAATGGAAACCCAAACTCCAAATCCAATCAATTGGAGTCCAAGCCCACAAATCCAAAATGTAGTAAATTTATTTAGGTATTTTAAATATGTAGATTTTTGTGTGTGATAACCAAATTGGAGGCTATTAACTACAACCAATTTGGAGGCCATTAAATTAACTAAATAAGTTGGCTATTAATTGTATTAGTTGGAGGTGGTGGTGAGTAATTGTGTTAGTTGAGAGTTGTGGTTATTAACTGTGGGAGTTGGGAGTTGTATAATTCACCTATAAATAGGTGAGTTGTTTAGTTATTTTTAATCAACAAAAATAATAACTTCTTTAGAGAGAAAAGAAGTAAAGAGTGAGTTGTAGTTTTGTATTTTGAGTGAGATTGTTTTTGTAATATCTTCGAGTTTAATAAAAGTTGTTCATTTGAGTGTTTTAATTCCAACAACATGGTATCAAAGCAAGGTTTAGAGCTCGAGTCCTTCTCCCAAAAATAATTTTTTTCCTGAGTGCAGAAAAATTAAGTTGAAACTGCCCAGGCATTCTAGTAGCTAAAAAGCCCAAAAAGTGTCGCAGTAGACTACCAAAAGCATTGCAATACGTCCAGTGTGTTGCGAAAGATTCCATAAGTGTCCCAACAGCCCTTGTATGTTTAGAAAAGCTATTTGAGTAAGATGGCGAATAGTGTGGCATCTTTTAAGTTCCAACACTCAATAACAACTACTATGACAATTGGAGTATCAAGATGATGGCTCTTCTCAGTGCGCATAATGTCTGGGATATCGTAGAGAAAAGTTTCAAGGATCCCGAAAATGAAGCCTTTCTCACTCCAGATCAAGCTACAACTTTGAAGGATTCCCGAAAGAGAGACAAGAAAGCTCTCTTCCTCATATATCAAGCATTAGATGATGATGGTTTTGAAAAGATTTCAAGTGCAACTTCTTCCAAGCAAGCATGGGAGAAGCTACAAACCTCTTACAAAGGAGTCAAAAAGGTGAAGAAGGTCTGTCTCCAAACACTAAGAGGTAAGTTTGAATTCTTGCACATGAAACCATTTGAGTCTATCTCCAAATACTTTTCTAGAGTAGCAGTCATTTCTAATCAATTGAAAAGAAACGGTGAGAAGTTAGAAGATGTAAGAATAATAGAGAATGAACTCCACTCGTTGGATCCTAAATTTGAGCACATCGTGGTGACAATTGAAAAAACTAAAGACTTAGAGAAAATGACGATCGAGGAACTCCAAGGATCACTACAAGCCTATGAAGAAAAGCATAAGAAGAAATAAGGTATCTTTACGAGTGAAGGTCAAGGCAATGTAGAAACAACCATCAAAGAGGCAAAGGTAGAGGATGAGGCCACGGATGAGGTGGTAGTCGTGGTCGTGGATGAAGTTAGAATTACAATAACAATTCCAGTGATAACTACGAGAAAGGAGAAAGTTCCGTACTAGGTTGTGGAAGAGGCAATTCGAACGCGAGGTATGACAAATCTCAAGTCCGGTGCTATAATTGTCAAAAGTTTAGGCATTAAGTTTCAGAATGTAGAACTCCTAACAATCAAGTCGAGGAGAAGGCGAATTTTGTGGAGGAGAAGATTGAGGAAAAAGAAACGCTATTAATAGCATATAACAACAACAATGATCATTAAGACAACACATGGTATCTAAACACCAGTGCAAGCAACCACATGTATGGAAGAAGGAACATGTTCATGGAGCTCAATGAAGCAGTAAGCGGTGATGTCTCATATAGAGATGATAACAAGATATCAGTGAAGGGAAGAGGTAACGTCCTTTTTAGAGCAAAAGATGATAGCCATCAAATGATTTCAAATGTCTACTATGTACCTGGTATGAAATGCAACATTCCTTGTTTGGGCCAACTCTTAGAAAAAGGCTATGATATTCATATGAAAGATTGTAGTCTTTTTATAAGAGATGGCAACAGGAATCTAATCGCCAAGGTATGGATGTCGAAGAACAGAATATTCCCTTTGAATATCAGAAATGATATTCCAAAGTGTCTAAAGACTTGTTACAAAGACCCATCGTGGCTATGACATCTTCAATTTGGGCATCTAAACTTTGAAGGATTTGAGCTATTATCCAAAAAGGGAATGGTTAGAGGTTTACCATATATCAACAATCTCGATCAATTGTGCAAAGGATGTCTACAAGGGAAGAAATTTAGAAGAAGCTTTTCAAAGGAGTCAGACTATAGAGCCAAGAAGCCGCTTGAGCTCATCCATACCAATGTGTGTGGTTCTATTAAGCCAAGTTCTCTCACTAATAGTAACTACTTCCTTCTCTTCATTGACGATTATTCAAGAAAAACTTGGGTATATTTCTTGAAGCAGAAATCAGAAGTCTTTGGAGTGTTTCGGAAGTTTAAAGCAGTCATGGAAAAGGACAGTAGTCATAAGAGATCTGATCGAGGAGGAGAATTTAGATCCAATGAATTCAACGAATTTTGTGCAGCACATGGAATCCGTCGACCCTTAACGGTTCCTAGATCCCCCCCAGCAAAATGGTGTGGCAGAAAGGAAGAATAGAACAATTCTTGACATGCCATGGAGTATGCTTAAAAGCAAGAAACTACCCAAGGAGTTTTGGGCGGAAGCAGTAGCATGTACAGTCTACCTATTAAATCTTTCTCCTATAAGAAGTGTGTGGGGAAAGACGCCACAAGAAGCATGAAGTGGAAGAAAGCCCGAAATTTCCCACCTTAGAGTCTTTGGGAGTGCAGCTCATGTTCATGTACCAGATGAGAATTGAACCAAGCTTGATGAAAAAAGCAAAAGTTTTATTTTCATCGGTTATGACTCAAGCTCAAAAGGCTATAGGCTATACAATCAGAATGACAAGAAGTTTGTGATCAGCCGAGATGTGATATTTGATGAAGAAGAGGAATGGAACTTTTATTATCAAACGGAAGACTACAACTTTTCCCCATTCGACGAAGATGAGTAGATAACACCTGAGCAACCAAGACAACTTTAACAAAGCCTCACAACTCCACCAACTTCTCCTACTTATAGAGATGGGTCATCATCATCATCATCATTATCATCTCCATCCTTAAGCCGGAATGAAGATTAAAGAGAAGTGCATCGTACGAGAAGTCTTTAAGAAGTCTATAAGGTGACTGAACAACTAGACAATCTTACATTATTTTGTCTGTTTGTAGATTACGAGCCAGTGACATTTCAAGAAGCTGCACAAGAGAAAAAGTGGAGAGATGCAATGGACAAAGAAATCAAGGCCATTGAGAAGAACGATACATGGGAACTCACTTCACTTCCCAAAGGACACAAGGCGATAGGTGTCAAATGGGTGTACAAAATAAAGTAGAATGCCAATGAAGAGATCGAAAGACACAAGACAAGGCTTGTTGCAAAAGGCTACTGTCAAAAGGCTGGAATTGACTACGATGCGGTATTCGCTCTAGTCGCTCGATTGGAAACTGTCAGACTAATAGTTTCTTTAGCGGCTCAAAACAAATGGAGAATTCATCAAATGGATGTAAAATCTGCCTTCCTAAATGGAGTTCTTGAAGAGGAAGTCTACATTCAACAACCACCAGGCTACGAAGCAAAAGGCCATGAAGGCAAGGTGTCGAAGTTGAAGAAGGCTCTTTATGGGCTAAAACAAGCACCAAGGGCATGGCATAGTAGAATCGACAAGTACTTTCGAGAAAATGGCTTTAAAAAATGTCCCTATAAGCACGCTTTGTATATCAAGATTAAAGATGGAGATATTTTGATCGTGTACCTCTATGTGGATGATTTGATCTTCACCGAAAGTAACTAAAGAATGTTCGATAAATTCAAGAAAACGATGACGAAGGAGTTCGAGATGACAGACATGGGACTCATAGCATGCTACCTCGGCATAGAAGTAAAGCAACAAAAGGATGGAATTTTCATTTCATAAGAAAGCTAATCGAAAGAGATCTTGAAAAAGTTCAAGATGGATAACTGCAAGCCGATAAGCACACCGGTGGAGTACGGGATCAAGATGTCCAAATATGAAGAAGTGGAAAGTATAGATCCAACATTTTTCAAAAGTTTGGTTGGAAGTCTACGCTATCTTACATGCACAAGGCCAGATATCCTTCATGCAGTCGGATTAGTAAGCCGCTATATGGAGTCACCAACAACCACCCATTTCAAAGTCGCTAAGAGAATTCTTCGCTATTTGAATGGTACAACCGACTTTGGCTTATTTTATTCGGTATCTAATGATTACAAGCTTGTTGGATTTAGCGATAGCGATTGGGGTGGATATGTAGATAACCGAAGAAGCACTAGTGGATTGGTTTTTTTCATGGGAGACACTGCTTTCACATGGATGTCAAAGAAACAACCAATTGTAACTTTGTCTACATGTGAAGCAGAATATCTTGCAGCAACCTCGGGCGTCTGTCATGCAATTTGTCTTAGAAATTTATTGAAGGAGATTGGGTTAATGTAAGAGGAGCCGACTGAGATCCATGTTGACAACAAGTCAGTCATTGCCTTAGCAAAGAATCCTGTATTCCATGATCGGAGCAAACACATCGACATCCGCTACCATTACATAAGAGAGTGAGCTGTAAGAAAGGAAGTACAAGTTGAATACGTGAAGACACTATATCAAATTGCGGATATCTTCATTAAGCCACTCACAAGCAAAAACTACATCAGATTGAGAAGCTTACTCGAAATGACAAGAATAAGTTTAAGGGGGGGGTGTTGGATTATAAACTTGATTCATGTCAATTGAAATCCAAAATCCAAATCCAATCAATTGGAGTCCACGCCCACAAATCCAAGATGTAGTAAATTTATTTAGGTATTTTAAATATGTAGATTTTTGTGTGTGATAACCAAATTGGAGGCTATTAACTACAACCAATTTGGAGGCCATTAAATTAACTAAATAAGTTGGCTATTAATTATATTAGTTGGAGGTGGTGGTGAGTAATTGTGTTAGTTAAGAGTTGTGGTTATTAATTGTGTGAGTTGGGAGTTGTATAATTCACCTATAAATAGGTGAGTTGTTTAGTTGTTTTTAATCAACAAAAATAAGAACTTCTTTAGAGAGAAAAGAAGTAAAGAGTGAGTTGTAGTTTTGTATTTTAAGTGAGAGTGTTATTGTAATATCTTCTAGTTTAATAAAAGTTGTTCATTTAAGTGTTTTAATTCCAACATTTGGATGTTAGGTTTGCACTTCTTTCTACTTACATTCCAGTTATTTTCCTTCAATTTGTATGGGTCTGAAGTGCTCAATTTTGTCTGAGTTGTGGTAACATCGTAGGACTGCTGAGGAATTTAAAGCTGGACATGCTGCCGGGGCAGTCAACATTCCATATCTGTATAGGGTTGGACCAGGTTCCTTCTATATCCTGTCTTGTATGGAGAGATTTCAGTTTTCAGTTGATTTTTCTTTATTAGATAATTTTTCCTATAATAACTGTTTAATTTGATTTTGAACTCTAATCTAATTTGGAAGAAGAAGCTTTTGTTTCTAAAAAATGTCAAAAATCAGCAGCTTGTTTGGTTTCTCGATGAAAGTTCTGAAATTGAAGGCCTGCAGTACAGAATCAAATGTAATGTCACTTTGGTCCCAAAAAAAGATCTCCATTGCAGTTTTTGAGCTGGAAATGTATTTACTTGATCAATTGTTGAATGTTGCTCTTATTGTCTGATTTAGTATTCAATAGAATCAATACCTTATTTGAAATTTGTGTTTCTTTGTAAAGGAATGGCAAGGAACCCCAAATTTCTAGAGGAAGTTGCTTTAGAGTTTGAAAAAACCGATAAAATACTTGATGTATGGGCCTAAATCCAATTTCTCATTTGAGCTTCTAGGCTCCAGACTTTGTTTGATGTATTTCTTTATGCTTTATATATATTAATTTGTTTTTCAGGGCTGCCAGATTGGGTAAAGGTCTATGATGGCTGCAACTGAACTTTTAGATAATGTAAGTACATCATCCTATAGATTAGAGGCTTGATCTCAGTTTTATACATATTCACTTAACATACTCAAACATCTTCACATTTTGGTTGCATTTCAAACATTTAGTGATTTTTTTTTTGAAAGTTCAATTAGTATTAACTGGAAGAAGGGTTTTGTGTGTTGGAGATGTGAGGTGATATCCCACATTGGAAATACAATAGAATTGTGAGTGGTATATAAGTGGAGTAGATTGGGCCTTAACACAAGCCAATTTTGTTTTGTATTTGATGGGCTCAACCCCACTTGTGTGCATATTCACCCATCGAACCCAACACTCTTCAGGCCCATGGATACTTTACAGTTCATGTTAAACTTGAAGTTCTAGTTATACACTAAAATTCAAATTCGCCTACAAGAAAAAGCCAACTTTATCGAATAATTTGAATTAGTAGAAAGTGAATACCAAAAACGGAGTTGGTAGGGTTGGCGGCCATCAGATTGGCAGCAGCTTCACCAATGAGGCGCATAGTGTCTGAGAAAGCAACAGAAGAAGGCGTGGTTAAGTTGCCCTGATCGTTAGCAATGATCTCCACTCTGTCATGTTTCCAAACGCCAACGCATGAGTAGGTTGTCCCAAGATTGATTCCGATTGCTGGTGGCCCTTTTCTTTTTCTGCCCATTCCAATTGCCGGCGGCCCTTTCCTTTTTCCGCCCATTCTGATTACCGGCGGTAATCCTAACCCGTTGATCACAGAGGTCACTCTTCCAAAAAGCTATATATTTAGGTATAATATAAATAGTTCGGCTTTCATAAGCCAATTATTCTAAAACTACTACGAAATTAGAACTCCTAACTTCCTAAGTAGACAAATTTTCTTATTTAATAAAAATACAGAATATACTATATAATTCTAACAAAAACAAACTACCAAAAGAAAATAAAGAAATACTAATAAAAGTTATATTAATTTCCATAATTAACTAATATTTCTAATTTCAAGATCTTATCAGGATAATCTGTATCAATGAGGATTCGACATAATTGTACCCAATCGTGAAAGGCATCGTGCACATACGAAATGGACAAAAGGAGAGATAGGGGGGTGAAGAGGAAAAAGAATAAAAATTTTATAAAAATAATTTAATGTGATCATATGTATAAAACATTTTCTTCTCTTTTTTATTATATGTTCGTATGGTGATTCTATACGAATAAATAAATTAGAAGATTTAGCTTAAGTATTTTGTCGTCAATTTTTATTTGTTTTGCATATCCCAACTCTATATTTTTGGGTAACGTATCCCAACTCTATTTCTTTCTAATTATAGCAGTTTAATCCATTAAGTTAACTGCATTATTTTCACTTCTAACCTAAACAAATTCAAGGATTAAAGAATTTTTTATGACATTATTTAAAACTATTTATCAATATAGGGTATGTTTATAGGTGTCCCATTTTGTGAAAGTCATACACACAAAATTATAGTAAAAGAGTGGTGTTTGATATTGAAAAGATCGGACACAAATATTGCAATTGTTTGCAATTTAAAAATAAGACACTATTCATTGTCCAAGTTTAACAAAATCGGACAAATGTAGAATTTTTTTGTTTTTTAATTTCAGATTTGGATTCTCTAAACTTAGAAGATGATAAAGTTATACATTTTAGTCAATTTCAGTCATCAATTGAGCTTTAATGATTCAGATTTAGTTTTAGTAGTTTGTGGCAATGGCGGAGCCAGACTCTGACCTCTGATGGGGCACAATTATAAAATTAAAATAGGTTAGCGGCAAACCCAAGATGATAAAAGTATTAGATTTTCAGGAAAAGACGGAAGTAAATATAATACCTCAATGATTGTAATTAGAAAATTTAGTATCTATATTAAACTAGTGATGAAACTAGGAAACTAAGTTAGGATACACACTCGAACATAAAAAACTGGCGATGACAAACAACAAACGAACAATTATAGTGGTTCATTGTATATTTGTCATTTGTTTTTATATATTTACACTCACATGTTATAAAATGTATTTTTACATAAATATGACTAGTTATGAGGAAAAAAGTCGATAATGAAATGAACTATTTCATTTATGTATATATTTTTATATAATCTTACATGAATTGTCCCAATCATACCATTTTTACATTTTACACCACGGTCTCTATAAATCATAGTCAGATTTACTTTATAATTTTATTCAACTCTTATCTTTATTTGATAGCTGGTAATGTACTATGTCTATACTTTTTTAATTATTAGCTTAGAAAATCATTATTTATTAAACTAGCATTTATGGGTTTCATTAATCAACAAAACATATTGAAATGAAAAAAAAAAAGAAAAGATGACAATGAAAGCTAATCAAGGTTGGAAAACAATTTTTCAAATGCAGGATTTGAAAATATATTAGAAATAGATAATAAATGTGATGAAAGGAGTAATGATTTGAAAATATAATAAAGAAAAAGACAAAAGGGAAGATGGAAGAAAAAGGAAAGGAGGCAAAACAATGCATCCGATACAAGGGATCGAACGCGGTCACCCTGCATGCTGTACGCTGTTGTACTTAAGCTGCTGGGGCAAAATCTCGGTTTCTATTATCATTTCGCATATATTATATACATAATAAATATTAAGCTATACATACATAGAACTTTTTCGGTGATCGGTGCGGCACATACACCCTCTCTCTGCCCCTAGTTTGTGGTGTTCACAGTGCAATAAAATCTAGAACATTAAAACTCAATGGATGCTTGAGATTAACTGAAATTTACAACTTTAGAGAATTCACACTCTAGAGAATCCAAATCCTTTAGGGGACGTTTGGTTCACATCAGGAAAGGGAGAGGGATTAAGAAAGGTAAAGGTAAGAAAAGGAATGCAATTCCCTTTGATTCGTTTATATGTTTGGTATGGTCAAGAAAGGAAATGAAATTGCTCCAAATTTCATTTATTATTTTTGGAATTAAAGAAAATCAATTATTTAATTATAGTATAATAACAATAATTATATATAATCTTAATTAATTAATTAATTATAATAAATACAAATATAATTAATTAATTATTATTATTTATATTTATAATAATTATAAAAATAATGTTAGTAATAATAATATGTATTATTAGAATAATAATATTTATTATTATTTAATATATTATGAAATAAATAGTAATATTATCAAGACATAAAAAATAATTAATAATTATTTTTATATATTATTATTGGTTATATATAATAATAATATCATTTATTATTATTTTTAATTATATAATATTATTTTTAATTAATATACAATAATATTATAATAATATTTATTATTATTATTATTTTATATATTTATAATACTAATAATTTAATTATAAGATAATAGTATTGGAGAAAGACAAAGAAAGGAAATGCTAATACCTAGTTGAGTGGAGGAATGGAAAGACCTTGAAAAAGGTAATCTCATTATCCAAAATGGGTAATGAATTTGATTCCCTTAACCAAACAAACGACAACAAAGGAAATCACATATTTTGATTCTCTTTCCATTTCTTGAGACCCCCCAACAAAACCGCCCCTTAATTTCTTTAAAAAGCACTACTACAATTAATTACACATTAGCTGGTGTCTTCATTTTTAGTTAGAATAACAATAATCGATTTACAGTTGTGTGTACAAATTAATGGAAAGAGGAATATGTTATGGTTACTTGAAGTAATTCTTGCTTTGCCTCCATCACCATTGAATGAGTGGATGATATTTTGATCCAATGATTATAAGAGACGAAATAATGTTTATATGTAAAAAATAAGGTAACCTAATGCTCTCATTTTTATAATATAATTTTCCAAGTTTGGTTGTCTTTATAATTAACTTAGTTCAACTCATATCAATTCAATTCAGCTTTTTTTAATTATAAGTATAAGTATTTAGTAAAATCTCTATAAATTAATAATATTAGGACCGAGATATTTTATTAATTTAGTGAGATATTATTATATCGATAAATTAATAATTTATTAATTTAAAGAAGTTTTACGTATGACCTTTAAATTTCCAAGTCTAATGTGCATTCACAAATTAACTAAATTTGTTAAGTTCATTATTTTTAAATAAGTAAAGAGTTAGTTCATGGTACCAAAAAAAATTACAAAAACAAGTTTCAAGGCACATTTCTTCTCCATGTACATTAAACATAGTTGAAAATTGATCACTATAAAATGTCCATTGAAAATTTTTAAAATTACATCAACTATAGCTCCTAAACTAAAAGGTGTTCAAAAATCAACCATGACCAATCAACAACGAATAATGTTATGCGAGTATAAGAGAGATCTCCAATGATGCACTCAACAAGATTTGGTGCAGTGGGTGACAAAACTTTCGATTTTAAAGTTAGTCAGTGAACAATATCAAACACTCTCAAGCGATCATCAGAGTTCCTATCAACTAACTTTGACAAAGGTGGCTCGTCCAAGTGTCACAAACCAGCAAAGTACCCGGACATGGAGAAGACAATCCCCCAACTCTTAAGTGCAATGAGGAGATTTAAAGATCAACTCAATATAGATTTGATGTTCAACAAAAAAATAAGTGACTACAAATTTATTTTTTACTAGACAATCTTAGAATTTAGAATCTTTTAGTAATTATTAATTTATAGTTTCGTTGGGAACAATATATATATACTGAAATTTCAAAAAAGTTATTATCTTATTATTTTATCGATTGGGGTCCAATTTTGTACTAGTCCCAAGTTGTGACTGGACAAATTATTAATTTTATCGAGGTTATAAATTTATCAAGTATTAATATATTAGTTTGTGGCGAATGTCTTAATTTAATGGTTAAAATTGAATTTTTGATCTTCAGAAGTATCTGGTTTCATAATTTAAGTGTAATTGCGCAGCTTTTTGAAAAAAAATATCAGGATTGTGTAGCTTAGTTAAGAATTCAATACAAAATAAGATCTAAAAATTGGAAAATTTTATAACATAAAAATAATATGTGAAACGGACTGTCCACTGAATCGGTGAAGGTAGTGGTTCATGGATTTAAGGTTCAATCGGATTAACTTGGTGGTCGAACCGGATTTTTTTAAAATATGTAAAAATACAAAATATTTTTATATAATTTGATATTAAACATATAATATAAGTTATACTCCTATAACAATTAATATATAATTCAAAGTTATATTTTAAATAAAAATACAATACAAGATAATAACTAATATAATCTAGTGAAAGAATGCAAACCGAATTCTATATTGTATAGTTTGGATTAGAATAGTTAATAAATTTGATTTATGATATATAAAAATTTACGCATTAAAGAACTAAATATTTATACAATATAAAATAAAAAAAATTATATATTCATTGAATATAAATTTTAAGCAAAAAACTTAGAGTAATGTTATTTAAAAAATTTACATGTTATTTCATTATGAATACATTCAAATTTGTAATTGAAAGAAATATTTCAAATTTAATAAAATGTGTAGTATATGAAATATAAAAATATTTATTGTGGTTTCTTTACAATAAAATATTATTAAAATAATTTATAAATTAAAACAATATATAATATAAAAGTATATAAAGAGAAAATATTAACATTTGTGTGTGGTAGCTCAGTTGGTTGAGCACACATTGAAACACTTGTTGGAGGTTTTGTGTTCAATTCTCACCAACTATAATTTTTTAAAAAAATACAATTTAAATAAACCAGAAATCGGTCATCGATTAAACCGATCCAATTGACCGATCTAATCTGGGTTTCAAAACCATGATTATGAGTGATTAGGTTTTTATTAAATAATTTACATTATTGTTATTTTGATTTTTAGATATTTATAAAGTACGATTGATGAGGTTTTACTTTTTAATAGGTTTTACTTTTTACACCTGTTCGTGGCTGGGCAGCTCGATCGTATAGATCGGGCTTGGACACTTATTTTTTTATTAAGTTTGGTTTGAGTTTAAGTCCGCTAAAGTTTGAAGTTTATGGATTAGGCTTGAGTTTTGTATAAATACCCGGGCCCGATGAATAATAATTTAATTTTTATATGTATTATATATTGTATTAAATAATTATTTTTAACTTTTGTATTTTATATTAATGAATTTTTAAATTTAAATATAATATGTTGTATAATATATTAAGAACTTCAAATAAAGCATAGTTGTACATAATTTTGTCAATTTATCTTTTTAAAATTCACAAAAAATTATTAAAAATTTAACTACGGGCTCTGGAATGACCTCATAAGCTCGATCTGAAGTTCTAAAGTGTGGGTCTGGCTAATCTTGCGTTGATGCTTTTAATCAAAAGCCCGACGAAGCCCGACCCGAACCCGATCCGGCCCGCCCGATGCACATGTCTACTTCTTAACACTCCATATAAATTTTGACTTTAGTTGTAAACAATACTTAAAAAATAGAAATAAAAAACTTAAATGTGTCGGATTTTCTTAAATTTTCTTTTCTCCAAAGTTTTAAATTAGTAAAGTTGGAGATTTTGGATAATTTCAACCATATATTGAGTTTTGATGGTTGAGATTCAATTGCACTGTGGACCCTACAAATCACTAAATTAAATTTCAACCATTAAAACTCAATGGATGATTGAGATTGGCCAAAATGTACAACTTTACCAATTTAAAACTTTAGAGAATCCAAATGATACACATAATAGCGTGTGATTTCCACAAAACCGAACACTTGTCTCAGTGACACTTTGACAACGTTTTGGTGTCCAACTCTTTGAACATCATACACATAATATTTTGACTATATTTTTATTGTCGAACTTTTACAAAACACCTAATAGTTTTAGAAGTACACTATATTAGTAAATAGTTTATAATATCACCATAAAATATTCTTTAATCCCAAATTCAGAATCAACAAAAGTTACAGTGAATTGTAATCCTCCAAAGTAAATTGGTGTAAAATTGATATTGGTGTTAGAGATTTGAATATAGTTGTTTGTGAAGTACACAATGCACTGAATCTCAAATATTTAGATTTGATAGATGGTTGAGATTTGTTAAACTTTAAAACTCTACCAAATTTCAATTTTAGAAAATCTTAATACATAGTCATGCAAAGAAGTAATCATATAGCAAGATGTATCAATGGATTGAGAACACTAGACATGGACAAGGATTCAGACAGAGACATTAATACTGAGACGAAAAACATCATGCAAATCAAGCATATATAAAATGTTTCACGCCCATAAGGAGTGAAGTGGCCTTATTCACATCACAGGACAGATGTTATATTGACTGCCTAAACTTGATGATGAAGCAAAATTAAGTTGATCAAGTCATTTGCTAATATATATAAAGAAAGCATTTTTGGTACACAAGGTCAGTCTTGGAGTCTTCTATTACACAGCCAGCTAATATATTACATCACATTTTTACTGCATTTTTTAATTTAAAAAAAGGCAAACATTATTACTGAATTTCATTTGCAGTTTTATGTAATATGCAAATTAACCGCCAAAGTTTGTTAAAGACTTAAATTTGAACTCTGATTTTTAAAATTAGTAGCAGAGGTTTAATGATTGATAAAAGGGTGAAGAATAAAAAAACAACTATTCAAAACAACTATTCCTACTAAACATAAAAAAGATCAGGTACCTGCTTTTGTTCCGACCATTTAAGCAATGTGAAAACCAAAAAGCACCAATAGAACTTAGATGCCTTGCAAAAGAAATAGCAAAAGGACTGTCAAAAAAATGGATCAGGATTAGTGTTTGGGAAACTGAGAGGCAGTTAATGGATTTTTATAATTTAATAATAGCTACAGGTGGTGAAGTGGTTATTAAATTAGAAGTTGGCGTGGGTAGTGGTCAGGCAATTATAGGGGCATCAGCAGTTCAGCGAATAAAGGCAGTTTGTTATTAAAGAAGAAGTTGGCGTGGGTAGTAGACAAAGAAGTTTAATGTATTGAATCTGCTATTAGAGGCGGGGCTCTCTGAAGGGAATTACGATCGAAATTACAACTGCGAACGCGAAATTACCGATTAAAATTTTCTCAAATTCGGAATAGAATCTTTTCAAGAACCATTAATAGAGTTTCAAAACAATTTTATTTTAACAAATAAAAACTTACCTGTAAAGTCTCTTTAAGAGAGAGATGTCATCAAGCTCACAAGTGGAAGCTCTCCAATCCCACGTGCACGAACTACTCTCAAACTGGGACCGATGCTAGCCGTAGGGACGAAGAACAAAGGGGAAAACACCAAGAACCCTAATTTTTTGGCCAAGCACAAAACGTGAACTACACACCCAATTGCTGCCAACGTTTTGCTTATGAAAAATTGGGGACTTTTACTGTTTTAATTAACTATTTAGAGTATAAATAGCCATCTAAGGGTTATGATTATTCTTATTATAAATTTGCCCACTTAGAAAGTTAATTTAATAATCAAACTCCAATGTTTAATTCCTTAAACAATTTCTAACTTGCAATATTTATAATTTATAATTTAATCCCTAGACAAAATTAAAATATTACAATTTAATCAAATAAATTGGCATACAACAAATTAACTTAATAGACTAAAGTAGTCAATTAATTATTTTAGTATGCAAATTTCATTGACTAAATTAACATTTAATTAAATTGTTTAATATATGAATTTAATTAATTAACAATTAAATAAATACCATATGTAATTTAATTAAATATGGACTTAATTTAACTTAATGAATAATATAAGCTACATTATATTATTTCATTAAACAAATTAATCTCATGGTGTTTATGACTATTCCATTACATTGACTTGACATGTCAATTAATTAATACTCAATTCTTCATCCAGTCCCAGATTAGTAGTTTTAAGTGCACGGTCCTTTGGGTCTATTCATATGTTGGCAATGGGTAATTTACCCATAGACTATAAGCAGATTCTAGCAAACCATTACAACCCCCAATTAGGACAGAGTACAACCATCTCTAAAAGATACTGAACCTAGTAGTTATCTCAAAGAGTCCTTTGCCAGCTTACATCAATATGATGAACAAGAGGCATGGTGCTTGTCACCCTCTTATGCAGTTCATCTTATTTCTTGATCTAGAATAAAATAATAAAATAATAAAATAAGTCAATGACTTATTGGACGTCCTTATCCCTTTTATTCATCAAGTGGCCGGTGATTCATTTCAGTTTATCAAACCGAATGGCAATCCTATCACTTCAACACTACTGTTAATACGGTTATGAAATACACCGAGGATACACGTACTTGTAATCCAATATTTAAGGACCCGTTAGTTATATGCCACACCATACCCACTTCCACATTAACAAATAAGTTGAAATCAAGTCCGAGGACTATTGAGACCTACTCAGCAAACTCTCTATAACATACAACCATGTGACCTTGCTGTATGGATCGATCCAGCCCCATGTTCTTAACATGTGCCTATGTTCATGATCTACTTACCAAGTGACATAGCAACTACGTTGCTATAGATCATCCAACATGCAAGCCTTTCGTTTTATTCATTCCCATGATTAAAATAGACTTGGGACATTTATGATTATCATTCAATGGATACTTTACTCATATTATAGCACAAGATACATATGCAGTAGATTATTGCCTTTATAATGTGACACCATCAGTATATGCATAATGAAAGAACCATTGCCTGGAAACTAGGGCACACCAACATTTCTAACAATCTACCACTTGAACTAGTTCACGGTAGGTATTGCCCTAATCTTTATAGATCTGACCTATTCCATTAAGCTCCATCCACGATGGACTTTTGGTTAGACGATCAATGACATTGTTCTTGTGTCAACGCCATGTAATGACATGTCTTAGACAAACTGAACACGTGTTCAAACTTATGACCGGGTCCCTATAGTTTGTGCAATGGCCCATGTTTTTATCGCGAAAAACATCAGTTAGATCTAGGATCCATCTATCCTAACTTATTTATGAACTTCCTAATTCAAACAGCTCCACTTGTAGCAATACATTGCTACTATGTGTCCAGTTTGTAGAATTAACAAATACATTGTATAGAGCTTTTAACTTATTTACAGCTTTCAGCAATCATAACATAACCACATACATCTGGTCTTCAGGTATAAACCGATTCAATCTACCTCATAGATCTCAACATCCATGGTCAAATTTAACACCGTAGATTTGCCTCAATTGGATAACTTGATTTAATCTATCTCATAGATCATAATCAATCGATCAAATCTAAATTCATAGATTTCCATCCTAAAGGTCATTCTCTTTGATAAAATCTAACACGTCAGATCCGCATCCAACCAGAATGTCACGATTTTGCCTAAAGCTTACATTGTAAAGTGTTCACTACAACTTTAGTTAACCACTTTCAATTTACCCATTCATAACTACACTATCACAATACAACATTTGGAAATGTGACCGCATTACTGGTTAACATCATGTACACACATTGTCTATAAAAGCATCATTAGATTGTTACTTAATGATTCAATTGTGTACAATGGGTTCAAATCTATTACTCATAATACATGATAAGAGTCATCACCATTTGAGAGAATTTGCATTTCTTTATTTTGTGATTAAACCGACATGCCTTTTAGTGCAATTGTGTCTTTACAACTTATGCTTCAAACACGTGAAGCTTAAATGTAAAAATCTGATCTATCCTTTCGGAATTTGTGCGCCTCAAATTTACAAGTTCAACCGTGCTCCTACTACTTTTCTCAAAGGATTGCATTCTTTAGATTACACCCTTACAAGCCTCAAACACTATGTTTAGGCAGGATTGTAGGTGCAATACCCTTTGGTTTCCAATGGGTAGTTCACAAATAGGCTCAAGTAGATTTTCTTGTGCCAATCTGACATCAATATCATGACATACATATTCAATCTCAAGTCAACCATTAGATTCAGACTTCACAATTTCAAAATCTAGAGAAAGACACATTAGGCATTAGCCTATCCATATTTCATATGGCGCTCTTCAAGTAGCCTCAGTCAGAGTGTGATGTTGCTAACCAGTAGTCAAATGAGATACGTCCTCTATTCGGGTCTTAGGAGATAATTCAAGCTAGGTTTTAGTATGCTTACTTTCTTGGTTACACCCAAAACCTTGATATTATAACCTATATATTTCTTTGTTTTCTTCTCAGAGTCCTTGACTTAATCAAGGTCCATGGATCTAATCTCATTAGCCATGCTAGTAAAATTCATCCCCAAGAATAACCGAGAAATGTGTCTATTTCTAACTTTCACACTTTTGGACTTATATACACTCTCACTGTGTTTTGGGTCCATCGTGTTAGCCGCTCATCCAATAACTTCGTTGAGTAGCATTATGCCTGAGGCCCTACACATGCTTCCACTGCACTTCAGGCTCACCAGGCTATTTGCTACGTCTATAAGTCTATTGAATAACTTCTACGTTATTTCACCAAGTATTCAAATAACTCACATGATCAGATAATTGTCAATCAAATGATCCTAAGCTTTCCTTGTAGAAAACGTAGCCATACGCTTCTTGTTAACTCAGTCTAAATAACTTTTGGATATAGACTCGATCAAGCATCTCATGCTTATCCCTTTTGCATTTTTGTTATAGATCAAATTCATTTTAATCAACTTAAGGAAACGACTATTCCTAACATTTAAGTTAACGAATAACAATTCTGACATATACCAATTATATCCATTATCAATGAAAAATTGAATATCTAGAATCATCCTTCACTGAAAAAGAAACAAATTTCACACTCTATGTGAGTACAAAATTCCTTCATTCCAGGATCAAAAAAATTAATCGGCTATCTTTAAGTGAAATTCTTTAATCTTAATGGCCACTACTTGAACTTCATTTATGATTTGAGAATTCACTTGTCTAGATTCCAATTATCTCTCATATTATGTTCTTGCACATTGTCAATTTTGGAACCATATCTAGTATCAAAACTTGTGATGTTGAAGAGAAATAATCATATCTATAACATAGATACCTCTATGAAAAATGTTCAATGCTTTCATAGACTCTCCCATGTGGTCAAGGACATGTTCTCATTCTGTTTCCAATTTTTTTGTATTTGATAAGAGTATCCTTTGGACGTAGTATAGACTTAACTTCTTGTTAAGTAATGAGCCCCTTGAACATCAAGGCCTCATCTATGCCCAAATGTTGAATCGATTATGCACCATCAACTCTAGCTGAGTCCTATTGACCAAACTCCAAGTTAGCTCAAGTAATTGCAGCTCAACTATAGTCATACTCTTCTATGGCTTGTAGCCCATAATGAAATGGTCATAGGATTCAAATAGGAAGGCCAAGATAGTCACAACTGTCAACTCTCGTACCACTATACTAAGATGAACAAAACCCTTAATGAGGTTCTCCATCTTCTAGACATTAGTACTATAGAGACCATAGTATCCAACTTGTGGGATTGAAACACCTTAGTGATCAAGAACCTCTCTTGATAAAGTTGCTCATGAAAATGTCTCATTAAGAGACCTAATCATAGCATAGGCTAGTATCTCCTCTAATCATTTGCACAATTCAGGAAACTTTCAAGCCAACACAAGGTGTTTCACATCCAAGCTATCCCCCTTGAATTTACATACCACCCGTATTGGGCCAGTATAGTATCCCTGCTAATGGGCTTAGGCCTATCTACCACACATTCCTTTGATCTGTGTCTCAAAACTATCCACTAGTTCTTGAGCCCAATCAAGGAAGTGTTGCCTAGATAACTAGTCCTTTTAAGGATGAATTGTAGTTTGAATGATTGGTTGTTTTATTGCTAAAATTTATTTATTATCTACACAGAAAAATCATTACAAAGTTAAAAATAAAGGTCTCTAAAGCCATTAAACAAATTAATTAATCCAGATTAATTTATGCTGATGATTTTATTGGCTTTATTCCAAGATCCACAACCCTCCAATAATGAGCCGAGCTGAGCTCGAACAAAAACCCATTATTGAATGTCTGGTAGGATAAACTATCCAATCCTTTTCTCAAAAGAACTCTTGGTTGATAGGTGTATTGGTACTTTACCCATCTATATTCTAGGCCTAATTGAGTTAGTACAAAAACCCGTTGAGTCAAACTGCAATTCCACTTGTTAGCCATACCAAAGTATCCTAACCCTACGTGGCCCACCGATAACATAATGCACCCTGCTGAGCATAAGGTACCATAGCTTCAATGGGTGGAACAGGTGCGAATCCGGGAAACACTTTTAAGCGACTCAATATTTTATGAATTATTTAAGTATTGTCGGCTTATATAATAAATCGGGTCCATGCAATTATTTTAGATACATTGTATCCATATTCTACATATAAAATAAGGTTCAATGTACGCTAGCATAATTTAGAACTCCTATGGGTATTAACAAATATTGAATATTTAAACCAAATCTCATTTGGACCCATAGAAGTCTTAATTACGAATTCAACAAACTAACCATCATACTTATATATACCAATATGATTCATGATCATGACAATTATAATTACATCTACTATATTTAGCATAGATACTTGGTGAAATCACCAAACTTTGGCACTTGTGACTTACAGCCTGTTAAGGCCTAATAGTTTAGCAACCATTTTGCAAAATATACAATTTTGCTCCCGCTCGAATTAGGGCGTCACTATTTCAAAATTTAGCACCCCAACTATGACCCGTACCATAGTCTATTGGGCTAATTTCAAATTTAACATATTCAATTTTATTGAACATAAATGCCACAAGTTATAACTTGTTAAATGTTTTGGCGGTAACTTAGCCATGAAAATCGACATCCGGAAGGCTTTTGATACGATGGACTGGTCTTTTCTTGTTGATGTTCTTGCCTCCTTTAGGTTTGGTGCGTGCTTTATCGGTTGGATTTAGAATATTTTGGGGTCGGCTTGTATCTCTATTTTGACTCCAATGGGGTTACACGGTTACTTCTCCTGCTCTAGGGGGGTTCGGCAAGGAGATCCGCTATCGCCGAATCTCTTCGGCCTAGCAGAAGACTTTTTTAGCAGATATTTATTGGACTTAGTTATACGGGGGGATCTCTCTCCTATGAACTATGTCCAAGGGACTCCTTTGCCCACTCATTTGCTATATGCTGACGATATGCTTGTGTTTTGTAAAGCTTCTATTCATAATATTAGAAGTTTGCAATCTGCTCTTGCTCTTTATGGGAGGTTCTTTGGTAAAATGGTTAATTGGGGTATGTCCAAGGCCTATTTCGGTGAAGCCTGCAGTTTAAATATTTAGAGGTGCCACTATTTTGTGGTAAACCTAAGGCAATTCATTTCGAACCTATCCTTGAATCGACCCTGGCTATGTTTGCTAAGTGGAAAGGCAGCACCTTATCTATGGTAGGAAGACTTACGCTCGTCAATTCACTCATCACGGGTGCTCTCATTCATTCCTTTATCATTTATAAATGGCCGAAAAAATTAATTTTGCTCTTGAACAGAGCAGCTAGGAATTTTATTTGGACTGGATCTATTGATGGAAAAAAGCTTGTGGCTGTCCATTGGTCGTTGTGTACTAATTCCTTTAATCAAGGAGGCATTGGGATTAAAAATTTTGCTATCATGAATGAAGCCTTAATGGGGAAGATGGCGTGGGGTTTGATTGGGGGCAACACTATGTGTATCAAAACCCTCCGTGCTCGATTTATTAATAAGTCGAGCTTGACTAAATCGATATCTAATTCAACCATTTGGAGTTCCATTCACTGTGTCTATGCCACCGTCAGGAATAATATTTTTTAGGTCCCTAGTTGTCGGTCCAATCTCAACTTCTGGAATTTAAAATGGGTTATAGCGCCTATCTCGGATCAGCTTAATCTTAACAACACTAGTGGACGTACGCAACATGAGAAAATTTCTGATTACTAGCATAATGATAATTGGGTCTTACCCCCCTTACCACCTCAAATTCAGCAGCAAATCCGAAATATTAGACTTTGAGATGAGCCGGACACTTGCCTTTGGCGTCCTGGAAGCATGGGAATATTTACCGTGAAACTTTTCTTTCAATGGCTACGAGGTGAGATCAATCAGCCCGACATTTATAAATTTATTTGGAGTCATTCTGTTCCTCCATCGCATTTTTTCATTTGTTGGAGAGCGGTTAGAGGATACTTGCCCACTCATGATGTTCTTGGGAGGAAAGGTTTTTTCATTGTATCCAAGTGCATATTATGCAGTAAAGCTACCGAATCTATCAAACACTTATTTATGGAGTGTGTTTTCACAAAACAGCTATGGATTGGCATTAGGCTATTTCAACGTGATATAGATATGCACGATTCTCTGATTTCTTTGTTCAGTTGGGCCTCGAAGGTACGATTTACCCCTCAGATCCTTCTTCTTTGGCGGAGTGCTTGTGTCAACTTGTGTTGGATTGTTTGGCTAATGCAGAATGAATGCATTTTCGATAATAGAAGGCCAAACATTCATACTTGTCTGCGTAAGCTATGGATTTCAATCAAGGAGACCGATAACCTGGGATGCGGATGGGTTCAGAATTCTAATGGGTACTCTTCCATCCTCTCCAATCTTGGTATTACTCCTAGACACCCTATTGCACCTAAAATTATTCGAGTTTTTTGGACTCCGCCTCTACCTGATTGGGTTAAGGTGAACACGGATGCTTCGGTGATTGGAAATTCAATTGTTGCTGGTTGCGGTGGAGTGTACAGGGACAGCCACAGGGTATTTCTTGGTGGTTTCGCATTTAGTCTTGATACTAAATTTGCCTTTTTTTGCAGAATTCAAGGCTGCCATGTCTGCTATTTGACCAACTTTCACTAGGGGACGGAATAAACTTTGGCTAGAGAGTGACTCAACGTATGTTGTTCAGATGATATCAAGCCATAGCAGGAACGTTCCATGGCAACTTTATCAAGAATGGACCTCATGCTTACGCATGGTGAAGGATATGCAGGTGTCTGTGACGCATATTTTTAGAGAAGGCAATCAAGTCGCGGATAAATTGGCTGATTATGGTCGTCAGTGTAGTGATTTTACTTGGTGGGATGTCGTCCCCAATTTTTTTTACTGCAGTTTATTTTCATAATTAAAGTGGCCGAAGCCTGTTTCGGTTCACATAACTCGTTAAGTATTTTTTCTTTCTTATTTTAATAAAAGAGGGGTAGAGGTTTTGTAGGCAAGTGGAAGGGCCAACCTAGTTGGGTCTTTCACCCAGAAATTTTCCCTTGCCCCAACCTTTTACCGATGGAGAAACACGTTGTTTCTCCGAAGGTTTCTCAAAAAAAATTCCAATTAATTAAAATTAACAATTATAAAATATTAGAATTTATGACCCCGAATTAACAAAATAACAGGAATGTTATTTTGATACAATCTGGTTCAGCCACTTTAAAGTCCTTAAAACGGGCTTTGGATAATTTCAAAAATTAAAATTTTGTCACCCCGAATATATAGAATAACCGAAACTTTATTTTAATTCAATTGGGGTCAGCCATTTTAAACTTTAAATTGGACTAGGAATAATTTTAAGACCCTTGTAATTTAACCTCGGATTAATTAATACACTCCTTAAATTTAATATATAATCCGACTTCAATTATTGGCCCCGGATAAATTTAAAATATCCCTTAAAATTTTAAAATTCGATCCGGTCCAACCGTTTTATCAAAACCAACAATAGCCAAAATTATGTCGGGATTCCCCGAACCCATGGGCCTGCAAAACAGGGAAGAAAATCTGTTGTCCCCACTTAAATGTCCCCTCCTATGTACCTCATTCAGTTTTTGCCAGATGACAAATAGAATCCTAGTCAACTAACACCAGTTCTTTAATGTAACGTTAACGTTATCATCTCTCTAGTCCTCTTCTTCTCAACCCACGTTCCCCTCTCTTTCCGATTGTTGCTCAATTTTTTATCAATTCAATTCTTTTTCGGAATTAGCAATGCCTTCAATTTTGAGTTATTTTATGATAATGAAGATGACGGAAACAAATATGCTATACCTCATAATTTCTTGGACAAATTAGTTTAAATTAGACTCAATATTGCTAAAAAAATACCTTGATCGGAAGCGCAATAGGCAAAATCTGATCGTAAATTGGAGATTGATCAGAGAAATAGGAGTAAGCAGATGGAGAGAAGGTAGTTAAAGTTCTACCATTTGCCCAGTTAGGGTTCTGCAGAAACAAAGGAAAGAGAAGGGATTGATGAGAGATCAGAAAACGCACGATTTGGTTCTTTAATTAATTTTCCCCCATTTTTCTAGTTTGTCAGGTTGCTGATATAACTGCTAAATGAGAGATTTAAGTAGCTGCCCAATTGGGTATTTAGCAAGTTGTTCTTGTGCTAAAATTTTTGCCATAAATCTCCAAAATTATAAGCTTATTGATTCATGAATAATTGTTGGGGATGGTAGAAATCTCAGGAAGTGGATATTATAGGTTTCCACTGAAAGATGAAAGATGAAAGATGAAAGATGAAAGATGAAAGATGAAAGATGAAAGATGAAAGATGACAGCATAATTGATTTTATAAAAGTATAGAGTTAATCAATAAAAAATTAGAACAAGAAGAAAAACATGGGTTGTGGATAAGAGGAGGAGGATAAGAGGCAATAACGCCGTGAACATTTAGGAAGTAGAAGGGTTAAATGACTAGGATTCTATTTACCGACATAAATTGAATGGGACACTTACAAGGGAACATAAAGTTTGGGACAGCAAATTTTCTTCCACAAAACACGCCCTCTACCTGTGAACAGCAGCTGTCCATACTGTATACAGCCAATGGACAGCCAGGTGCTGCCCATTTCACGCCCATAGTGGCGTGAATTATTCAAGATTCACGCCACTGTGTGGCCAATTATTTTCTCTTATTAATTAATTTTTTAATTTATATATTTATTAATTTAATTAATTATATTATATAATAAATATATTAATTAATTAAAACTCTAATAAACATAAAAACAATTCAAGAATCTAGCCACCAAGATCAAACAAGTAATTTAGGAAAAAAATATTAAAAACTCAAATCAATGATTCCGAAACATTTTCTGCTAAATAGAAAACTTTTACCAATCAACAAACTTGATCTTTTGACTAAATTCAACAATAATTAGTCACAACCATTAATTCAACAATTAATTTTGTCCATTAATCAACTTGAGGACAGATTAAAAAAAACTTAAGAATAATTCCTTAAACCTTTCCATCAAAATAGAAAAATCTTTTGAAACTTGAAATCTAATATAACATTCTTTAAATCAAATTAAACCACTCCTTAAGAATCTTTAAAAATTGATTTAAGAACAATATCAAAATTTCGAGAAATCCATTCAAAATTTTTCTAATCAAAATTGAAACTCTTTAAGAAATCAAGAAACCCATCAGTCTTCCTGAAAAACCTCGCTCATGATACCGATTGAAGGGAATTACGATCGAAATTATTACCGCGAAGGCGAAATTACCGGTTAAAATTTTCTTGAATTCGGAATAGGATATTTTCAAGAACCATTGATAGGATTTCAAAACAATTTTATTTTAACAAGTAAAAACTTACTTGTAAAGTCTCCTTAAGAGACGGATGTCATCAAGCTCGCAAGCGAAAGCTCTCCAATCTCACGTGCACGAACTATTTTCGAACCTGGACGGTGCTAACCTTACGGACGAAGAACAAAGAGGAAAACACCAAAAACCCTAATTTTTTGGCCAAGCACAAAACGTGAACCACACACCCAATTGCTGCCAACGTTTTTGCTTACGAAAAAATGGGGACTTTTATTGTTTTAATTAACTATTTATAGTATAAATAGCCATCTAGGGTTAGGATTATTCTTATTATAAACTTGCCCCTCAGAAAGTTAATTTAATAATTAAAGCAAAAGGTTTAATTCCTTAAATAATTTCTAACTTGCAATATTTATAATTTGTAATTTAACCTCTAATCAAATAAATTGACATACTACAAATTAACTTAATACAATAAATTAGTCAATTAATTATTTTAGTATGCAAATTTTATTGACTAAATTAACATTTAATTAAATTGTTCAACATATGAATTTAATTAGTTAACAATTAAATAAATACCATATGTAATTTAATTAAACATGGACTTAATTTAACTTAATGAATAATAATATACGCTACATTATATTATTTCATTAAACAAATTAATCTCATGGTGTTTCTGACTATTCAATTACATTTACTTGACATGTCAATTAATTAGTAATCACTTCTTCATCCAGTCTTGTAACATTACATGTATAAGAAATCCAAGATCAGTATATCTAAGTGCACAATCCTTTGGGTCTGTCCATATGTTGGTAATGGGTAATTTACTCATAGACTATAAGCGGATTCTAGCAAACCATTACAGCCCCCAATTTGGACAGAGTACAGCCATCTCTAAAAGATACGGAACCCAGTAGTTATCTCACAGAGTCCTTTGCCAGCTGATATCAATATGATGAACAAGAGGCATTGTGCTTGTCACCCTCTTATGCAGTTCATTTTATTTCTTGTTCTAGAATAGAATGATAAAACAAGTCAACGACTTTTTGGACGTCCTTATCCCTTTTATTCATCAAGTGGCAGGTGATTCATTTCAGTTTATTAAACTGAATGACAATCCTATCACTTCAACACTACTGTTATTATGGTTATGAAATACACAGAGCATACTCGTACTTGTAATCCAATATTTAAGGACCCGTTAGTAATATGTCACAACATACCCATTTCCACATTAACAAATAAGTTGAAATCAAGTCTGAGGACTATTGAGACCTACTCAGCAAACTCTCTATGACATACAACCATGTGACCTTGCTGTGTGGATCGATCCAGCCCCATGTTCTCAACATGTGCCTATGTTCATGATCTACTTACCAAGTGACATAGCAACTACATTGTTATAGATCATCCAACATACAAGCCTTTCGTTTTATTCATTCCCATGATTAAAACAGACTTGAGACATTTATGATTAGTAATCAATGGATACTCTACTCATATTATAGATTATTGCCTTTATAATGTGACAGCATTGGTATATGCATAATGAAAAGAACCAATGCCTGGGAACTAGGGCACACCAAAACTTCTAACACTCTCAAGTTGAGAGAGGGATATTAATCCTAAGGGGCTCTAACTGTGTTCGTTTGTTATTTTGTAATTGTTTTCATTTGTAATTCGATTCTTCGTCGAGTTTTGCTATTTCTATTCTAGTTCTGTTTTTGTGTTCTTTATCCTAATAATGGTGTTGTTATCCCACAGCTCACAAAGGGTAAATCGACTTCAGCTTGGCTGTTTAATGTTTATAAAGAAAATGTAAGGGGATAAGTCAATACTGATTGCATAGAATAAGCAGCTCAAGGCATTACTAGAATATGAATAATGAACTGATGAACACATCATCCAAGTCATACATGCAAGTATAGGACTTTAGATATATGAAAGGGCTACCTTGCTTTCATGAGACGATAACTTGTTCTTCTCCAGATACGACTTACTCAAAAACTAATAAACCTCAGTTCAAAGAAATCAATTTAAAATTAAAGGACATAGTGAAAGATGCTAAAAAAACAGGGGCACTTTTAAAAAATGTATCCAGGAAACGACGTTATGCAGCTCAAGTCATCTATCTATCTATATCTATATCTTTATATATATATATATATATATATATATATATATATATATATATATATATATATATATATATATATATATATATATATATATATATTTTAATTAATGTTACTTACCATGAATACTAAATAATAAAAACTAACAAATAAATTTATTAATTACTTTTTAATGAATAAATTTTAATAATAAATAAATAAATAAAAATAATAAAAGTTATATTTCATTTATATTCACACTAATTATAACAATATCAAAATACAAAATTGAAATATATTTGATTAGGAAAAAAAGAGTGTCACGTTAATTATTAAATAAGATTATAAACATAGAAAAGAAATATATATATATATATAGAGAGAGAGAGAGAGAGAGAGAGAGAGAGAGAGAGAGAGAGAGTTGGATGGCAATAATCTAAAAATCTTTTGTTGCAAGTTGATAATTGTTGCATATCCCATGTTAGATAATTTTGTTGCAATAAATTTATTTGTTATTAATATTGTTTGTAGTTAGTTTTTATCATTTAGTATTTATGGTAAGTAAATTATTTACCATGAATACTAAATGATAAAAACTAAGTACAAACAATATTAATAACAAATAAATTTATTGCAACAAAATTATCCAACATGGGGTATCCAACAATTATCTATTTGCAACAAAAGATTTTTAAATTATTGCCATGTATTAACGGCGTCAATATTTCAGTTGCAGTCCACCGGGAAAAAAGAGGGAGCAATGGGTGAATCCCTAACCCTAGCCACCTATAATTTCTGCCGCCTTCAATATTCTCATTGCCTGCGTAGCCTATGATCATGGCGGCTCCTTCTTCTTGTTTTGTTAGTGAGGGTGGTATAATTGATAGGGATTTGTTTCCTGAAATTTTGTGAACATTTCAACGCAAAAACCCTAACCCTAAATCTTTTGCAAGTGTTGTGAAGGGTCTGAATCTTGATTCTAAGGTCTTCGATTCAGCTGTTGTTTCGAACAAGGGGGGTTATACATCTATCAAAATCCCACAAGGATTGTTGGAAAAGCGTCTCGTTCTGTGCTCTAATTCATTGATTGGAAGGTTATTATTGCAAAGAGGGGAAGCCCCTTATACTCTACCGGATTTAAAGAAAGCTTTAACAGCTTTTTGGGAGATCAAGGAGACATGGATGCTTATTTCTTTAGGCAAAGGATACTATCAGATCCTTCTAGGATCACAGGAAACTAAGTTGCATATTTAGCAAAGGGGGGTCATTAGCCTTAAGCCTGAGGTGATGCGACTTCAGCAGTGGCAACTTGACTTTGATCCATCAGCTCAAAAAACAACCAAAGCGTTGGTTTGGGAGTATTAGGGCATACAGATTTTGGCATGTATTGCCAAGGGTATTGGTCAATTCTCTAGGGTTGATCGAATCATGTTGGAGGGGGACTATAGGCATTATGCAAGAATGTTGATTGATATTGATCTTGCAGAGGAATTACCCACTACGGTGGGAGTGGAAAAGGAAGGGAAGCTTATATGGGTGGATGTTGAGCATGAGAATACCCCAAGTTTCTGCAAAATCTGCTCTTTCATTGGCCATTCTTGGAGGGAATGTTGTTGCAGTATCTCAAAGATTGATAATGGGAAAAGGAAGGATTACAAGGGAGACAATCCAAAGGAACAACCTTAGGTTTAGAAAAAACAAGATGAGCCTGTCAGGAAAGAGGGGGTAAACACGACCAGTAAATCGAGTGGAAGGCAGGTTTAGGATACCCCTAGGTGGGTGGAACCTCAGGTATCTAGGGCTGCCCCTATTATGAATGCTGACAGAATTGATATTGAAGCAGTGGTTATTAAGGCGATTGAGGTTGCGGCTGATGAGGTGTTTGAGAAGGATTCTGGTATGGTACAAGAGTTGGCTAATCCTCATAGTTCTGAATTGGGGAATGCTCTTATTAATAACTTGGTGGGGAATGATCTAATTAATACTTTGGAGGCAGTTAACTTAGTTGTGGATCTTGGAGATAAAGGATCTGAATTTCATAAGCCGATTGATGGCCATTTTACTGACGTTTTTGATAATGCTTCGGTTGAGGTTGAACAAGAGGACCTCAAATCAAATTATTCACAACCTGAAAGAGGTGTCCCAGGCTCTTGGGCGGACTCTACGGAACGTGAAGAGGCAAGAATGAAAAGCAAGGCCAAGCAGTTGACACGTGTTAGGCAAGGTTTTTCGCTCTCTTCCTACAGTGATAGTTTTTTGCATCTGATTGATGAGGGAGACGATATACAATTCCCAAGGACACAAAGGATATTGGCCGCCGCTAAGGTACATGCTAAATAAGAACACAATGAACTTGCTAAACGAGAGCGCAAGGAGTTGCCAAACGGGAGCGCAAAGCTCTACTAAAGTTTTCTCCTTCGTAGATAGTTTTTTTTTTCTGTCGTAATGGTTGTTTGCCTTTCTTTTTTTTTAGTTTCTTGTATTTTTTCTTTTCTTTAATAAAACAAACCTAGGGGTGGGTTTTTTTAACGGCGGTGGGGAGTATAACCCCCGATTGCCTTTTCCTTCTCTCTGGGTTATTTTAATAAAAAACAAATAAATTTATTAATTATTTTTTAATGAATAAATTTTAATAACAAATAAATATATAAAAACAATAAAAAAATATTTCATTTATATTCATAATAATTATAACAATACCAAAATACAAAATTGAAATATATTTGATGAGGAAAAAGAGTCACAATAATTCTTAAATATGATTATAATCATAAAGAGATAAAAATAAAATAATAATAATAATAGTAATAATAACAACAACAACAACAACAACAATAATAATAACAATAAAATATATTTGATGAAGAGAAAAGAGTAACTTTAATTCTTAAATAGGCTTATAATCATAAAATAAAAATAAAATAAAAATAATAAACATAATAATAATAATAATAAATATATTTAATGATGGAAAGTCAAGTTAAATCTTAAATAGGATTACAATCTGTCAGAAAATCAATGGCCGACAATTTTACCAATTGTACCCATAAAAAAATCTGTGTATTTAATTAATTGCTAATTAAAGTTTAAAATATTAATTTTTTTTAAATAGGATGATAATTAACAAAATAAAATAAAATAAAAAACAACAAATTAGCAATTAACTTTGATTTATTTTATAACCATTACCATATTATTCTAATTTATATTACTATTTCAATTTGTTAGTATTTTTATTAAAAGTGAAATATTAGATATTTTGATAGGTTTTCCTTATATAATGTCAGTTTGAATATTATTTCAAAGGTCAAATAATTATTAATTACTATATCAGTTTTGCAACATAATTCTTATCAACAATTATTAATTATTTTAATGTATAAATGTTGCTTTAATTGGTTATATGTTACTTTAATTCATTTTTATAATAATGGTATTTAAAATTGGTTATTATTAAAATCTTTCTGAATTTCCCAATTTATTATTTTTTAAATAATATCATCTTAATTTATCCTCAAACAACTATTTCATTCCGTTATAAAAAGGGTTTGTTGGTTGCTACCAAGTGTACTAGTTCTTATTCTGTAGCAAAGGGCAAGTACAAGTGTCATTCCTATAAGGACCCAAGGAAATTATTTAAACCAAGTTGCAAATAAGTGAGTTTAAGTTTACAGAATAATAAAAGTTGATTTTTAACAAAGAAAATGTTAAGAATAAAATTTTTAACGAAAACAGAAAGTTTGGTTGCTTCTAACAATTTTATACTGGAGCAGGCAAGACTAGTAGGCAGACAGACACAGTTTAACTTCTCTCTTATTTCTAACAAGTTAAAGTTCATAGATCTAGGTTCCTTACTCTAAATGTACGAAACATAGCTCTCGCATCGTGTTTAGCTTCTTTAATGTTTAACTTATAGGTTTCCCTTCGTAAGTTATTCCTTAATCGTTAAGTCCGAGTAAATATTCTATTTATTAGAGTTCCTAGCACTCCCAGGCACCTCTTGGCTCATTGTAGAAGTATCTTGTGTTTAGATCCATGTTAGTAATAATACCTTTTGTTTCATTTTGTTAACAATAGGTATAAGTTTGGCCTAACTTATTTTAAATCTAAGCTCAACACAAGAACAATCAGTATTAAAAATGGTGCTAGAATCAAAGAGAAAGAGAGTTACAAACTGTTGTTAACCCATCTGCCTTGCTAGCTTTACCCGCCGATGGATTTAGGTAGCCATAAACATAATAAACACAAAATACTAATAAACTTGAAAGAGAAAGATAGAAATAGAGTTAGAAGGAAGCCAATACCAAGCTTGCCGAAAATGGCATCCATTGGACGAAATATAAAGTGGTGAGATGAAGGATCTCAAAGCACCACTTGTAAAATATAAAAATCCTAGATAATATCCTTACATCAGCTGAAATAATAAACCCTTCTAGAAGATAAAGGGTGGTCCAATAGAGAAATCCACCAAAGTGGCTAATAAATAAGTATATAGTTACTAGCTAAAATGTCTCCCATACGCATCGAAAATTCTTCTAGAAGCAAAAATAATAAACTTTCTGGTCTTTTTACTCTGCCACGTCAGCATTGCCTCCTCCTACTTCTTCTATCTCCTCTTCTTACTTGCTCTTGCTGTCTTTCTGCTTGCTCTACACAGATCCCTGCCCGCTCTGGTCTGCTTCTTACTTGCTTTCTTCTGTTACTTGTTCTTTTGGCTTGATTTGGTTTTTTCCTTACACAAAATCTACTGTAAGAACCTGAAACATTGAAAAAAATGCTCAATATTTCCTCATTTTAGCCCAAAGTAACATGGTTTTAAGGCCAATTTGCTAGTATTTTCATAGAATAAAGTGTACTTATCAAATTCCCCCACACTTAAGCATTTGCTTGTCCTCAAACAAAGATAAAACAAATAATAGTTAAAAAGAGAAGAAAAGAAAACATAAAACATGATGTAACAGAAGTAGCAAAGGACATTTACCCTTCTCTATTGAGAAATAGATGAATTCATGGAAAATACAAAGATTAAGGGAAGGATGAATATTTCCACTCTTAGCAAATAATCATGGTTTTAGAAACATATCAAGACTAAGAACTAAAGGTAGTTTGTCAATAACTAAGTCCAATAGTGAAACCAACTTCCTCTCCAAAGGATGTTACTCATTTCACTCAAGGTGTATGGAGGTGACCTTTAATGAATTCACTCTTCAGCTGTACATGGCCAATCTAAGTCTAGATGCTTAATTCTTAGTTTTATCTCCACCACTAAAGTTCTGATCACTATACACAATTAGAAGTACTTTTCTTAGGTTGTAATGCAGGTTAAGGTTCAGGTGTGTCTAGTGAGGGCTTTTCGTGTGTGTAGTGATTTTACCAAAGCATGAGATGCAGTACAATAAGCTATACAGTTGCTAACTCATGTATAAATTTGAAATTCAGATACAAGGAGTGGCATTTGAGATGAAAAGAACAATCACAACAGGATAGGCATTTTAGCAAGAAGATTTTGATAACCCAGCAGATTTTCTAAGTTTTTGAGAGAAAATTTTTGCTTGTTTTAAGATATTTTTCTTTTTGATGCACAATTTCTTTCTTTTACTACTTTTTTTCTTTTCTTCTTTACCACTTTTTTCTCTTTTTGATCTTTTTGTTCATGTATTTCTTTTGTGATTGGAGGAAAGAGGGAGCTGGATAATTTAAGAAAGCTCGAGGAATTTCCTTGAAAGAATTTTTAGAGGGAAAACATAAGTTAGCAACTAAAAAATTGCTATTTTTAGAAAAATTGCCTTGGTAAAATCAAGGGTCAAAAGGGAAGTTAAAGTTTTTGGTTTCTGGCTTAATATGTATGTGTAAGAAAGAAAAGGGTTACAAGCTCAAAGGGGCTTACCAGGGGACAAAAATGTATAAGGGTGGATGTTTGGTTAGACTGAGTGTGAAATCCTAATGCCTTAATCATTTTATGTAAGTGATCAGGGATATGGTCTCGATAAAACCTAAAAATCAGATTCTAGCTAAAATTCTACACATGTAAGCTCACTCAACAAGAAATTCAAATAGTTTAAGGGTTATTTTAGTGATTTGCATCTTTAAGCATTGTTTTTCAAAGGATTTATCTGTTTTTAGAAAAATAGGCTCAAATCCTCACTAAAATATGGGTTGAATTTCAGTTGGTTTATTTTGGGCAAAATCAATGAAAAATAGCTTTAAGTTAGAAGTCTACCATGCTTAATCAACTTTAATTACTTAACTAGTGTAGATTTATCATCCTCCTACCAGACTCTAAGCATTTTCCAAGAACTCATCTATCTTTTAAAGGGTTGGGGTGTCATGCCTTATGCTAAAAACCAAGAAACAAGAGAAGTTTATGTGATAAAAAAGAGAAGTAAATATGAAAATAGGGGTAAAGATTAGATTACCAAAATAGATTGCAAACAAATTAAAAACAACAATAAAGAAAGAAAACGAGATGTACCAAAATACTCAGGCTTCAAGCAAAATACTTACGTGGGGATTTCGTAAGCATACTTACATCATTCCAATACCATCAATAATTAGCAGCAGACTTTAAAATAACCAACAGCAATCAAAATCTTCAACAACAGTTAAGCAGAAAACAACTGCAGTCAAGATTCAATAGTTAAAAATGTAAACCACCCTCCACAATTAAATAAAGCTTTATCCTCAAAGCAAACATGTAAAGTATTAAAAATAATAGCAAGCACAAAGCCATACCTCCATATGACATTGTTTGACAAAAATAAAGAGTGAGGGGAAAGAAATTTACTAGTTATATACAGAGGGGTTTTGGTCCACCACCTCTTCCAATATTTTCTTACTCTTAGAGGGTAGTTCTGACTCCCATGTTGAAGATGATGAGGGTTTCACTTCCTCTCTTCCATTTGCTCCTATTTCATTTATTAGAGTGTTCTTAATGTATTCTGGAGTACAGAGAATAAGATTGTCATCCTCCACTTTCCTGAGTCTTCTGTCCACATCTGTCTTGAAGAGTAGATAATCTTCCTTGGCTTCCCGTAGTTCTTCCACCACTCCTAAAATTTGCCTGAAGCTTATATCCTCACACCTTTCTAGGAATTCAGATTTTTTGGACACTTTCTTCCCCTTTCTTACAATAGTGGTTTTTTGTACCACTTTCCTTCTTTTGGAGGCACGAGTGGTCAATTTTTCTTGTTCCCTCTTTCTCTTTTCAGATTCCCTCCTTTGTTCTTCTAACATGGCTTTGGATATATGCTCCAAGTAGTATACTTCATCAACCTTCCAACAGACTCCAAACTTCCCCAGATTAAACAACTCAATGACAGACGCAAAGCATTCCAATGTAAGGCCATTTATTGAGAATGTGGTAAGCAATGAGTGGGTAATCTTAGAAATAAAAGAGCATGCCATAATGTTGCTATTGGTTTTTCTATATAAACTTAAGATGTAGTTAGCAAAGAAGCTATCAAAATTAATCTTTTTCCCCTTTTTCTATGCACCAAAGCACAAAGAGGTCATCTTCCATGACATTTGACTCGTTGCTTCTTGCAAACAATGTTTAAGCTATCAGCTTTTAGCTTTCATATGCCTATAATCTACCAATTGACTGGCTGCCTATATCTTGGAGTAATCAGGCTTCCCAGTTAAGTCTTTCCAGCACTTATCTTTGTCAAGATCAATGGGTTTCACCTTGTGAGCATTTCATATTCCTCTTTGGCTATATACTCCACTGGAACTCCCAAGCATCTATTCAATTTGTATAAAGAAAGTTCCATTTCGTACCGAATAAGCGTACGACATACCTATTAGGGTCATCATCATCAGCCTCTTTGTTCTCAGAAAAGGTGCTTAAGAACTCAATGGTAGCTCTCTATAGGCTGGTTTGGTGTTGTCTACAAACTCAAAGAGACCCCCTGCTCTCAGGAACTGCTCGAACTCGTCATCTAACTCTAATTTCTGTAGTGCCTCCTAATTTATTACTCGTGGCGATAGGAACTCCTAATCTCGAAAGTATGCATGTCTTTTTTTTCATGATCTTTGCCGAAACCTTGCATCTTCTACAAAATCACCGCTGGAATTACTGCAGAAATTTTGCCCGAGGTACTGGGGGAGAGAGGGGTGGTTTTGATAGTTCGTTTGGTGGACTCGACTTTAGAGGCTTTTTGTTTCCTAGTTTTCACCATTGTTGAAAATAAGAGAAGGTTTAAGGAGAAATGAAAAAGTGGTGAGAGGGAGCGGTTTTGCAGGTGAGGGGAAGAGAGAGAGAGAGAGAATAGGTTTTAGAGTGAGGGGAATTCTTTGATTGTAAACCGCCATTTGAAGGAGAGAAGATGTGGGTTCATGCATGTAAGAGAGTGAGGAGGTTTGAGGGCAGGTTCATGATTGTGAATTAGTGGGAAGAGAGAGAAGGAAAATTACTTTTCCACATTTCACTCTACCCCATGCATTTTATTAACTGACACACACCACCTCTTCTTCTCTTTTCTTCACTTAATTCATTTCCCCAGAAAAGAATATTATAATTAAATGGAGCAATCAAAATTGGGGCAGCTAGAATGACCCTTCCAAATGCAATGCTGTAGGAAGCCCCATTCTTCAAATTTTTTGGAGTTGGCGAATTGCTCATGGTGGAAATTGACCGAAAAGAAGGAATGTCTCAAAGAATTATCACTAAGTGTATATCACAACAAGAAGAGGGAGCCTTTGTGTTTCAATTCACACTTAGTTCATTAGTTCCGACAAAAATATAAAAGTAAGGACATAAAAAATAAGATAGAACATAAATAAAGCATGACTATGTAAAAAAATTTTGAGAATGAGCTTGAGCTCAACAAAATTGCTCTAATTAGTGTTTGGAGCGGACACCATTTGTCTTGGTTACTTCAAAGGGGATGTAATTGTTGTATTTCAGCAACAATTTCTGCTTGTTCATTTGACAAGTAAGGTTTAACCCTTTGGCCATTAACTTTTAACATTTGCCCATTTTTGGTAGTGATTTCTACGGCTCCATGGGGAAAAACTTTATGAAGTATATATCGCCCTGACCATCTTGACTTCAATTTGCCCGGAAATAGTCTCAATCTTGATTCATACAAAAGCACTTATTGTCCGGGTTGGAACTCCTTCCTCTAGATCTTTTGATCTTGCCACTTTTTGGAATTTTCTTTCTAACTCATGGCATTCTCATAACTAAATAACCTAAATTCTTCCAACTCATTGAGTTGTAACCTTTTCTGCTCTCCTACTGCATTCCTATCAAAATTCAATAAAGTCTGTTCCCACACAGCTTTGAATTCTAACTCAACAGGTAAATGACAAGCTTTTCCATAGAGCAATATGAATTTGGACATTCTAATGGGGGTTTTATAGGCTGTTCTATAAGCCTATAGTGCATTATTAAGTTTAATTGCCTAATCCTTTCTAGAGTTACTAACAGTTTTCTCAAGAAATCTCTTGATTTCCCTATTAGAAATTCATGCTTTCCCACTTATTTGTGGGTAATAAGGAGTGGCTATCCTATATGTTACCCCATATTTGTTAAGCAATTTTTCAAATATATTGTTGCAAAAATGTGCCCCTTGATCACTTATTATTGCCCTAGGCACCCCAAAACGGGTAAAAATATTTTTCAGAAATTTAACAACTACCCTAGCATCATTTGTTGGGCTAGTAATGACTTCAACCCATTTACTAACATAATCAATAGCTAAGAGTATGTATCTATTACCATGTGAGTTGGGAAAAGGTCCCATGAAGTCAATCCCCCAAACATAAAAAAATTTCAACTACCACAATGTTGTTTAGGGGCATAGAATTTCCAGCATAGATGTTACCTGTTCTTTGGCACTCATTGCACTCTACAACAAACCTTTGGCAGTCCTTAAAGATAGTTGGCTAATAAAATCCACATTCAAGAACTTTGGCTGCTGTTCTGGTTGCTCCAAAGTGTCCACTAGCTTCTTTGCTATAGCACATGTTTAGAATGGCTAGGACTACTTCCTCAGGAACACATCTCCTTATAATTTGATCTACACACAATTTAAAAAGGAAAGGTTCCTCCCAAAAGTAATATTTCAAGTCAGTAAAGAACTTTTTCTTTTGTTGATAAGATAAATGAATTGGTTTAACACCACATGCAAGGAAATTAGCGAAATCAGCAAACCAAGGGAGAGATCTCAATGAGAAAAGTTTTTCATCGGGGAATGAATCAATAATTTCTTGTTGCTCCACTTGGTTGTCCTCTGGAATTCTAGATAAATGATCAGCAGCCACATTTTCTAAGCCTTTCTTGTCCTAAATTTCTAGGTCAAACTCTTGAAGAAGGAGCAACCATCTGATTAGCCTTAGTTTTGCATCCTTCTTTGCTAAGAGGTATTTCAAGGCTGCATGATCAGTAAAAACAATAACTTTTAATAGGAAAAGGTAGGATCTAAACTTATCAAAGGCATAAACCGCATCAATCAACTCTTTTCCAGTCATAGTGTAGTTTTGTTGTGTTTTTATGAGAGTTTTGCTGGCGTAGTAGATAGGCCTAAAATGTTAGTCAATTCTTTAGCCTAAAATAGCTCCATTGCAAGTATCACTTGCATCATACATAAGTTCAAATGGCTGATCCCAATTCAGAGCAATCAAAATAGGTGCATTAACAAGTTTTGCCTTTAGCTCATTGAATGCCTTCAAACAAGCATCATCAAATTCAAATTCAGTGTCCTTGTGGAGAAGGGCTATCAATGGTTGAGCTATCTTGGAGAAATCTTTGATGAACCTTCTATAGAATCCAGCATGCCCAAGAAAGCTTCTAACTTCTTTGACTAATTTTGGGGTAGTTAACTTTTCAATAATCTCCACTTTTATTTGATCAACTTCAATCCCCTTCTATGAAATCTTATAGTCAAGAACAATGCCTTCATTGACCATGAAATGGCACTTTTCCTAATTCTAAACAAGATTGGTCTCTCTACAATGAAGTAAAATAGCTTCAAGGTTGTTCAAGCAAGATTGGAAAGTTGCTCCATAATTGAGAAATCATCCATGAAAATTTCCACTGTTTTCTCCACCATGTCATGGAAAATGGACATCATACATCTTTGAAATGTTGTTGGAGCATTGCAAAGTCCAAATGGCATCCTCCTATAAGCAAAGACACCATTCGGGCAGGTAAAAGTTGTCTTCTCTAGATCCGAGGGGTGGATTACAATCTGATTGTATCCCAAATAGCCATCAAGGAAGCAATAGAATTTATGACCAGCCAATGTCTCCAGCATTTGATCAATGAAGGGAAGTGGAAAATGATCCTTTCTGGTTGCTTCAATAAGTTTACGGTAGTCAATGCAAACTCTTCATCCTATGACTGTCTTGGTAGGGATTAGTTCATTCATCTCATTTATCACCACTATCATTCCTCCCTTCTTTGGCAAAACTTGGACTGGACTTGTCCAAACACTGTTCGAGATGGGGTAGATAATTCCAGCATCCAGCAGTTTGATTACTTCCTTCCTCATAACTTCTTTCATTTTAGGGTTGAGTCTCCTTTGGGGCTGCACAACTGGCTTATGATTTTGCTCCATAAGTATTCGATGTACATAAATGGAAGCACTAATACCTTTGATATCAGCAATCATCCATGCTAGAGCCTCCTTGTTCTTTCTTAAGACCTCAATTAATTGGGATTTTTGGTCAGGGGTTAGTTTTGAGGAAATGATTACAGGGAGTTTGTTAGGGGGGTCAAGGAAAGCATATTCAAGGTGAGGAGGTAAAGGTTTCAGCTCGAGTTTTGGAGGTTCTTCAAGTGATGTTTTTGCAAAAAGATTTGGTGTGTGATTTAGTGGCTCAATAGGTTGTTTTCTATGCATGGGTGGTTTGCAATTTGGTTGCTCTACTGTTAGTTTTGCCTGCTCTACTGGTTCTGCCTTCTCCATAGTTTCCAAAGTAATCAAATCTTCCTCTTCGAAATCAGTTTCTTCCAATTCTTGCATCAAAAAGGCGTTCAAATTCACATCAGTAGCATCAAAGAAGTAGTATTGATCATCAAAATTAGATGGATACTTCATTGCCTCATTCATTTTAAATACTACTTCTTCATCATGTATTTTTAGAATCAATTTTCCATCATTTACATCAATTAAGGCTCTTCTAGTAGCAAAGAATGGTCTAGCTAAAATAATGGGCACATGAAAATCTTCATCCATATCCATTATAAAGAAATCAACGGGCAAAATAAACTTTCCAACCTTAGCTAAAACATCTTGTACAATACCTCTAGGATACCTAACAGTTCTATCGGTAAGTTGTATAGATACTTTAGTTGGTTGAGGTTCACCTAAGCCTAGTTGCTTATAAATGTAATATAGCATCAGATTTATCCTTGCTCCTAAATCACAAAGTGCATTATCAATGTTTAAATTACCAATAGAGCAAGGTATAAAGAAACTCCTTGGATCTTTAAGTTTCTTAGGCAGAGGTTGCCTACTTTGAAGGATAGAGGAGCAGTCTCTATTTACCTGCACCATGGCCACATTTTCCAGTTTCTTCTTATTTTCTAGCAACTCTTTTAAGAACTTCACATACATCGGCATCTGTGCAAGTGCTTATGCAAAAGGAATGTTAATATGAAGTTTCTTAAAGACTTTTAAAAACTTATCAAATTGCTTAGCCATTTCATGCTTTCTTGCTCTTTGAGGATATGGAATCCTTTGTTAGAAGGCTAGAATTGTCTATTTAATAGGAATAGGTTTAGTTTTAGCAGTTAAAGAAGGATACTGTTCTTCTTGCTCTAAGTTAGAAACAAGTTTTGCTTGCTCCACTAGATTTTCTACCGGTTCTGCTGGATTTTGGTTGCTCCATGCATTTTGAACTTCGGAATGTTGCTCTTTCTCCTTATTCTTTTCATCTACATTTTCATCAACAATAACACACTTTTAGGTTTAACATTATTGCAAATCTTGCCACACCTTAAAGTTATTGCTTTGCATTCCTCCCTCGGGTTAGTTTTAGTATTTCTTGGCATCACTCCTTTATTTTTAGGAGCCACAATGGTGGTAAGTTGCTAGAATTGAGTTTTCAGATTCTTTATGGATGCTTGGGTTTGTTTTATGAATTGTATTATCATTTCCTTCATTTCTTCAATCTCAGATTTCTTAGGTTGTTGAGATGGCCATGCTTGCTGCATATTTTGTCATGGTTGCTGAGAAAAACTATTTTGAGGCTGCTGGTAGGTAATCTGCTTATTTCAGTTGCTCCAAGAGAAGGTAGGATGGTTGCGCTAGCCTAGATTGTAGGTATTTGAGAAGGGATCATTTCTTTGGTTGTTCCCAATATAATCACACTATTCTTGAGTGAGAGGAGTATCACAATCAATATTTCTATGGTTGCCACCACAAAAATCACAAACAGCTTGCATATTTAAGATTGCAGAGACATTTTGGTTAGCAAGCTGCTTCAGAATCAGGTCCATCTTCTCATAGAGTTTTGTAACTATTCTAACTCCTTACACTTGATTTTTTTCCTCCTGAACTGAGTGCCATTTGTAGCTGGCGTTAACCAACATTTCAATGAGTTCATAGAGCTCTTAGGGGGCAAGTTCTTCTAGATCACCATTTGCAGCAGATTCAATTTGAATTTTGTGTTGATCATGCAAACCATTGTAAAAAATTTGCACTTGCAACCATATTGGGATTTGATGATTTGGCACCCTTCTTAATAGTTCCTTGTATCTTTCTCATGCTTCAGCAAGAGATTCATATGGCTGCTGCATGAAATGAGTCACCTCATTTCTAAGTTTGATTGCTTGCCTCGATGGAAAGTATTTTTTGAGAATAGCTTGTGCCATTTGATCCTAAGTTCTTATGGATCCAGGCTAAGTATTTTTTAGCCAATTTTTAGCCTTATCCCGTAGAGAGAAGGGAAAAAGCTTGATTCTAATGACATCTTTCGAGATTTCTCAATTTGTATAGAAAGTATCACACGTAGTGACAAATTCTTGGATGTATGCATTAGGATCTTCTCCTGGCAAACCTCCAAATTGAACGGCTGCTAGGAGCATTTGGATCATGAAGGCCTTGATCTCAAAGAGATTGTTCCCCACATTAGGTATCACAATGGAAGATGAGTGCCCCTCGGTTGAATGTCTACTATATTCTCTGAGAGTTTACCTTAGTGGAGGTGGGTTAACTTCACCCACCACTTCATTTTGTTCATCGCCATTTGGGGGATTAGCTAGATCAGCCATTCTTTGTTTCCTGTGCCTTCTTCTGGCTGGTCTACTCAACTTACAAGTTCTTTCAATTTCAAGGTCTATTGGAACTAGGGGCAGTACAACTCTTCGCATATAACAAAAATAGCTTCAAAATAGAAGGAATCATAAACAAATGACAACAATCAAATTAAACGCACCAATTTTCAATAAAAAAATTTCAAACTTCATACGTTGCTCCTCAGCAACAGTGCCAAAACCTTGTTGGTTGCCAAGCAAGTGTACTAGTTCTTATTCAGTAGCAAAGGGCAAGTACAAGTGTCAATCCCATGAGGAGCAAGGGAAATTATGTAAACCAAGTTGCAAATCAGTTGATTTTTAAGAAAGAAAATGCTGAGAATAAAAATTGTAATGAAAACAGAAAGTTTGGTTGCTTCTAACAATTTTATTCTAGAGCAGGCAAGACTAGTAGGCAGACAGACACAGTTTAACTTCTATCTTATTTCTAACAAGTTAAAGTTCATAGATCTAGGTTCCTTACTCTAAATGTACTAAGCATAGCTCTCTCACTTTGTGTTTATATTCTTTAAAGTTTAACTTATAGGTTTCCCATTGTAAGTTATTCCTTAAGCATTAAGTCCGAGTAAGTATTCTATTAATTAGAGTTCCTAGCACTCCCAGGCACCTCTTGGATCATTCTAGAAGTGTGTCTTGTGTTTAGATCAATGTTGGCAATAATACCTTTTGGTTTGTTTTGTTAACATTAGGTATAAGTTTGGCCTAACTTATTTTAAATCTAAGCTCAACACAAGAACAATCAGTATTAAAAATGGTGTCAGAATTAAAGAGAGAGAGTTGCAAACTGTGGTTAACCCATCTGCCTAGCTAGCTTTACCCGTCGATGGATTTAGTTAGCCAGAAACATAATTAAACACAAAATACTAATAATAAACATAAACATACTTTATATATATATATATATATATATATATATATATATATATATATATATATATATATATATATATATATATATATATATATATATATATATATATAACTTGACAGAGAAACACATAAATAGAGTTAGAAGGTAGACAATACCAAACTTGCCAAAAATGGCAGCCATTGGCCGAAATATAAAGTGGTGAGATGAAGGATCTCGAAACACCACTTGCAAAATATAAAAAAATCCTGGATAATATCCCTACATCAGCTGAAATAATAAACCCTTCTAGAAGATAAAGGGTGTTCCAATAGAAATCCACCAAAGTGGCTAATAAAATAAGTATATAGTTCACTAGCTAAAATGTCTCCCATACGCATCCATAAATCTTCTAGAAGCAAAAATAATAAACTTTCTGGTCCTTTTACTCTGCCACGTCAGGATGGCCACCTCCTACGTCTTCTGTCTCCTCTTCTTTTTTGCTATGGTTGTCTTTCTGCTTGCTCTACTCAGATTCCTGCCTGCTCTAATCTGCTTCTTGCCTGCTTTCTTCTACTACTGGTTCTTTTGGCTCGATTTGGTTCTTTCCTTCCACAAAATCTACTGCTTGGAGTAAGAACCTAAAACATTAAAGAATATGCTCAATATTTTCTCATTTTACCCCAAGGTGACATGGTTTTAAGGCCAAATTGCTAGTATTTTCTTGGTATAAATTGTACTTATCAGGGTCTTCCTATTCATGTTTCATATGTACCATTTCTTTCACTTTATTTTAGTTTTTTCTCCATTTAATAATGTTTTAAACATCTGTTATTTTTTTTGTCTTTTAAAATTATTTTAGATTTTAGATGTCTATTACACTTGGTGAAACACCTATACCATTGGAGAACATTATAGGAAGGGAAATTATGTTTGAACTTTCAGTTAAGAGCAACAATATTATTGCATATAATAAAGTGTATTATGTGGTTACACTTACAAAGGATGAACAACTTCTGAATAAATATAATCTTTCGATTCCTCAGAACTCATTGACTGTAAGTTTAATTTTTTTATATGTAACTTCAAATTAGTACATTGTGTTGTTTATATTTTAGTTCATATATATTTTAACTTTAAATTTTTTTTACAGTAGGATCCAGATTTCAATGTTGATCAATTTGCAGATGCAAATGAAAATTTCAAGGTACTTCTAACGTTTATATTATAAGTACAAATAATATATTATCTAATATGATTTGAATTAGGTCTTTTATTTATATATTTATTTATGTATGTTTGACATGATTTGATATCAGAAAATGAAGTCAATTCTCATGTCACACCTCCGACACCGTCGATATTGATAGATGAAGATAAAGCACAATTTTCGAGCTATCAAGCAAAACAGATGAGAATTAAGAAGGAGAAGAATAATTGATATGTATCTCTTTAAGCCCTTAAAGCCTTTTTTATCTTTATACCTTTTAAAAGACCTTTATACCAATTTAGGTAGACCACTTGAAAATTTTTGCTTTTTTTTTGCTTTTTTTTCACATAGTCTCCTTGTCTTTATTGTCTGGAAATATAAATTTATTTTCTGAGGCGATTTATCCGAGTAAATCGATTCTCTGTTTCTCTCTTTTCTTTTCTTTATTCAATAAATTTATGTATGATAGAGTTATATTCATATGAAAATAATCACAGTTTATTTACTTTCCTATTTAGCATAGTATTGTAATTATTCACAATTCCATTCTTGTATTGTATCAACTTTCCTGTATTGTATTTTGTGATTATTAATATACGGCTCATCACACAAATTGTGTGCTAGTGATTTCCCGTATTAAGGGCCATAACACAATTGGCTTGTATTAATGCCCAATCTACACCACTTCTATTCTACTCTTTTCACTTGTTTATTTTCCATGTGCGATATCTCCAACACTTCCCCTCAAGTGCAACTGGGCCTGGACCAATTGCCACTTGCCAAACATTCATTGGTCTATCTCCTTTGAGGCTCAAGGTTATGAACGGGTCTAGTCTTCTCCGCTAGCCCAAACACCACTAGGACACTACGAACCCAGGATCTTTCTGGCTGCTAGGCCTTCTTCCGCTCTGATACCATGCTGAGAATCCATGGGTCTCGAGAGTGTTGGTTTCGATAGGTGAGCGAGCATACAAGTGAGGTTGAGCCCATCCAACACAAGACCAATTGGCTTGTGTTAAGGCCCAACCTACACCACTTATATTCTACTCTTTTCACTTGTTTATTTTCCATGTGGGATATCTCCAAAATGAACAACCTCAAATTACATTTCACTTCTATTTTCATATTCCGGTTATTCATCCGTTTATGATAATTAAAGGTATTTTTGAAGGCATGAGAATCCATTTATCTTATAAAGAATCAACTAATACTGCTTTTTTTTTTGTTTGTTTTGAATGATTCTAAATAGAAACATTTTGAGAGCTAACTGTTCTCAAATTAATATATTGGATTACATGTTTGGTTTGTTTAATTTTACATCTCATGATTCACAGATGCAAAGCGATTGATAGGTAGGAAATTCTCTGATGAATCCGTACAAAATGATTTGAAACTTTGGCCGTTTAAGGTAATTGTTGGTTCAGATGACAGGCCTATGATTATGGTAACATAAAAGGGTGAGGAAAAACAGTTTACTGCTGAGGAAATTTCTTCTATAGTCCTTGCTAAGATGCGTGAAGTTGCTGAACCTTATATTGGATCAACCGTGACAGATGCAATGGTCACTATTCCTGCTTATTTCAATGACTCCCAACGTAAAGCCACTAAGGATGCCGGTGTGATTGCTGGTCCAAGAAATTTAGCATTTTACGACGCACCAAAATCGTCATAAAAACACATTTTTTCGTCACTATAGATAATACGTGACGAAAAACCATCGTCGTAAGCTTCGTCATAGTATGTACGCCATATTTTGTTCTTATGACAATTTTTCACTTCGTCGTAAAATTTTTAATTTTATATGATGAAACATACATGTGTCATTGTAATTTTTTTGTTTATGTGACAATTATTTTGTCATTTTATTAATATTTTGTTGTCATTTTATAGTAACTTTCGTCACTAAAGTTGATAATTTATATGAGAAATTTATATTTTGTCATCTAAAATGTCAATTATGGCGACGAACTTTAAATGAATACTAAACATAGAGAGTTTTAGTGACACTTCTATTGTCATAAATAACGCTCAAGTTTGTCTCTATAGCATAATAGGTTGTCACAATAAAGGAATAATATGTGACAACTTGAACGCGTCATGGTATGCATATTTTTTGTGACGTTTTCATATATTATTAAATATATAATATTGACATAATATGTACATAATTCTTGACATTTTTTATCGTCACATGTGATTAACTTTGATGACAACATGTTTATCGTCATTAAAACATAATGTGACAAAGTATTGCGTCGTCTAAAAGATAATATAGTGACAGTCTTAAATCGTATTTGTGACTAAATTATAATTGTTAAAAATAGTTATAAATTTTTGTGACAATGTTAACTCGTCATTGTATTAATATCTGTTGCGTTTTTTTTTGCATAATTAAATATATAATATTTTCATGATAGGTATATAAAAAGACACATTATATTAAAATAAATAATAACAAACAACCATGTCTTTCTAAGAAAATGTTTAACAATAAACATGAAAAATAAACTTCTAAAAACTAAAACAATAAAGAAAGTCTAGTAAAGATCATCTTCATCCTGCTTCTCTAGTTCCATCAACATGCAACTTGTAAATCAAGTATCTGCATGAAAATCAATAATAGTTTAGCTTTATTGAAAAATCAGTACATGTTAATTTTTGCATGTTTCAATTGTTCGAAAACAAAAAGTATACTTAAAAGTAATTTAGTTGATGGAACTTCTAGAATTTGAATTGGTTTTTCAGGAACCTCAAATGATTCTTCTACTACATATTCTTTATGTCTTCTCCGACTTCAATTAGCAATTTACAATGAAATTGAATATCTACCATTATGAAGATTGTTCCACCCGATTTTGAAGTCCCATTAAGCCTTTCTCAATCAGTAAATCATAATTAGGCATAACATGAGAGAATATAGGAATTTTGTTTCTCATTTTTGTAGATCTTATGCCACCACAAGTCATTAGTTCCCTACAATTCAAAGAAAATATGTTAATTCATTATTTGAAGAAGGAACCAATTGGTTTTTAAAATAATTTTTTATTTACAATGTTAAAAACAACAAGAATCATTTTACATAACATAAAATTACTATGAAAGTAGACAAATCAAATGATTTTCATACCAATTACTTCGTTGATGAGAACCACCAACTTTGAGAATACAAGGAATATATGAATTTAACCGAAGAATTTTACAAATGAGAAAAGAAAACACCTGAAAAAATTGAAATAGAGTTATGAGATCCTTTGAAATAGAGTTCTGAGATCCTAATGTTTTTTCATAAGAATGTCTAATAAAAATTAAGATGGGTTAGTGCGAGTAAAGGAAAGATATCCTAATTATTATTATTGCATTATAATTCATTATTTATCGTATTCCTATTTAGGTATTGTTTCCAAGTTATCCTTGCAAGTGAAGGAAAGTTATCCTGACTGTTATTTTTGCACTACAATTCATTAACTCCCGTACTCCTACTTAGTTATTGTTTCCATGTCATCCTTGTATTCCTATTGAATATGTTTTTTTGTTAGAGTCTCTTTAAGAAAATTTATTACATTCTTTTTCTTGCAATGTACTATCTTATTTTCTAGCAGATTGTGAAGTATCCCAACTTGAAATTTGTAAAGTAATATGATAGTTTTTGGTAGAGAAAAGCCCCCATGAATTTTGAACAAGGTTGCTTTACCAAAAAAAAAAATTCAAATTCATTATAGTTAAATTATTTGACGCCAATCGTTCCTTCAAAATGTCTGTGGGTACTAAAGAGGTAACAACTCACACTAATCTCAGACATGGCATGGGCTATGAACAGTGTCAGGACGACAATTCTGATGATTCCAATGACTCAATTACGAATTCTTTTGATACCTCTCGCATGTCGCACAATTCCAATTTTCACGAGGTGGAAACAGCCAATCGTACAATCGCCGACCTTCAAATTATTCCTGCTCTGATCTAACCCAGTGAAAATCTGAGTTTCATTCCTGAGACTAACTCGGCAGCCTACGAAACTCGAATTGAGGAAGTACAAGTTGTTGGATTGGGGAACTCACAGATAGATGCTGCCAATCAACTAGTGACCTCAAAATCTTCGGGGCCCGACATTTTAAATATGAATTGGGTTATCATTTTATCTCAATCAAGGTCTTCTCCGACTCTTGAAAAGGAGTTGACTATGGATATAGGGAAAAAGCTTGGATTATTCTCTAATAAAAATAAACCAGTTATCTTGGCAGCCTTGGATAATCTGGTTGGTTGATTATTTATCATGCACCGAGGTATTTTATTTTTCCATATGTCGATAGATTTTTTATGTTGGAATTCTCGAGGTGAAGTTAATAATGAGGCAAAATAGCAATTCTTATTTTCTTGCATTCAGAAACATAATCTGAAGTTATTTGTTATGATGGAAACAAAGGCTAAGAGTATTTCTGATTTGGTGGTTAGACGGTTTTGGGGACATAATGATTTTGCTTATCACTGTGTCCCATCTAGTGGTCTCTTGGGAGGTATCTTACTTTCTTGGAATTCTTCGTCCATTACGATTTTGGTAATCCTTTCATCTTCTAGATGGATATTATTTAGATTTTCACTTCAGTAACAAGATTTTCACATTATTGGTCTTTATGCCCCGACTAGTTATGTGAAAGGAATGCGTTATGGCTGGAACTTATCCCAATTATTCATGACTTTCAGAATATTTTGGTTTGTGGTGACTTTAATGAAGTGTGACACGCTTCTAAGAGAGCAGGTGACTGTATCTATCCTTCTATGTCGACTTTTCAGGACTTTGTCTTGCAAGTCGAATTACATGATCTTCCCCTTCATGGATGTGATTATCCATGGCACAATAGGCTTTCTTTTTCCTGCATTGATTGGGGTTCTTGTTTTGGATTCGACTTTAGAGACTTGGCCAAATTTATCTATCTCGACTATTGATACTACTCTATCTAACCATTTGCCTATTTTGTTCAAATCGGGTAATACTCTCTCCGCTGGCCCTAGACCTTTCAGATCTTTAAACTTATGGTGGGATAAGGTAGGTTTTCTGCCTTTCATTCACAATCAATGGCAGTCTATTTGTCAATCATATTCTTACAGGGAATTATCTTTCAAATTGTTGAGCCTTGGATGTGCTATCCGCCCATGGCATACGAAAAATTTTGGTGACCTTCAGAGGAAACTTTCAGATTTGGAAGTCAAACGTTTAGTCCTCACAGCTAGCAATATTCCCCGACCTCTTACTTCGGCTCAAAATTCTAAGCTTGACTATCACCGTTCTCTTCTTCAAGATAGGAGGGCTTCTTTAGAGAAATTGAGACATCAGCAATCTAGGGTAAATTGGACCTTGTTGAGAGGCAATAATATGTCTTTCTTTCATCGCACTACTTTAGCCCTGTACCGTAATAACCGTATATCATAATGGGAAATTGAGGGGGATATTGTTACTGATCGTAACATAATTTCAGATGTTATTCATGGTTATTAAGAGCAGTTGTTTAAGGCTGCTCTATTCATACCTTTCTCCCTTCAGAAACTCCACTTTAAGTCTATTAACCCGCAGCAAAATGCTGCACTTATTATGCCTTTCTCGGTGGATGAGATTTGGAGAAGCGTTTATGCGTGTGGTGAGAATAAGGCTCCAGGTCCTGATGGTTTTAATTTCTTCTTTTATAAAAGATTCTGGAAAGATTTGAAGTCAGAATTTGTACCGATTTTTGATAGTTTTCATGCCACCTCTCAACTGCGTGACTCGCTTAAAAAGTCCTTCACAGTGTTAGTCCCCAAGATTCCTGGTTCTTGTTGTCTGAATAACTTTAGGCCTATTTCACTCATTCATGGCATCTACAAAATTATTGCAAAGTTGCTCTCTATTCGTCTTCAGGCCGTTTTACCGTCACTCATTTTGAATAATCAATTTGCATTTGTTAAGGGAAGAAGTATTCACAAATGCTCCTTCGTGGCTTCTGAGGTTGTCCATAGCCTTCATGCTAGAAGGAAACCTTGTGTGGTTCTGAAATTAGACTTCCATAAGGCTTTTGACAGTGTTTCCTGGACCTATATTGATTCGGTGCTTCAAAAGATGGGTTTTGACCGGAAATAGATCTCATGGCTATCTAATTGTAGAAAAAATTCCACCACCTCCATTCTTATTAATTGCTCGGTAGGTCCCCCTATGAACATCCAAAGAGGAGTCAAGCAAGGTGATCCCTTATCGCCTTTCATTTCTGTGTTAGCTGTGGAAGGTCTAAAATAGCTTATTGATTGTATCATTTGGGAAGGTGTTTTACCGGGCTTTCGTTTAGAAGATTCTCTTCTAGATATCTCCCTGTTACAGTTTGCAGAGGATACGATTTGCTTTCTTTCGACAGAAGATTCCTTCATTCCCAGCTTTATATGGATTTTGAAGTGCTTCGAATTAATTTTGGCCCTTGAATTAATTATCATAAAAGCGCTATTATGGGGATTCACGTCAATGACATTACCTTGGCTTCATACGCATCACAATTTCGCTGCCGTATTGACAAATTCCCGATTAAATACTTGGGCATTCCTCTTTCTATTAACCAGCCACCTGTTTTAGCCTGGGATCCTCTTATTGCTAAGTTTAAGTCTCGTCTAGCTAATTGGAAGGGAAATTGTCTATCATATGCCGAGAGAACCATCCTTACCAAAGCGGTACTTCCTTCCCTTCCCATTTACTTATTATCCATTTATTGCATGCCATGTTCTGTGCTTTCTACCTTAAATCGATTGATGTGAATTTTTTTATGGCGAGGTGATTCGTTGGTAAATGGCACGTGCAAGGTAAGCTAGAGCACAATCAATCTACCTTACCACCTTAGGGGATTGGCAATTTGTGACTTCAAGCTTGTCAACTCTAGCCCGCTCCTTAAATGGATATGGAAATTACGAGACCCAAATGATGATTCCCTATGGTTTGCGTATTGTGTTCGACGTATGGAGTGAGATCTTGCCATGGAATGATTCTACTCGACCCCAAATCGGTTTCTCTTCTAAAATGTTGCTATAATAATGAGAGAATTTTGTCTTTTTTCTCTTTACAGGTGCGTGTTTGAGTTGGGGATGGTCGAAGCGGTCTATTTTGGCACGATTACTGGACCTCCAAGGCTCCAATCAAAACACTTTTTTCCGAATCTGTTTGCTATTTGCAATAGGAAATTTTTCACCATTTTTTACGGGTGTAGCTTTTTGTTTGCCAATCATCCCCAAACCCGTTCATTTTGGAAAAAGAATCTCTACATCACGGGCCAACAGCCTTGTAGGGACCTGAAAACTTAGATTTTGCTTTCATGTCCCTCTCTCTTTTAGGACTCTAGAAGCATTGTTAGTCCAATCTTTCTTCTGAGAAGAGATAGCTTTTTATGGGACATTGGGGTCCATAAAGATTTTTTGGCAGCTTCTTTTTATCTGGGATATTATCAACAACCTCATTTTCCTAGCCCCTCCAAGGACTTCAATCTTATTTGGGAATCCCACATTCTTCCCAAAATAAAATTCTTTGGCTGGTCGATTTTTCACGCTAAGTTGCCAACTCGCGAGTTCCTATTTAGTCGAGGTTGTAGCATGATTTCAAGCACATGTTGCCCTTTTTGTCCTCTCCCTAAATCTATAGATCACTGCCTCTTTCTATGCTATGCGAGTTTTCAGATTTGGAGGGATGTATTTCGTTGGTTGGGTGTTTCGACAGTAATGCCACAGGATGGTTACAACTTCTTTCTTTTAAGGCGCTCATTCTTTAAACATAGAGCTTCTATAGATTTTGGAACGTCACTCAGGTTTATTATTACGTGGAATTTGTGGAAGCGATGAAACAAGATGATCTTCCAAGGCGAAACGGACAACGGGGACATTCTTATTGCTAGTATTAATTTTTGATGGTTTCTTTTTTATTCATACAAACGTAGCTTATGCCTTTCGGCCTCGGATCTTTTCACTAATCCGAGTTTATTATTAGCTTGTAACTGAACTTGCTCACGTTTGCTTCTTGTGAACTTAAGCATGACTTTTTATTCAGTAAAAGAGGGGTAGGTGTTTTGTAGGTAAGCAGGGAAACCAACCTAGTTGAGAACTCCGCCCCGAAATTTTCACCTGCTCCAACCTTTTAGCTTTCGGAGGGATACATTGTCTCTCCGGGAGTTTTTCAAAAAAAAATTATTTGACGCTTTTATGCTCTATAATATTGTTTTTCACATTAGTTAGTTTTTCGGCTTTTATTTTCTCAATAAAAGCTCTAACATTTTTTATATAAAAAAAGTTTTTTTGTTAACATTGTTAATGAATAAAAATCAAAACAATACATCATTGTAAAAAAAAGAAGATTCAAAAAATATGGACTTATTAATTCAAATATATTAAGAATGATACTAAGGCAAGTTATCTAAATTTTATGATAAACATATACTAACCTAAAATTTTAAAAATTGAATTTATATGACAAAATCAAATTTACCATGTTCATTTTGTTAAATAATGCCATATCATAAAAATTGTTATAAACATTGATAATTTATAATTGTTCTCAATTCAAGTAATAGTGATATATATAAATTGTCACCCAATGTAAAATAAAAAAATATGACAAAATTAAAGTTGTCATGGTGTGTCTAATATAAAGTTACGGCACATATATTATGACAAAAAAATTATAAATAATGACAATATTCATTGCCATCCATTAACATTGTAGTGACACATATTATATTTTGTCATAATATACACTAAAAATATTTGACAAAATCTATACACTATCATTTAAAATAAAATATATGACAAAATAAAATTGTCATTTTCTTTTTTGTTAAATCATGATATGAAAAAATAGTCATAGTAACATTGTACACAATGACGATTTAAAATCATCATTAATTATCTTAGTAGTGATAAATATTATATATGGTCATAACAATGCATCACAATATATGATAAGAACTTAATAATGTCAGTATAAAATAAATTATGTGACAAATTTAATATGCTGTATTATTGTTTCTCAAACTACCGCGAATATGGAACCTCATAAAACACTATTTTTACAATGGCGGTGAAGTTGTCACTAATGGACTTTACTTTGTCATGGTAAATATTTCCCTCCCAAATTTTTTCACAAGTTTTTGCCTCCAAAATTATATATGACGATATTTCTTTTATCGTCACAAAATTATATAATTAGTGACAATCATGCAAATTAATGGTGACGCATAATTAATTTGTCATATAAAATTAAAAATAATGATGATTTGTATTTTTTGTCACAATAAAGCTACTAACTATGACAAAATCATATGCGCGGCAAAATAAATTGTCATAAAATGTTGAATTTCTTATAGTGATAATGCGTATCATCAATGAGCCTACTGCTGGAGCCATGGCTTATGGCCTTGATAACAAGGTAGGCAGCTATAAGGAGAAGAATGTGCTGATCTTTGATCTGGGCGGCGGTACTTTTGATGTCTCACTCCTTAAAATTCACAAGAAGATTTTCAGAGTGTTTGGCCGCAGTTGGTGACACCCACCTTGGCGGTGAGGATTTCGACAACAAAATGTTGAACCACTTTGTTGAAGAGTTCAAGAAAAAACATAAGAAAGATATCTCCAGAAATCCTAAATCTCTAAGAAGATTGAAGACTACCTGAGAGAGAGCTAAAAGGATTCTATCATCAAATCCTAGGACGAGTATTGAGAATGATTGTTTGTATGAGGGTATCAATTACTCATCAAGCATAACTCGTGCAAACTTTGAGGAGTTAAACATGGAACTTTTCAGTAAGTGCATGGATTGAGAAGTGCATGAAGGAGGCCAAAATGGATAGGAGCATTGTCTATGAAGTGGTTCTTGTTGGCGGTTCGACTAGGATTCTAAAGGTACAACAGTTATTGACGGACTTGTTTAGTGGAAAGGAGTTGGGTAAAAGCATAAACCCTGACGAGGCAGTTGCATATGGGGCTGCAGTTCAAACTGTAATCTTAAGTGGCGAGACCAACTAGAAGGTGAAAGATGTTGTGCTCATGGATGTCACCCGTCTCTCTCTCTCTTGGATGGGAAACACATGGTGGTGTAATGACTTTTTGCATACCAAGGAACTCTACCATTCCTACAAAGCATGATAGTGAGACCACCACTCGACTTGACAACTAGACGGGTATGCTATTTTCGGTTTATGGCATTCAACCTGCTCCAAGTGGTGTGGCTAAAATTAAAGTGTGCTTTGATCTTGATGTCGATGGTATCTTAAATGTATCTACTGAGGATAAGTCAAATGGGAGCAAAAAGGATATCACAATCACTAATGAAGAAGGAAGATTATCAATGGAAGAGATTGAGAAGATGAAAGAGGATGCCAATGAGTACAAGGCTGAAGATGAGAAATTTGTAAAGAAATTAAAGGCCAAGACTGAATTGGAGGATTATGCATATGACATGAGAAAGAGAGTGAAACTAACCGCAAAGGAAACAAACAAGATTGAAGAAACTATGAATTGGTTGGATCATGACAATCTTTCTGAGGTTGATGAGTATGCCACCAGATTGAAGGAGCTTAAGAAGATATGTAGCCCACTGCTATAACATTGAACTTTTTTGGTATTTATGGTATTATCTACTACGATTTTTTTTTGGTTTCTTATAGTAGGATTTGCTATTTTTTGGTTGTAAGAATGAAGAAACCGGTTATTCTTATCTCATAGCAACACATTAACACACAACTTGGTTTTTTTAGGGTACTTTCTATGTCTTTTCCTACACTTTTCAATGAAAATTAGCCCCTAAATTACATTCACTTCATAGGTGGATACAATTTTGATGAGAGAGAAGGTCCCCCTTCTCTCTAGGCCTCATCTCAAACCATGCGGCCAAAAACAATCCATAGCCAAGAAATATGCCAACAACTAGAGAGACCATGTAAATCATGAGTCCAAAAACAATCAACAACCAAGAAATTTGCCAACAACCAGAGAGACCCATTCAACATCTCCAGCTCGAAAAGCAACCACTCCATCCATCCATTGCTGAAAATCCAACCTTATCATCACCACTATCGGTGGTTACTCCGACATTGACCACCCCCTCCTCCCCATTAAACTCAAGCATGCTAGCAGACTTCAATATAACACTTCTCTTTGATCGGGAATCATTCGCCAAACTACAACTCCTCAACAAGCTGAAATTCCTCAACATAGTTCCTTAAATGTCAGGAAAGCTTCATATGCAGCCATCCTTCATGGAGATCCAACACCAACAACAGCTAACACAGATGCAAATCATGTACCATGCATAATAGATGCTGAGGGCGGGTACAAAACCATTAAGGTGTAGATTATAAACTTGATCCATATCATTGGAAACCCTAAATCCAAATCCAATCAATTGGAGTCCAAGCCCACAAATCCAAAATGTAGTAATTTTATTTTGGTATTTTAAGTATGTAGATTTTTGTGTGATAACCAAATTGGAGGCTATTAACTATAACTAATTTGGAGGCCATTAAATTAACTAAATAAGTTGGCTACTAATTGTATTAGTTGGAGGTGGTGGTGAGTAATTGAGTTAGTTGAGAGTTGTATAATTTACCTATAAATAGGTGAGTTGTTTAGTTGATTTTCATCAATAAAAAATAAGAACTTCTTTAGAGAGAAAAGAAGTAAAAGAGTGAGTTGTAGTTTTGTATTTTGAGTGAGAGTGTTCTTGTAATATTTTTGAGTTTAATAAAAGTTATTCATTTGAGTGTTTTAATTCCAACAAAATGGTATCAGAGCTAGGTTGAAAGCTCGAGTCGTCCCGAAAAGAATTTTTTTCCCGAGTGCGGAAAAATGGAGTTGAAACTGCCCAGGCGTTGCGGTAGTTAAAAAGCTCAGAAAGTGTTGCAGTAGACTGCCAAAGCATTGCAATACATCTAGTGTGTTGCAAAAGACTCCAGAAGTGTCGCAGTAGACTCCAGAAGTGTCGCAGTAGACTCCGTAAGTGTTGCAGCAGACTCCAAAAAGTGTCGCAATAGCTCCTGTATGTCTAGAAAAGCTATTTGAGTAAGATGGCGAATAACATGGCATCCTTTCAAGTTCCAACACTCAACAACAACAATTATGACAATTGGAGTATCAAGATGAAGGCACTTCTCGGTGCTCATGATGTTTGGGATATCGTAGAGAAAGGATTCAAGGAGCCCGAAAATGAAGCCTCTCTCACGCTAGATCAAGCTACAACTTTGAGGATTCCCAAAAGAGAGACAAGAAAGCTCTCTTCCTCTTCTATCGAGCATTAGATGATGACGGTTTTGAAAAGATTTCAAGTGCAACTTCCGCTAAGCAAGCATGGGAGAAGCTACATCATCTTTCAAATGAGTCTAAAAGGTGAAGAAGGTCCATCTCCAAATACTAATAGGTGAGTTTGAATCCTTGCACATGAAACCATCCGAGTCTATCTCTGATTACTTTTCAAGAGTAGCAGTCATTTCTAATCAATTGAAAAGAAACGGTGAGAAGTTAGAAGATGTAAGAATAATAGAGAAGATACTCCGCTCGTTGGATCCCAAATTTGAGCACATCGTGGTGACGATTGAAGAAACCAAAGACTTGGAGGAGATGACGATTGAAGAACTCCAAGGATCACTACAAGCCTATGAAGAAAAGCATAAGAAGAAGTATATCTGAGCAACTCCTCAAGCTACAACTTAAGGATACGAGTGAAGGCCAAGGCAATGGTAGAAACAACCATGGCAGAGGCAGAGGTAGAGGATAAGGCCGCGGACGAGGAGGAAGTCGTGGTCATGGATGGAGTTGGAATTACAACAACAATTCCAACAATAACTATGAGAAAGGAGAAAGCTCTACGCAAGGTCGTGGAAAAGGAAACTCGAACGTGAGGTATGATAAATCTCAAGGCCAGTGCTATAATTGTCAAAAGTTTGGGCGTTACACTTAAGAATGTAGAGCTTGTAATGATCAAGTTATAGAGAAGGCAAATTTCATTGAGGAGAAGATTGAGGAGAAAGAAACGCTATTATTAGCTTACAACAACAACAGTGATCATCAAGACAACACATGGTATCTCGACACCGGCGCAAGCAACCACATGTGAGGAAAAAGAAGCTTATTCGTGGAGCTGACTGAAGAAGTAAGTGGCGATGTCTCATTTAGAGATGACAGCAAGATATCGGCGAAGGGGAAAGGTAACATTCTCTTTCGTGCTAAAGATGGTAGCCACCAATTAATTTCAAATGTCTACTATGTGCCTAATATGAAGTGCAACATTCTAAGTTTGGGCCAACTCTTAGAAAAAGGCTATGATATTCACATGAAAGATTGTAGTCTTTTAATAAGAGATGGCAAAGGAGATCTGATTGCTAAAGTACAAATGTCAAAGAATAGAATGTTTCCATTGAACATTCAACACGATGTTGCAAAGTGTTTGAAGGCGTGTTACAAAGACGCATCATGGCTATGGCATCTTTGATTTGGTCATCTCAACTTTGGAGGATTGGAGTTGTTATCCAAGAAGGGAATGGTTAGAGGTTTACCATGTATCAATAATCCTGATCAGTTGTGCAAAGGATGTTTACAAGGGAAGTAATTCAGGAGAAGCTTTCCAAAGGAGTCAGTTTCTAGAGCTAAGAAGCCGCTCGAGCTCATCCACACAGACGTGTGCGGTCCTTTTAAGCCAAGTTCTTTCGGTAATAAAAATTACTTCCTCTTCTTCATTGACGATTTTTCAAGAAAAACATGGGTGTACTTCTTACAACAAAAATCAGAAGTCTTCAAAGTATTCAAGAAGTTCAAAGTAGCCGTAAAAAAGGAGAGTGGTCATAAAATCAAAGCCATGAGATCAGATCGAGGAGGAGAATTCATGTCCAAGGCATTCAACGAGTTCTGTGAAGCACATGGAATCCGTCGCCTGCTAACAGTTCCTAGATCCCCCCAACCAAATGGTGTGGCAGAAAGGAAGAATAGAACAATCATCGACATGGCACGAAGTATGCTTAAAAGCAAGAAACTACCTAAGGAGTTTTGGACAGAAGCAGTGGCATGTGCAGTCTACCTGTCAAATCGTTCTCCTACAAGAAGTGTATGGGGAAAGACACCACAAGAAGCATGGAGCGGAAGAAAGCCCAGAATTTCCCACCTTCAAGTCTTTGGAAGCGTAGCTCATGTTCATGTACCAGATGAGAATCAAACCAATCTTGATGATAAAAGCAAAAGTTTTATTTTCATTGGTTATGACTCAAGCTCAAAAGGCTACAGGCTACAGGCTACACAATCCGAATGACAAGAAGTTTTTAATCAGTCGAGATGTGATATTTGATGAAGAAGGCAAATGGAACTTTGATTCTCAAACGAAGGACTTTAATTTTTTTCCCATTCGAGGAAGAAGAGCAGACAGCGCTAGAGCAACCAAGACAACTTCAACAAGGCCTCACAACTCCACCAAATTCTCTTACTCGTGGAGATAGGTCATCATCATCACATTCTCCATCCTCAAGTGAGACTTAAGATGAAAGAGAAGTGCATCGTACGAGAAGTCTTCGAGAACTCTATGAGGTGACTGAACAATTAGACAATCTTACATTATTCTGTCTATTTGTTGATTGTGAGACGGTGACATTTCAAGAAGCTGCACAAGAGAAACAATGGAGAGATGCAATGGACGAAGAAATCAAGGCCATTGAGAAGAACGACACATGGGAACTCACTTCACTTCCCAAAGGACACAAGGCAATAGGTGTCAAATGGGTGTACAAAACAAAGCGAAATGCCAAGGGTTAGATCAAAAGACATAAGGCGAGGCTTGTTGCAAAAGGCCACTATCAAAAGGCTGGAATCGACTACGATGAGGTGTTCGCTCCAGTTGCTCGATTGGAAACTGTTAGATTAATCATATCTTTGGCGGCTCAAAACAAATGGAGGATTCATCAAATGGATGTAAAATCGGCATTTCTAAATGGAGACCTTGAAGAGGAAGTCTACATTCAACAACCACCGGGCTACGAAGCAAAAGCCCATGAAGGCAAGGTATTGAAGTTCAAGAAGGCTCTTTAGGGGCTAAAACAAGCACCAAGGACATGGAATAGTAGAATTGACAAGTAATTCCGAGAAAATGGCTTCAACAAATGTCCCTATGAGCACGCTTTGTACATCAAGATCAAAGATGTAGATATTTTGATTGTGTGCCTCTACGTGGATGATTTGATCTTCACTGGAAGCAATCAAAGAATGTTCGATGTATTCAAAAAAGTGCTGACAAAGGAGTTCGAGATGACAGACATGGGGCTCATGGCATATTACCTCGGCATAGAAGTAAAGCAACAAACGGATGGAATATTCATTTCACAAGAAAGCTATACGAAGGAGATCTTGAAAAACTTCAAGATGGATAGCTGCAAGCCGATAAGCAAACTGGTGGAGTGTGGGATTAAGATGTCCAAACATGAAGAAGGGGAAAGTGTAGATCCAACATTTTTAAAAAAGTTTGGTTGGAAGTCTACGCTATCTTACATGCATGAGGCTAGATATACTTCATGAAGTCGGATTAGTAAGCCGCTATATGGAGTCACCAACAACCACCCATTTCAAAGCCGCTAAGAAAATTCTTCGCTATTTGAAAGGTACAACAGACTTTGGCTTGTTTTATTCGGTATCTAATGATTACAAGCTTGTTGGATATAGCGATAGCAATTGGGGTGGAGACGTAGATAACCGAAGAAGCACTAGTGGATTCATGTTTTTCATGGGAGACACTACTTTCACATAGATGTCAAAGAAACAACCGATTGTAACTTTGTCAACATGTGAAGCAGAATATGTTGCAGCAACCTCATGCATAAGTCATGCAATTTGGCTTAGAAATTTATTGAAGGAGATTGGGTTAATGCAAGAGGAGCCGACTGAGATCCGTGTTGACAACAAGTCAGCCATTGCCTTAGCAAAGAATCCTGTATTTCATGATCGAAGCAAACACATCGTCATCCACTACCATTACATAAGAGAGTTTGTTGCAAGAAAGGAAGTACAAGTTGAATACGTGAAGACACAAGATCAAATTGCGGATATATTCACTAAGCCGCTCTCAAGCGAAAACTACGTCAGATTGAGAAGCTCACTCAGAATGACAAGATCAAGTTTAAGGGGGGTGTTGGATTATAAACATGATCCATATCAATGGAAACCCAAAATCCAAATCTAATCAATTGGAGTCCAAGCCCACAAATCCAAAATGTAGTCATTTTATTTTGGTATTTTAATTATGTAGATTTTTTGTGTGATAACCAAATTGGAGGCTATTAACTACAACCAATTTGGAGGCCATTAAATTAACTAAATAAGTTGGCTATTAATTGTATTAGTTGGAGGTGGTGGTGAGTAATTGAGTTAGTTGAGAGTTGTATAATTCACCTATAAATTGGTGAGTTGTTTAGTTGTTTTTCATCAACAAAAAATAAGAACTTCTTTAGAGAGAAAAGAAGTAAAAGAGTGAGTAGTAGTTTTGTATTTTGAGTGAGAGTGTTCTTGTAATATTTTTGAGTTTAATAAATGTTGTTCATTTGAGTGTTTTAATTCCAACGAAATGGTATCAGAGCTAGGTTGAAAGCTCGAGTCCTCCTCCTGAAAAGAATTTTTTCTCCCGAGTGCGGAAAAATCGAGTTGAAACTGCCCAGGCGTAGCAGTAGTTAAAAAGCCCAGAAAGTGTTGCAGTAGACACCAAAAGCTTTGCAATACGTCTAGTGTGTTGCAAAAGACTCCAGAAGTGTCGCAGTAGACTCCTGAAGTGTCGCAGCAGACTCCATAAGTGTTGCAGCAAACTCCAGAAAGTGTCGCAATAGCTCCTGTACGTCTAGAAAAGCTATTTGAGTAAGATGGCGAATAACATGGCATCCTTTCAAGTTCCAACACTCAACAACAACAATTATGACAATCGGAGTATCAAGATGCAGGCACTTCTCGGTGCTCATGATGTTTGGGATATCGTAGAGAAAGGATTCAAGGAGCCCGAAAATGAAGCCTCTCTCACGCTAGATCAAGCTACAACTTTGAAGGATTCCCGAAAGAGAGACAAGAAAGCTCTCTTCCTCATCTATCAAGCATTAGATGATGACGGTTTTGAAAAAATTTCAAGTGCAGCTTCTTCTAAGCAAGCATGGGAGAAACTACAAACCTCTTACAAAGGAGTCGAAAAGGTGAAGAAGGTCCGTCTCCAAACACTAAAAGGTGAGTTTGAATCCTTGCATATGAAACCATCCGAGTCTATCTCTGATTACTTTTCAAGAGTAGCAGTCGTTTCTAATCAGTTGAAAAGAAACGGTGAGAAGTTAGAAGATGTAAGAATAATAGAGAAGATACTCCGCTCGTTGGATCCCAAATTTGAGCACATCATGGTGACGATTGAAGAAACCAAAGACTTGGAGGAGATGACGATTGAAGAACTCCAAGGATCACCACAAGCCTATGAAGAAAAGCACAAGAAGAAGCAAGGTATATCTGAGCAACTCCTCAAGCTACAACTTAAGGATACGAGTGAAGGCCAAGGCAATGGTAGAAACAACCATGGCAGAGTCAGAGGCAGAGGTTGAGGACGAGGCCGCGGATGAGGAGGAAGCCGTGGTCGTGGATGGAGTTGGAATTACAACAACAATTCCAACAATAACTATGAGAAAGGAGAAAGCTCTACGCAAGGTCGTGGAAAAGGAAACTCGAACGGTAGGTATGATAAATCTCAAGTCCGATGCTATAATTGTCAAAAGTTTGGGCATTACGCTTAAGAATGTAGAGCTCGAAATGATCAAGTTGTAGAGAAGGCAAATTTCATGGAGGAGAAGATCGAGGAGAAAGAAACGCTATTATTAGCTTACAACAACAACAGTGATCATCAAGACAACACATGGTATCTCGGCACCGGTGCAAGCAACCACATGTGCGGAAAAAGAAGCTTATTCGTGGAGCTGACTGAAGAAGTAAGTGGCAATGTCTTATTTGGAGATGACAGCAAGATATCGGTGAAGGGGAAAGGTAACATCCTCTTTCGTGCTAAAGATGGTAGCCACCAATTAATTTCAAATGTCTACTATGTGCCTAATATGAAGTGCAACATTCTAAGTTTGGGCCAACTCTTAGAAAAAGGCTATAATATTCACATGAAAGATTGTAGTCTTTTAATAAAAGATGGCAAAGGAGATCTGATTGCTAAAGTACAAATGTCAAAGAATAGAATGTTTCCTTTGAACATTCAACACGATGTTGCGAAGTGTTTGAAGGCGTGTTACAAAGACGCATCATGGCTATGGCATCTTCGATTTGGTCATCTCAACTTTGGAGGATTGGAGTTGCTATCCAAGAATGGAATGGTTAGAGGTTTACCATGTATCAATAATCCTGACCAATTGTGCGAAGGATGTTTACAAGGGAAGCAATTCAGGAGAAGCTTTCCAAAGGAGTCAGTTTCTAGAGCCAAGAAGCCGCTCGAGCTCATCCACATGGACGTATGCGGTCCTTTTAAGCCAAGTTCTTTCGGTAATAAAAATTACTTCCCCCTCTTCATTGATGATTTTTCAAGAAAAACGTGGGTGTACTTCTTACAACAAAAATCAGAAGTCTTCAAAGTATTCAAGAAGTTCAAAGTAGCCGTCGAAAAAGAGAGTGGTTAAAAAATCAAAGCCATGAGATCAGATCGAGGAGGAGAATTCACGTCCAAGGCATTCAACGAGTTCTGTGAAGCACATAGAATCCGTCGCCCCCTAATAGTCCCTAGATCCCCCCAACAAAATGTTGTGGCAGAATGGAAGAATAGAACAATCCTCGACAAGGCACGAAGTATGCTTAAAAGCAAGAAACTACCCAAGGAGTTTTGGGCAGAAGCAGTGGCATGTACAGTCTACCTGTCAAATCGTTCTCCTACAAGAAGCATGGAGCGGAAGAAAGCCCAGAATTTCCCACCTTCGAGTCTTTGGAAGCGTAGCTCATGTTCATGTACCAGATGAGAATCGAACCAAGCTTGATGATAAAAGCAAAAGTTTTATTTTCATTGGTTATGACTCAAGCTCAAAAGGCTACAGGCTATACAATCCGAATGACAAGAAGTTTTTGATCAATCGAGATGTGATATTTGATGAAGAAGGCAAATGGAACTTTGATTCTCAAACGGAGGACTTTAATTTTTTTCCCATTCGAGGAAGATGAGCAGACAACGCTTGAGCAACCAAGACAACTTCAACAAGGCCTCACAACTCCACCAAATTCTCTTACTCGGGGAGATAGTTCATCATCATCGCATTCTCCATCCTCAAGTGAGACTCAAGATGAAAGAGAAGTGCATCGTACGAGAAGTCTTCGAGAACTCTATGAGGTGACTGAACAATTAGACAATCTTACATTATTCTGTCTATTTATTAATTGTGAGCCGGTGACATTTCAATAAGCTGCACAAGAGAAACAATGGAGAGATGCAATGGACGAAGAAATCAAGGCCATTGAGAAGAATGACACATGGGAACTCACTTCACTTCCCAAAGGACACAAGGCAATAGGTGTCAAATGGGTGTACAAAACAAAGCGAAATGCCAAGGGAGAGATCGAAAGACATAAGGCGAGGCTTGTTGCAAAAGGCTACTGTCAAAAGGATGGAATCGACTACGATGAGGTGTTCGCTCCAGTTGCTTGATTGGAAACTGTTAGACTAATCATATCTTTGGCGGCTCAAAACAAATGGAGGATTCATCAAATGGAGGTAAAATCGGCCTTCCTAAATGGAGTCCTTGAAGAGGAAGTCTACATTCAACAACCACCAGGCTATGAAGCAAAAGGCCATGAAGGCAAGGTGTTAAAGTTCAAGAAGGCTCTTTATGGGCTAAAACAAGCACCAAGGACATAGAACAGTAGAATTGACAAGTACTTCCGAGAAAATGGCTTCAACAAATGTCCCTATGAGCACGCTTTGTACATCAAGATCAAAGATGGAGATATTTTGATTGTGTGCCTCTATGTGGATGATTTGATCTTCACGAGAAGCAATCAAAGAATGTTCGATGTATTCAAAAAAGTGCTGACGAAGGAGTTCGAGATGACAGACATGGGGCTCATGGCGAATTACCTCGGTATAGAAGTAAAGCAACAAACGGATGGAATATTCATTTCACAAGAAAGCTATGCGAAGGAGATCTTGAAAAACTTCAAGATGGATAACTGCAAGCCGATACGCACACCGGTGGAGTATGGGATTAAGATGTCCAAACATGAAGAAGGGGAAAGTGTAGATCCAACATTTTTCAAAAGTTTGGTTGGAAGTCTACGCTAGCTTACATGCACAAGGCCAGATATCCTTCATGCAGTCGGATTAGTAAGCCGCTATATGGAGACACCAACAACCACCCATTTCAAAGCCGCTAAGAGAATTCTTCGCTATTTGAAAGGTACAACAGACTTTGGTTTGTTGTATTCGGTATCTAATGATTACAAGCTTGTTGGATATAGCGATAGCGATTGGGGTGGAGATGTAGATAACCGAAGAAGCACTAGTGGATTCGTGTTTTTCATGGGAGACACTGCTTTCACATGGATGTCAAAGAAACAACCGATTGTAACTTTGTCTACATGTGAAGTAGAATATGTTGCAACAACCTCGTGCATATGTCATGCAATTTGGCTTAGAAATTTATTGAAGGAGATTGGGTTAATGCAAGAGGAGCCGACTGAGATCCGTGTTGACAACAAGTTAGCCATTGCCTTAGCAAAGAATCCTGTATTTCATGATCGAATCAAACACATCAACATCCGCTACCATTACATAAGAGAGTGTGTTGCAAGAAAGGAGTGATTTGATTCGATTAAATTAACTAAATAAGTTGGCTATTAATTGTATTAGTTGGAGGTGGTGGTGAGTAATTGAGTTAGTTGAGAGTTGTATAATTCACCTATAAATAGGTGAGTTGTTTAGTTGTTTTTCATCAATAAAAAATAAGAACTTCTTTAGAGAGAAAAGAAGTAAAAGAGTGAGTTGTAGTTTTGTATTTTGAGTGAGAGTGTTCTTGTAATATTTTTGAGTTTAATAAAAGTTGTTCATTTGAGTGTTTTAATTCCAACATAAGGTCCCACAAAAGATTTATGAAGAAAGACTAAACTCATGTCGATTTCTCTCATCGGAAAAATCTCTTTAAGCAAAGGTGACAAACCATGGCGCCACTTTGAACTCAAAACGAAGCTTAACCATGTATGGGGTCTGAATATGGAATGGAAATTGATCTCGTTTGGCAAGGGATAATATCACACCATTTTCTCTTCTGAAAGTGTCCTACAAGTGTCCTGGAGCAAAGGAAATTTAAACCTACAGCCGGAATCATTTGCTTCACTCCATGGAAGCTAGGCTTTGATCCTACCACGTTTAGACCAACGGATTTGGGTAAGATTATATTATCTCCCATGGGAATTCTGGGATAAATGAATATTAGCATATATTGCTCGCGGAATTGGCATCCCGTTACGGTTCGATAGAACCACCGTTGATGGGGAATTTGGCCATTTTGCTAGAATACTAATTGACATAGACTTGGTAAAACCTATTAAAGATTCAATTAGGGTGGATATAGATACAGAGATGCTCTGGGTCTCTATTGAATATGAAAATTTACCTTCTAGGTGTGATGCTTGTAAGGTGATTGTCACACTTCTTCGAACTGTCGAAAGATTCAACAAACAAGGACACTTCCTAAGGATACCAATATTGAGGTCCCTAGACGGGATTGCCCAGTTGACAAACTATGGCGTCGGAAGACTAATAATACTGTCGGTATCAATGTTACTAGTCAAGAAATGCCTGCACCACATGAAGACACAACGATTTTGAACAACAAGGAGATGCAAACAGGTGAAAAGAAATAGTTCCTCCAGCCATCACAGCTACACGATGCAATGGGAAAAGGCTTCAAAATTGGGCAGACGAGACTGAGGATGAAATAGAAGAAATTGATACGGGAGCTCTCAAAGCCGCCTAAGCTCTACCCGGGACTCAAATCCTACGGGAAGAAAACATGGTGATCCATTGGCCGTTCCTGGAGACAGTAACACAAATGTAGAGGCACCTTCAATCGAATCTAGTTTGGTTGTAGTGCTACCATTGCCTACAAGGGTTAATGTCGTGGCCAACAAAGAACCAGGCAGCTCTTGCATAGCAAATAAACCTCAGAGGAAGAAAAAAGGAACGACGCAACCAACTACGTTTAGTACGAACACCCAGGGCAAGCGAGTGCAAAAATCCCCATCCCAATGATTATCCTCTTTTGGAATTGCAGGGGTATTCAAAATCTCGATACCCAACGTACAATAGGAGATATGCTTCAGGTGCACAAACCTTAGTTTATTTGTTTAGCAGAACCAATGATGTTATATGATGAGAATGAGGCAGCTTTTGGAGACGTGTTAATTTCCAACTGGTGACCACTAATTACAAACCCTTGCCATCATTATGGTTACTTAAATTTGATTCGTTCAATGGTAATTTGACAATTAATTTTATTTCACACCAAGTCATAATTTTCCAAGCTAGATTGCTGGGAAAACTTCATAACATGGCCTGCATATATGCAAATAACTCTTATATCCAACGTCGCCGATTGTACAACAACTTTCTTGATTATCGGAATAGGTCCCATGATAATTGGCTATTAATCGGAGATTTTAATGCCATTCTAGGCATCCATGAGCGTCGTGGGAACACTCTATTAGCCAGTTCATGTAGAGATTTCAGAGAGTTCACTGACAATCACTATAAGAAATCAAGCTTTTTGTGACAACAAATGTTGTTATGAAAAGCAAGAAGTTGTCAATATAACATTATGTAACAATAATAAATTGTCACAGTGTCGTCGCTAATAACTCCGTTGCAGATAATATTTTGTCAAAATGTTGTCACAAATAGTGAAGTATTTTTGTCACAACATTTTGGTGTAACTAAAAAGAAAAATTTTTCGTCACAAATAAACTAATTGTCACATATAATACAGCAAAATAAACTAAAACTACGTGACAACATAAAAAAAATTGTCACGCAAAAAATTATTTGTGACAACATAGTTGTCACATATATTACATGTTTTATGTGACTAACAATTTACTTGTCACAATATTTTTATTAGTTACAACTTTTGTTGTCACCGAAAAGAAAAACTCATGTCAAATAATATTGTTGTCACATATTATAATATTTGTGATAATAATTTGGTGTCACAAGAAAGTTTTCAAGTTGTCACACAAGTCTATTTGTGACAAGAAAAATTGTCACAAAGTTGGCATCGCTAATAACTTCGTTGCAGATAATATTTCCAAAAGTGTTGTCACAAAAATTGCAATTTTAGTGACAATATTTTCATGTCACATAAAATTAATTGTCGCAAATAGAGTGAATTATCACATTATACTGCAAAATTTACTCAAAATGCATGACAACTTTTACTAGTCGTCACAAATACTGCCTGTGGCAACTTTTTATTATCACATAATATATGATGACAATATTTTACATCAGTTACAACTTTTATTGTTACTATCTATTTGTAGTTACAGCATTAACTTGTTAAATTAAATATTTGCAACAACTTTGGATTAAAGGGAACTCAAATTTATAATTTTAATTTTGACAAACCTGAAAAAATAATTTTTTTTTTTTGCATATTATACCAAAATGTTTCCATTACCAATTACATGCCGAAAGGCCATTTCCAAATGCAATAAATCATACAACATTTACACATCTTAAAAGTGGGAATAGACTTTCTGAAAGAAAAAAATGATTATAAAACAACAAAGCATAGGATTAATATAATCCCCTCTTATAAATTGATAATTAATCTAAAATTCACAAACAGCGGCACACAAAATACGCAAGAACCCAACATCAAATTGAGTAGACAAACATTAACATGAACAATAAATCATATTAGCTAATAAAGGAATTCCAAGCACAAAATAGCTGTTGAAATCGAACAAGAATGTGATAACAATGAACCTGTAAAAATCAAGAATAAAGAGACTAAAAAACTAACCTCTGCTGAATGTGCAGCAACTCTAACTCAACGAGTGCCTCACGAACAAGTTTGCAGAAATGGTGAACCCTTAAAGATAATTTAAGGTAAAGTGAAACACATCACCTTTTATATGAAGGGAAAATTATCATAGAACTCGAGCACATTAAATTGAACTTAGGAACAAAAAAATGCTCAAGAGAGTAAACCGAAATTTGTCACTTGAAATTCAAAGAACCTCGCGGGACCATATTTCAAGTGTTTTTGGTGGCATTCTTGACAGATTATAAGATGATCCCTAAATAAAACATAAGGATTTTATGAGATTGATCATCTGTAAATATAACTGGAGGGTTTGAGAGATTAAACAACATATTTTAAACCCAAATTACCTTTCTATAATTGTAGGGTTCCAGGTGTTCCTATAGTATATTTGGCTTGTTCCTCTTTTTGCTATCTTGTGCCATGATTACCACTGTGAACTTGCAAAAGCCAAATTCATGAATAATCGAATATCATATTATTCTATAAAATTTTCAAAGACACCCTAATGTGAATACATAAAATGGTTGAAATATAAGGTAAAGTACAAAAACATGACTTGTGGTTTTAAAAATATTAAAGAAAATATGCAGTAGCTGAAGCTTGCCTCACTGAAAATGACCTGAATCAGAGTTTAAATGCCATGACAATGAATTCTAAGCTCCAAACAGACAATTATTAAATAGTAATCTCACTTAAAATTTGGTCAGAGTTCTTAATCCACATGTAGCTCAGAGAATGATATTATCGCATAAACCTAACTTATAAATCCATCAAAGAATCAACAATACAAACACTCCAATCAAAGAATCAACAACTTCTGTCCGTACAATACAAACACTCCAATCAAACCGCAAAGTTAACAAAGTTCAAATCTCCTTCTCACTCAACAGAAATACCAAACAGAAATACCAATCACTAAAAAATGGAGGTACAAATGTAAATAATGGAAATTCAGATGTAAACCGCAAAGTTAACAAAGTTCCAAAACTAACACATCGAACACAACAAAATTATTTCCAAAATTTCAGGTTTGATACTCAAGTTAAACTGCATAAACGAACCCAGAAACAGTGGAATTTGATAAAAAAAAAAAAGTTCTTATCATAAGTAGGCATGTGTCTTGTCTTTCCAACATAACAAAAATCATACAATTCCGATAGAGGTTACTTGAAAAAAATACTCAACTGTATGTAAATTGAAAACTGATAGAAAACAGATTTCGTTCCACAACTTCAATCAAACATTCGAACTCCAAAATAAAGGAATTTAACAAAATTTCTTCTGGTAAAACCTTCATCTATGTCTTATCAATTCACACAAACAAGAATCACTCAATTTGAGCTAATAAATCAAGAGAAAACATCTAAACAATAAAAAGTGTACAATCTGGAAAAATTACAGAAAACAATTTCATAGCTCCACTTCAACCTCAAATTCGACATAGTAAAAAAATAATTTTAACAAAACTTAATACAAGAACAAGAATTTTCGAAATCCAACACATCTATCAAATGAAATTCCACAAACAAGCAATTGTATTGAATTCTGAAATTTCCAGCAAAACATATAGAAATAAAATGGCCCAATGCCCTCCCATGCCCCCAACTTGAGCGAAAACACCATTCATACCCCCCAACTTTAAAAGGTCCTCCGAACTACCCCAACTTCAGAAAAGGGTGTCGCCGTGCTACCTATTTTCACTCGCCCAGTCGTCTGGAGAGTGTATTACACTCGCTTCCAAATTTCAAAAAAACCCTTGACAAAACTTCTTTTAAGTCCCTGTAATTTTAATTCAACCAGAAAACACCAAAAATTTGGAAATATCCAGAAAATAAAGAATTTCATAGGAAAATAAAAAATCGAAAAATTTGAAAAAATTATGGAAAATCTGGAAAATGAAGAAAATAAATTTGGTGCAAGAATTTTGCAGAAAATGTTTCCGGAAGGGCCCGAAAATGTAAAAATACGTTTCGGGGCCCGATTTCGTAAAAATCGAAAAATCCCAAAAAATTATGAAATATCCGGAAAATAAAGAAAATAAATTTGGTGCAAGAATTTTTCAAAAAATGTTTCCGGAAGGGCACGAAAATGTGAAAATACGTTTCCGGGTCCGGTTTCGTAAAAAATCGAAAAATCCCAAAAAATTATTAAATATCCAAAAAATATAGAAAATAAATTTGATGCGAGAATCTTTCAAAAAATGTTTCCGGAATGGCACGAAAATTTGAAAATACGTTTCGGGACCTGATTTCATAAAAAATCGAAAAATCCCAAAAAATTATGAAATATCCGGAAAATATAGAAAATAAATTTGGCGCAAGAATTTTTTAGAAAATGTTACCGGAAGGGCCCGAAAATGTGAAAATACGTTTTGGGGCCCAGTTTCATAAAAAATCGAAAAACCCCAAAAAATTATAAAATATCCGGAAAATATAGAAAATAAATTTGGTGCAAGAATTTTTCAGAAAATGTTTTCGAAAGGGCCCAAAAATGTGAAAATACGTTTCGGGGAAAAATCGAAAACTCCAAAGATTAATTATGAAATATCCGAAAAAGAAAGAAAATAAATTTGGTGCGAGAATTTTTCAGAAAATGTGAGCTTTCCAAACACACTCTAAAGGACGAAGAGGGCCATTTTGCAATTAGAAAAGTATTTAGGAATTTTTTAATGATTTTTTTATTAATTATTGAATTTATATAATTTTTTTACCCATTTTTTAGGTCAACACGCGCCCCCTTGGTCAAAGGTAGCACGGAGGTCCACTTTTGATAAGTTCAGGTAGCACGGAGACACCCTTTTTGGAAGTTGGGGTAGATCGGAGGACCTTTTGAAAGTTGGGGGTATGAATGGTGTTTTCGCTCAAGTTTGGGGGGCATGGGAGAGCATTACACACTTAAATCTGTATTAGAATAATAAATACTAACAATTGAAAACTACATCGAGTTCATTAGCACATTACACACTTAAGGTGCTATAGGATCCCATGCAAAATAACGAATTGAGTTTCACAATAAAGCACACAAATTTCTTCTTTTATAACTTACGGGATTTCAATATAGTAATTACAGAACAACAACTGCTAAGTAGTGATACAATCAGGACACACCCACAAAAATTTAGTTACTTATTAGATATATTCACTTCAGATATTGGCCATTATATGTATTACTCCAACCATTCAGTTTTATGAAATTTTTATTTGCAAATCTCGAAGAGATCGCTTGCAGGTATAATCGGGGTTGTGCACAAATAAACTCTACGATAGAAAAAAAACCTGCTTTGTTGAATGCGGACTAAAATAGCAGGATTCCTCCAACTTCATTGTTGAATGGAAATTATGGACTTCAAAGTTACAGAGACAAATTTATCAAATGGTTCAGTGAGTTTTCCAGTGATGGAATGAAATTTTTTATTCTGATTCCTGAATATTAGGACTCTAAGAATCAAGTTCAATATTTCAGGATAGGAAGATCAAGCCAAAACCAAAACAACAAAGCTACAAACAAAGAGAGAGAAAGCTGAAAACAGAGCAAGAATCGATTCCAAACTCAATTAACCAATTGGTATGTAACTTTGAGCCCTCAAGTTGGTAATTCATTTCTCTTTATAAACTATGTTATTTACATTCCAAATCCAAAGAATAGCACGTAAACAACAAGGAAATCAATACATGCCACTCATATATTGGCTTCTAACTTTTTCCAAGTAAATGTGCAATTTTGATCATCTAAGTAGATACACCGCATATTAGAAACCACAAGCAAACCAACACCAAAGTACGCCCACCTCTCAACAGTTTTCCAAAAAAAAACACCCTAATTCAATAATTAGAGAGAGAAAGAGTTACCTATCTTGCGAATATTGACTTTGCCTTTGTTGGGCTAAGGAAGGGCGGGGGAGTCCTTAGCCTCACGAGCAGCTCCCTAGGCCAAATTGATTTGATGACGCTTCCCTTGGGTGTAAGCCAAGAAGTTCCATTGATTGTTGAGCAAAGTCAAACACAGCTTACGCTCATAACTACAAAACAAATACAACTAGAACAACAATTTCTTCAATAACATCAATCAACACAACACCAAAAACACGCACATATACACACGTCTATTCACTTTAATATACCTGCCAAGGAGATTTCGCATGAAATACGGATCTTTCGGAAGATCGATAGTCTCTAGAGCTAATAACCTAATCTGTATATATGTTCCTTAGGCAAAGGATACCAACTAACTAATCCATAAGAAAAATGATTTTGTCTAGACAATAACAACTCAAATTATACATGCTACAAGGAAGATGTAGAATACCTTAAGGCATTAACCTAGAAGATTCATGCTACAAGGATAAACGGCCTAGCCTTCCATTTGGCACATACTCATTTATTATTCAACCGTTTAATGTCCACAACCTACTAACACAACAAATATATTTGATACATTATTTTTTGATATTTCAATAAATGAATTATAGAAAAAATTGAACAGGTGGAGCAAAGTTAACTTGTGATGTACAATCTTCAAATTTGTAGCCTTTTCAGCAATGCTGTATATATTGGTAAACTAAAGGGAAGTTAAAAATTAATATGTAGACATTAGAAAACGTTCAACAGTAATAAACCAATGAAAAAAAGCATACTATTGACTCTTCATCCAATCATAGCAAAATTTCTATAGGTTTCTCCAAATTTTCTGATCAAAAGAAAACAACATAATTCTAACCGCAAAGAAACCCCTATATATTGCTACTATGTGCATTGTTCATATATTTTCTCATTCAAACCAACAAAAAAACGAAAAAGAAAACAACAATTCTCTTAATCCCTCATCTTCGAAATATGAGCACTTGCAGTTGCAGCTAATTATGTTGGAGCACAATAATCACATAATCAGGAGAGAAATGCAACAGTAACAATTAACACAACCATCAAAATCACAAACCCTAACAAAAAAAATAATTTACATTTTAATGGATTGAATTGTTTGGACTTACCAGAAACTAATCAACAGAGCAAAAACCTCTTCTATATTGGATCTTCTCTCTCCATCCTTCCTTTTTGTTTCAATTCAGGCGTTCTCTGTGGGGAGTGTGTTTACCGGTTTGTGGTTTTATGTTCAACATAACCTAATCTCTTTCGCATGATATACGGATCTTTCGCAAGTTCGGAGATGCTCACGGCGGTCAATTGCTTTATTTTGAGCAGAGGCGGCGCCTCCACTGCCCGGCTTCGAACCCCTTTCTCTATCCATAACCTAATTTTTCCTTCCCTTGCCTTTGCATGGCAAGACTAACCAGATGAAGCAGCAACGACGGATTAGTGAAACACTGAAGGAGAGCCTGGAGGCATAGCAGAGCCTACGGGGAGGGAACAAGAGGCTGTAGAATTACTTTCGCCAATAAATCAATAAAGATAGAGGGGAAGGGTTCATTGCATTTGGGGGATAGCAAACAGATGGCTAGGATTTATCCCCCAAATCTAACACGTTTTCATTGATGTTTTGGTTTTTATTTTTACTTTTCAACTTCTCGTAAAAGTTTTTAATTTGTTGTTTCTTTAATAATCCTGATTAATACAATTATTTAATAAATTAGAATTATTTTTAAAAAAATTATATTAACAATGAATTATAATCATTATATAATAACATATATAAAAAGAAGATGAGGATTTTAATTATTGTTATTATATTGATAGGTATATGTAATAAGTTTTAATTAATAATGTAAAAAAATTATTTTTTAATAATTAATTATAGAATAATTTTATATGACATAGAAGAAGAAATAAAACGGATATGAATTGAATATATTTAAATTGAAATGAAATGAATTGAAATTATTAATAATATATTTATATTTGTAGGGTTTAGGGTAAAATGTTAATGGCTAAGAGTATGGGGTAAAGAAATTAGGGTAAAAAGTTAAGGTTTAGGGTTAGGGTAAAGGAATTAATAACAATATATTCCATCCATTTCATGTGTTTTCATTTTATTCCTTTCCCAATTTTTTTTATATTTAGTTTTCAAATTAATTACAACCAAACTTTAGTTTAGTTTCATCCTAACAAGTTTAATTTATATTTTATTAAAATTATTACTATTATATTAAGTATTAAGATGATTAACAATTAATAATTAACAATGTTAAAACTACAAATATGAAATGATAACAGGTATATATAAGATAATGTTAAACATAAACAATAGTTATAAATGCCAATAATGTCATATAGCTACTACGGGGTTCTGATGTATTATACCTATTACCTATAATTTTTCTATAGATTTCATATACATATCATAGGACCCACACATTTCACATACCATTTCTATAACTTTTCATTAAACCTATACTTTCATATAACTTTATATGCACTTTTTATAACTGTTTATAGAACCTATAAATTTTCTATAACTTCAACATACGTATTCTATAACTTTTCACATATAATATAACTTTCTCATACCTTTATATTGTTACATAATTTCTCATATAGCATATAATTTTTCTGTACGTTCTACGTGACTTATCATAGAACACAATTTTTATAATACTTTTTACATGAAATATTTATAACATTAATATAACGTGTAACTTCCTAATAATTTTCATATACATTTTTCCATAAGTTTTATATAACTTTTGATACCTATATATTTTAATTTTTTTATTCATTTTCTATAAATTGTCATAAAACATATAATTTTCCTCTGAACTTCAAAATTTACACTTTCCGATAATTTTCTTATAACTTTTAGTTAATTTATATATATATATATTTGAATAAATACACCCTGAATGCAGCCAATGCGGCTGGTCCGGGCGTTTATTAAATAAATAATGCTAATCACAAGATGTGATCAACCAAATAAAGTACATGAGAGTATCAATTGCGAGTAAGTAAATACATCGGAAATAACAAAGCCCATATTACGCCGCTTACAAGTAAATAAAAACTAGTTATAATAGATACTGTAACAAGTATATCCTCCGATGTATCGACACCCTCAAAGACCATCTTGTTCCGTCGTTTCCAAATAGACCATGAGATCACGAACCATAGTGCTATAGCAAATTCACTTTTCGGACCCGCAACAAAATACGAACTCCATAATTCCAAAAACTCCCATGGCGAAGACGAAATAGGTAGCGGAATCTCGAATAAACGAAAAAGCTAGTGCCAAATACTAAGGCTTCGCGGACAAAAGAATATAGCATGTGCTATCGTCTCGCTATCCGTGCAAAAGGGACATACATCATTCTCCACAGCCCTACTTCCCCTCATATGCAACATTGTTTTTGTTGGTAAGCTATTATGGAACAATAGCCAACCAAAAAATTGAATCTTCGGTATGATGGCAGATTCCCAAATTCTTCTAAATTTAAGAGGGGGTGCACCTTGGTAAGCGATAATACGCACGACAAAAGGATGAATAACCATTATTGGTCTCACACACCCATGTTAGTCTGTCCGCCACCCATGGAAAATTACACGCCAAGCTGATATCTCCCGTTGAACTCAAACCAATCACATGGAAAAGAGATGGACATGCCTTATACATCCACGTTCTCAGCTACCAACAACGATCCCTAGCTGTGATTCGTAGATTCCTTTTCCAAAATGGTCTACCGAAATGATCTGCCCCTAGCAAGTACTCACAACCTTGTTGCACCGTGCAAGACTTCCTATTACAAAGAGAATAGATATTCGAAAAAAGAACGCAATGGGGACGATCCAAGGTCCAGTTATCATGCCAAAAGGATGCCATATTCCCATTGCCCACAATGACCCTTGAGTTATTTTTGAAGAGGGTCCAAAACGATCCCTCCTTCACGCACACCGAATACGCACCTTTCCAAATAGGGGGTGATTTCCCAATTCAGCCTTTTCAAAAGCCATCCATGAGTCAAAACCATAGCGTCGTACACAAATGTCGTACCATAACGAGTATTGGTTCAACTCTCGTAGTCTCCAAAGCCACTTCAATAATAAACTGCAATTAACAAGCCTCAAGTCCTTAATATATAAGCCTCATAATTCCTTAAGCAACACAACCGTGCTCCAAGCAACCTTACACATGCCTCTTGTACACGCATCTCCCTTCCACAGGAAGTTCCTTATTAAACAATTCAGCCTGTCGATGATGGATCTCAGCATTTTATATAAGGCCAGAAGATAAATTGGAAGCGATGATAACACTGATTTAATCAACACAAGTTGGCCTCCATACGATAAATAGTTCCCCTTCCAACCCGCTAGTCTATTCTGTAATTTCACCACTAAAGGATTCCAAGACGAGACCGGTAATCTCCTCCAACTGATAAGGGCTCCCAGATACGTGATCGGAAACTTCTCAACTTTACAACCAATAAAATCAGCACACGCCTGTAACACGAAATCTTGGACATTGACCCCCATTATCGAACTCTTACCATAATTCATCCTTAGACTCAAAATTATTTTAAAGCATCGAACTACTGTAATGAACACAAGCAAAATATCCACGTCAGAAGGCAAGAGACATATAGTATCATCGGCGAATTGCAATACCAAAATATCCCTTGAAGAGCCGTCAACCCTGAACCCAGGCAGTAGGCCGTCCCAATCACTCGCATCTATCAACTGTTTTAGTCCCTCAACAGCCAATAGAAAGATGAAAGGAGATAATGGGTCTCCTTGTTTAACTCCTCTCCGAATACTAATTTGATCAGTTGGCATCCCATTAACAAGAATCGAAGTAGATGACGGTCTTCTGCAATTCCTCAGCCACGAAATCCACTTAGCATCGAACCTCATTCTTTTCATTACCTCATCAATATAAGTCCAGGATACACTATCATAAGCTTTGTGAAAGTCTAGTTTCAAATCCAAGCAAGATTGCCTCCGATAATGAATTGTGTGTAGCACTTCTGAGGCAATAAATGAGCACTCGTGAATGTTCCATCCTTTGATGAAACCAAATTTTGATTCCGAAACAAGTTCTAACTAACAAGGTTGTAATCGGTTAGCTAGCACTTTCCCTACAAGTTTATACATCCTATGGATCAGTGCAATCGATTGATAATTAGATAAAGAACACGACCCGGGTACTTTTGGGATCAACACCGTGTATGGCATCTTAATAGCTTCAAGCAGCCTGTTCGACGTGTAAAAATTCTCAAACAACCACAATATATCCCTTCTAAGATCAGCCCAAAACCTCTTATAAAAATAAAAGTTAAACCCCTTTGGACCCAGGGCCTTGTTGTCATCACAAGAACAAAGCGCACCCCAAATTTCTCCTTCTGAAAAATTCGCCGTCAAATTATTGTTCGAGGCAATATCCACTGATCTAAAGTTCAACGATCTCAACGAAAATGGTACCACCCGCCGTTCATTAAATAAATCCGAATAGAAGCCCTTAATTTTATTAACGATCACTCCCGGGTCGCTCACTAATTCCCCATCCACTTCAAGTTGATTTATAGCATTGTTTCTAGCTCTTGCCGAAGCTATCCTATGAAAATATCTTGTGTTTTCATCTCTCAATAATACCCATGAGACTCTCAATTATTGATGTTAAATGTTCTCCAAATTCTTCCTCATGGTGCACAAATCAGCCCTTGCAACTTGAAGATCCGATCCTATTATCCCATCCACTGGCTGAGTAGCCGAACTAGACGTAAGACTAATTACACATCCCTCAAGTTCCCGAATTCTTTCTTCTAGTCGTCCGAAATTATCAATGTGCCACGGCGGAATGAAGACTTTCAACTTACATAATTTGAAATGAATGTCATGGTCTGGGAAAGTCAAGCTAAGAAGGGCCCATTTTTGTCTTAAGAACGGCAAGAAGGCATTATTATCCCACCACACATTGAGAGAACGGAAAGGTGTCCTCCTCCCAACTCCAGCTGGATGTGACGTGAAAATGATAGGAAAGTGATATGAAAGTGTCGAATCCATCGTGGAGATGCGCATATACGGCCAGAGATCTAATATCACACACGAAACAAGAACTCGATCTATTCTCAAAAAAGGTAGAGAATTCGCCCACGTGTAATCTCTCCCATTAAGAGGTATATCATAGAGAGCACAATTATCTACAAAATCTCAAAATTCTATAATTGAGTTCATTGAATCCCCCCCAAACCTCTTAGAAGCATGCAAAACCTCATTAAAGTCCCTACACAAAATAACTGATCTCAAACCCATGATACTATCAACTAAATCCTGCCACAATTGTCTTCTATTTTCCTGATCATTATAAGCGTAAACACAAACAAGATGGACTTCAATCTAAGATGAGCTCAACCGAATGACAACCCATCTCTCAGACTTATAACTAGGCTTTGAAATAATACAGAATTCTGTGAGACTATAATTCCCCCCGAAAGGCCAATGGCTGATACACAATGAGATCCGAAATCATTATGCCCCCAGAATTGCCTAATTACCTGGTCCAACACCCCCACAGACTTCGTTTCTAATAAAACAAATGCATGCAAGTTCCTTTTTCTAGCCAAAGATTTTACTAACACCTGTTTCCCCCATTATGGAGGCCCCCTCGACAATTCCAACTCAAAAATTAAACGACATTAATCATAAAATACCTTGCATCGTGACCTTTTAAGCATTGCGTGATGCCAAAGTCCGTAAAATATCCTTGGTGTGTTTGTCTTTAAAACCCCCAATTTCTTCCCTACCTCAAAGGTCTCCCTATTTTTCGATATGCTCGACGGTCTCACTTTTGATCGGGTAATAACTCTATTTTTGTTAGCTATATCCTGTCCCGAGGTGTCCGAACTCAAAGTCGTTCTTAAAGTTGTTCCTTGCTTGACCGTTGCACCTGCGTATCTAAATACATTCGCAGGTAAATCCCGGCGTTTATAATTCACCCGATTCACCGTACCCCCACTACAATCTGAATTATCATTGGACGCACTTGAGATAGCATTATGTGGATGACCCTGTGAGTTCTACTTTCCTAGCCAAGTACCCTGGTTACCCTGAGAAGACACGGATCTTTGCAGGACAGAAATTTCAGCGACTCCTTCCTTCGAAACCGAAGTCCATGAATTTGAGCTAGAGACTCGCCCAGCCGAAATTCCCAAAGAAGGATTGCTGGGGACACTGTCAGTTAACCCATTTTCCCTAATTCTCGAGCCCGTGTTTTGGACTCAATGGACAGAAATTTCAGCCTTCTCCCCTACCCCTACGGGAGGAGCGCTAGGGACACTATCAGTCAACCCGATGAAACCACCACCCTAATTCATGACAGAAATTTTAACTCCATCATCACTAGGAGGTAAGGAGCTAGGGACACTATTAGTCAACCCAATAGGACCTGTCCCACGCTGTTGGACAGAAATTTCAGCTCCGTCGACCTTCTAAGGATCGAAATTGGGGACACTGTCAGTCAACCCAATATAAGCAAGACTATAGTGTTGGACAGAAATTTTAGCTCCATCTTTTTTGCACGGAAAAGAGCTGGGGACACTGTCAGTCAACCCGATAGAACCCAGACCATGATTTTGGACAGAAATTTCAGCTCCAACTTTGTTGGAGCTGGGGACACTATATATATATATAACTTATAATTTTCCTTTATATTTTCCACACATTTCCTTTACCCTCGTTCAACATGACGATATTATAATTATTCTATACATTTTGTTTAACTTTTCAACTTAAATTGATTGTCATAAAAGTAATGAATTATTTACAACAAACTTTTTATATTGTCACACATATAATTTTTATGTCAGTAAAAAATTCATTGTCATATACTGAATAATTTTAGTTACAACCTTTGGTTGTAACATAAGTATTTTTTGTAACAAGTTAAACTTATCGTAACAAAAAAAAATTTTTTTCCAACAAGCTTTTTATGTTGCCACGAATATAGTTTTTGTGACAATAAAAAAATTATTGTCACCTAATGAATAGTTTTAGTTACAATCATTACTTGTAGCTAAAGTATTTTTTTGTTTCAAGTTACACTTATTATCACAAATATCATCTATTTTTAGCAACAAGATTTTTATGTTATCACGCATGTGACATATAGAATTCTGTCACATATTGAATAGTTTTAGTTACAACTTTTACTTGTAACTAAAGTATTTTGTTGTTTCAAGTTAAAATTAATGTCACAAAAATAATATATTTTTTGCAACAAGCTTTCTATGTTGTCACCCATATAGTTTTTGTGACAATAAAAATTCATTGTCGTATATTGAATAATTTTTGTTACGACCTTTACTGATAACGTATGCATTTTTTTGTTTCAAGTTAAACTTATTGGAACAAAAGGAACATTTGTTTGCAACAAATTTTTATATGTTATCACGCATATAGTTTTTGTTACAATGAAAAATTTGTTGTCACTTATTGAATAGTTTTAGTTACAACCATCACTTGTAACTAAAGTATTTTTTGTTTCATGTTAAAATTATTATCACAAAAATAGCATATTTTTTGCAACAATATTTTTATGTTGTCACACATATAGTTTTTGTGACTATAACAAATTTATTGTCACATATTGAATAGTTTTAGTTACAAGTATTACTTGTAACTGAAGTATTTTTTGTTTCAAAATAAATTATTGTCACGAAAATAATAAATTATTTGCGACAACTTTTTATGTTGTTGTGAATATAGTTTTTGTGACGATAAAAAATTTATTGTCACATATCAATAGTTTTAGTTACAACTTTTACTTGTAACAGAAGTTTTTTTAAGCTAAAATTATTGTCACAACAATAATATATTTTTTGCAACAAGCTCTTTATGTTGTCACATATATTGTTTCTGTGATAATAAAAAGTTATTGCACATACTGAATATTTTTAGTTACAACTGTTAATTGTAACTGAAGTATTTTTTGTTTCAAGTTAAATTTATTGTCACGAAACTAATAAATTATTTATAACAAGATTTTTATGTTGTCACATAAATAATTTTTGCGACAACAAAATTTTTATTGTAACAAGTTCTAAATTATAGGTTATAACTTTAGTTGTAACGGAAAAACATTAGTTACAATCTTAAAATATTGTCACAAAAATATCTATTATATGTGACAATTTTACAACAAAATTTTAGAAAACTAATTTTTATGACGGTAAAATTTTTATTATAACAAATAATAGCCTTTTTGTGACAACAATTTTAGTGACTGAGAAACTATTGTTACATATTAACTTATTTTCTTATAGTGAATGGGGAATGTATGGAGGTTGAAACCACAGGCCCCTTTCATACGTGGACCAACGGTAGGAGGGGCCTTGATAGAATGGATAGTCGAATTGATAGAGCTTTTATGTCATCGGATTTTTCTATGTTTTGGGATTTAATTAGTTGTATTGTTCTACCTAGGCATCATTAGGATCATCATCCTATTTGTTTCATCTGTACTAAAGGTGAAAGACGAATATCTCAGTTTCGTTTCCAAACTATGTGGTTGGAGCATCCTGATTTGCATAAAGTAGTGGAGTCTCACTGGAACGGTAATTTTCCGTTGCTTCCTCCTATCCAACTATTGTGCTTGAAATTGAAATTATTGAGGCCAATTCTGAGGAATTGGAATTGGGAAGTTTTCAGCCATTTTGATGATCAAATCCACAAGGCAAAAGCGGAGCTTAATAGGATTCATGAACTTATTTCACAATAGGGAATTTCTGAGGCTTTACATAATCAAGAATTGCAAGCCCGCTCTAATTTGGAAACACACTTGAGACGAAAAGAGATCTACCTGAAATAAAGAAGTAGAGCTCATTGGTTAGAATTGGGGGATAGAAACACCGAGTTTTTTCATCGCTTGGCAAATGGTAGAAAGGCCACGGCTTCCATCACGACCCTAAATGTGGATGGGAACTGCACATCTGACCCAGGGCGTAATTCCAACGACATGGTTGATTATTTCTCCATCCTTTTCAAAGCCACAACTTCACCAATAACAGACTTTTCTATTGTTCACCAGATTGTACCGAGAATGATTACATATGACGAGAATGCTATGCTTTTGAAGTTACCTTCTGAAAAGGAGATACAAGATACAATCTTCTCTATGGATGGTGAGAGTGTCCCAGGTCCTGACGGCTTCACTGGTATTTTTACCAACTATTTTAGGATATTGTTGGTCCGGATATCACTCAGACGGTTCAATGGTTTTTCACGCATGGAAACATTACACTGGGATTAAATTCTAATATCATGATTTTATTGCAAAAGAAATATGGAGCTATTAACATTGAAGACTTCCGCCCAATTGTCATGAGTAATTTTGCATTTAAAATTATCTCAAAAATTATTGCAGCCCCCGTCTTTCTTTTTTAGTCGAACGAATAATATCCCCTAACCAATTCGGGTTTATCAGAAATCGGATTATTCATCAATGCATTGCCATTGCGTCAGAGGGGGTAAATCTCTTGAATAAAAAATGCTATAGGGGCAGCCTTGCAATGAAAGTTGACATACGGAAAGCTTTCGACACTTTAGGCAGGTATTATTTGCTGGAGGTGCTTGATGCTTTTGGCTTCTTACTCCGATTCAGAGATTGGATTCTAAATATTTTATCCTCATTGCGTATCTCAATTCTAACTTCCATGGGGCTGTTTGGGTATCTCCCTTGCTCGAGAGGTGTTCGTCAGGGTGATCCGCTTTCGCCTATTCCTTTTGGCATCACGCAGGGCTTTTTCAGCTGTTTCAGAATTTCATTAGTGAATAGTGGACATCTTCAACCAATGACATATACCATAGAACATAGCTTGCCAACCCATCTTTTATACGCCGACGACTTGCTATTTTTTTGTCGTGCAACTACAAGGAACATTAGAGGAATTCGAGATGCCTTTGAACTTTATTAAAAATTGTCGGGCCAAGAGACCAATTGACAAAAGTCAGAAATGTACTTTGGTAACCTAGTGACACATAGATGGCATGCTGAAATGGCCGACCTTACGGAAATATAGTTAGGTACTACGCCTTTTCAATACCTTGGCATTCCATTATTCCTGGGGAAACCTAAAGCTGCCCACCTCTGGCCTTTAATGGATGCATATCTTACAAAACTCTCCAAATGGAAAGGTAACACATTGTCAACGGCGGGGAGACTTACCCTTGTCAACTCAGCCATTGCAGGTGCTTTCGTCCATTCTTTTTCTATCTATAAGTGGCCTCATCAGTTGATAAAGTTGCTTAATAGAGCTATAAGAAATTTTGTTTGGACGGGTGGTGTGGATAAAAACAAATTAATTGTAGTCCCATGGAGGATTTGATCGGAAGTTTTCAAGAAGCGGGAATCAGCGTTAGGAATTTCTCAATCATGAACGATGCTCTACTTGGAAAATTAGCATGGAGTATTTTAAACGACAATTCCACTTGGTGTAGTTTACTTAAAAGAAGATTTGTCGGAAATAATGGAATCGCTCGTCCTGTTTGTAATTCGTCTGTTTAGTGCTCCATCAAATCAGTGTACAACTCTTTAAAAATAAATTCCTATTGGTTACTCAGCGAGATTTGTTGGAATGATGAATGGTTAGTACCTTCTATCGCGGATCAATTGAATATTCCGATGACCGATCGTAAGCATTTAAAGGATAAAGTGGATGATTTCTTACACAAACAATCATGGGCATCTCTGCCATCTCTACCGCCACATATACAACAACAAGTTCACGGTGTAACATGTTATGACGAGGCCGAAGAAATATTCATTTGGCGACCAGGAAGTGAGGGATTGTTTACCGTCAAACATTTCTACCAATGGATGCAAGGTATAACTAATGTGAATCCCATTTTTGAATTCATTTCGAATTCCATGATACACCCTCTCGCTCTTTTTGCTTATTGGAGAGCTATTTGGGGATATTTGTCCACACATGATGCGCTTATGCGTAGGGGAATTGTGATAGTTTCTAAATGCATTTTGTGTGGTTGTCAAGTTGAAACTATTAATCATTTGCTTATGTACTGTGAATTTACAAAGCAAGTTTGGCAAAGCGTCAGTTATTTGTTTAGGCGACCAATACACATGGGGGCTGATTTAAAGACTTCTTTTGAGTGGGTGACAATGCAACATTTTAGTCCACAAATTCGGATTCTTTGGCAAAGCGCATGGACCAACCTAATATGGAGCATATGGTAAACTAGGAATGAGTGCATCTTTGAAGGGAATCAACCTAATATCCATCTCTGTTTGAGGAAGCTATGGAACCTTCTAAGAGGGGCTGATTCATTAGGTTGCAGTTTCATTTGGAATTCTAATTTCGAAGCGTCAATCCTAACAAATTTGGGCATAGCGGCTCGTGAAAGCGTCAAGGATTGTACCTGTAATGTGGAGACCACCGCCTACTGGAATAATTAAAATTAAAACAGATGCATCAATTATTGGCGCCGCAAGCGAGGCAGGATGCAGGGGTGTATTTCGTGATTCACACGGGCTATTTGTTGGAGGCTTTGCTTTCCCTCTGACCTCAGCATTTGCTTTTCTCGCAGAACTGAAGGCAGCAATATATGCAATCAAGATGGCTCACAACAATAGGTTGCATGACATATGGCTAGAAAGTGACTCTAAGTTTATGGTTCACATGTTTACTACACGTTCTCGATTTGTTCCTTGCTCCATTATCTCCGAATGGGCAGATTGTTTTCAAATTTTAAGACAAATGAACGTAATTGTTTCACATATTTTTAGAGAGGGCAATCAAGTAGCGGACGCCTTAGCATCTCACGGACGACTTGTGTCCAACGTTACTTGGTGGGACTGCGTTCCCAATTTCTTTTTAAATGTTTATTTGCACAATATAAGTGGCCGTTGATATCCTGCATCACCTCAGGACAAGACTTAATTCTCACAGACATGCACTGGTTCTATTATACTTTCAATGTGGGATATCACCTCACATCTTAAAGCCCAACACTCTCGAGGCCCACGAATTCTCCACATGGTATCGGAGCAGAAAAAAGGCCTGGCAGCCAGTGATCCTTGGTACGTGATTAAAGTCCTGGTGGAGTTTGGGCTAGCAGAGAAGGCTAGATCTGTTGAAGACCTTGAGCCTGAGAAGAGATTGGTCAAGGAGTGTTTGGTAAGTGGCAACTGGTTCAGGCCCAGTTGCACTTGAGGGGGAGTGTTGGAGATGTGAGGTTGGTTATCCTACATTGAAAATATTAGAGAAAATGTGAGTGGTATATAAGTGGAGTAGATTGGGCCTTAACACAAGCCAATTGGTTTTGTGTTAGATGAGCTCAACCCCACTTGTGTCATCATTCATGCTATCGAGCCCAACACTCTCGAGGCCTACGGATTTACAACATGGTGTCAGAGCCACGGTTCAGAATTGGCAAAAAAAAGGAGCGGAGAGTAGGGTGAAAGTTCTCAAAACTATGGCAAGGATGCACGAGTTGTGGTCCTTAGTTTAAGGGGGATGTTGGAAAAGTAAAGCTAAGTCCCACATTGGAAGATTCAGAGAGTTTGCACTAAAATATAAGTGTCCACAAAGACTTGCATTAGAATGAGGCCTTTTGGGGAAGGAGCCTCAAGAACAAAACCGTGAGGGCTCGGCCCAAAGCGGACAATATTATACTAATGCGGGCTCCCGAGTGGCGCCGCTCGGAGTTCAACACTTTATATCGGGTCACTTGACTTCTGTTATTTTAATCATTTTCATTTTTAAATTAATATATTTCGAGCTCGGTTGGGGATGTAGGCAAGCGGGGGTGCAAACCTAGCTGAGATATCGGCCCCGAAATCTTCAACCTACTCAACTTTTATTAAAAAAAAAAAAGAAAATTGGCCCCTCTTTATTTTTGACATCTATTTTATACTCGATCAATAACGTAACTATTTTGGAATGTAAATATAATAAACCATTACCATAAATCCATCCTACTTTGGATTATCTATATAAGAAGTTGCTTCTCTTTAGTATTTTGGAGCTGCTCTCAAACCACTTTCAAACTGATCTGGTAGTGCTTTGTTTTCCATTTGATTATTTTTTTAGGTTTAAAATCTTTGTTGGGTTAAATTTTGAGTATGAATTAGAGGTCTCCGAACAATATTTGTAGGGAGTTTTCACAGTTAATGAACTTGAATTCATAGACAATTTTCAACTGTTAATATAACCACTATAAGTTAGCTATGAGCTAATTGTATCTATAAGGTAACTATGAGCTTTTACTCCGTGGTATTAGTATATCAAGCAGTCAATTGATAAATATGACGAACTTGCGAAATGAAGGGTAAGTAATTAAATAGGTATGGTTGGAGGTGAATTATACAAATATCCCAACACAGGTCGTGCAAAATGCAGTAGCTGACATTATATAAATTAAACCCAAGAACACTTTATTATGAACTATTACTGTGATACAAAATTTTCAAGTTTTCCTGACAAATGTGCTCTCAACCATAGAAATATAAGTGCTGTAAACTATGGCATTGAAAAACCCTACAATAAAGTATAATCAAAATCGAAGTTTCAAGACCTTAGAGGGAATTAAGGAGTAAGCCATGGTTTCAGAAATATAAAGAACAGAGATGAACAAAGGTTGGGACTGCGGAGTCAAACACACACATCAGTATTCTGTTGGCAGTCCATTTTGTGTCCAAGCACTATGTCCGCTGGCAACATCTACAATACCATTATAACCCTGCACAACATTATCGAGCTTCAGTATTTTCTCAATTTCTTGTTATCTTTTTACAAATTCCAATAATGAACACCAAATGCTACCGGACAATAAATTTTAAAAAACTCAAGAGGTTCTTGCATTATTTTCGACATAGAAATGGATATTTGAAATAATCATACATAAATGCCATTTGAGAGAAGATAATAACAAAAGCTCAATGTTACAGTCCCGGGATTGGATCGAGTTATGGGGTTTTTGTTAGTAGAGGTGGAGGGTGCTTGTGTCGGTGAAGAAGTGGATTTCTTCTTACGACCTGTTTTGAAAGAACGTAAGGCTCGATTAGAGGGAACCTTAATACCTCTGAGTTAAAGTACTCAAAACTATATTTGATTTTCAAGCTTACATTTTCATTAAAGTTAAAAGCTATTTATAGAGGTTGTATAACAACCACTACATACACTAATGGCTCAATCATGGAGCACATAATGGAAATAACTAACAGAAATGTGAAAGTGGACTCCTAATACTAAAACTGAAAAAAAGAAATTCATAAACAAATAATTAAATGCATAAATTAACTTGAAGTGGTCAGCCTGCTTCTAACGTTCATATTTATGGCGTGCTAGTGGGTCTGTAACAATGCTTCCCAACTCCAAAGAAAGCTTGTCCATGTTTAGATATTATTACATCAATGCATAACTATTTAGGCCATGTTTTTCCTTTTTCTTTTTTGAAAAACCTCCAGAGAAACAGCGTGTTTCTCCATCAGTAAAAGGTTGGGGCAGGGGAAAATTTCGGGGTGGAAGACCCTACTAGGTTGGCCCTTCCACTTGCCTACAAAACCCCTACGCCTCTTTTATTAAAATAAGAAAGAAAAAATACATAACAAGTTATGTGAACCGAAACAGGCTTCAGCCACTCAAATTATGAAAATAAACATTAGTACAAAAATTGGGGACGGCGTCCCACCAAGTAAGATCACTACACTGACGACCATAATCAGCCAATTTATCCGCGACTTGATTGCCTTCTCTAAAAACATGCATCACAGTCACTTGCATATCGTTCATCATGTGTAAGCATGAGATCCATTCCCGATAAAGTTGCCATGGAACGTTCTTGCTATGGCTTGATATCATCTGAACAACATACGTTGAGTCAGTCTCTAGCTAAAGTTTATTCCATCCCCTGGCGAAAGCCGATTGTATAGCGGACATGGTAGCCTTGAACTCTGCAAAAAAGGAAAAGTTAGTGTCAAGACTAAATGCGAAACCACCAAGAAATACCCCATGGTTGTCCCTGTACACTCTGCCGCAGCCAGCAACAATCAAATTTCAAATCACCGAAGCATCCATGTTAACTTTAACCCAATCAGATGAAGGCGGAGTCCAAAAAACTCGAATAATTTTAGGTGCAATAGGGTGTCGAGGAGTAAGACCAAGATTGGAGAGGATGCAAGAGTCCACATTAGAATTCCAAATCCATCCGTATCCCAGGTTATCGATCTCCTTGATCGAAACCCATAGCTTACGCAGACAAGTATGAATGTTTGGCCTTTTATTATCGAAAATGCAATCGTTCCGCATTTGCCAAATAATCCAACACAAGTTGACACAAGCACTCTGCCAAAGACAAAGGATCTAAGGGGTAAATCGTACCTTTGAGGTCCAATTGAACAAAGAAATTAGAGAATCATGCATATCAATATCTCATTGAAACAATCTATCAATGCCCATCCAAAGCTGTTTTGTGAAAACGCACTCCATAAATATGTGTTTGATAGATTCAGTAGCTTTGTTGCATAATACGCACTTGGATACAATGAGAAAGCCTTTCCTCACAAGGACATCATGAGAAGGCAAGTATCCTTAAACTGCTCTCTAACAAATGAAATAATGCGATGGAGGAATAGAACGATTCTAAATAAATTTATAAACGTCGGGCTGATCGATCTCACCTCGTAGCCATTGATAGAAAAGTTTCACGGTAAATTTTCCCATGCTTCTAGGATGCCAAAGGCAAGTGTCCGGTTCATCTTGAAGTCTAATATTTTGGATTTGCTACTGAATTTTAGGTGGTAACGGTGGTAAATCGACCCAATTATTGTTATGCCTGTAATCAGATATTTTCCCATGTTGAGCGTGTCTACTAGCGTCGTTAAGATTAAGCTGATCTGAGATAGGCGGTATAACGCATTCTGAATTCCAGAAGTTGAGATTGGAATGACAACCAGGGGCCCAAAAAATATTATTCCTGACGGTGGCATAGACACGATGAATGGAGCTCCAAACCGTTGAATTAGATCTCAATTTAGTCAAGCCTAACTTATTAACAAAGCGAGCACGGAGGGTTTTAAAACACATAGTGTTACCCCCAATCAAACCCCATGCCATCTTCCCCATTAAGGCTTCATTCATGATAGCAAAATTTATAATCCCAATGCCTCCTTGATTAAACGAATTAGTACACAACGACTAAGGGACAACCACAAGTTTTTTTCCTTCGATAGATCCAATCCAAATAAAATTCCTAGCCGCTCTGTTCAAGCGCAAAATTAATTTTTTCGGCCATTTATAAATGATAAAGGAATGAATGAGTGCACCCGTGATGACTGAATTGATGAGCGTAAGTCTGCCCGCCATAGACAAGACGCTGCAAGCAAACTTAGCCAGGGTCGAATCGAGGATAGGTTGGAGATGAATTGCCTTAGGTTTACCACAAAATAGTGGGACCCTTAAATAGTTGAACGACAGATTTCCAATCCCGATGACCAAGATTGCGGTTAATTCTAACCTTCTATTAGGAGGAATGGCTTCACCGAAATAGGCCTCAGATTTAACCTAATTAACCATTTGACTAGAGAACCTCCCATAAAGAGCAGGAGCAGATTGCAAGCTTCTAATATTATGAATAGAAGCTTTACAAAACACAAGCATATCGTCAGCATATAGCAAATGAGTGGGCAAAGGAGTCCCTTGGATATAGTTCATAGGAGAGAGTTCCCCCCGTAGAACCAAGTCCGATAAATATCTGCTAAAAAAGTCTTTCGCTAGACCAAAGAGAATCGACGATAGCGGATCTCCTTGTCGAACCCCCCTATAGTAGGAGAAGTAACCGTGTAACCCCAATGGAGTCAAAATAGAGATACGAGCCAAGGCTAAAATATTTTGAATCCAACCGATAAAGTGCGCACCAAACCTAAAGGAGGCAAGGACAACAACAAGAAAAGACCAGACCATAGTATCAAAAGCTTTCCGGATGTCAATTTTCATGGCTAAGTTACAGTCAAAACATTTTTTTCTAAGGAGATTGACCCCCTCCGAGGCCAGGGCAATGCACTCATGAATACTTCTATTACGAACAAAACTGTAACACCCCTTCCTATAAGGAGTGCCACAGTAACAACACTCACCCAATAAACAACTCTACTCCATTATATGAAGTTGAATACTTAAAGATTACATATGTACAAACACAAATATAGCATTTCAAACTCCAAATTATTCTCCAAGATATTTCTCAATACTAATTATTCTCCAAATATTTCTCAATACCACTTTATATTTCTCACACTATCTAGTACATGCCATTATTCTACAAACCATAATATTACATTAAAATGCAAATCCACCTCGAGTCTTTCCTTATTTGCTCTTCAAGTTGATCCACTTATACCACTTTAGTCCAAGCTATCTACAAATCTCCACCTACGTGTAGAAAAACAACTACATGCTAAGCAATTTGCTTAGTGGTGTCCATAAAAGAAATACAATAACTTTGAACATTTTTTTAAAATAGAAACAAAGATTGTTCATTAGTCAAAAACAAATTAACCAACTTTATGGAACCAAATCACAAAACTTATATAGTAATCCTTTCAAAGTACAATCAAATTTGTATCCAATTTTTCCAAACACTTTAACCACATATTGCCCAAAGTAAACAAGTCCTGAATAACGGTAAAATGGATACGGGAGCGGACAAGCCCGAAGCCGAAGCTTCAATATCAATGTATCGGTCAAGCCCGATGCCGAAGCTTCAAAATCAATACATCGGTCAAGCTCGAAGTCGAAGCTTCAAAATCAATATATCGGTCAAGCCTGAACCCGAAGCTTCAATATCAATATCAATATATATATATATATATATATATATATATATATATATATATATATATATCATAATATCGGCCAAAGCCCGAAGCCATAGCTTCAATTATTTGTACAGTACTGTACCCCCCTTTATTGGCGCCAATCTACCCTGACTCGTATTCTACTCGTTTAATAAGGGCAATAAATCAAAGTAACATCTTAAAAATTCCAGTATAAACCATCAATCATAATTCAACATAACTTCAGTAATTAAGAATCCAAATCCCAAATTTTTAAGCATCAAACTTCAATTAAAACTCAATAAAATCAATATTCATACTTTCCAGAATTTTTTTCAGGTTTCGTAACCTGACTTCCCCTGCATTTTTCACTATTAAAACATCATCCAATCGAAGAACTTTCTTCTAAACATAATTACCCACATGTCTCAGCTTTTCAAAACCACCAGAATCACAGAAATGCAAATTTTATAACCAAATTTATGATCAAAATACTAAACAGTGTACAAAGCTGAGATTTTCCGAAAATAGATTTCATGACTCAACTTCAAACGAAAATTTCACAATGAAAACGAACGAAATTCAACAAGGTTTGTTCTGAACATATATTCCTTACTTTTTGTAGATATCAATAGAATCAAAAATCGTTCAAATCGGATTTATATAGCGAGAGAAAACATTAAAAAAAACAGGTATACAATCTGGAAAATTTTCTGAAAAACTGAGAAATCGAAATTTGAGACACAAACCTTTTTCTTTGCTCTTTCTAGCTCTCTTCTACCTCTTTTGCCTTTGATTTACTTGCAATAGCTTCCTCTACAACAGCCATACATAATTCTATCAAGATATTGCACAAATAAACTTCCTAATACCATAAATATGCTTAATCTACCATGAATTCTACTAATTAAGCTTTAATTTCACCAAAAATCACTCACCTCAAACTCGGGTTACTATTCATCTGAATCTTAATATCTGAAATCCTCCTCTTCTAGTCTTGATTGACTGAAATTGATGATGATAGAGGGCTTAATGATCGATTTCTAACAAGAATTCGAAGTTGAATCGAAGAAATCAGAAGGTTTTTACGTTATAAAAAATTTTGTTAAGGAGAGGAAGAATGGAGGAGGAATGAAGAAATGAGATAAGAAAATGAAGAGGCTGTAATGTATTTGTTTGATTGTTTTTTTTTCCAATATTGCCCTTGGACAAATAATTAAATGCCCATTTCATCCCTCTTACTTAATTAGCTCTTATTTCCTCATGCCTTATATCCAATAATAATAATAACAATAAAAATAATTTCCATGATATTTTAATACCATAGTAATTTATTATAAGCAAATTTTTAGAAATTTCGGTTCATTACAATTCTCCCCCTCTTATGAATTTTCGTCCCGAAAATTCCCTGAAAACAGTTGCGGATATTGAGTTTTCATTGTATCCTCCGGTTCCCAAGTTGCTTCTTCAACCTTATGATTCTTCCAAAGTACTTTTACCAGTGGAATATACTTGTTTCTCAATTGTTTAACCTCTCTTGTCAAGATTTGTACCGGTTCCTCTTTATACATCAGGTCGGGTTCGATTTCTACGACATCAGAAGATAAGATATGTGAGGGATCTGATCTGTATCTCCTTAACATTGACACATGGAACACATTATGAATTTTGTCGAGCATCGGGGGTAGTACCAACCGATAAGCTACCGGTCCAACCTTCTCTATAACCTCATATGGGCCAATGAATCTAGAACTGAGCTTGCCTTTCTTGCCAAATCGCAGGACTTTCTTCCAAGGAGATACTTTGAGAAATACTTTATCCCCAACTTCATAAATAGTGTCTTCTCTTTTTAGATCAGCATAAGATTTTTGTCTATCCGATGCAGCCTTCAATCTCTCTTGAATAAGTTTTACCTTCTCGTTTGTCTCCTGAATCAAATCCACTCCCATAATCTTGTTTTCACTAAGTTCGGTCCAATATAATAGAGTTCGACATTTTCTTCCATACAATGCTTCATATGGCGCCATTTGTATACTTGACTGATAGCTGTTATTATAGGCAAACTCCATGAGGGACAAATACTTATCCCAACTCCCCTCGAATTCGATGATACAACTTCTCATCATGTCTTCCAACACCTGAATTACTCTTTCAGATTGACCATCTATTTGAGGATGAAATGAAGTACTAAAATGAAGTTTACTACCTAAGGCTTCTTGCAACTTCTTCCAAAATCTCGAAGTAAATCTTGGATCTCGGTCAGAAATGATTGAAATAGGCACTCCGTGTAGCCTTACTATCTCATCTACATATAACTAAGCCAACCTATCAAGTGAATAATCCATCCTAACTGGAAGAAAGTGGGCAGACTTTGTCAATCTATCTACAACAACCCACACTGCAACATGTTTCTTCTGTGAAAGTGGTAAAGACGTCATGAAGTCCATTGTGATTCTTTCCCATTTCCATTCTGGAATTGTTATAGGTTGCAACAATCCAGAAGGAACTTGATGTTCTGCTTTCACCTGTTGACAAGTTAGACATTGAGCAACGTAGTTAGTAATGTCTTACTTCATTCCATTCCACCAATAATGGCTCTTCAAATTTTGGTACATTTTGTTTTCTCCTGGATGCATCGCATAAGGACTACTATGCGCCTCATGTAAAATATTCTTCTTTAATTCTTCATTGTTTGGCACACACAGTCTATCTTTAAAATATAGACATCCATCTTCTCGAACCATATAGTTGTCTACGATGCCCACTTGTGTCCTTGCTCGAATGATCTTTAAGTCACCATCTTCATTTTGTGCTTGCTTAACTTGTTGTAGTAGTACAGGTTGAATCTTTAATTCTGCAATTAAGGCTCCACTACTGGTAAGAGCTAACCCCGTATTCATAGCCCTCAGTGCCATCATTGTCTTTCTGCTGAGAGCATCTGCCACTACATTAGCCTTTCCTGGATAGTAATCAATAAGACAATCGTAATATTTAATGAATTCCGTCCACCTTCTTTGCCTTAAATTCAACTCTTTCTATGTTGGTAAATATTTCAAGCTTTTATGATCTGTGTAAATATAACATTTTTCTCCATAAAGATAATGTCGCCAAATTTTCAAGGCAAAGACTATTGCAGCCATTTCCAAATCATGAGTAGGATAATTCCTTTCATGATTCTTCAATTACCTGGAAGCATAGGCAATCACTTTTCCTTCTTGCATCAAAACACACCTAAGACCACTATGAGAAGCATCACTATAGATTACAAAATCTTTTCCAGGCTCTGGTTGGGTAAGGATGGGTGCTTCTGTTAACATCGCTTTCAACTTCTCAAAACTTTCTTGGCACTTGTCATTCCACTCAAATTTTGCATTCTTTTGAAGTAGCTTCGTCAGTGGGGCAGCAATGACTGAAAATCCCTTCACAAATCTTCTATAATACCCTGCTAAGCCAAGGAAACTTCTAACTTCCATAGGGTTCTTTGGTGGTTTCCATTCGACAACTGCTTCTATCTTTTTAGGATCCACTTTAATTCCTTCTGCAGAAACAATATGGCCTAAGAAAGAAACTTCTTCAAGCCAAAACTCACATTTGCTAAGTTTGGCATATAATTTATTTTCCCTTAAAGTTTGAAAGACTATCCGCAAATGTTGATCATGCTCTTCCCGTGACTTAGAATACACTAAAATGTCATCAATGAAAACCACTACAAACCTGTCTAAATATAAGTAAAAGACACGGTTCATAAGGTCCATAAATGCTGCTGGTGCATTAGTTAGACCAAATGGCATCACAAAAAATTCATAGTGCCCATATCTGGTTCGGAAAGCCGTCTTTACAATATCATCATCTTTCACTCTCATCTGATAGTAGCCCGATCTCAAATCAATCTTGGAGAAGTATTTGTCACCCTTGAGTTGATCAAATAAGTCTTCAATCCTTGGCAATGGATACTTGTTCTTGACTGTCAATTTATTCAACTCCCGGTAATCAATACATAATCGGAGCGACCCATCTTTCTTCTTAATAAACAACACTGGTGCGCCCCACGAGGATATACTAGGGCATATGAATCCTTTATCTAACAATTCTTGCAACTGAATCTTTAACTCTTTCAGTTCAGCAAGCGCCATTCTATATGGTGCTTTGGATACTGGTGCGGTACCCGACAATACATCAATTGCGAATTCTACCTCTCTTTTTGGTGGCAACCACGGTAGTTCTTCTGGAAATACATCGGGAAAATCATATATGGTAGGAATATTCTGCAATTCTAACTCACCTTTCTTAAATTCTAGAGTGAAGATTAGGTAGGCCTGACATCCCTTCCTAACCAGCCTTTTAGTCTTCATAAAAGAAATTATGTTACAGAGATAATCTGATCTTTCACCTACGATAACTATTTCTTCTCCATCAGAAACTTAAAGTGACAATCTTTTTTTTTGCAATCCGCCACAGCTCGATGTTCCGATAACCAATCCATTCCCAAGATAACATTATAATCTCGGAAAGGTAACTCAATTAAATTTGCAAGGAAAACTTGATGTTGAATCATAATAGGGCAATTCATATACACTTTGTTTACTATCACACTGTGTCCTAAAGGATTAGTCACTTCAATATTTTCTCCTAATTCTTCTACATGCAACCCTTTCTCTTGTGCTAATGCAGTACATATATATAAATAAGATGAACCAGGATCTATAAAAGCATAAACATCATGATTAAAGAATGAAAATTTACCGACAATAACTTCGGTAGATTCTCTAGTCTCAGGCCCTCGGATTGCTTAACTTCGCGCCATTCCTCCCGGTCTACCACTCTGCGGTGCTTATTGAGCCACATCATGTCCACTTGAACCACTAGCATTTCCTCTTCCCCTTCCTCTTCCACCTTGCATTGTAGGAGTAGGAACTACTGTAGGTGCAGATGTACTTATCTGTCTTTGAGGACAATTTGCAATCAAATGTTCCCTTGAGCCACATTTAAAGCAGACTCTACCTTTTCCCCAACATTCCCCTGTATGCATCCTTCCACAATTAGAATGTTGTGGAATATTTCCTCTGCCTCTACGTGAAGGTACGCTAGCCGCTGATCCCGTACTTATGGTTTGTCTCGGTGAAAACCCTCTGAAATGAGATTGTGTTTGTTCTGATGTTCCCTTCTGTCTCTTACTTGGAGATTCTAAACTAGCTGGACCCTGTGATCCCTTTTGAAATCCAGACCTTTTAGCCATTCTTTGTTGCCTATCTGAATTAATCTTCTCAATGCCCATAGCATCATCAACTAAGTCATTGAACACCCTAATCCTTTGTGCAAGTAAATGCACTCTAATTTCATCATTCAGCCCATCCTCGAATCTCTTACATTGCCTTACTTCACTGTCAACGATATCACGAGCATACCTCTCGAGTTTGAGGAATTGAACTTTATATTCTGATACAGTCATTCATCCCTGTCTCAAAGACAAGAACAATTTCATCTGCTCATCCTTAAATCGTTCGCTAACGTATTTCTTGTCAAATTGTTCCAAGAAAAGGCCCCAAGTGATTTCTCTGGGTCGCCTTTCTCTCACAATAGTATCCCACCACCTCTTAGCTTGTTCTTTGAGTAGACCTTGCACACAGTCTAATCTTTCTTCATCTGTAAAATGAAGCCTAGTCATACACCATTTAGTATGATCAAGCCAATCTTCTGCAATTGCAGGATTCACTATATCCCCTTTGAAATCATCAGCCGGAAGCTTCTTGATTCTTTTAAGAGGAGTTCTCTCCTCTCTTCTTTCAATGTAAGGTACGACAGGAACTTGAGGGATTTGTATGTTTCGTAGTACTTGTGTGATTACTTCAGTAGTCATATGCTGAAGTAAAGCAGCTTGTGCTGGAGTAGGTTGTTCAGGAAAGCCATGAACTGGTGGAGGTTCATATCTCTATTCATCCCCTTGTCTAATACGGACCGTACTTTCGGCATCCTCTTCCTCACTCTGGTTGTGACTACTACTAGCCATAACTTATTCCTAAAAATTGGACCAAAGTGGATCAAATAACTAACATAACATATTTATATCCTAAATGGCATGTACATCTAGTCCTAGAATTGCCTAAACCTCGCTCTGATACCAACAAATGTAACACCCCTTCCTATAGGGAGTGCCACAGTAACAATACTCACCCAATAAACAACTCTACTCCATTATATGAAGTTGAATACTTAAAGACTACATATGTACAAATACAAATATAGCATTTCAAACTCCAAATTATTCTCCAAGATATTTCTCAATGCTAATTATTCTCCAAATATTTCTCAATACCACTTTATATTTCTCACACTATCTAGTACATGCCATTATTCTACAAACCATAATATTACATTAAAATGCAAATCCACCTCGAGTCTTTCCTTATTTGCTCTTCAAGTTGATCCACTTATACCACTTTAGTCCAAGCTATCTACAAATCTCCACCTACATGTAGAAAAATAACTACACGCTAAGCAGTTTGCTTAGTGGTGTCCATAAAAGAAATACAATAACTTTGAACATTTTTTTAAAATAGAAACAAAGATTGTTCATTAGTCAAAAACAAATTAACCAACTTTATGGAACCAAATCACAAAACTTATATAGTAATCCTTTCAAAGTACAATCAAATTTGTATCCAATTTTTCCAAACGCTTTAAACACATATTGCCCAAAGTAAACAAGTCCTGAATAACGGTAAAATGGATACGGGAGCGGACAAGTCCGAAGCCGAAGCTTCAATATCAATGTATCGGTCAAGCCCGAAGCCGAAGCTTCAAAATCAATATATCGGTCAAGCCCGAAGCCGAAGCTTCAAAATCAATATACGGTCAAGTCCGAAGCCGAAGCTTCAATATCAATATATATATATATATATATATATCATAATATCAGCCAAAGCCCAAAGCCAAAGCTTCAATGGTTTGTACAGTACTGTACCCCCCTTTATTGGCGCCAATCTACCCTGACTCGTATTCTACTCGTTTAATAAGGGCAATAAATAAAAGTAACATCTTAAAAATTCCAGTATAAACCATCAATCATAATTCAACATAACTTCAGTAATTAAGAATCCAAATCCCAAATTTTTAAGCATCAAACTTCAATTAAAACTCAATAAAATCAATATTCATACTTTCCAGAATTTTTTTCAGGTTTCGTAACCTGACTTCCCCTGCATTTTTCACTATTAAAACATCATCCAATCGAAGAACTTTCTTCAATGCATAATTAGCCACATGTCCTAGCTTTCCAAAACCACTAGAATCACAGAAATCCAAATTTTATAACCAAATTTATGATCAAAATACTAAACAGTGTACAAAGCTGAGATTTTCCGAAAACAGATTTCATGACTCAACTTCAAACGAAAATTTCACATTGAAAACGAACGAAATTCAACACGGTTTGTTCTGAACATATATTCCTTACTTTTTGTAGATATCAATAGAATCAAGAATCGTTCAAATCGGATTTATAACGAGAGAAAACATTAAAACAAAACAGATATACAATCTGGAAAATTTTCTGAAAAACCGAGAAATCGAAATTTGAGACACAAACCTTTTTCTTTGCTCTTTCTAGCTCTCTCCTTCCTCTTTTGCCTTTGATTTACTTGCAATAGCTTCCTCTACAATAGCCATATATAATTCTATCAAGATATTGCATAAATAAACTTCCTAATACCATAAATATGCTTAATCTACCATGAATTCTACTAATTAAGCTTTAATTTCACCAAAAATCACTCACCTCATACTCGGGTTACTATTTATTCGAATCTCAATATCTGAAATCCTCCTCTTCTAGTCTTGATTGACTGAAATTGATGATGATAGAGGGCTTAATGATCGATTTCTAACAAGAATTCGAAGTTGAATCGAAGAAATCGGAAGGTTTTTAGGTTATGAAAAATTTTGTTAAGGAGAGGAAGAATGGAGGAGGAATGAAGAAATGAGATAAGAAAATGAAGAGGCTGTAATGTATTTGTTTGATTGTTTTTTTTTCCAATATTGCCCTTGGACAAATAATTAAATGCCCATTTCATCCCTCTTACTTAATTAGCTCTTATTTCCTCATGCCTTATATCCAATAACAATAATAAGAATAAAAATAATTTCCATGATATTTTAATACCATAGTAATTTATTATAAGCAAATTTTTAGAAATTTCGGTTCGTTACAAAAACCATATTGATTAGAAGAGAGAATATCATTGGTAATGTTAGCCAACCTATTTGCCAGGATCTTGGTTATAATTTTGAAAGTAAAGTTCCCCATAACAATAGGTCGGAAGTCCTCTATGTTAACAACCCCCTCTTTTTTAGGGATGAGGACCATTAAATTCGAATTCAGCCCTTCTCGAGCCACCCCATTGTTAAAAAGCCAATGCACCACACGACAGACGTCAGATCCGATAATATCCTAAAAGTGTTGGTAAAATATACTAGTAAAACCATCAGGCCCCGGAGCATTATCACCATCCATGTCAAAAATGGAATCTCAATGGCCGTAGGCAGCCGAATAAGCTCATTATTATCCGAATGGGAAACACGTACGGGGATAATACGTTTCACAAGCGCATTATCAATCCTTTTCAAATCAACCATTTAAAATAAAGTGGAATAAAAATTGACCATATGATTTGATATGGCAGTCCGATCCGTGGAGAGTTCACCATCAATCATCATAGAGCAAATAGAGAAGTGACATTTCCTAGAATTCACCATTCTGTGGAAAAATTCAGAATTCCTATCTCTGACTTTGAGCCAAGTGGCTCTACTTTTTTCTCTCAAAAAAGTTTCCTTTCTTTTTAAATGAAGCTCAAGATTAGATAGGCATTGTAATTCCTCACCGTGTAAGGCATCTGTCATCCCATTATTAGAGATATTCATCTGAATTCTGGCAAGATTAGCTCTACAGTTGGCAATATTAACATCCAATTGCCCAAATACCTCTTAATTCCATCTTCATAAGATCGGACATAGGGTCTTAAGCTTCATGTGTAAAAGTAGATATGGCAGAACCGTACGGAAATTCCTTTGCCAATGGTCAGAACTAACTTGTCTAAGATTAGGATGATCCCGCCACATAGAATGGAAATGGAATCGAGAAACTTTCTTCTCCCCTCTTTCACAACTCACAAGTATAGGATAGTGGTTCGAATAGTGTCTAGGGATAGCCGTACAAACAACTTTATCCCAAAATTCTAGAAAGTCTATCAAAACCAGTGCTATGTCAATATGACTCTCCACCCTATTAGCACCTCTCCTGCCGTTATTCCATGTAAAGAAAGGGCTAGTAGTCACGGGTTCAATAAACTCCCCCCCATCAATGAATTCTCTGAAGTCCCCGCAAGATACATTCAAAGGCAAATTACCACACCTCTCATGGCTGCCCGGCACAGCATTAAAATCACCGAGAATCAACCAATTACCGGGGCTAGAAATCCGAAGATCTAAAATATCAGAATACATGGAACATCGTAACCCATAAGAATTACTAGCATAAAAGCAAGCAACATGAAAAACACTATTAAGAAAAGAGTAATAAAATGATATGACCTGATCTAAGATGAAGTCAATCGTCGGGATGCTTAAGAACTGATTCGATTGTAATAACTTGATTGAGGGCAACTCTTTCGAATTAATTGCCACCAAATTGAAACCCATCCTATGCCATAAATTAGAATCAATATCTATAAAAGCTACCATAGGTTCGGCCAAACATAAAAACTGAGGACGATGTTACTTAACCATATAAAAAAGAACTCGTTGGGTATCACTATTGTCAATACCTCTGCAATTCCAAAAGAGCGTATTAATCATCTTTTGAGAATGGATTTCTGCCCCTTTTTAACTTGAGCAGATGGAGTACCCGGTGCCTCAGCATTATTTCCCTTCTTTTTATTCTTAATCTGAGCTGAGGATCGAATTTTTGAATCCTCAATAGGATGGTGCATCGCCTGCGGCCAATGTAAAACAACTTGTAAGTTATTGGTGTCGAAAGATTGATTGTCATTGGATTTTTATGATGCAACCTCGGTCTCCTCTGTCAATTAATGAGGCTCCTTGGCTAAGATTTCTGTGACAACCGGTTCCCTAATAAATATGTTTCCACTTCTGGGGAAGTTTTTTTTACTTAAAGGTTGAGAACCAGAATTCGACCTCTATTTATTAAAAAAGGGGAAAATAAAAATACAAAAAAGGAAAAAAAGGAAAAAGAAAACAGAGACAAATAAAAGCAAAAGATCTCCTTGTGAAGGAGATTAGTAGCCTATATTATGGTGGTTACGCTGAAAAGCTGATTTCCGATTAAAACCCGAGATATTGGAGGCACAATCATTAGTAGAATCCTTGGCGATTGCTGATCCTTAATCTGCCCATCCCTAGTAGCAATTACTAAACATTTCTTTTTCTGAACTGAAGTGGCTTCCAATTAGAGGCAGCGGTTTGCGAAATTGTATTCATGTTGCACGCAGTCAGCAATAAACTCTGCCAACTAGCTTTCTTTTTCCTCTTGACTGTTTCGCAAGTATTATCTTCTTTCGCGGCCTCATCTTGCTCGGCTAAATTAGCCCAAGGTTCCCCCTTCTCAGTAATGGCTAGCGCTTGAGGTTCCTTATTGTGGTGTAGAGACACTTCTAGCTCAATCCCTTTAATGTTGTCAATTCTTTTCCTCACCGTCGGTGAGTGCTTGAGTTCCTCAGCAACTGCGCTATTCTACTCTCTAATAGATTTCTCATCATTAAAATCCTCCTTTTTCCAATCATTCGAGGATTCATGACTCTCGAAAGGAGTTATATCCTTATGTTTTTTCTTAAGGTTATTATCCAAATTGCTAAAGACATTGGCCATGGGAACAATAGCCAATGCCTTAAGCCTTTCTTCCAAGTAGCGTTGCCTAGACTTGCTTCATTGGTAGAGGTCAAGATTTGGTTCAGCCCTTTCTTTGGTGGTTGGTTTCTTATTTGATCCATTTTCCATTGGTTGCCTATTCTTTCGAGGAGGTTCAGCTTTTTTTGGGGCTTTTCTTTTCCCCCGTTAGACCCAATTTTATTCCTTCGGCACTCATGCCAATCATGCCCAATAGACGAGCAAATCTTACAAAATTTCAGTATGTTTTCATAGTCAATATCAATCCATATTTATTTCCCCTCTTTTTCCACTCCAATAGTAGATGGTAGGCTACCTGCCAAATCTACATCAATTAAAACCCGGGCAAAGTGACCATAATTACTGTCAATAGTGAAATTATCAACTCGTGAAAATTGGCCAATTCCTTTGGCGATACAGGCTAATATAGCCGGATCCCAATACTCCCAAGGTAGACCATGGAATTTCACCCAAACTAAAGCCCTAGTTGATTTTTGTCCCGGAGGATCAAAATTCGGCTGCGATGCCTGTAATCGTAGAAGTCTAGGTTTTAGGGCAATAGGCCCTCTACTTTATATACGTTGTTTGATTTCATGAGAGCCAAGCAATATATAGAACTAACCCTTGCCGAGAGAGATCAACCTCCAATGTTCCTTAATCACCCAAATCACAGTTAGGGCTTCTTTTAAAGCGGGAAGTTTGTACAGATTTTCACCCCATTGAAGGATTAATTGTCCAATGAGCAAATTCAAACACATAGAAATCCATTTGTCTAATAAATCCTAGGGGATTTTCACTGATGTAAAACCACCCCTAGTAGAGACTTCTGCTGAAGCTACGGTCGGTGAGACCACATCTGAACCCCGAACCACTTTTGCAAAAGAAGGCTTAGGGTTATCAAGTTTTGGTTTGTTTGCTTTCTTGAAGGCCGAAAACAATTCAGTAGCACTAAAATAATTATCAAGATGAGAAGTTACAGATTGTGTAGCCATGGTGATGAGCGGAGATCAAGACAGCGACGACTAGCTGTGACGTTAACGGTTAATGCATCAGCATTAATATTCTTTGAGTCGCTATCACCACTATTCTCACAATGATCAGCCCAAGATAAAGGTTGCTTTCCTTCCCGTTGAATAAACGGCTCTGAAAGATCCTTTTCTTTTTTAGGAGCAGGAATATCCAATTCATCTGTATTGGATTAGGAGCTTTTTTATTTTTGAACAGCCTTGTAGTCGATTTTCCTAGACCCTGCTTATTTTTCCCGAGGTTGTTTCCTTCTACAACTGGCTGCCATGTGTCCAATGGAATGACAGGTCATACAAAAATCTGGTATATTTTCATACTCAACCCGAACCCAGAAAATGTTTTTGGCAGTATCAACTCTAACCTGATCCATGATAGGTTTTGAAAGATCAATATCGACAAGAATCCTAGCATAATTCCCAAACTCGCCCTCAATAGTGTTATGATCAAACCGAACTGGGATTCCAATGATTCTAGCCACAGTTGAGAGTAGTCTCCGATCCCAAAACTCCCAAGGGAGATTGTATAAACTGGTCCAAACCTGGGTGGTGGTTTGTCTGTGAACTGTAGGATCAAACCCTACTTTCCAAACCAAAAACCTCATGATGCCTGGTTTGAGATTTAGGTTTCCTATAGACCGAACCTTCTAGAAAGCTTCTGTTGATGGCATAACTATGTGGTAAAAACCCTTCCCTAATGAGATTAATTTCCAATCCATCTTTTGGCCCTATATGGAGTTTAGTTTGAGTTTGATGTCTGAGTGTTTCCAAGGGGTTGTCCTCTTTATTGAGCGTTAACCTACCTATCGCCGAATGTTGACAGGATGAAAGTCGATCCTTATAGAATTCCTCAGTTATTTTAACTGCTTTATACCCATCACCGACATCGGATATAGTAGCAGTTACCAGCTTCTCAGAGTTCTGTCTGGTAGGAGAGGTCGGAATTTCGCCAGCAATCACAGCCTCATAGGATTGTTTTGGTTGATTAGGGATAGGTATTTTGATTATCGAAGGTGTTGATTTGGTCAAACTTTTGTTATAGAAAGCAAGATAAGACGCATCCATGATGAAAAACGAAAGATTCCGGCGAGAAATCAATCGTAATCGGCCAGAAAATTCAGAAAAGAAATCTAGGTTTTGCCTCGCCCATGGCTCCTCTCCAAACATCTCCGGCCATGTTTTTCCTTTGTTCACAATACATCTTAGTGTTACATATGTTAATTAATTTATGAGTAATTATTATTTATGGTATGTATTTGAAAAAGTGTGGTTAGCTAAATTGAAGTATGGATACGATTTAAATGTTTTGGAAACTATGATTGAATTGGGATTAGATTTGCCTGTCAGGGAGGGGCAGATTTCGCAAAGATGGTTGAGGATTCAAAACAGAAAATTTATGTGTCGGATGCGATTCATAAAAGTTATATCGATGTGAATGAGGATGGAACAGTTGCAACTACACTAACTGCATTACCGGGTATTGGTGCTTTTTTCCCCAAAGCCTATTCCAACAAGTTTTGTAGCAGATCATCCATTTATGTTCATCATTAAAGAAGAGCATTCCGGTATTGTGAATTTTGTTGGAGCTACTCACAATTCACTTTCAAGCTGATTTGGAGGTGCTTTGTTTTCCATTTGATTATCTCTTTTTGTTTTAAATCTTTGTTGGACTAAATTTTGAGTTGAATTAGGGGTCTCCAAATAATATTTATAGGGGAGTTTTCACAGTTAATTAGCTTAAATTCGATTCTTAGAAATTTTTTAAGTTATTGGCCGATGAAAATTGACGGCAGTTTGTTTGTGAATTTATGATTTATTGAGAAATACTGTTAGGCATTGGGGGTAATGTTGTTGTTTCATGATGCTGAACCAATTTTTTTTTATTAAAATGGCCACATTGGTACTCAACGTATATCAGACATTTGAATCACCAAAGGGCCACGCATGATCATTGATACATATTGGTATTCAACATATATCAAACATCTGAATCACATGGTGTCTAAGCGACCCATATTGAATTCTCACAGAATACACTTTGAAAGTCATAAAGTGCGACTATAGTAAATTATAAGACCATTCAAATCACCAACAACTAATCATTACTTGATATCAAGTCTGACTAAATTACAAAACGTATCTCACTCCATTGAGGGAGGACAACACATAAAAAAAAGGAATTCAAATTAAATTCAACGAAGTGGTTTCTATCCTACTAATAATAGTTCAAGTATCTATTAATGCAGACTACAACCGTCCAAAGAATTTATTCACATTTCGTCCACCTAGATGTTTCATTTTCTTAAGGAAATAAATGAAAGAGAAAAATAACATACAATGGCACAAGTACAGTGCATGGTTAACATTCAATGGGGGCACTTGTTCGTAGTATGATGAGCTCACACTCAAATCACATGAATACTGGCAGTCATTCACCATAGAGTATCAAAACAGTCAGCAACCTAATGGTGGTTTATATGTAAATAAGATTTTAAGGATAATATTCACTTTATAAGCAGGAACTCATGGTGGTTTATATGGTTTGTTTAGTGCTACAGTGTTTAGACGCCACTGCTCTCTCCAGAAGCCATGATCGCCGCCGTTGATCTCCGTGACAACCACCAGACTCAAGTTTCGATCTTTATCTTTAATCAATTATCTTTATCGTATAAAAAGGATAGAAGTTCAGATTATTCTCTGACCGTGAAAATTGGAGTTGGGGGGGATTAGGGTTTGCGGCTTGCGATCTGCTCCCTGCTTGTCTTTCGGCTACCATCGCCACCGTGAGACCTCCCGACAAATCACCGGCAACCTGTGACTTTGCAATTGCCAGCTTGTTTAGTCGTGCTAGCTATCTCAAGGCTATGCAATCTTCTTCACAGGATAACCCTATCCCTAACCCGCAAAACACCTCACCAAAAATGGCCTCTCTTATGCGGCTATGGTTAGCCCGGATTCTACACCATCGCCTACTTCCAAGCAAGCCGAGTAGAAAGTCACTGCTACTATCTCCAATGCAGGGGATGGATACAAGGTTATCAAGATTCCCCATGAATTCTACAAAGAAAATATCTCCTCTTGTCAGTTTTCTGTGATTAGTAGATTAAATCTTGTGAAGGGTGACAAACCATGGAAACACGCTAACATTAGGATGAAATTGAATTCGATATGGAACAGGAACATGGAATGGAAGTTAATATCTCTGGGAAAGGGATTTTATCACATCATTATGCCTTCCGCGGAGGCTATTCAAAAAATTTGGACTATGGGTAACCTTAATCTAAAGCCAGGGATAATGCGATTTTCGGTTTGGACGGTAGGTTTTGATCTTGCTAAACACAAATAAACGACGGCGCAAATTTGGATTCAGATATTCAACCTACCTAGGGAGTTTTGGGACCGCAGACTTCTCTCTAATGTTGCGCAGGCTGTTGGGGTACCCATTTATTTTGACCGCAATACCATTGAAGGGGAATTTGGGCATTACGATGGAATTTTGGTTGATATTGATCTATCCAAACTAGTTATAGATCAGATTTGTGTAGATATGGAGGAGAAAATCTTTTGGGCGATGGTTTAGTATGAAAACATCCCTGATCTTTGCTCGGTTTGTAATTCCTTTGGGCACACAGCTGCTGCCTATAGGAGAATTCAATCCCAAGATAAGTAATCTGGGAAACTGAGAGTTGCCGTCTCTGGCAATAATAAGTCTGTTGACAATTCGAGGACCTGGATTAAAGGAAATAAGCAGGTTCAAGGAGCCTCTAGGAAGGAGGTTACCCTCTCAAATCCCTGGAGATTGACGCGGTGGTTTCCAAGGCAATTGAGGTGGCGGCTGCGACGGTGATTGAGGCGGCAGCTAATGAGGTGTTTGATAAGTCTCCTTACCCGAAAGATAGAGATTTTCAAGTTCAGGAAAGGCCACTAGCAAGGGAAAATATTAAGCCCATCTCTTGGGCGGACAACTGTGAAGAAAGCGATGAAGATGCTAAAAATATTAATTCTAATGAGCTTTTTCTATATAACCAGCCTAACTTGGCACTCCTCCAATATAGCAAACAGAGACAGCGAGATTTGGAGGAGAGGAATAAAAAGGCTGCAGTAGTTACAACAACGAATGCTTTTCAAACATTGGATGTTCTTGATCTTGATGGGATTGATTTGGAAGTATGTTTACAACATGACAAGGCTCTAGAAGAGCATAATATGGCTATACAATCCTCTAATGGCTCTCCTAACGCCTCTAATAGCACAGGTTCTCCTATTGATAGTGCCTCCAATAGCACGGGTTCCAGTTGGAAACCATTTTTAGTCAAGAAAAAGAAAGGACTAGTGCTTGCTACTAGGGAGCAAATTCAGCGTGGTCATAAACTGGGACACTAATCTCTTTCTTAAGGAGATCTTTCGGTTTTATTTTTTTGTTGTTTTTTTTCTTGCTATTTTTTTTTATTTTTCATTTTTTGTTTTTCTTTTTCTATTTAATAAATAGAGGCCGGTTCCGGTACTCAAACTTTAATTTAAAAAATAGTACTACAGTGTTTAGCCGTTGTTATGGTTGTTTTGAATTCGAATCTCTATTTTCAAGGATTTGTTGTTCATTAGTGCCATTCTTTTCACTAGAAGTTTCCGCTCCATAGGTATAGTGGTTTAATAGTCAGTTCTATTCTAGTATTGACAGGGTGTTGGTTTTGTGTGTCATTCTAGATAGGTGGCCTGATTTAAACTTGATGACGATCGATTCGGCTTTGTCAAATCATCTTCCGATTTTCTTCCAGTCTTATATGGCGGCTCGGGGTTGAAAAGGATTTTTTGTTCATTAAATTATTGGTGGGATCACGACGCTTTTCTTCCATTCATTAGATCGAAATGGAATGACATTAGCAGAGATTACCCAAATAGGGATATTGACTATAAACACAGGCGTCTATATGGTTATATTTAGCCTTGGCATTCAAGAAAATTTGGGTGTCTTGAACGCCGTATTAGGGAGTGGTAGGCTAGCTTTCTAGTGTTGACTGCTAGGGATGTCGATCAGCCTATTGATGTTGCTATAGGGTTGGAGGTTCAAACTATGCGATCAGTACTATTCGAGTGTAGGAGGAATTTGGAAAAGGTTAGACATCAGCAATCTCGGGTAAATTGGGCTATGTTAGGAGATGACAATACATCTTATTTTCACTATTTGGCATCTGCTAGATCTAGGGTTAATAGAATTACCCAGCTTGAGGTGGACAGTGAAGTAATGTGCGATTTGGGAGTCATCACGGATAAGATTAGGAACTATTATTCGAGTTTGTTTTTGGGGTTAGTGAGTTTCCATTTGATTTAAGGGGGTGGTAGTCTCGATTGGTGGATGAGGACGCTAATAAGAGACTTGTTCAGCCCTTCTCTAAGGCTGAAATTTTGGCCGTGGTCAAGTAGTGTGGCAAAGGTAAATCACCTGGCCCTAATGGATTCAATTTCTTTTTCTACAAACGCATTTGGGGTGACCTAAAGGGGGATATCATTTAGTTGTTCAATAGATTCTATGCTACTTCTTCATTGCCAACTTCTATTAAATCATCATTCACGGTGTTAATCCTAAAGGTGCCAGGTTCGTCATTATTGAGCAATTATAGGCCTATCGCTCTCATTCATGGTATGTAAAAAATTGTCTCTAAAGTACTTGCTAACTGCTTGTAACCTCTGCTGCCTATGCTGATTCCGGAAAATCAATTTGCTTTTGTTAAAGGGCATAGCATTCATGAATGTTCTTTTGTAGCATATGAAGTTATTCACTCAATACATGCTCGGCGCCAGTCCTGTTTGGTACTTAAGCTTGATTTTAATAAAGCTTACAATTGTGTATCCTAGATATATATCGATGTTGTGTTAAGGAGAATGGATTTTGATGAGAAATGGGTTAGGTAGTTATCTAATTATCACCAGAATTTGACTACGTCAATTTTAGTCAACGGGAGTACGAGTGCGCCGATTTCATAGAGTAGAGGTGTCAAACAGGGAGACCCTATTTTGCCATTTATATTCATACTAGCTATTGAAGGTTTAAAGCAAATTATTGATTCTAGCATTCAGAAGGGACTATTATCGGGGTTCTATACCAATGGTTCTAACATTGATATTTCTCTCCTACAGTTCACGGATGATACGATGTGTTTTGTACCCGTAGATGAGTCTATTTTGCCTATCTTTTTACGCATATTATGCTATTTTAATTTAATATCTGGTGTGAAGGGTGTGATCGGATGGCCTTCTTCCCACACGCAAGGACCGCGTGAGATGCGTATCACGGGGGATGGAAATACCAAGCATTGTGAAGCGAGTTGAGGCATTGATTCTTATTCAAGCATGACAAAAGGATTAATAAAATTGATGTTAATGTTGAATTTAAGTCCAATTTATATGTTAAGGGATACGAGACTTGAAATCCCATATTTTAAAATAGAGTCGCCACTCGGTTAAGCTCCACTGGGAATTTGGGTACGATATTCCCAATGGGAGGTTAGACCATACCTTAAAATAGAGATTCCAAGTTCGGATGATGTTATCTATTTTACATTAGGCCAAGTTAAAAGATTTCATTCTTTTTTAATCGGTTTTAATCCACCCTATTTATTGTGTTTTCAATTTATATATTTTTTTCGCGTTTATCAAGCATTCAAAGCGGTAAATAAATACATTATTACAAGGCTTTGGCTTTCATTATGGCCATAAGAGAAGCAAGAAGTTGAGTCATCCAGCAGGCAAGGATTTCCCCTATAGCACCCAGTTTGCCCCTTGTTGTGTTTGTTGCATTTCGTGATCCTCCGCTTCAGTCTACGTTTTTCGGATAGCCGGGATCCAACGTTGATTTTTGATTCAAATGTCAGCTTCAAGTTTTGGGCGGCCCATCTGGTTAGTCTGCTTAGTTTAGCTATCACTGCTGTAAGCCCCTGCGGGCTTTAGGAGTTACACCGCTTTGCCTTCTGGCTTCGTCGACCTCTTTCTTTGATCGAAACTAGTCTTTCCACTCTTGATTCCTTGGTGTCTGTCAAAGGGCACTTGACTTCAAGCAAATGGATATGTATGATAAAGGTTCCAGCTAGATCCCCATATACAGATCTAAATAAAAACAAAATCCTAAGCCATTGCCTACGATTAAAGTATACCACCAGTCATCTAAGTACAGTCGAAATAAGCGAGAAACTCTCTCACTCACGATGACCTTGTAGATAAAGGTATAGGAGAGGTAGCTCATTTGAGTCGATCCAATCTTACTTAGCTAGTGCAATTCATATTCATATTATTGAATCCTACTATAGTAGCCAAGACTTGCGATCTCAGAGAGTTGACCTAAGAATCAAAGAAGGTGTTAGCGCTTTCGTTTGGTTGTCCTTTCCTATGCTTTTAGGACTGACTTTCCTGAAACTCCACCATTTAACTCATCTCTTCTTTGAATGATCTTTTCCTACACTTCGGATTCCATACATCATAATCTTACTTTCCTGCAATTGATAACTTAAAGAGCATAACGGGCTCCCCCATCAAATCAAAGAAAAAAATACGACTCGTGTAACGTTTGGTCCAGAAGAGGTAAACCTGCCTCTGCTCTTCTGCTTCAGACAAGTAGGAGACAAAGAAAAACCAGGGGGATGATGAAATTGACGGTGATGCTGAATGGGAGAATTAGGAGGATTTTAATAAAAAAATTAGTCGGGCTCTTTTATCTGATTGAGAAGCAATGGATGAATAAAGATTTACTCCAGACAAGGAAAATTTTAACCCAAATACCTCTATGCTGAAGTCCTTGAAGAAGAAGGGTAGGCTAGAGGATATTCAATTTAAAAAGTCTGTTAGATCCACCTCTTCAAAGATTCTTTTTAGCCCCAGTATTGGTGTTATTCTTTGGGGTAATGAGACCAATATTCAAGAAGGGGAGTCGGACCAGGACAAATCTTTATAGTTGCACCCATGGGTTCAGTGTTGATAAGACTGATACATCATCTTTTTTGGAGTCTCCCTAGAGTTGGTGCCTTCACTAGTACCATCCTTGGCTATAAACAAACATATATAGAAACTTCACGGTGATAGTAAAGAGGTGCGATACCTTTATTCAGTTATTCATACATTTCTTTCGAGATGCACGAGTTACCTGACTTCCTCTACTAGTCAAGTAGAAAGAAAAGTCTCTAGTTTAGTCCTAGACCTTATCCATAAAAGCCCTATTCTCAATTACGGAAACCGCATAACATAAGGCTATTCTATTATCGCGGCTACGAGTAATTCTATTAATAAGTGATTCTTAAAAAGCAAAACAAAATAATGATAAAGAGAATTCACTTCCAATGTTAAAAGGATAAAAAAATGACTAGGTGCTGGACCTTTAGACAAATCAAAAGTAGCTCCCGCTCAAGCAATTCTATCTTATTTTAGATGAGAATCCATATTGAAGCATTGGCCAACGCTTACATTTGTCTAATGCGAGAACATAAAATACCAGAAGGCCTAGCATACATCTATCCTAAATCTACTTACATCCACAAAGATTAGCGCAAATATGATAAATAGGTGAAATCCATCACACTAAAGAGGTTTGAGAAACTCGAATGCTTGCCTCTATGCAATGATTCCACCTTTTCAAGATCCAATGACGCCTCGAGGAAGCATATAAATAGTATCGTATAGTATTAGTAGTAATATACAATATAATAGGACTACAAAGATAATAACATTAGTAAAATAATAAAGGTAGAGAAATGAACAACTATACTAATAACATGGCATTGCTAACTAGTAATAATAATACTAATAATAACAAAAACAAATTGTTTGTCCCTGTTAGAGTATTTATAACGGCAGAGGGGGGTGAATGACCCTTTTTCGTGGAATTTATGGACTTAGAAAAAGTCTATGTGTAGCGTGTTTGATTATGACCCGAAAGATGGATCCGGATGATAAATGTGATCCGGAGGATGGATCTAGCTGATGTAATATGAATGCAATATAGTAAAAGTAAACAGAAATCAAACACAAGTATTTTATACTGGTTCGGCCCTGCCTACATCCAGTCTCCGGAATTTCCTTCTTTCGAGCTTGTCCACTAATGGATTCCTTTACAACTGGCAGGAATCAAGCCTTACAGATTTGTCTCTGGATGATGACTTCTTCTGGAAGTAGGATATACCACTAGAAGCACCAACTCCTAGCTGAGTCCTCTCATCTTTAGTAGGATATACCACTTAGCCTTCTACCTCAAATCTAAGCTGAGTCCTACAGGGAGATCTCACTCAAAGCACCTACTTCAAGCTATATCCCAATCTCCCAACTCATCCAAGTTGGAGATTCTTACACTTTTAGTTTGTAACAAAAGGTTGGTTTTGGAGTTCCTCAAGTTTATAGTTTCACTTGGGAATCCGTACAAACAGATTTTGAATTAGGAGTTTCTTAGAGGGATAATCTCAACTGATTTAATGTATTTCTTTGTTACTTGCTTTTGTAATTCGATCAGATATGTTTCTCAATTGGTGAAGAGTTCTTTTTATAGGCTTTGATCATAAATGTAGTCATTTGTGGTTGGTAAGCTTTTCATTCAATCTTTACCCTTGATCAGGTTGTGATATGGAGCTTCTGGATCTTAAATCAGTCCGTTAGACTGTGTTTAACCAGTTTGAATTCTTGAGATTGATGCTGGACAGTTGTCAGTGATCGTTTTGTTTCTCATTTTGTGACATACCAACTTTCATAACAATTGTCATATGCTGTGGGCTCCACGTGTGCCTTTATTGGTCTAATAGAAAAGGTATCTATCCTGTGTCGTAACCTTTTGACTTTTCCTTGATTTGTGCAAGTTGTCTTTTTGTACTTGTTTCTTGGGAGAAGTGATATTTAACTTTAATAGACCAACGAGGCAGAAGGAAAGATATGTTTTATACTTTCCTTAGCTTTTAGATATAGGTCTTCAGGATGTGTCTTCTGATTGTCCTTTGGACCTATATGTTCTGGATCTTCCTTTCGGAGATGGCTTCAATCAGTTCTTCTAGTTGCAAGTCTTGAGGATGGAAGTTTGTGTTCTTTTCAGACTTCGTTCGGATAATTTTCCTTCATTGCATAGGTTTCTGATTTTGTTCGCTAAGCCATCTTAGCTTTGTCCGGATGCTTCTGTTTAGATTTTAAGAGAATTTCTTACACTTGTTTTTGTTTCTTTCCAACTTGATCCGGATGTATATTATATTTTATTATCTGGATCACTGTTTTTCCAACAATCTCCCCCATTTCATGGAAACAAAAACTTTAAGATTTTTAACTTTTTAGATACTCCCCCATGATTTTAGTATCTAGGCTCCCCCATAATTTTATAACTTTTGCTTCTAAGTTTGTTGTAGTACAATTACAGATTGTACTTTAGAAGCAATTGTTTTGATAGTTAAGAGTTCTCACTTTATATATACTTCTGCTGTTAACAATGGTTAACATCATGAAGTTCAGGGTTACAAGATACAGAAATACATATAAAGAGAATCTAGCAAGGAGATGGAAGGAGTAAGGCCTAACTAATCCTCGGGCAGAGGGACACTTCCTTCGTTGTTTTGAAAGGACATGGTTGGTTGTAGGATTTACCTGAAATGAATCGTCGAAATCCCGTTGGAATTGTTAGTTGTAGGATTTGGAATGGTTTTGGTTTTGATATTTGTGTTTGGCGTTTGTACTCTTATTGAATGAATAAAGTTGAATGTCTTTTTGGTTGAATGAGTTGATGAACTCTTTGGTGATTTGATTTGTGTTGGTTTTATGGCTTGAATGTGAGCCAAAGAAAGAACTATCGATCAAGAATTAGAACTAGTTTAAAAACTCAAGTCTCATTTTTGTTTCAAAACTCTCAAATTTCCCTCTCTCTTTCTATGTGTGCGCCACTCCACCAGGAAAAATCAGCTCCTCCTTCTCTCTTTGGTGCAAGGTTTCTTTTCACTTTTTCACCTTTTCTTTCTTTTTATTGTTTGACTCAAATCTTGTTCCTTTCTTTTGGATTTTCAATTTAATTCTTTACTTCTTTTCATTTCATTTTTTTTATTTTATTTATTTAAGTAATCTAACACATTACCATATATTAGAGGACACTTAGGCTAGGGCAAGGTAATTGAGGAGGGGTTACAAGGCCTAACAAATGTGATCTCATAGTTATTTCGGTCGATTCGACGCTCGTTGAAATCCAATTCGGCTTCTTGGACTAATACTTATAGAAACTCAAATAAATGATAACTATATAGAACTCATCATCGAGGTCGAGTAAAATCCTATGCTCACAGGCTGCCCCTCGGGGGATCATAGCTGCCACAGGTCAGTATAATCAAATGAAAAGAGGAAAGGTTTAGAAATTATACCTGACAGCTAGTGCTAGGTGCAAGGGATGATGGGGGAGGTTGAACCCAAAGGAGGACATGATTCTGATTCCTTTAGTACCATTATTTGGTGTCTGGTGGGTTGGACCTGAAGGAAGATAAGATTTAAGTTCTCTCAGGACCTTTATTTGATGATTGGCAGGCTAGACCCAAAGGATGACTTGATTCTAGCTCCGTCAGGGCCTTTATTTGATGATTGGTTTGCCCCTTGGTCGGGCTTGGGCTTCGAGGATTGGTTGCAGAATTATTGTACAGTGAGTGCCATTTGTTGAGCAACAAGTGTTCTTTGTTGAGTAGTAAGTATTCTTTGTTGCACAGTAAGTGCCATTTGTTTGATCATTGCCTCAGGATGTCTCACAACAAGAGTGAATTGCTACATCAAGTGCCCCTTGGTGATCTTTGGTTTCAAGTGCCTTTCTGTTTTGCAACAAGTGCTCTTTATTGTGCAGTAAGTGCCTTTTATTTGATCATTGTCCTGGGAATTCTCACATCAAGAACAGAATTGTGACATCAAGCGCCCCTTGGTGATCTTTCATATCAAGTGCCTTCCATTCAATCGTTGCTCTGAGAATTCTCACATCAAGCGTGAAATTGCTACATCAAGTGCCCTTTAGTGATTTGTGGTTTTTTTTCAAGTATTGGGATTGCTAGATGACTTAGGTTTTCTGCATGGGGTGCCCCTAGTTTTAGAGCAAGTGCTCTTTTATTTTGCAGCAAGTGCCTTCTGTTCCCCATCAAACGTCATTTGTTTTGCATCAAGTGTCATTTGTAAATTGCATGAGGTTCCCCTATATTAAGAATAAGAGAAAAATGAGTTAGTTGAAGTATAATTGATGTTTTTACTTTTTGATTGATTTTATGAAACAAAAATATTTTTGCCCCTTCGATCAACAGTAAAACTAGAAGTATAAATTGAAAATTGAGTTAGGATTTTCTGGGGGATCCAGAGGAGTCATTGCGGAGGTTTGGCGGCTCGTTTGAACCATCTGGAGTGTGTCCTTTGATGCTTCTATTTGATCTGTAGGTGATCCCAAGCAGTTGGGGGAAATTGTGCTCCTTCTGAATGCCCTTTGTTGATTAGTGGGTGTTTGGATTATTGGGAGGTTGAGCTTGATTGACGTGCTTGGGGTTACGCCCCTAGTTTTCATGCCTTGATAACTTCCCTTTAGATGTTCTGGGAAATAGGAATTGCAAGAGTGTATGCATGAAATGCATGTATTAAAGATGAATGGTTATGTGCTTTTTGGTTGAATCACGTTGGATGGGAAAATGATGCTTCTGTAGTGACCAGGTAGGCACATTTGTGTGACGGGAGTGAGATTCCTTAAGGATGATTATGATAAGGGCTTGATTCTGAGTTTAAGTCCCGTTTGAAGCTCGATCTTTTTGCGGGGAGCGCGAACGATGTTTGTCTTTTTCCCAGTGACAGTGTATTTTAATTTTTCTTATTTTTTGATTTTAAATTTTGCATAAACTGCCCTAGGGGTTTTCAATCTATCGAACCTTGTCTTAACTTTTGCCTAGGCTGCCCTTTCAGGTTTTCAATCCATCAGACATTTTTGTTTTTATTTTTTTATAATATTATTATTATTTTATATTATTACTATTTTTTTGCCTTTTTGTCTTTATTTTTGCTTGGATCGGCCTTTTCGGGTTTTCAATCCAGCAGACTTGTTTCTAACTTTTGCATAGACTTAGATGTTTTCAATCTATCCAGATTTGTTTGTCTTTTTCATGTTGAATTGTTGTGCACTTATACGGATGAGCCCTGAGTACCCTCCGTTAAGTTTACTTGCGATGTTTCCACCATTTGGCTGCAAGACATTCATACAATCACAAGCATAAAGATTTCAATAAGAAAGATACTTTCATTGGATGAATTTAATCGGACCATAAGATGTTGGTAACCATTTCTATTAATCAAACTCCTGGTGTTAACCAGTCTTTATAGATTTTCAAGTTAACATCCCACTGTTTTTCTCTCGCGCGCTAATTTTTGCCTGAACCACCCTTTTCGGGTTTTTAGCTCAGTGGGTGATTTTCTGAAGAGATACCATAATTTTTGCCCAGCTGGTTTGCAGAATACCAACCATCGGGTGTCACCCTAATTTTTGCCCGACCAGTGGAATATAGAAAGGCGGGTGTTTATTATATATATTTTTTTGTGTGCCACTTTTCTAATTTATTTCTCTTGTTTTAGATTTGGTAATGCTTAAGCCTGTCTTGGTCGATTAGGTCGATGAACTCGCTCTTGTCTATGACCTTGATTGCCTCATTTATAGAGTACTTTCCTGATTGTATGGGGATCTTATTCCGATTTTGATTGGCAATACTACGAGAGTTTTGATGCTTGAAAAGTGCCTTCTTGACTGGCTTGCTTGTCGTTCAGACTACTCCTTTAGTCTATGATTTATCCGAAGAGGATAGTGTTCAATTACATATCCCCGATTAATTTGGAAGCTGCCCCTAGAAATTGAATTTCATTTTCTGAGATGATGCGGTGAGGCATGTTGCACTGAGCCAAGAGACGTTTACTCTGATCCATTTAGGAGTCCCCTTGAAATTGGATATTGTTGTGAAAGGCAATGTGACAAGGTGCGTCGGACCGAGCCAAGACTTGTTCCTTTACGAATTCAGCCATCTTCTTGATCCTTGGACTAGTGTAGGATTTGAATTTTGGCTGCTTTGAGAAGTATTGCCCGATCCTTTATAATATAGACGGCCAAAGAGTAGAGAGACTACAAAGCCTGATAGGAGGAAGGGGTTACACATTCTCATAAACTATTGTTTGATGGCGCCTTTTTGTCTTGCCGATGCAATTGCAATTTGGGCACAAGGTATATACCACCCGCTGAATCTTCTTTTTGAGTCTGTTGTGACGGTCACAAATGGTGAGGCCTCCTTTTGATTGGGTTACACACGGTACCCTCTGTGATGGGATACTTGGAAATTCGGTGACATATTCTGAGTGTGTCTTTGTATGACCAGGCGTGAGCGTTATTTCAATCTTTAAGCACTATTATTATCTCGCATTTGTTTTTAACAGGAGTTAAATTATTGGAAATGGTTACCACTTGGGAGTTTTCATTTGTACTCGAATTAATTTCATGCAGTAAAGTATTACAAATACTGAAAACATCATGTGTATGTTTATGTGAATGCATGGATCAATTGGTCAAAACATGAAATAAACAAAACAAAGGCTGCTCATTAAGCTGAAAGTTTCAATGGTGGAATTATTTAAAATAAAAGAAAATTACATATTTAGATAGTTATCCTCCACATGCAGAGGGTCTTCATCGATCAGTAGGGAAGTCAGACTTAATCTACTCATTGCTAAATTTTGGTAGGGGATTATTCATTATACTAGGTTCCTTTTCTGGTTTGACCATCTTACCTTCCTCCACCAGTTGCTGGATGGCGAGAATCAAAGCCTGACATTCATTGGTGCGGTGGCCCTGCTAGACGTGATACCGCCAAAATTCTTCCTTTCATCCTTCCCGAGGGCTTATACTCTTGAAGGGGTTTGAGGAGGTTGACCTTTCTTAACTCGATGAAGATTACATTGAGTGGTAGCTTACATGTACTCATACTAACCATGGGGTCCTTGCTGGGTTGAACTGCAACAATTGCGGGGGTGGCACCAGAGGCATCATTGTTCTTCTTAAACTAAGGTTTTTCTGCCTTCTCGGCTCGCTCGCGCTCTGCCTCACATTTGACCTTTTCGGCCTTCTCAAAAACTGCCTTGTATGAAGGGAATGAGTCGGTAGCCGTCTCCTTTCAAAATAAAGGAAGAGACCCATCAATGAGCTTAGCAATCCTTTCTTCCAAACTCAGCTTGGATTTCATCAACACTTGAGTGGCCATCCAATGATGGAAGTATTACTTAAAGGTCTCACCGAGCAACTGGCGGACAACCTCAAGATGTTGAATGGTTGTCTCCATTATGGTGTTAAAACTATAGTGGTCAATTAAGGCCTCTTAGAGGAGCTTCCAGTCGGTGATCACATCGTAAGGCAGGGTATGGTACTATTCAAGTGTTGGGCCTCGTAAAGAGCATAAAAACATTTTAGTAAGGACCTTGTTGCTTAACTTCTTCACTCTCATGACCCTTTCATACATAATGACGTGAGAAGCAGGGCGCTGGACCCATTATAGTGTGCCATGCTAGGCATGATGAAATTATCGGGAACCCAATCCTCATTCCATTTAGGTCCTTTGTCTTGGTTTGAGTTGGTGGTCATCAATTGATTGATATAGGCTTGGATTTTGGGTGTCACGCCCGGAGGTTGCATGACCTGGTCGTCGATCGATTAGCTTACGAGTACGTTGACTCTAGGTGTCAGACCCAGAGGCTGCGTGTCCTGGTCATTGATTCAAGAGCTCATCGTCTAATGCACAAAAGCCTCTAACTAAGGTGTCTTGCCCGGAGGTTGCGTGACCTGGTCTTGGTTCAGATTCGGTGGAGATGGTAGAGGAATGTCCAAACAGGGATGAGTAATCAGTTGGCTGGAAAAAGGATTCTGGAGGTGAGTTGTTCCCCTGGGTGTTGAGGTTTACAGAAAAGAAGTTTGCCTAAATTAAAACGAGCTTGTCATAGGTTGATTTGAGGGCGTTGGGTGAAAAACCGGTACAACTGGCCTTGCCCCTATCAGACCGGACAACATCTATGCTGAACCATTCTGGGCTTGTATGTTAGACTCAGAAACCCAATCGGAATTCTTATTCTTAAGGGCTTACTTAATGGCTGCTTGGACAATGGTTTGTATGGAGGCATAAAATGCATCAGAGTTCAGAAACTGAGCCATAGGGCTGGCGAACCTAAAACCAGGGGGCGGCTGAGATCTTGCTCCTAAAGTGGGAGTAAGGCCTAACTAATCCTCGGGCAGAGGGACACTTCCTTCGTTGTTTTGAAAGGACATGGTTGGTTGTGAAGGTCTGGATTAAAAGGAAGATTGTTTGGATCATGAATCAAAGGTCAAACCATGAGTGGGTTGTAAATGGTATGGATGGTATGCATGCTTTATTTTTTTTAGGAATCGATGTATGATATGTATAGATGCACATAGACGTGGTTAGCGATGATGTGACAGCTTATCCCTCCAATATAAGTGGGATGTTCTCACCCCTCATCGCGCATAGTGATATATCGTGACTCAATGGGGTATAAAAGAAGTCCTATGGATGTTGCTAAACCTCTTCCATGAATGGAGATTTGTAAGGGTAAGTTAAACTTTAGATCTTGAAGCTGATGCATGGGTGATGTATGAGCACGTAGCATATAGCACACGAAACGTACCTCTTCCAACCTTATAACTCCTGCGTAACGCCTCTTTGGAACGATGGAGTTTGGCTTCTTCACTGGTACTAGCTGTCCAATTATTTTCATTGTTTTGGTAATCCTAAAGGGATGAAGTGCTAAGGCTTTTTCTAGCACGGCTTTGGTATAGGGTTATTGATGTAGAAGGCTCTCGTTTACCTTGATATTGTGTTACTCAACCACTCCCCAAATAGGTGCGATCATATGAGTTAATGTATTGGTTAAAATGAGCGATCCACCTGCTAGGTATCCTCAATTCCAAATAGGGCATGAGTGATACTTTTGAGAGCTTCTCGAGTAAAATGGGGCACCTAATATTACCAAACTATCTACACACGTAAGGATAAAACGTCATGAACAAGAATGAAGTTTTAATTTGGCCAATGATTTCAATACATCATCAAAATCCTTTGAACTTATTGAAAATTGTAAGTTCAAGTTTAAAGAGATAAATCCCCAACAGAGTCGCCACTGTGAGCGGACGACCTTTTTCCCGCCCGTAAGGACCGCGTGAGATGCGTATCATGTGGGTTAGAAATAACAAGCACTGTGAAACAAGCCGAGGGATTGATCCTTATTTTAGCGTGATAAAAGGATTAATAAAATTGATGTTGATGTTGAATTTAAGTCCCATTTGTATGTTAAGGGATACGAGACTTGAAATCCCATATCTTAAAATAGAGTTACCACCCGGTTAAGTTCCACCAAGAATTTGGGTACGATATTCCCACCGGGTGGTTAGTCTGTACCTTAAAACAGAGATTCCAAGTTCGGATGATGTTATCTATTTTACATTAGGCCAAGTTAAAAGATTTCATTCTTTCTTAATCGGTTATAATCCACCCTATTTATTGTGTTTTCGATTTATATGTTGTTTTCGCGTTTATAAAGCATTCAAAGCGGTAAATAAATAAATTATTACAAAGCTTTCAAATCCTATACATTTGTCTAATGTGAGAACATAAAATACCTAAAGACCTAGCATACATCTATCCTAAATCTACCTGCACCCAGAAAGGTTAGCACAAATATGACAAATAGGCAAAATCCAACACACTAAAGAGGTTTGAGAAACTCAAATGCTTGCCTCTATGCCGTTATTCCACCTCTTCAAGATCCAATGACGCCTCCGGGAAGCATATAAATAGTATAATATAGTAATAGTAGTAATATACAATATAATAGGACTACAAAGATAATAACATTAGTATTATAATAAAGGTAGAGAAATGAACAACAACTATACTAATAACATGGCATTACTAACTAGTAATAATAATACTGATAATAACAAAAACAATAATAATAATAAAACAGAACATGGTATGTAAAAATAAACACTAACAATAATAATAGGTATATGACTACAAACTAATAACTATAACACAAATATTAATACTAGTAATACAATAATAATTGTATAGAATAGTAATAGAGACATTTATACGCTGCCATAATAATAATAATAATAATAATAATAATAATAATAATAATAATAATAATAATAATAATAATAATAATAATAATAATAATAAAATAATAATAATAATAATACTAATAATAATGATAATGCAAAAATAGTGTCATTAAAAGTGTTAGATACGGTATAAACATACTAAGAATATAACACTACTATTACCCCTAATAATTATATTAATATATTAACCATAAAAATAATGAAAGCACAAATAATATATACACATATGTAGTACTAATACTACTACTAATACCACATTAAAACAAATAGACTTACATGTGAAAATAAAGAGATTTAAACTACATATCGAAGTAAAGGGATTTGATACCTCTCAGAAGTTACCTTTGATTTTTGTGGTCGGATCTAGATGACTTTTCGAGGACCGATCCTTGAAGCCCTTGTTCAGATTTTACCGACCCGGATCTACCCAAAATGAACCGTCGAAATCCAGTGTAACCGTGTTAGGTGTGGGATTTGGAATGGTTTTGGTTTTTCTATTTGTGTTTGGTGTTTGAACTCTTTTTGAATAAATAAAGTTGAATGTCTTTTTGGTTGAATGAGTTGATGAACTCTTTTGTGATTTGATTTGTGTTGGATTTATGGCTTGAATGTGAGCCAAAGAAAGAACTATAGATCAAGAATTAGAACCAATTTAAAAACTCAAGTCTCATTTTTGTTTCAAAACTCTCAAATTTCCCTCTCTCTTTCTATGTGTGCGCCACTCCACCAATAAAAATCAGCTCCTCTCTTTGGTGCAAGGTTTCTTTTCACGTTTTCACCTTTTCTCTCTTTTTATTGTTTGACTCAAATCTTTGTCCTTTCTTTTGGATTTTCAAGTTAATTCTTTACTTCTTTTCATTTCATTTTTTTATTTTATTAGTTTGAGTAATCTAACACATTACCATATATTAGAGGACACTTAGGCTAGTGCAAGGTAATTGAGGAGGGTTACACGGGCCTAACAAACGTGATCTCATAGTTATTTCGGTCGATTCGGCGCTCTTTGAAATCCAATTTGGCTTCTTAGATCAATGCTAAGGATAACCATATATAACTCATCATCAAGGTCGAGCAAAATCCCATGCTCACAAGCAGACGACCTTTTTCCCATCCACAAGCACCGCGTGAGATGCGTAGCACGAGGGGTGGAAAAATAACAGGTGTTGTGAAGCTTGTCGAGGGACTTATCCTTATTTTAGCGTGACAAAAAGATTGCTTGGTTGATGTTAAATTTAAGTCCAATTTGTATGTTAGAGGATACGAGATCGAAATCCCATACTTAAAATAGAGTCCCCACCCGGTTCAGCTCAACCGGGAAATTTTGGTATGATTTTCTCACTGGATGGTAGACCATACCTTAAGTAGAGATTCCAAGTTCGGATGACGTTATCTATTTTACATTTCATTCTTTCTTAATCGATTTAATCCACCCTATTTATTGTGTTTTCGGTTTTATATGTTGTTATCGCGTTTACCAAGCATTCAAAAGGGGTAAATGAATAATTATTACTGTTATCCAAAAATAAATACAGAAAATAAAATAATAATTAAATGGCTTTACAAATCCTATACATTTTTCTATTCAATAATTAAAATACCCAAAGGCCTATCATTCATCTAACCTAAATCTACTGCACAAAACGGTTAGCATAAATACGGCATTTTGTAGGGGGAATATCACACAACATATATAGTTAGTAAACAAAACAAGATCCAAGTTAGTGTGAACATGGCATATTTTATTTGCAATTTATGGAGCCCGGTTGGATAGCTAAAAATGAGATTCAAACGGCGTTTGCGGCGAAATTCTATTATATCAATATTTTAGACTGGATCTTTATTTTAACCGGATTATTAGTGAAAATACCACATGGCATGGGGTGAGGTCTGTTTTCAGAAGGTTCTGGACCTTTGTTATTGCACTGTACATCCCAACTTAAAAAATTTAAACTAGGTCAAAAAAATAAATGAAACGAAACTGCTGTCTAGAAGGCCATGCTGGCGACGGCATGGATGATGCCGCTAGCAATCTCAGCTACACAAGCAGGCTACATGACTTTTGGGATACCATAAAGAAAGGGTCCTGCAGGAAAATGGGGCCATTAGGGGCAAATCAGGCCACTAGCGATATCAACGATGCCGTTGGCGGCATGGTTTATACCGCCAGCGGCTTCAAATGCCTGTATTAGCTTCAGTTTCTGGCAGCAGCTATTTTTGGCTGGAAAGCTACCAAAAGCCCAAAACTAAGCACAAATAGCAACCAAAACACAATAAATAAGTAAAATGAAGGACAAAGAGCTATGAGACTCATAATTTTTACCTCGGGGCCTTAAATCCACCTCTTTGTGATTCGTATGACACCTCCGGGGAGCTCAAATGGTGATTTTGGGAAGTAAGGGGTGATTTAGGCTCCAAATCCTAATTTTGGTGGTTTTTAAACTTAAAATACAGTTAGATATCAGAGAGTTCAGTAGAGAAAAACCAAGAAAAGATGAATTGAATCCTCTTTTCTTACCTTTACTAAACTTTATCCCACTCAAACTAGCTAGAATACTCAAAATTTACTTGAAATCTTGAGTTAGGAAAAATTAAAACCCCCAAAATGGCTGAGAAATGGCCCTTACATAGGCTAAAATCTGTTGAAAATTGCCTTTAGTTCATTTATCCAGCGGATATCAGCAAAAAAAGGAAACAACTGTTCTGCAGAAGGAAGTGATGCCATCGGTGGCATGGATGATACCACCGATGGTATAGGTGAGGCTGCCGGCGGCCTTACGTTCCTGATAGGTTTGAAAACCTAGCATGATTTGTACCCAAAATTGGGGAAAAGGAGATGAAATCTGGCAAAAGGTGATTTTGATGGAAAAACTCAGATATTGGATGCATTTTTTTATTTTTAAAGGGTATTTTGGACTAATTTATTTTTTGTGTGCAAATCATCAGTCTGACCTACCACCGGATGTGTTACCAAACATGCCGTACTGAATTTCTATGAAAATAAAATTCATAGAGAATTTTATATCGATATTAAAAATCCCAAAAAAGAATTTTTATTATGAGGAATAAAATCAAACATACGTCATTATCGTCTCACGAGAGGGATTATAAAATTCTGTGCTCACAGGCTACCCCTCGGGGGATCACTGCTGCCACATGTCAGTATGATTGCATGAAAGAGCAAGGGTTGGAAATTATACCTGATGGATGGCTGGTTTGACTCTTGGTCGGGCTTGAGCTTTAAGGATTTGGTTGCCCCTTAGTCGGGCTTGGGCTTTGTAGATTTGGTCGCCCCTTGGTCGGGCTTGGGCTTTGTAGATTTGGTTGCCCTTTGGTCAGGCTTGGGCTTTGAGGATTGGTTACCCCTTGGTCGGGCTTGAGCTTTGAGGATTGGTTACCCCTTGGTCAGGCTTAAGCTTTGAGGATTGGTTCCCCTTGGTCAAGCTTGAGCTTTGAGGATTGGTTTTCCCCTTAGCCGGGCTTGAGCTTTGAGGATTGGTTACCCCTTGGTCAGGCTTGAGCTTTGAAGATTGGTTGCCCCTTAGTCGGGCTTGAGCTTTGACGATTGGTTGCCTCTTCATCGGGCTTGAGCTTTGAAATTTTCCAAGCGGAGTTGGGCTTTGAGTTTGATTTTGAGGTGTGTCGTTCCTGCAACAAGCGACAAGTGAATAGAGATTAGCCTGATTTTAAACAACGTTTTTACTGCTTGATAGATTTTTTGAAACAAAAATATTTTTTCCTCTTCAATCAATTGTAAAAACTTAAAAGTAAAAAGTTTAAGGGTTTTGGATGTCCTGGGATGTTGGGACTGGAGCTGGGATTCCACTGGAATTGCTAAAAAATGCAGGGAGAAATATTGATGTTATCGGCGGTATGACTGATGCCGCCGTTGATCTGGGTTGATATCACCGGCGATATGGATGCCACATGGCATCTTTGAGCCGTCAAATTAATTCAAAATTCAAATTAGGAGAGTTAAGACGACCGGCAATATGGGCGATGTCGTTGGTGGTTTCAAGTGATGCCGACGGTGGCAAGGACGGGTAGTTTCAGATTAATTCAAACTCCTCGAATTTCGCGCAGGCATTTTAAAAGGGTAAAACTCTCTTCTTTTTCTCTTCTCTGCGTTACAGAAGCTAAAACCCTTGCCTTCTTTTTTTCTCTACTTTTCTCAAACTCAAATCTTCTTACTTTCTTTCGATTCCCAACTATGAAGAAGATTTTTGGGCATAATTCTAGTAGTTCTAAGTTTGAGGAACTGCCTGATTCTTCCATTAAGGGGCTGAAACTCTGCCCGGTTCATGTGGGATATAGATTCAAAGAGACTGACATTATGTTTGGGTATGGGATAGTGGCTCCAATTGATAATCTCATCCCGGACAAGGATAATCACATCTCTAGCATACAGGTAATCCTACAAAACTCAAGCACTTTTTATTTCAATTTGAAGATTTCGGTCTTTAAACTCAAAAACTTGTAGATTGAAGATTAAAAATAATCGATACATGTTAGAATGCATGTTATAGGCTTAGTTTTGTTTGATTTACGCTATTTTTATGCCTTAAAATTGTTTGATTTTGATTTTGGGTGATTTTTTGCGATTTTGGGCAAAATCTGCATTCTGCCCGTAAAAATGATGCCGCCGGCGACATCAACGTTGTCGCCAGCGGCTTCAAGCTTGTAAGAAAGGGGTAAATAAAGTGATGTTGTTGCTAGATTCAGTGATGTCATCGGTGACATTATCCATACTGTTGGTGGTATGACTGATGTCGCCGGCGGCATCACTACCCCAGCAGCGGCATCAGTAGCTTTTTGGAAAGAAAACGACATAGAATTTGAGATGCTTAACTGATCCATTATTTTCTTATTTTGTAGCCATACATCCACACCTATACTAGAGGAATGGGAAGTATTGAAGAGTGGTGGAAGCACATTATCGAAAAGGATCTGGAGCTGGTTGTTGTGATTGATGATACGGGGTTCAGGGATTTAGCCCGAACCCTGCCTTTGCTGATGCCCAAGTTGTCCCACTCAGCCTTGACCGCCTTGGTTGAAAAGGTCTGAGACCACTCACACCTTCCACTTCCATATTGGGGAGGTCACTATTTCCCCATCTAATGTGGTAGCTATGATGGGGATGCCATGGACGAAGAATACGATCCACTTTGATGTGTACATGGAGAAAAACCACCTAAAGGGGTCAGTGGTGAAGCAGGTGACTGAGGTGTTTGGGCTAAAGGCCAAGGCAGGGAGATTTTGCTTTAGGGAGCTATGCGAGTACTGGAAGGGGATGGGAGTGGTCCCCGAGGATTATCCGGACACCTGTGTCCGGTCCTTTGTTATTTCTTTACCGACCGTGTTGTTCTTCCTGATTTCATAGAAGTAAAGTCAATTATGGGCTGATTTCAACAATTGATGTCAAGGCCATTAAGGGGAAGAACTGGCCAAGGGCCATCTTGGCACAGATGTACTATAGGCTGGATGTGGGAGCCCGAAAGAAGGAGAAAGTCCTTCAACTGAGTCACTTTTTACTACAGGTATGCCCCTTTTAATAGCACTTTATTATCCTGGTTAGCTGCTTTTTTATTTTTGGTGTTGTTTTCTTTTCAACTGATTGGTTTTCAATTATATAGGTGTGGGCTTTTGAACACCAGATCCTTCCCCCTATCTAATTTGGTACTACAGTACAGCCGGGCTCTCCCTTTCTCGTCCGGTGGTGCGAGAGCGTTGGGGGGCTCGACAAGTACCCCACTGCATATAGGGGAGGCACTTTGATGCCTACATATCAGCTCGATATGAGTTTAAATTGCTTACACTTATATGCTTCTTGATTTGATTGGCTAGGTTGTCTAAGACCCTTTTGACGGGGTGTCCAACCGTGATGATGTGCTTACTATCCGGCGGGAGGTGGATGACCGTCGCTTTATCATGGAGTGCCCCCTAGCCTTACCCTAGTACTTGGGGGAGAGAGTGCGAGGCTGGAGAGAGGTAATGCCTATTGTCAGGCCTGTACCTGTGGATCCCCCTATTAGCCTTTGGTGGCCTTATTTGACCATCATCGGGGAGGCTACAATGCCAATTACTTAGAGGGGAACGACTGGGTGGTGCAGAGCATCCCTGACCCTTACAATGGTCATATATTACGCTTGCTCCCTATGTGCCCCCACATTCAAAAGAATGATACTATATCCTTCCATAGGAAGAAGAAGGAGGAGGAGCTAAAAAGGCAAAGGCAAGGTATCATCGCTGAGGATGATAATGGAGAAGGGAGTGGCGATGGCGAGGACCATCCCGAGGGGGAGGGTGAGGTCGGCCAGGACATACCGATGGCTCATGAGGAGCATTATTCTTCCATTGCAAGATCACACCCTTTCTCTTTATGATTATATTTGTGCCATATGCCTAGGTTAAAAAGGTTGCTTATGTTTCTTTTTGGATTTTTTAGGTTACCTTTAGGAAGAGAGGCCGGGCCGATGACAGCGGGATACAATATCATGGCATTCTCGAGGGAGTTAACTTTATTGAGGGGCACCTCTCTACTGCCTTGGAGACCCAGTTCTTACTGATGAATTTGAGAGGTGACTTTCGGTCCAGGGAGATACCCTACAGTAGCCTCTCACTGCACTTCATGCCAGAAAACACCACTTATGTAAGGCTTGTGCAATCAAATCCATATGATTGACCCCTTATGAATTCCCTTTGATTACTCTTTGGATTTTTTAGGTTTCTTGTGCTGAGGTAGAGCAATTGGTAGGAAATGCTTTTGCCCTTAGGAACACACTAGTTTCCCAGAATCTGCTTGCTTAGGTATATTCCCTGTGAAAATATGGCATTAGAATAAAATGCATGAATGAATGATATGAGTGATATGGATTGTTTATTGTTTCTTTGTCTGCAGGATTTTCTGGCCCTCACGCTGTTGGATGCCATTGAGGCTCAATAGAGATATCAAGAAGAGATGAGTGCGCTTCGGCACCGAGTGAGTGAGCTGGAAAACCAGTTGGATGCCACACTATATGAGAGGTGCAGTAAACATAACATGGATCATGGGACCCCAAGCAAGCTGGGCCAAAGGTGAAGGAAGGTGACAGCTGGGCACCACCATGGAGCTGCCCCTGCAAGCACTTGGAGCATCTCAGGGATCGAAGAGGATGTCATCGACACTTATCTTCTCAGTGAGGAGGATGTTTCATCTCATCCACCCGGCAATGGCAACCAGTCTTAGGGTCATCTACTGATACAATTTTTTCTTTATTTTTGCTATTTTTGGATTTTGGCCTTGGTTTTGTATGCCTTTGATACATTTGGCTTTTGATTTTGGTTTTGGTTGTGGTTTTTGGATGGTTTTGGTTTGATTTAGGCTTAGTAATTGGATATTTGGATGATTTGTGCCTTCAGGCTTTTGGTTTGAATAAGATTTGAATTTAGTGCTTGCATATCTTTTGGAAATACGTTACAGGGTTTTTACAGGCTGTTTAAAGGTTTAAATTGGTTGAAATAGTTTTGAAATTTGTAGAAAATGGGGCCATGTATCCAGTGGTATGGCTGATATTGCCCTCTACATAAAATTCTGACTTGCTAAATAATATAGACAAAAGTGCCCGCAAACCCATACCGCCGGCGACCTGACTCATACTGCCGGCGGCATCACTTTGCTAGAAAACTGAATTCGACCATTTTCTCCAATTCAACCATGGGAAACCACAACCAGATGCTACGGGGTTTTTTTGCAAAGACTAAGAAATACAGACTGGAAGAAGCTATAAAAATTTGGGCTATGGGGCTTTCAATATATCGTGGCGTGGCCCGTTACTCCCGAGTTCCTTCAAGCGGCAATGACTTTTTGGGATTAGATGGACCATGTATTCCAATTTTCTTTATTCAAGCTATGCCTCTTGCTCGAAGAGTTTCATGCCATACTAGGGGTTCCATTCCCCAAGCGTGTGCCCCTGGCACTCCAGGAGTTTCATTTTGTACTAATGACATTCCTCGAGGGCTGTGGAACTTGGATTCTATGGACCTATTTCTGTCCTGATCGCTTGATAAACCTAGATTCAGCTAAGTGCAGTTTTGGAGTGGTGTCGAGGTACCCCTAGATCTCACCTAGCTTGGCCTTTCAGTGTGGAGTGGGCCCAGTTGCCCCATTCAGGCTGATTTCACTTATTAGCCCTATGTCGATAGGGGCTTCTCCCATATCTGTAGGACTAGCCAAGGTTCTACTCAATACAGATGCCACTTCCACTGATCCAACTCTTATCGGTGACAATCTCATACTGCTGCAGTTATTCATTTTCTCATTTCATAAATTATTTGCCTCATTCTACCCTTATCTAAAATTGACTTACAGGTATGGCTGATGGTGAAACTAAAGCTAAAGGAGGAACCACGGGGGAACCCTAAGAAGTACCTACCCCGTTCGTCTGAGAGAGGGGGGCTTAAGCGAGCTGGTTTCAATCAGTTGACATTCGACAGCTGGATGCCTATTCTGAGGGGGTATACGGATTCACAAATTCAGTGGGTTAGGCCAAGGTGGAGGATCCGAGATGTGGTTATAGAGTCCTGGGGATCTTGTGTTCAGCTAATAGCTCTAGAGATCTTTATTCTACACTCCCTATCGATTGTGCCATCAATACAGCAAGCCGCAGAGAGTCCCAACCAAGCTAACTCATAACCAAATTGGGGTCTACAAAGCCAGGTGGGTGAGCCATATTCGGGAGAAGTGGGCTAGAGAGGCCATAATCAAGACTCTGGATTACAATCACGTGGAGACCATTGAGACCGATATACACTATAGAGGGTGGCTTGCTGAGATTAGAAGCATGGTGACCCAATCTGAGTGATCGTAGGCCCGCTTTGAGGGAGAGCGAGCAGAGTAGGGACATGAGCCCTTTTCTACTACCACCTTACGGAGGATTTCTAGATATTATGACAAGGATGCGGGGAGCTTGGCTTGAGATGCACTTTCTTTTAGTTCTATCTTTTGCATAGGGTAGTCAGGGTGATAGACCTATCAAACTTCATTTATTATATGTCTTTTATTTGGTTTCAATTTTTGCATAGACTACCCCTTGGGGTTTTCAATCCATCGAACCTTGTCTTAATTTTTGCCTAGATCACCCTCTTTGGGTTTTCAATCTAGCAGACTTATTCTAACTTTTGCATAGACCTTGCTCTTTTCAGTCTATCAGAATGATTTTTATTTATTGCACATTTTATTTAGAATAACGTGAACTTTGCATTAGGCTTACTTGAGTTGTTTTGACCTTATGGATACAAAATTCATGTACACGTAAGCATTCAGAATTTAACAAAAGAGATACTTTCATTAATTGAAGTAAAACAAAGTACATGATGTTTGGTTAACATCCTCACTGATTTAACTCCCCGTGCCAACTAGCCTATCTATTTTCTAGAAGGCACTCTCTCTTCGCTTACTTACCCTAATTTTTGCCTAGATCACCCTTTTTGGGTTTTTGATCTAACGGGTTTGACTCATCCCCTAATTTTTGTATGGCTAGTTTGTAGAATACCGACCGTCGGGCTTCACCCTAATTTTTCCCTGATCAGTAAAAGACTAAAAGGGGGTGATTTATTTGATCTATTTTTTGTGTGCTGCTTTTTCTAATTTATTTCTTTTGAATAAGATATGATCACGCTTAAGTCCGTCTTAGTTTACGGGGTTTACAAACTCATTCCCATCCATATCCATAAGCTAAACTGCCCCTTTACTAAGTATTTTCTTTATCACATATGGTCCTTCCTAATTCGGCCTGAACTTGCCCCTTGCATCAATGGTGGAAGGTTTCAACTCCTTAAGGACCAAATCACTAGCTTTCAAGGGGAACTTTTGGTGCCTTACCTGATTGTTATAAGCTCAAGCCATGCACTCCTGGTACATTTAGAGGTTATCTAGGCCCCTTAATCTCTGCTCATCCATCATATTTAGCTATTCAAACCTCGCTTAAGTCCATTCAGATTCTTTCATCTTGGCTTCTAAAGCAACCCTCAGTGAGGCTACCTGAGTTTCAACTAGCAAAATTGCTTCTATTCCGTAGACTAGGGAGAACAGAGTTTGATCGATTGGGGTACGGACGCTTGTGCAATATCCCTAAATAGTGAAATGTAGCTTATCTACCCAATGCCTGTGACCGATTATCATCTTAGAAATGATCTTCTTTACCAATTTATTAGCTGCCTCAACAGCACCATTGGCCTGTGGTCTGTACAAAGAAGATCTATGATGCTCAATCCCATATTTCTTGATCAGATCAGCGATTGCTCCTTTAAACTGTACCTTATTATCTGAGACTATGTGATACAGAAGTCCATACCGAGCGAAGAGATGCTTCTCTATGAACTTGGCCATCTTCTTGGCGGTGACATTGGTGTAGGATTTGGCCTCTACCCATTTTAAGAAGTAATCCACTGCTACCACTATGAATCGGTGCTGGTTTGTGGATCAAGGATGAATTTCACCGATTATGTCTATCCCCCACACTAAGAATGGCAAGGAGTAGATAAATGATGAAGCTCGGTGGGCGGTAGATGCTGCATATCCCCATAAATCTGGCATTGGTGGCACCGCTTGACTTGGGTGATGCAATCAGCTGCGAGGGTGAGCCAAAAATATCCCAACCACTGAATTTTCTTTGCGAGAGCAACGCCATTCATATGAGGGCCATAATCACCGACATGGACCTGATCATTGACTTTTTAAGCCTCTGATTCAGTTAAGAAATAAAGCAGTAACCCATCACTAGTGCGCTTGAATAGATTATTATCAATAATCTGAAACTAAACAGTGAGCCACCGTAGAGTGGTACTGCCCGAGTTAGAGGAATCAGGAGGATATTAGCTGTTTGGAGAAATAGGATGATGTCAGAGCACCAACAGGGCTCGATGGAGATGGCAAGGATCTGCTGGGTATAGTAGGGGGTCTTAGTTGACAATAGAACTAAAGGACGGATAGGCTGCTATTGGGGTCCTTCCTATAAAGAGGCCAATATAGCTAGAGAGTCAGCCATTTGATTCTCTTCTCGAGGGATATGGTGGTATAAGCAAGAGGAGAACTTCTTAGATAAGCTAACGATGGCCTCAATATAAGGATAGAGAGATTCTTCCTTGATCTCCCAATCCCCAATAACCTGACAGATCACAAGGGCCGAATCCCAAATTACAGATACTATATGGGCCCCGACCTAGAAGAGGGCTTCAAGACCAAATAGACAAGCTTCATATTTAGCACCATTATTTATGACAATGAACTCCAAGCATTTGGACAACGGGATGGTTTCGTTATCCAGTGTGACTATGATAACTCAAAGTCCAGCTCCCCGTCGGTTCATAACACCGTCGACGTACATGGTCCATACATTCTCAAGGATCATAACAGAGGTGAGCTACTGATCAGGAAACTTGAGGTTTTCCACATAATCCGAAGTAAGGGGTTGATTAGCCAGGAATTCGCCTACTGCCCGCCCCTTAATAACCTTCTTCATCACATACTCGATGTCGAATTCAGAGAGAAGAAACAACCAGCGAGATAGCTTACTAGCTAGAGTGGTAGACTGACAAAGATAATTCATGGGGTCAATCTTAGCCATAGCCTGGAAACGGTAAGATTAAAAATAGTGGTATAGTGGTACAAGTCTTCTCCACAATCGAATACCAGGCTTCATAATCCAAAATTTTTTTACTTAAGTAATAGATTATGTACTCCCACCTATCATCATGCTCTTGGACAAGCACTGCCCCTGCAGAAGATTCTTCAATGGCTAGGTATAGGATTAAAGGTTTCCCTCAGATAGGGGGTTTTAGAACGGGTGGGTCAAAAAGATACACTTTGATTATATCAAACACCACCTGGCACTGATCATTCCATTTCACTAGTTGATGTTTTCTTAATAGCTTAAAGATGGGCTCACACATGGTGGTGAGGCGGGCAATGAACCGGCTGACATACTGCAAGGACCTGAGAAACTATCAGACTTCTTTCTCTATCATAGGCAAAGGCATATCCCTGATGGCTTTAGCTTTATCGGGATCCATATCAATTCCTTTCTAGATGACCACATGTCCCATTAGCTTTCCTAAAGTAACCCCAAATACGCACTTCTTCAGATTCAGGAAGAGATTGTACTTTTTGATACGAGTCATGAATCTATTAAGAATATCATTGGGTTGCGAACTTCATGATCATATCGTCCATATAGACTTCCACCTTCTTATGGATCATGTTGTGAAAAAGGGCAGTTACGGCGCACTGATAAGTGGCACCAGCATTCTTTAACCCAAATGACATTACTTTGTAGCAATAAACCCCCCATTCGGTAATGAACGCCGTTTTGACCTTATCGATAATATCTGCTAGAATTTGATTATAACCCAAGAATACATCCATGAATGAGTATATAGCGGCCCTGGCAGCACTATAAATCAGAATGTCAATGTAGGGAAATGGGAAATTGTGTTTGGGTGAAGCCTTATTAAGATATCGGAAGTCAACACAAACTCAGACCCTACCATCTTTCTTCGGAACCAAGACTATGTTGGACAACCAAGACGGATATTCCACAACTTCGACAAATCGAGCTTCAATCAACCTCTAAACCTCTACTTTAACCTGTTTTGCCCATTTTGGTCTGAGCCAACAGAGCTTTTACTTGACAGGTCTGAATTTAGGATCGGTTGGAATTCTGTGCTCAACAATTTGACGATCAACCCTAGGCATATCCTCGTATGACCAGGTGAAAGCTTTAACATGATCTTCAAGCACTTTTATAATTTCACTTTGTTCCTCGGGAGTTAAATCGTTGGAAATGGTTACCATTTTAGGATTGTCATCAGTACTTAGGTCTATTTCACTTAAGGAATTATCGCTAATGCCAAAAACATTATGCGTATTGTTATGTGAATGCATGGATCCATTAAGAAAATATCAAACAAGTAAGCAAAACGCGATTCATTCATAGCATTAAAAGCCTTGTAGGCAACATTGTTCGCATAAAAAACATTAAAAATGTTAAAAATTACATCATCCATATCATCCTCCTCCATAGGTGGAGGGGCTTCAAGAGCGGTAGCAGCAATAGGAGGAGCATCCTTCGTAGTCTCAGTCAGAATGGTGTCTAGGTCATGTTCTAGAGCCGCTTTCTAGTCAACAGTGAGTGATGGTTCTCCCGATAGTTTATCTTTCTCAGCTAAGGTTCTGGCGAGCTTTCTCATGATCTCTGCCATGGCATCTTCTTCATTGGTTCTCTCACCCCTCTAACCTTTCTTCATCAGAAATTCCATAGCTCTTACCATGGTAGCCACATCATCTTCAATCTCTGGATCCATAGGAATTTCATTGCTTTCCCCAGACTCATCTTCAGGATACATTTTACCCTTCCCCTTAGCTTTATCAGAAATAATGTGGACATGCACAATAGGCTCAGTGTGTTTGGGTCCAGTAGAGATAATCATGCAGCCGGTTTCAAAGTCATAAACATCTTTAAAGATCTCAAAACTGGGCAACATTTTTCCTTTGTATTCAATAGGCTAGGGCTCTTCCTTGTAAGGCCTCTTGCCTTTGATCTCACAAATAGTTACCATTCAGTAGTAGGAGGAGGAAACACGGCGATAGGCCTTTCTGGGCTTGTATCCTAACCCTGTTTGGTGGACCAGCACCTTTGGATCCAAGGCCTCAATAATTCCCTACTCAAACATTCCGTCATCTTTGCCAAGCCTATACCCAGACTTCTTCATTAGCTTTCCCATACCACCATGGAAATAACTCTACAAAAGGGGAGGAGATTTCTTAATCTATCTAACCATAGCAATCTAAAGGCCTTCCTCTAATTTAGCCTTGACTTCTATGACAGCCATAACGAAAGCAGGATCGGCCTCATTAGTCACCAATTTATCCTTGTGAATGAATTTGATTTACTGATGGAGAGTGAAGGGAACTGAGCTCAAGGCATGTGGCCTTGATCAGCCAAGAAACAAAGAGTAAGTGATAGGAATGTTGAGGATAGTGAATCGCACTATGCTTGTAACACCTCCGACAGTGACTTCCCCTTCAAAGGCCCCAATTATACTCCATATCGAATCATCATAAGCTTTGATAATAGTACTAGATTTCTCAAGCATTACCTCCAATAATCATAGGTGGGGAAGAACTTTTAGAGGGCACAAATTCAGGGAGAGCCATCATCCACCATGACATAGGGGATAACCTTATCGAGGATCTGGATATGGATGAACAAGGCCCTGTTACGATCCCTACCCTCGAGTGGAAGATCAAAATGGTCAAAGAAAATATGTGGTCCCTTCCTTGGAGGAATGCCTTCTCCAACCATGGCACACATCTCAACAAGCGAGGTGGTCGTATTAGCTTCCAAATCAAGCAATCGCCTGATCAATCCCCTATGATACTTATTGGAATCAATTACTAACTGCCATATGCTATAACGGGCTTGACTGTTCTTTAGCTGAGTAATAAGAGGGTCAACTTCGAGACCTGTTGAAATAGGTGGAGCTAGAAAAGGAGGCCTCGCAATGGTGTTGTTCCTTTTAGGGACCAGGTCCTTATTCAGATGGAGGCGATGATCCTTAGGTTGGTATACATGACCACTTTGAGTAATGTTGAGAACATTATTGATTAAGACACTTCGAGTGGCTCACATTTCAAACATATATGGCGGTTCGTCAGAGTCTGAATCTGGGTCCTGCAACTCATACTCCTCCACATTGAAAGACTTATTTTGATCAACCCTAAACAATTCAATTGGCTTCTCATTGGTTGGTGAATCAACCCTGAGCTACCTCGACTACTCCTTCATCCTCATCAAAAAAGTCGTCTTTAGAAACAAAGGTATATATGCTAAAGAGCGGCTTTTTCTCAACTTTCATTCTTTTGGCTATAAAAGGCTAAGCCCTGTAGCTTTCTTGCTTAGGAGGATTTGGGTTGACATCCATGCCCTGGACTGAATTGATTCTCGGATTGGCTTGATTGATTAGATCGAATACAAAATTGGATGGGAAACCAGAGCCGATAACCAGAACAGAATTGCTACTAGCCAGACCTCGAGTGATTAGCTTAAGGATTTTGGCTTCAGGCAATTTGGATTGAATCATTCCTACCTTGTTCTCGAAATTCAATAGAGGGTTATTAATGGTACTCGGGGTTTTATCGGGTTCAACAATCTTTCCTTCACTAACCAGACACTGAATAGCCGAGAGCAAGGCTTTGCAATTGTTGATTTGGTAACCTACCTAAACATGGTAGTTATAGAAGTTGTTCTTATCTTCAAGCTTAGGAGGCTTATACTCTTGAAGGGGCTGGATGAAACCTGCTTCCCTCACACGCTTACAAATGACCCAAAGAGGCAACTTGTACGGATTAGCTATAATAAATTGAGGATGAGAAGGCTGAACTACAGTAACTGCCAACAGAGCTAGATTGATTGCCAGGGGTATGGCAGGGGCTTGAGAGACTGCCTGAACTACAGCCAGGGCTTTAGCCTTAGCAGGTGCCATAGTGAGGGCTGAGCATCATTATTCTTTTTGAACCAGGGTTTCCCCGCCTTTTCTGCCTTTTCGCGCTCTACCTCGCACTCAATTTTCTCGGCCTTTTCAAATACGGCCTTGTAAGATAGGAATGAGTCAGTAGCCATCTCTTTATGGAATAGGGGAAGAAATCCCTTTAGGAGTTTCACAATCATCTCCTCGAGGCTCAGCTTAGATTTCATTAGAACCTGGGTCGATATCCACCAGTTAATGTACTACTTAAAGGTATCATTGGGGATTTGATAGACTCGTTGGAGATGTTGGAGCATCGTTTCCATCATATTATTAAAACCATAATGCACTGTCAGAGCCTTAAAAAGAGTTTCCAATCAGTGATAATATATTGTGGCAAAGTATGATACCATTCAAGAGTAGGGCCCCGAAGGGAAAAAGGAAACATTTCATCAAGCACTTTATCACTTAATTTCTTTGCATGCATAAATCTTTCGCACATTACAATGTGAGAAGCAGGTGCACCAGAACCATCATAATGAGCCATACTTAACATAGTAAAATTATCAGGGACCCAATCTTTATTTCTTTCCGGTCCCTTAGCAATTATAAGGCGGTTGATGTAGGCTTGAATTTTTGATTTCATGCCTAGAGGCTGGATGACCTGATCATTGATCGGGTGAGAGAGAGCTACGGCCTTTGGTGTCATGCCCGAAGAATGCGCAACATGGTCATTGAGCTGAGAGGCCATCATTTGGTGAACAAAAGTAGCTACTTCACGTGTCACTCTTGGAGATTGTATGAACTAGTCGTCGAGTAGAGAAGATGGTGGGGGAGGGGGACGAGGGACCATCTAGCCGCTGAAAGGGTTCTAAGGGTAGGTAGTGCCCTTGGGAGTCACAATAAACTACAAAGAAGTAAAGGATGGTGGTTGGATGATTCTGCTAGAAGAAGCTAAAAATAGAGGAGTGAACACTAGAGGAATCGAGCTTGGAGCAAAACGTCTCGGGTTAAAAGGAACAATCGACGGAGTAGTCGATGTTGGCATAAAAGCAGAGGTTCGCCCTAACTAAAATGGGCTCACTATAGGCTGAGTCGAGGGAACTGGGTTAAAAATAGGTGTGATGGGTCTTGTCCCTACCAGACCAGTCAACATCTGCGTTGAACCATTCTGGGCTTGCATATCGGACTCAGAGACCCGGTTAAAATTTCTATCTTCAAGAGCTTGCTTAGCTGTTGCTTGGACAATATTTTAGATAGAAGTTTGAAATACATCTGAATTCAGAAACTGCGCCATAGCACTGCCGAAATCAAAACTAAGAGGGGGGTGAGACCCTACTTCCAAGGTGGGAGTAGGTCCAACTTGCTCCTCAGGTGGAGGAGGGTTTCCATAATTGCTTGGAAAAGACATAGTCGACTAAAAGAAATCCTGACCCAATTGAACCTAATCTGAATTTGACTCCCTAGTGGAATCGGTATACGAAACCCCTTCAACTTCTGTGGTGACAACCGGGGTGAGAGAACGATGAATCAAATGGTGAAATGGCCTTTTCCAAACTGGGGTGCAATGATAATTCTACCTCCTCCTAGCTAAAATGGTAGATAGCGGATTAGATCATGCATGGATTGTAAGATGCCATGGATGAGGTGAATGACCTTTGTCTAATAATCAATGCATGGTATGTATGGTTGCATGCAAATGTGGTTGGAGATGATGCGGCGGCTTATCCCTCCAACATCCGTGGGACGTTCATGCCCATCGCCATGCATAGTGATATGATGTGACTCAACGGGGGTATAGAAGAAGTCTTACAGATGTTGCTAAACCTCTTACATGAATGGAGACCGGTAAGGTTAAGTTAAATTTTGGCTCTTGAGGCCGATGCATGAGGGATGCATGAGCATGTAGAACATCACACACAAAATGTCCCTCTTCCAACATTATAACTCCCGTATTATGCCTCTTTGGAAAGGATGGAGTTTTGGCTTCTTCACTGGCAATGGCGAAAGAAGTGCGTCCCAATTTATTTCCGTTGTTCTGGTCAAGGAATGAAGCGCTAAGGTTTATTCTAGCGTGGCTTTAGCATGGTTGTTGATGTAGAAGGTTCTCGTTTATCTTGATTCCACGTTACTCAACCACTCCCCAAATAGGTGCGATCACAGGAGTATATGTATTGGTTAAAACCAGTGATCCACTTGCTAGGCATCCTCAATTCCAAACAGGGTATAAGTGATACTTTTGTGAGCTTCTCGGGTAAAAATGGGGCACCTAAAAATTACCGAACTATCTACACGCGTAGGATAAAACGTCATGGAAAAGAATGAAGTTTTAATTTGGCCAATGATTTCAATACATCATAAAAAATCCTTTAAACCTTTTGAAAATTTTCTAGTTTAAAGAGATAGATCCCCAGCGGAGTCGCCACTGTGAGCGGGTGACCTTTTTCCCACCCGTAAGGACTGTGTGAGATGCATAGCACGGGGAGTGGAAAAATAACAGGCGATGTGAAGCGTGCCGAGGGACTTATCCTTATTTTAGCATGATAAAAAGATTGGTTGATTGATGTTGAATTTAAGTCCAATTTGTATGTTAGAGGATACGAGATCGAAATCCTGTACTTAAAATATAGTAGCCACCCGGTTCAGCTCAACCTGGAAATTTTGGTATGATTTTCCCACCGGATGGTAGACCAAACCTTAAGTAGAGATTCTGAATTTGGATGATGTTATCTATTTTACATTCGGCCAAGTTAAAATATTTCATTCTTTCTTAATCGGTTTAATCCACCCAATTTATTGTTTTTTATATGTTGTTATCGAGTTTACCAAGCATTCAAAAGCGGTAAATAAATAATTATTATAGTTATCCAAAAATAAATACGGAAAATAAAATATTAATTACATAGCTTTCCAAATCCTATACTTTTTTCTATGCAATAAGTAAAATACCTGAAAGCCTAGCATTCATCTAACCTAAATCTACCTGCACAAAACGGTTACAAATATGGTACTTTATACGGGGAATATCACACAACATATATAGTTAGTAAATAAAACAAGACCCGAGTTAGCGTGAATATGGCATATTTTGTTTTCAATTTTTGGAGCCTGGTTGGATGGCTAAAATGAGATTTAAATGGCGTTTATAGGGAAATTCCGTTATATCCATATTTTAGACTCAATTGTTATTTTAACCGGATTATTAGTGAAAATGCCACATGGTTTGGGGTGAGGTCTAGTTTCAGAAGGTTCCGGACCTTCGTTCTTGCACTGTACATCCCAACTTTGGAAAATTAAACTAGGTCAAAAAAATAAACAAAACGAAACTGTTGTCCAGAAGGTCATGCCATCAGCGGCATGTCTGAGGCCGCCGGCAGTATGGATGATGCCGCCGGCAGCATGGATGATGCCGCTAGTGATCTGAGCTACATAGGAAGGCTACATGACTTTTGGGATACCATAAAGAAAGGGTCCTATAGGAAAATGGGGGGTAAATGAGGCCACAAGCGGTATCAACGATGCCGCTGGCTACCTGGTTGATACCGTCGGTGGCTTCAAATGCCTATGGCGGCTTCAGTTTCTTGCAACAACTATTTTTGGCCGAAACTCGACTAAAAGCCTAAAACTAAGCATAAACAGCAACCAAAAAACAACAAATAAGTAAAATGAAGGCCAAAGAACTATGAGACTTAGAATTTTTACCTCGAGGCGGTGAATCCACCTCTTTGTGATCCGTATAACACCTTTGGGGAGCTCAAATGATGATTTTTCGAAGTAAGGGTTGATTTAGGCTCTAAATCCTAATTTTGGTGGTTTTTAAACTTAAAATACAATTAGATATCAAAGAGTTCAGTAGAGAAAAACCAAGAAAAGATGAATTGAATCCTCTTTTCTTACCTTTTCTAAACTTTATCCCACTAAAACTAGCTAGAATACTCAAAATTTACTTGAAATATTGAGTTAGGAAAAATTTGATCCCCTGAAATGGCTGAGAAATGGCCCTTATATAGGCTAAAATCCATTGGAAATTGCCTTTGGTCCATTTATCCGGCAGATATAAGCAAAAAAGGGAAACAGCTATTCTGCAGAAGAAAGTGATGCCACCGGTGGCATGGATTATACCGCTAGTGGTATGGGTGTGGCCGCAGGTGGCCTCACCTTCCTGATAGGTCTGAAAAGCTAGCATGATTCGTGCCCAAAATTGGGGAAAAGGAGAGGAAATTCGGTAAAAGGTGATTTTGACGAAAAGACTCAGATATTGGGTGCATTTTTTGATTTTTGAAGGGTATTTTGGACCAATTTATTTTTTGGGTGCAAATCATTGGTCTGCCCTACCACCAGATGCGTTACTGGACACGCTGAACTGAATTTCTCCAAAATTAAATTCGTAGAGAATTTTATATCAGTAATAAAAATCCCAAAAAAGAATTTTTATTATGAGGAATCAAATCTGACATATGTCATCATCGTCTTGCAAGAAGGACTGTAAAATCCTGTGCTCACATCTGGGCCGCAGATTAATTATAATAAAAGTTCTATCATTCATGTTAAAGTGCATGAAATGAGATTGCAGGCATATGGGGATTTACTGGGTTGTAAGATTGATGAGTTTCTGATCACGTATTTGGGTGCACCCCTAAGTGTGAGACGAATCCCGGTGTCGTATTGGGATAAGTTGATTGGCAAATTCCATAATTGGTTATTTAGTTGGAAAGGTCATAGTTTGTCATACGCGGGTAGGGTGGTTCCGCTGAAGTTGATTTTATAATCTTTACAGATTTATTTGTTGTCGTTGAACAAAATGTAGTCTTCAGTAAATGATAAGCTTGTTCAACTAATGTGAAACTTTCTGTGGAGAGGAGATTCAGGCTCTAAGGGAATTTGTAGGGTGAGTTGGAATACCATAAGTTTACCGAAGGTGTGAACATGAGTAGTTCAGTTATAAAGAGAGCAATAAACCAGGAAAATTAAATACATCAGATGCAACAAAGCTAACATTGCGCCTCCAGTATTTAAAAATAAACCAATAGAGAAAAATACTTGATCCCAGGATATCCTTCAAGCCTACTGTTCCCTCAAAAACAAATTTATTCCACCGCTTCCATAAGACCCAGGCGATGGGAAACTACAAGGATGTACCAAAATCTCTATGAACCCTCGGTGTAAAATGAATATGCCACATCTGAATAAAATCATAGCCTGACCTAGGCATTGTTAAGGAGACACCAAAGAGACCAAACATATCTTTCCACAATCAATAGCTCTCCTTGCAATGGAATAATGCATGATCAACTGTTTCCTCCTCTGTGCAAAAGGGGCATAACCCATCCGTTACAGCCTGACAACCGTGATGAAAAAGAAATAACTTTATAGGTAGCCGACCATAGAACAGAAGCCAGCCAAAAAATTAAACTTTAGGTATTAGACACGCCCTCCAAATCATCATAAACTCAACATTTAGTTTGCTCCATTGAGGGGACCTATAATAAGCTGCACAAAATGACACAGCCGTATAGACACTATAAGCACCAGCGTCCCAAATAAACTGATCCACAGCCTACGAGAAATGAACATCTATCTGCTCTCCCCTTCTCATATCTCCACTAAAATTAGTAATCAACATTGATCTAGTTTGAAAAATCCAATAACACAATTAACTACAACAATCCTGACTCGATTGTCCCAAGTTTCTTTTCCACCGAGGTCTCGAATACAAATCAGCACCAAAAAGGTGATTACACCCCTGTAGAATTGAGCATGCTAAACTGTTATAGAGATGGTAAAGGTCAGGAAATAAAGAAGAAAGAGTTTGGTTAGCCGTCCAAGTATCTTGCCAAAAAGAACACTCTAACCCATTTTCGACCACCATACGCACATTGTAACAAAACACATCCCAAAATACCCTATCCTTGAAGTAGCAAGTAATAATACCCCACCAGATCGGAGATAAATTCCTATTATTCGCTCCTCCAATGCTACCCAACACGAGAAACCGTACAGTTTAACACATATTTCATACCACCAAGACCCTAAGTTTGAAGTCTTAATTTTCCAAACCCATTTCAGCAGGAGACTATAGTTGACAAGTTTCAAATTTCGAATGTATAAGCCCCCTAGATCTCTTGGCAAGGTTACATTTTTCCAACTCACCTTACAGATTCCCCCTAGATTCAAGTCACTCCTCCACGAAAAATTATGCATTAATTGCATAATCTTGTCATTAACGGACTTAGGTATTTTATTCACGGAAAGCAAATAAATAGGAAGAGAGGATTGGACCAATTTAATAAGAACAACTCGCCCACTATATGAAAGACAGTTACCCTTCCAACTAGCAAGCCGATTTTGGAATTTACCAACTAACACATTCCAATATAACACCAGAACCTTTTTTACGCTTAGTGGGGAACCCAAATACGTTATCGGGAAGTTTTCTATCTTACACCCTAAAATTTCCGCACAAGATTGCAAAAAAGACTCACTCATATGAATACCCATAATAGAGGCCTTATGATAATTAATGTGCAAACCAGAAATAAGTTCAAAGCAGCATAAAATGCAAATAAAGACAGGTAAAAGAGACTCATCTGTATGGAGAAAACATAATGTATCATCTGTAAACTAAAGGAGCAAAATATCCAAATCAAAACTGTCCAAATGAAACCCCAGAAGAAGGCCTTTTTGGACACTCGCATCAATCATCTTCTTCAATCCTTCAGTTTCTAGAACAAAGATAAAAGGTGAAATAGGATCTCCTTATTTGACACCCCTCCTAATTTGAATTGGTTCACTCGGTCTTCAATTAATAAGAATCGATGTTTCAGAATTATCCCTATAGCCTTTCATCCATCTAACCCATCGCTTATCAAAACCCATCCTCCCAAATACAACATCAATGTATGACCACGAGACACTATCGTAAGTCTTATGGAAATCCAACTTCAGCACTAAACAAGGCCACCTACCTCTGCACAATGTATGTATAACATCCGAAGCAATAAAAGAACACCCATGAATAGTATGCCCTCTTACAAAACTGAATTGGTTGTTCGAAATCAACTTCGAAAGCAAAGGCTGAAGCTGATTTGCAAGCACCTTTAGAAGAAGTTTATATAGCCTATGAATAAGCGCTATTGGTCTAAAATTGCTCATAGATGACGATCCAGGTACCTTCGGAATCAAAACCACAAGTGAGGCTTTAATTGACGTGGCAGGTGTGCGGATTCATGAAATTGATGGAATAATTCAAAAAAAATTAGATTTTAACTCTTCCTAAAACCTCTTATAAAAATAGAAGTTAAAACCATTAGGTCCCGAAGCTTTCCCTTTATTAATGGAACACATTACAGCCCAAATCTCCTCCTCTCTAAATGGCTCGATTAAACTTTGATTAGACTCATTCCCCACCAGACAAAAATTTAACCCCTCCAATGAAAAGGAAACCGTAGGCTTCTCAGAGTAAAGATCTGCATAGAAGTTTCAAATCACTGCGAATATCATGCCCGAATCACTCGGAAGTACTCTGTCAACCTCAAGCTGGCTAATTTTACTACCCCTTGCTCTAGCGGAAGCAATCCTGTGAAAGTAAGCGGTATTGTTGTCCCCTAGAATAGTCCATTATACTCTAGATTGCGGATGTCAAAGTTTTTATAAGCTTTGTCGATAGTCCGATAAGGTAGATCGTGCTATTTAAAGTTCATAATTAACTGTAACATCAATAGGTCTCGCGATATCTCCTGCAGTCAATTCTAAAACTTTCTTTTCTAACTCTGAAATTCTCCTCTAAGTCCTCCAAAGTTTATAGTATGCCATAGTCAGATGAAATTTCACAGACGCCTCAATTTAAAGTCTAAGTCAGTACCAACCCCTTCATCGCAAATCAGCCCCCATTTCTCCTTATTTCTCCGTCAGATTGAAACACAATAGGAAAGTGATCTAAAAGTGTAGTGTCAACCATGGATAAATTTAGGCTTGGCCACATATCAATAATGTCACAAGAAACCAAGACCCGATCTATCCTTGAAAAGGCTTACCTATTGGACCATGTGTAATCCCTCCTGTGTAAGGGTATATCACATAAGGAGCAATCATTAACAAATTCCCGAAATTGCACCGTAGAAGTCAATAATACCCCCGAACCACCTGATCTTTCTGAGCTATGAAGAATCTCATTGAAGTCCCCCCACACCATAATTCTCTCGTAATAAAGGATATGAGGATGCAATTCTAACCATAATTGATATCTTTCTAGCACTATTAATTGGCCCATACAAACACACCAAAACCATATCAACCTGACCTACAGACATATGGAGGTAGCACCACTTATCAGAAGAGTGAACAATATGTCTCTGAATAAGAACCGTGTTCCATGAGACCACCAATCCCCCCCCCCCGGATAATCCTTGAGCAGGAATGCAATGAGACAAAAAATCATTGTGACCCCAAAACTTTCTAATAACCAGATCCGACACCCCACCTACTTTGGTTTCTATTAACACAAAAATCTGTGAATTCCACTTCCTAATGCACGACCTAACTAAACACTATTTTGCACCATTATTCTATCCACCCCAGCAATTCCAACTCAAAAAATTTAACGACGTAATAAATTTAATCAACCCTAGAAATTGTACCACGAACCTCATCACTGCGACCTCAAAGTCTCCACAACCATCTCCTGCTGGTGTCCCTTAAATAGCTCAAGTTTCTCCCCAACCTGAAAGGTCAATAGCTCCTCGCTCTCACTCCTTTTGCCATTCAAAGTAATGTAGAGAATATTTTTCCTATTAGGAATATCCGGACCTGATGAGAATGAATTGGCACATTATAATTCCTATCCTTTCCCCAAACTTGGAGCCTCAGCCGAACATGATTTCGTAACCTAAGGTACACCAACCGAATGAACAGACTTATTACCGAAGTCCGTTCTTGTGAAACCTCTAGAAGAACCCGAAGCCATGGAAATACTATCATCCTCTTCCGCTTTACTTGAGATATCTGACTCTGATTCCTGACAATTTTGGCAACCCACACCTTGCCTAAGGTTAGTATGAATTACCACATCAGTACTCCCTATAGAAACAATCAAGGATCGACTAATTATTCCCAACGGTAATGAGACTAAACAAGATACCACGTCCAATCTATTCGGTCTCTCAAAATCGCAATCACATGTCACTAAATGACCAAATCTTAACTCTAAGTTCTTGATCAAGGTCTGGCAAATTATGGTTGGAGGAATACCCCTAAAATCAAGATAAAGAAGACATTCCGAGGGGCTAAATAAATTCGGCATATATTTCAAGTCATATTTGAAGTGGCTCATCACTTTTAAATCTCCCCCTACAAAGTCATTCAAAGCATTCACCGAGCTAAATGGCCACTATAACACAATCTCCCCTAGTTGGGGCAGCAAAATCGATCGCAAAACCATATTGATATAATAAATCAAAAGCATTTATGATATTGTCAATATTAATAAAATTCATTAGATAATATTAGGCTTTCCAATGGGCTGATTCAATAGTAGATTCAGATCGATTTTAGGAGTTATCAGGCTTGCTTGATTCATCATTCCTGTCCTTAGTTGATTCTCCATTCGAGGCCCCAGTCGAATCACGAATATTAGTGACTACATTCATATATGATCTGTCGTCCCTAGTTGACTCTTGAAAGGCAGGTTTTGGTTTGGGTGCAAGTTTCTTCACCTTATTCTGTATCAGCTCGGGGTATATCCTAGCAAACCTAGCCTTATATGCACGTAAACGTACAATCCCTATTGTAATAAGATTTAACCTATATAAAGCTTCCGACATAGGCATTGATCCATCAATGTTCAAGAATCCAAAATTCAAATTGCTAGCATTCCGTCATTTAGCCACATATGTCCAACCTATAACTCCATATTTCTAAAACACTCTTCTCATCGCAGCCGAATTATATGCATCAGGCAAATTTTAAAAGTAAATTTTATTTGAATTCGGGTTAGGAGGGGTGCGGCTAGGGTTAGGGTTTGAATTGCGGGAAGGGTAGGAGGTATGGGAAGGTTGCTTGAGGGATGGTTGATCGCCGGTGATTGGCGGTGGTAGGGAGGGTAAGAGGTGGCTGAGGGTCATCGGGGTTGATGGTGAGGGTAAGGGTAAGGGCGAGACATCGGCTAGGGTTTATTATGACTCAAACAAAGTTTAATTTTTCTAAAATTTTGCATACAATATTCATTTGAATAGTATATTACACATCATCGCCAGTGAATACCAATATAAATAAGAAAAGCCTAAATCCTTACCGATAGGTAGTGAAGCACTCCATACAGGCGTAAGATTACCTTTCTCCAATGTCGGTGGAGACTGTTGTTACCTCATTCCTCTTCAGGCACAATCATGGATGCAAGAATAAAGATTAACAATAAATCACAAAGACTTACCAAATGGGTGATCAGTCCAAACAGTGAGACAAAGTGATATTCTTACCATAAAACCCTTCAATTACCGAGATTGATAAATAGGTCGCCTTGCAAATTTTTGTATTCAATTGCGGTCCTCACACCATTTAAACTCAATCTTGACCATTAATTGGTCAAGCCATGAGGATTCTAACTAAACATGGCTGAATTTAAATGTGCAGAAATATAAAGAGACTTAAAATAAATCATGCTGAGAGTATAAAGATTGAAATTAAAATGGATAAATGAAACTGAAAGTGAAATTGTAATTAAACTTAGAAATGTTCAAAACAAAAACTGTAAATCAAAATGCTTAAGACTAAAGAACACAAAGACTAAAGCTAGACTAGAAAGACTGAATGATAGATTGGATCGAAATTGTATATCCCCTTCAAAATGGCCTGCTTTGGTATTTATAGCTGAGCGCTCCCCCTTCAAATTTCTAGAAATTTTTTGTCAAATCTGAATTTACAAAAGTGCCCCTTGCCACGTCAGCTTTATTAACGGCGTGAATGCAAAATCCCTAAATTGCTAACGTTTCAAACCACAAGGGTGTTTTTGCAAAAAAAAAACACATTGGTGTTTTCGAAAATGAGTGAAACCACAAGGGGGATTTTTGAAGTTAACCCTTTGTGCCTTCTATATATCCTCTACAACTCGCTATTTTCTCTCATTTATTAGTAACTGCATTGAACTGTTGGAGACTTGGTGCAGGGTTTCTGGGTAATTGGTATATTAAATAAGAATATTGAAAACTTGTGTAGTAGATGGAAGAGTAGTAAAAGAATTGAGTTCACATATTAGAGTACTAACAACGTAAGAGAATACCATTAAATGGAGGGCTTCTTGTCCTTACTATATCAATATCCAAGAAGGGTACGAAATACAATACAAAATATGAAGATGTTAGATTATCTATCTTTACTGATCAGTCATCACTGCATTTACCTAGAAGCTGCCTTGCTCTTATCCGTACCAGCAACTTGACAAGTTTTGGTATTTTAGTATAATTGGATCAACTAGTGACCAATGCAATTGTAATAGTTCATTGGATAAGTCAGGAGAGTGCAAAGAGCATGCTTGTTCGATATCTATCACGATTCTTAGCTTACGAGGGTCCGGGAGCTACTTTTAGCAACGCTTATGTTTAGTACCGTCTCGACCGCTTGAGATGACACAACCTTTAGTAACGCTTCTGTTTTGAATTGTTGCGACTGCTTGAATAGACATGACTTTTGCAATGCTTCTGTTTCAAACCATTGCCACTGCTCGAATGGACACATCTTCTCACAACGCTTCTCTTTTGAACTATTGCAACTGCTCGAATGGACACGACTTATAGCAACCCTTTCTCTTTGAACCGTTGCAACTGCTTGTTTCAAGCTTATAAAAACCTGGCACTGACAACGTTTTCTTAAATCTAGTTGCAATCTGGTTCACTTTTTTTTCTTAACAAAAAATCATTCTACTCTGATTTTATCCGATTGAAAAATTTGGGAGAACCACTAAATTAGTTTTAATCTGAAAGTTTTATCACGATTTCAGAGATTATACAAGTTATTTTCAGGAATTTCTCCAACAACAAGTGCCTGCATACAGTGCAAGGCTATACGTATTTGTTTCCTTACATAAGCTCCTCTTACTAGTGCTTGGAGTTTCACCAGGCCTCTAAGTGCTCGAAATGCCAGCCGTGCCTATTCACAGTACAGAAAACCAGAGAAAGATTCGTGATGTTCAAGAAAATGTACCAAATTTATACAGCAGTGGATAGATAATAAATATCATCACATACAAGATGGCCCCTGAAAGTGGCCTGGATTTTAACCACAGCTAATTTAGTGAGTTAAATCTTTAAGGATGTAGTTTCACTGATGAGCTCCTCATAACTTGTGTTTGCCTGAGCCTCATTTGTATCAGAGCAATCATTGGAGTGATGTTCGACGATGATGTTTCTCGTATGAGATGACCGGTGGAGTTTCCTACGGTTCGAGATGTTCTAATTCTAACCATTCATCAATATTTGAGTTTCTTCCGTGTTGTGTTTTTTTCTTTCCCTGAGAAGGATTTTTAATGTGTTGTTCCCAAAAATATAGGGAGGCACTAAAAGATGACATAGTAAAGCAGAGATGTGGGCAACATGTTGGGTTTGCTTGTAAATGGGTTGTCAGAAACTAAACGGGCTGGATGAAATTTCAACTTAAGTAGTTTTTGTTTGTGTTTGAAGCATTCCACTGCCTATCAATCTGCAGGAATTGTAAAAAATTTAAGTAAAAACTTTCACACAATATATAAGTAGGCCTAGGTATGGGCTGGTATAGGCTGGGCCTAATTAAAAATTTAATGCCCAAGTCCCGTCTTACTTATAAAAAAAGTCACCTTTATAAAATAATCAAATTTCAAATCTAATTTTCCGGAGTTTATCTACTTTAAATTACATTATCTCCTTAGTTATGTCCTCAAGGATTTCTAGAATTAGGAGCTCGGCTTTTTCCTACCCTATTTTATTCGTTGATCAGGAAGGAATTATTCGTAACAATAGGTAAGAAAGGTGTAGCGCTTAGGTCGGTTGGCTAAGCCACTAAGCTAAGGTATGAAAGGCAAGAGCCGTGGCCTACCAATTAATTTTTTAACAAAAATCAATATATAGTATATTAATTATTAGTTCAAACCGAGCGGGCTGAGCTTGGTTTTAATATTAAAGCTAAACTCATTTTATATTTTATCTGTCAACTTGTGTTTGGCATGGGTCGAATCTATTCTTTAATTAGTTTATCCAAACAGATAGGGATGAATTAGGGAGCATAATTTGTATTCCAAGGAATAAATGTTTCAACATAATATCCAATTCCCTCTTCTTTAAATATTATAAAAAATGGGTCCGGCTATTTTAACACAAGCCAAACTAACACAATTAACACAATTACCCATTTCTTTATTCAACCTAATTTTTATCACCCCTGTTTCACCGTGTTTTAACTCAAAATTAATCGATTAACCCCTAATTTCCAATCTGTCGTTCTGTGTTTCCCGTCCTTTTCTTTCTTTTTTTCAATTCCTGTTGCACCGTCCAGTTCGTCGTGATTTTATTCTCTTCACTTCGTCGATTTTCGTCTCTTCGCCGTTTTTTCCGCTGATCATCACTGCCGTTCAAAGTGTTATTTTGTTTTCAGGTCAGAATTTGTTATGCAACTTTCATCAGGTTTAGGGTTTTCAGCTTTTAATGCTTTTTGTAATTATTGTAAAATTATGTTTGGCTGTGATTTGGGGTGAAGGCAATAAGCAAAAATTGACTTTTGGGTAATCTGTATATTAGGATTTATATGAACATTATTTATTAATAAGAAAATTTGTAGATGTTGTGATATGCAAAGGAATTTTCTTACAGTAAGAGAACCAAAAATTTGTTATGAGAATCAAATTTTTCTACTATAGAAGGCTTGAGAACTTGAATCAAGGAATTTTGTATTTTTTGTTATCCGCAAATAAACAAATTTTGTTTTATCTGTTACCTATTGGATGCTAGCTGTTGGGGATTTAGGCTTCTTACTTTTTTTCAACTTTTGTTTGTTGGGTGTGTTGTCAGCTAGTTCTATTTTAGAGAGGTTTTTTTGTTCAATGTGTCTTTAGGGTTAAATTTGAGTACTCTTTCTTGACTTGTTATTGTTAGTCTTCTTTCATATAATCAATTGCCCTTGTATTTTCACTTACATGGTAGTTTCAAGAAAGACCCTTCTTCAATCCAAATATGTGTATTAGCTTAACATAGAAAGATAGATTTTCCATAGAAAAACAGATTTTGTTAATTTAATGCTGGCTTAATCTATTAACATGTAAAGACTATCACTAAAATGATCTATCTATTGGATTGGCTAATAATTTCAGAGTGGACTAGAAGAAGCATCAAATAATACCGTTCGATGTTCAGCTTGCAACAACACAGGGCATAACAAGCGTACCTGTCCACAAGCGAGAAATTTACCTTGATTGCATCAGTTATTTTTAGGTTACTATGTAAGATACATTCGATGGCTAAAATTTTTGACATTGTGCTTTGGTTTATTGTTAAATTCTATTTATACGTTAATTTCCATCAACTAAGTTCATGTTGATCTTTGCCAAATTTTTTGCATATTATGCTTGTTTCCATTTGTTTCTCGGCATTCCTGATTTCATACTTCACTTCTGTTGACTGTAATCGGTAATATTAATGTTAGCTGATTTTCTTTTGATGTAACAAGAAATCATATAAAGTTTTCATATAACAAAAATCATTATTCTTCTTGGTTAAGAGATAACAGAACCATTAGACAACAGAATATTCTGCATTTTGTAACGGGTTTCGAAGTTGCTGGAAATGTGCACAAACTTTGAACCTGTTGTTTTAAGCTACCTAAAAAAGACATCCCTAATATATAAACAATATTTTATTATATCATCATATACAAAAAGAATAAGTTCCCTGAAGTGTAACTGTTGAGTGGTGTCCTTTACATATGGGACTCACTGAAATAATTTTTTTAAAAAAAAAAGAAAAAGAAGAAAAATACAAAATTGAATTCGGTGGTGATTGGTGGCGCAATTAAAGGAATTGAAAGACAGTCATTTCACGCGTCTTTCAATTCCTATGAACAGAGAGGCATTCTGCCTCATTTTACAGACAGATTGAAAAAAACACAGATATAAGAATATAATCTGTGCATATAAACTTAGGAAAGGGGTTCCTAAGAGTTGGGTAAGAGAGAAAATAGTGAGGTTTTGGGAAATACTTGTGTGCCACTATTTTGTAATCTCTTGGTGTACCTACTATTATTTTGTAGTGGAGAATTATTCGGAGTTTGTCCCATGGTTTTTCCCTAATTCATTTGGGGTTTCCACATAAAAATCTTTGTGTCTTTTTATTCTGCTGCTATTATCTTTTTTCGTAATCTATTATTGGGCCTAACAAGTGGTACCAGAGCCGAAGGTTGTTTTATCAGTAAAATCCGTGGATATATTTTTCAAAAATAAATATACCACGACGACGAGAAAATTACGATAAATCCGGTGGCGCAATCCGTTCGAAAAACCGTGGCAGATACGCAATTTGAGTGAATAGTAAACTAGTAACTTAGTAAAATAGTATTCATATATAATACTATTTATATTCGGCCTTCTTTTAAGAATAGTATTATTTAAGTATACGTGAGGCATACTGTTACTATTCCAATATACAAGTATTATTTGGGTATACGGTACTATTCACATATACAGTCACTATTTATGTGAATAGTAAAATTCGTGAATAGTGAAATTTTGCCATTCTTAAATTTTCGACATGGCGATGACGGTGTAATGATCAAATTGACGGATACAAATTATTCAATGTGGAAATCCAGAATGGAGGACTACCCCAATTGCAAAGATTTGTATGACCCAATTGAGGGTGACGACGCAAAGCCGAAGGATATGAAAGATCAGCAGTGGATAAAGTTGAAGAAGCAGACATTGGGTACAGTACGCCAATGGATAGATGCTAGCCTGTACAACCACGTGAGGAACGAAATAGATCCCAAAGTTCTCTGGAAGAAGCTAGAGGATATGTACGAGGCTAAAAATGCTCAAGAAAAAGTGTTCATGATTCTCAAAGTCATGAACTTGAAACTGACAGAGGGACGATCAATCACACAACACCTGAACGACTTTGAATGATTCATAAGTGAGTTAGCAGTCACCGGTATGTCCTTGGATGATGAGATGTAAGCATGTCTTTTGATGGGAACTCTACCAAATAGCTGGGATACTCTTATTCTATCACTGAGTAACTTAGCTCCATATGGTGTGGTAACAATGTCTATGGTAAAGAATAGCCTACTTAATGAAGAACTTCATAGAAGAGACGTTGCAAGTACCAGTTCACAAGCCCTTGTCACGGAAAATAGGGGTCGAAGCAAGAGTAGAGGTCGTGGGAATGGAAAATCAAAAGATAGCCCCACGTCCCGGGAGAAGAGGTCATGTTACCACTATGGAAAGCAGGGCCATCTCAAAAGGAACTCCCATTTCTTTAAACAAGAGAATGCAAATCGAAGTCATGATAATGATAAAAATACGTCTGCTACAGTCACAAAAGAAGATGGAGAGGTGGCTTTAGTATCTCATGATGCAGATTATTGTCATATTGGAGATGTAGATTCTGAGTGGATTGTAGATTATGGTGCCTCATACCACTGTGTTCCAAAAAGGGAATACTTCTCAACATATAAAGCCAGTGATTTTGGTACTATTAGAATGGGAAATAATAGTGTCTCATAAATGGTGGGAATCAGTGATATCTGCGTGAAGACAAGTGTTGGATACACATTAACACTTAAAAATGTACGACACATTCCAGATCTTCGGTTGAACCTATTGTCTGTTAGTGTATTGGACAAGGTTATCACAATCATGCAGGCAATGGAAATTGGAAACTCACCAAAGGATCGTTGGTGGTGGCAAAAGGAAGATTGTGTTGCTCGCTATACAAAATGCACACAACAATATGTGCGGGTCAACTGAATACAGTTGGAGATGATGCTTCACCAAATTTGTGGCATAGGGGACTGGCACATGTTTGTGAGAAAGGGTTGAATATACTGGCTAAGAAGTCCCTCATCCCATTAGGCAAAGGAAAAATTAACCCGTGTGATCACTGTTTATTTGGGAAGCAACATCGAGTTTCATTTCAGAAAAGCTCTAGAAGGAGAAATATTAAGTTAGACTTGGTACACTTTGACGTTTATGGTCCCATGCATACAGAATCCATTGGAGGAAGAAGATACTTTCTTACCTTCATTGATGATTTTTCAAGGAAGAAATGCATTTATTTGCTGTGCACAAAGGATGAAGTATTCAAGCACTTTCAGCAATTCCATGCAATGGTGGAAAGGGAGACTGGAGTGCCATTGAAGTGTTTATGAACAGATAATGGTGGTGAGTATATCTCCAAGGAGTTCAAGGATTATTGTAGTCAACATGGTATCAGGCATGAAAAGACAGTTCCTGGTACACCTCAACACAATGCCGTTGCTGAACGAATGAATCATACCATCGTCGAAAGAGTTAGATCCATGCTCAAAATGGCTACCGTACCTAAGTCATTTTGGGGAGAAGCTATCAATACTACTGTCTATCTTATCAACCGACTACCTTCAGCACCTTTGGATTTTGATATTCCAGAGAGGGTCTGGACAAGTAGAAATATCTCATACTCTCACTTAAGGGTATTTGGCTGCAAGGCATTTATGCATGTTCCTAAAGAGCAAAGGCTAAAGCTTGATGATAAATCAGTTCCTTGCACTTTTATCGGTTATGGAGATAAAGAGTTCGGCTACAGATTATGGGATCCAGTGAAAAAGAAAATTGTACGGAGCCGAGATGTTGTATTTCATGAGAATGATATCATCGGTGAAAGATCTACAAAATGGCGGTGTTATCGATATAACACCAAAGAGCATTCTATTAAATGCTGCCACAGAAAGAAGAATGCATCAATCAGAACAAAATGGAGAAGAAGAGCCAGTTACGAGGGATCAAGATGCGATTGTAGATGAAGATACGAATGAAGAGGGTATTGAGTAGGGGGAGCCAAAGAACCCCATTCTACCAGACGAAGAACCTCAATTAAGGAGGTCAATCAGAGAATGCCAACCATCTACAAAATACTCCAGTTCTGATTATATTTTAATCACTGATAAGGGGGAGCCTGAAAGCTTCCAAGATGTGCAATCTTCTAAAGATAAAGATTGTTGGATGAAGGCCATGCCGGAGGAGATGAATTCTTTGAAGAAGAATGACACGTACGAGCTGGTGAAACTTCCTAAAGGGAAGAGAACACTCAAGAACAAATGGGTGTACAAGCTGAAGAAAGATGATGGAAACCTAATGAGATTCAAAGCTTGATTGGTTGTCAAAGGCTTTACTCAAAAGAAAGGTATCGACTTTGACGAAATTTTTAACCAGTTGTGAAAATGAGTTCCATTCGAGTTGTGCTAGGTCTTGTAGCCAGCTTGAACCTTGAGTTAGAACAGCTTGATGTAAAGACCGCGTTCTTGCATGGGGATTTAGAAGAAGAAATTTATATGGAACAACCAGAAGTTTTCAAGGTCAAGGGAAAGGAGGATATGGTGTGTCGCCTGAAGAAAAGTTTGTATGGGTTAAAACAAGCCCCGCGGCAATGGTATAAAAAGTTGATTCCTTCATGGTGAATCAAGGATACAAGAGGACAGAAGCTGATCCATGTGTATATGTCCAGAAATTCCATAATGGAAAATTTATCATTCTTCTCTTATATGTTGATGATATGCTAGTCATTAGGCCAGATGCGAAAATGATTAGTAAGTTGAAGTGTGATTTGTCTAAGGCATTTGACATGAAGGATTTGGGACCGGCAAGGCGAATTCTTGGAATGGAGATTATCCAAGATCGGAGGTCCAGCAGGCTATGGTTATCGCAAGAAAAATATATTGAATGGGTACTAGAAAGGTTAATATGAAGAATGCTAAACTAGTTAGCACTCCACTTGCCGCTCATTTCAAGTTGCGTAAGAAATCCTACCCTTCAACAGAGAAAAATAGATAAGATATGTCAAATGTTCCATATTCTTCAGCGGTCGGCAGTTTAATGTATGCAATGGTGTGTACAAGACCAGACATCACTAATGCAGTTGGCGTTGTGAGTAGATTTATGTCAAATCCCCAGAAGACACATTGGGAAGCAGTTAAATGGATCTTTAGATATCTGAGAGGAACTTCAAAGTTATGTTTAACCTTTGGAGGTGGAAAGCCAGCACTTGTTGGTTTCACAGATGCGGATATGGCTGGTGACCTTGATGAAAGAAAATCTACATCAGGTTACTTATTTACATTCTCAGGGGGAGCTATTTCATGGTAGTCACGGCTACAAAAGTGTGTTTCATTATCAACAACTGAAGCAGAGTACGTTGCAGCAACAGAAGCAGGAAAGGAAATGCTTTGGTTAAAGCGATTCTTTCAAGAATTGGGTGTGCAAGAAGAAGACTACATAGTTTATTGTGATAGTCAAAGTGCACTAGACCTGAGCAAGAATACTATGTATCGTGCGCGGACAAAACATATTGACGTAAGGTGTCATTGGGTTAGACTTGCCATTGAAGAAAAAGAGTTCAAGTTGCAGAAGATTCATACAAACAACAATGCTGCCGATATGCTGTCAAAGGTCGTTCCAAAAGAAAAGTTTGATCAGTGTGTCAAAGCAACCGGGATGGAGAGTCCCACAATGTAGTCGAGAGGGGGAGATTTGTTGAGTGGTGTCCCTTTACATGTGGGACCCACTGAAATAATTTTTTTAAAAAAGAAGAAAAATACAAAACCGAATTCGGTGGTGATTGGTGGCAATTAAAGGAATTGAAAGACAGCCATTTCACGTGTCTTTCAATTCCTATAAATAGAGAGGCATTCTGCCCCATTTTACAGACAGATTGAAAAAAACACAGATATAAGAATATAATCTGTGCATATAAACTTAGGAAAGGGGTTCCTAAGAGTTGGGCAATAGAGAAAATAGTGAGGTTTTGGGAAACACTTGTGTGCCACTATTTTGTAATCTCTTAGTGTACCTACTATTATTTTATAGTGGAGAATTATTCGGAGTTTGTCCCGTGGTTTTTCCTTAATTCATTTGGGGTTTCCACGTAAAAATCTTTGTGTCTTTTTATTCTGCTGCTATTATCTTTTCTCGTAATCTATTATTGGGCCTAACAGTAACCTATACTCAAATTATGTATGGAAAATATGTTTAGTAACCTTGGGATCACATTACATGAACATAATAAAATCACGAAGAACTGGAAGGTGAAACAGGAATTGAAAAAAAAGAAAGAAACGGAAGGGAAGAATAACAATAATTGTGAGTTAAAATAGGTTGAATAAAAATTAGGGTGAAACAAGGGTGATAAAAATTAGGTTGAATAAAAAAATAGGTAATTGTGTTAAAACAGTAATTTTGAGTTAAACACGGGTGATAAAAATTAGGTTGAATAAAAAAAATGGGTAATTGTGTTAATTGTGTTAGTTTGGCTTGTGTTAAAATAGCCGGACACAATTACAAATGTACAAGAGTTTTTTTTTAATAAAGGCTGAGCAAGGGAAAAACTGGCTCCATTTATTAAAAGGAAAAAAAAACAATAAAAAAGGGAAAAAAAAAAGAAAAAAGAGCATCCCTAGGATGTAACTAAAGCTAACTGCAAACTAGTGCAATAATATTGGACTACAAGTCCCAATCACAACATAGTGCGATCCTAATGATCTAAAGGCCCTAGCAAAAATAAACGGCCGGAAGAGGTTCCTCGTGATGTAACATAGTCAGTTCCGGCTAGAAGGCAGAGATGATAAGTCCGGATCGCAACGATGATGACAAGAACATCGTAATCAAAGCAAAGACATCTAACTGTCGACTCAGGTTTAAACCGAAATCCAAGCCGATAAGAAGGCAGCTGTCCAAGAAAGGAAAACTGCCCGATGAATTGCCATAGTCAGTTGAAATCCGCCGGTGAAAGCTCGGAGGAAGAGATGCGAAAGCGATCCCCATGATGAAAGCTGCCGGCCAAACCGCTGGTGAGAGAAGGCTAGAACAGTCGGAACTCCAAACAAACATCCGGAACAAAGCCGGTTAGAAGAAAACCAAAGGCGGCCAACAACCCCTGGACGAGACACTGGCCAAACAAACCCTCATCGCCCCCGATGAGAGGCTGCTATTGTGTGAAAGTCGGCCAGACGCCGGTGGGAAGTTAGGGCACTAAGCCGAACCATCAATCGTTGTCCTGTTGAACTCGAGAACGAGAACCTGGCCAAGCACCGGTGGAATAATTAGAGCGGCCAGACGTTACCTCCTAATTGCCGAACAGCAACCGGCCAATCACCAGCGGGAAGAAATCAGGGCGGCTAGGATTCAAGAGAGAACCCTAAACGCCAATCGCCTATCTCTCAAACAGAGTCTTCTCTGAATATGTGAAGATCTTTCCGTACAAGAGTTAAAAACTTAAAAATGGTGGACAAATCTCGGCACCCGTTGGCAATTTGGCATACATGGATTCAATTGTGTGTAGGAAATCCATTTTGGCATACATTAATTCAATTGTGTGTAGGAAATCCATTTTGTGTCCATGCTTCAAATCCATCGGCAACGTCAGTAAGGGCACTATAACCCTGCACCAACACCACAACCTTTTATATTTTTTTACTGCATTATAAATCATCTGAAAATACAAAATAATTGTGCATTTCAGAACACACATTCGGAGAAAAATGATAGATTAATTCAGAGATTAACTTTTAATTTAATCATGAAAGTGGTAATACGAGATTAAATAGTTCATATAAAATAAAAATTACAAGCCAATCTATCACTTCAATTGCATAAGATACCAACATTGATTCATTTTAATTAAAAATACTTACAGCAGAATAATGATCGGTAGCAGCCAGCAAATATCTTTTCCCACTCCTGCAAACCAGCAATTACAATTTCACATGACGTGAAGAATCAAATAAAATATCAAGTTTAGTTATTAATTTTTTCATTCGATTCCATTAACATTTGAAATCAAATAATGTCAAAATGAGCTGTGTCAAGATATATGGTTTTGCATTTTGATACATCTCTTGTCTTCCTTAAGATTTATCATTTTTATTTGATCTTAATACTAGTATTAAAATTCCTATAAAAAAATGCTAGTATTACAAATAATCAAACATTTTGTCAAGAATGAAACAAATAAAATAAGGATTCATGTACCACAATAATCTTATCACATTTTGAGAAACTTGAGGAAACTTCATCCAAAAATCTGGGGTTCTTTTTCATTTCTACATCAAGAATATTAACAGAAAATGTGAGAAGCATATATTATAGTTTAGTCCCTCCTTTAACTGGAATCAAATTTGTTTTGGAATGGGACTAAATGAAATAAATATACAATAAGAATAAAAAGGAACCAACCAGATCCAACGGGTAGTTTTCCTTCCTTGAACGGCTGCCTTGTTATCGGCTTGGATCTCGGTTTCGACCTGAGTCGACAGTTAGATATCTTTGCTTTGATTACGATGACCTTGTCATCATCGCTACCATCAGAAATTATCATCTCTGCCTTCTAGCCGGGACTGACTATGGTACATCACGGGGAACCTCTTCCCGCCGTTCATTTTGCTAGGGTTGTTAGATCATTAGGATCACACTATGTTGTGATTGGGACTTGTAGTCCATTATTATTGCACTAGTTTGCAATTAGCCTTACTTACATCCTAGGGATGTTCTTTTTTTCTTTTCTTTTTTTCTTTTTTGGTTGTTTTCTTTTCCTTTTAATAAATGGAGCCTGTTTTTGCTGTGCTCAGCATTTACATAAAAAAACCAACCAGATCCAACCATATGCATATATGGAATATTGATAGCCCCAATTGTATGTCCAGGGGCGGACCTACATGGCCACCAAAGGTGGCCCAGGCCCCCTGAAAATTGGAATATAAAAAATAATGTTAGTAATATGCTAATGAGTTTGTCTAGCTAAGATGGTTAAGTAACTGATTTCTTAGTAATAAGTGCAAGGATCAAAACCTTGCATCCTCATTTATTTTTCGGCCCCCCTTCAAAAGTAACCCTGGGTCCGCCCCTGTGTATGTCCTCTCTCGAATTCCTAATGTGTCCTATTTTATATATTGGAACCATAAATTCAACAAATTTCTGCGGTTATTAATTGCTATAATAATTGTATTTTACCTGACATCCAAATAGGAATGACCAGCTTGATGAAATTTTTTTTTGAATTACCCTAGAGAGGGAAAAGGTAGGTGAAAAATGTTTCCACCGCCATTAAAAACCCTCCCCAAGAAATTTTATTAACGAAAAGAAAATTACAAGAGTCGCAGAGAAAAAAATACAAGCACATTGAACTAATCGGTTTACAACCAAAAAATCAATACTGAAAACGGTACTGTGTGCGGGAAACATAGTCGTCTACAAATAAATCGGGAGATGAGGTCTGGATGTGAATGCCACCAATGATCTCCATGATGAACTCCATAGCGAGCAAGTTCATCAGCTGCCCAATTACCTTCTCTGTATATCCGTGTCGCAAACCAATTCATACCCTTAAGACGACGCAAAGCCTCTTCCCAATGAATCCGCCACTTCCAGGGAACCGCAACTGACTCGAATTTCAACAGATGAATGACATATGATGAATCTGATTCTAACCACAGATTAGTCCAACCAAAAATAGCAGCCTTTTCAACAGCCACAACCACTGCTAAAAGTTCCGACTCGAACGCATATGCGAGCTCAATCTGCCCTGTAAAAGCACCATGTGGGAAGCCCCTACAATTGCCAAAAAATTCTGCCATATCCTGCCAATCATAGAGCTCCCAAGGCTGAACCATCAACATTGACCTTCATAAAATTCGGTGGAGGGGGCAGCCAAGTAACTAGTGTAATTTGTTCCGCTCTCCCAGCCAAAATGCCAAAGCAAAGCTGTTTTAACACCCTAGAGTCGGATATGGCCTTCGTGCTACCAACCCTAAAAAATTCCACCTCTTCATGGATTTCTATAAAAATCTTAGACAATCGCCAAAACTGGATTTTTCCCTTCAAATCGCGCTAAATTTCTAGTACGCCACATCACCCAAAAGCAAGTAATGATAGTGACATTCCATATAGCGTATAATTGGCTACCACACCATTTGTCTAACGTATGTAGAATCAAATATTCTATATTCCCCCCATATAAACCGAATCCCCAAACAATTTTTCAATCGCTTTCCATAAAATCATAGAAAAAGAGCACGTCAAAAACAAATGAGTAAGTGTCTCACCACATTGCCCACATAATGAACACCTTGAGGCAGACACTATCCCTTTGGTTTGAAGAATCTCATCAGTTGGAATACGCCTATGCAAAATCCTCCAACATAAGGTGGAGCACGAGGGTGTTAGAAACGCCTTCCATATAAATTTGTACCACGGCACAACTTTAGAGGCGTTAGATAAGAGATGGTATGCACCTTTAGTTGTAAACCTCCCATCAATAGCCGGCTTCCAAACACATAAATCAGCCTCAGAATGGAGCATTTTCAATCTATTAATATCGGTTATAAGATTCTGATCCTGAACCTGACTCGGCAAATTCCAACCTTGATCACTAAGATAATCCGAGACTTGCCCTATAAGGTTAGGACGATCATGATCAGAAATATCATGACGAGAGATCAAATCTTCCCCAATCTAATCGTCAAACCAGAAACTGACGTTATTACCCGAACTAATGAGGCACCTAGAATTAGATCGAACAATCAGGAAAATATCCTTTAAAGATCCCAAAATAGAGGAAGAAAAAGGCAGCCGCTTAATTTCTCCCGGCTTATGAAGAAAAATTTGATTTTAGTAACCCAGACACGAACTCATTACCAAGCAAAATCTCCCAACTGAGCCTTCCGAGAAGAGCCTTATTGAGAGTTTGTAAGCTCTTAACTCCCAATCCGCCGTTCTACAAAGACTGACAACAAATACTCCAAGGAACTGTAACAAGCTTCCGATCCACCGTTGATCCTTTCCAAATGAAATTCCTAATTGCGCGTTCCATCTCCTTAAGTAAAGAAGTCGGCCATTTATAGATAGAAAACGAATGGATGAACAAGCCTTGAATCACCGAATTAACTAGACAGACCAGCCCAGCCATAGACAAAGAACTCCCTTTCCAACCCGCAAATTTACTCAGGATTTTATCAGCAATAATTTTTAACGTGCCCTCTTCTAGGAGTGCCTCAGAAAAGAGGAATCCCGAGATAAGAGAAAGGATTGTCCAGAACATGGACACCAAGCAAGGCAGACAAAGATCTCACACGATAAGAAACAACCCCTTTTCCGAAATAGACCGCAGTCTTCCCCAATTAACAACTTGCCCCGATAATAATGCATAATTATTAAACAACAATTTTAAAGCCATAAAATTTTTGGAAGTGGCAGCCCCAAAAATAACCACGTCGTCCGCATATAGAAGATGTGTGAGAAAAAAAGAGTTAGCAGTGTACCTGAAGGCCGAGAATGAACCTTCCTCAACAAGCCTAGAAATTGAGTGGCTCAGAAAGTCTTGAGCAAGGGAAAAAAGTAATGGTGATAATGGATCATCCTGTCTGACTCCTCTCGAACAAGCAAAGTATCAAGTCGGCTTACCATTTAACAGCAAAGAGATACGATAAGAGAAGAGAATTTCCGAAATCTAGTCCCTAAATTTCTTAATGAAGCCGAAAGAATCCAGAACACCCATAAGAAAACCCAGTCGAGAGTATCGAATGCCTTGCGGATGTCAACTTTCAAAGCCATATGACCCCCAAAAGATCATTTATCCAACTCATTAATCCCTTCGGAAGCCAAGGAAATACTATGGGTAATTCTTCTGCCTTTCACAAACCCAAATTGCTGCTTGGAAATAATCCTAGCCGCAATATCACCCAGCCTGGAAGCAATAAGCTGAGTAATAATTTTAAGAATAAAACTAAAACAAGCAATAGGTCTGAACTACTCAATAAGATCAGCATTTTCCACCTTAGGAATCAAAACCATAATACTATAATTGATTCCATTCGTAAGTTTCCATTTATCAAAAACCACCAAACACAACTACATACATCCGACGAAACCACGTCCCAAAAAGACTGATAAAACTTACTCGTGAAACCATCGGACCAGGAGCACTATCACCATTCATATTGAAGACAGTGTCCCAAATTTCCTCAATCGTAGGCCTAGTAGTAAGTCGCCTATTTTCCTCCTTTATCACTAAACTCGGGATAATCTATCCAATTCGGACCTTGTCACTCTAAACATTCCCGGAATCACCAAAAAGTTCTTTATCAAAGTCAATCACATGCGCAGAGATTTCCTCCAAATCCGTAGAGATATGAACATCAATTTTCAGAGCACTCAAACCTGAATTTGCCTTCTAAATATTAGCGTGGCGGTGAAAGAATTTAGAATTCTGATCACCAGCACGCAACTAGTCTTCTCCCGAAGAAAAATGTCTTCTTGATTTAAAACAGTGTCAAGATCCAAATGGAGCTGGAGTTCTCTAGCTACTAACTCATCAGAACAACCCTCCTCCTCAATATCGGCCTAGACTTGTTGTAAAGCCAGCTGACAGTCTGAGATGCGCTGATGAACATTGTGGAAAACTTCTCTGTTCCAAACCTTGTTTTCTGTCTAAGTAAACGAAGTTTTTGCTAAAAGAAAAACATAGGATTTATGCCACCAATATTCGGCCAAGCTTGTTTCACAAAATCATGAAATCCCGGATGAGTGAGCCATGTGCTCTAAAAATAGAAACGAGAGAAATTCACATTCCCCGAACAACAATCCACAAAAATAGGGTTATGATCAGAATGATGTCTAGCAACAGCTCGACAATGAACACTCCCCCAAGAATTGAGAAAATCCGAATTTACCATTGCACGATCAAAACGACACTGAATATTATAGGAACCTCTTCGACCATTAGTCTAAGTAAACTAAGAACCAATAGTAAGGAGATCCATAAGCTCAACCCTGTCCGAAAAAGAATTGAAATCCAAGGAAGAAGTGGCATTAGCAACTCCTCCATAGGTCCCCCTAACCACATTAAAATCCCCGATAACCATCCATGGCCCTTGCGGGGAACATCTAAAGATATCCTCCCAAAGCCTATGCCTCTCCCCTATACAATTGCTACCATAAACGAAGGAAAAGAGAAAAATTTTCCCTTGCAAAATCACATCCAAACTGACACACTGATCCCCTATGAATGAGATGCTAGTGATTAAATGGTTTCTAGCAGAAACCCATAATGATGGTAGAGAGCCATTATTCGTAAGAACCATACTGTATTCTGGAATTTCCCGATCACGACAAAAACCATCCCACGCAACCATAGGCTCCGCAAGACAAATAAGATCCGGTCCTAAAGATTTGCAAACATTAAATAAAAACTGTCTAGTAGAGGCGTTTGCAATACCTCTACAGTTCTAGTAAAAAACCTTCATTTACAAGTTCTTGGGGGATTTTGATGTCCCGTCGCTCTGGTAGTCTGTCCTTTCCCCCTATTATTAGCTCCAAGAGCTTTGGAACCTTTTTTACTAGCCTCCTACCACTGCTCTTGAGGAATAATCTGAGAATGAGATTTTTGAGTAGCCGAAATCCCCTTTGGACGGTGAATCCGAAACTAGCTCATTCTGCGAGTCAGAATCACCCCAAAATTTTGTTCCCTGTATAGCTACCTGACTCCTTGATGGAGTTGAACCCAAGTTTTTAGTACTTGAATCAGCACTTTTAGAATTAGAATTAGAGTCACTGACCTCACTCAAATGCCCATCCACATTCGCATTCAATTCCACAACAAGATTAACCACTGGTAAAGAGGATGAGTTAACCTAATTTTGATCTGGAGAAATAATAGGAACCTGTTATTCCTTTGAAACCTCACCAACCTCAGCCGAAGTATCCATAGAAACCTCAGCCTCCTTACTCGAACCCTGAGTTAAATCACTCTGTAATTGGACAACATCTTGAGCCTGCGTAGGCTTCTTTTCCAAGTCCTCCCTAATGCGTTGTTGAACTTGGATTAAAGGAACAGTATTACTAACAATCCTCTACTTCTCCGGATTAGTGACCATAACATTCTTTTCATTATTAACCTACTTAACCATATCTTTTCCAACATCCTGTTTATTATGACGATAGTCTCTCCAAGAATGACTAATTGAAGAGCATATTTTACAAAAGTCTGGCATATTTTCATACTGCACATCAATCCATACCTGCTTTCCTTCCTTCTCAACACCCAGCGTAGTGGGTAACATCATGGCCAAATCCACATCAATCAACACCCTAGCAAAGTGGTCGAAATCCCTCTTAAGAGTATTCTTATCAACTCTAGAAAAACCACAGATGCCTTTGGCAATACAAGCTAAAATAATGCATCCCAATATTCCCACGGCAAACCATGGAATCTAACCTAAACCAGAGCTTTAGTGGTCTTTTGATTGTCTAGATTAAAATCTTGTTGCCATGGTTGAACATGAAAAGTACCTGGTTTTAAACCTATGGTGCCTTTAATCAGAATTCTTTGTTTCAGCTCGTTAGAACCAAGAAGGACATGATAGTATCCTTTGCCTAATGAAATCAGTCTCCATGTCTCTTTCTAACCCCAAATCTTGGCAAGCGAATCTTTCAAATCGGATAACCTATAAGGCTTATCCCCTCTTTGGAGAATTAATCTACCAATAAGAGAGTTTGAACACACAGCAATTCTCTTTTCAAAAAGATTTTGAGAAATCTTGATCAAGGTATATCCTCCCTTGGTAGAAACTTCAGCTTCTACCGTAGCAGTAAAGATGGCCGAATCATCCTTCCCCTTTAGAATCTCTGCAAAACTAAGCTGACCAGAAGCGGCGGTTTTTGCAGAATTAGGGTTAGGGTTTTGGGCATGCGAGACCATAACAACCACTTTTAAGAAGCTATCCCAGCTAAACAATCCGGCAATGTTTTCGTCAAAGAAGTCCGGAGGTTTATGAACTTCCGATGAACCGGCAGCCATGGTGGCAGCTAGCGAGCGAAGCTAGAGAAGATGGAAGAAATCTAGCGAAGAAACCCTAGATGAGATTTACGATAAGGATAAAAAAAATATGCACTACTTATACCATATCTTGATGAAGTTGATGAGCATCTCTTCCACTTTTTTAATTAAAATTATCCAATGAGAGGAAAAAGGCAAGCGGAGGTTTTACACACCACTGCCGTTAAAAACGCTCCCCTAGGCTTGTATTATTAAAGGAAAGAAAAAATACAAAAATATAAAAGAAGTCAAACAACCATTACGACATAAAACAAATTACTATCTACGAAGGAGAAAACTTCTGTGGAGGTTTGCGCTCCCGTTTAGCAAGATCCTTGCGCTCTCATTTAGCAAGCTCCTTACGCTCTTGTCTAGCCTATTCTTTACCGACAGCCGATACCCTTTGTTTCCTTAGGAATACATCGTCTCCCTCATCCATCTCACACCAAAAACAATCATCACAAGAAGAGAACAAAAAATCTTGCCTAATAGGTGTCAACTGCTTGGCCTTGTTTTTCATTCTTGCCTCACTACTACATAACTTCACAACTGTAACACTAAATTGTAACAGCTGAGGCTAATGCAATGCCTAACTGTAAACACTTGAAGCTAATGTAATGCCTAATTGTAATGTTTGAAGCTAATGCAATGCTTTATTACAACGTCTGAGGCTAATGCAATGCCTCACAGTAACACCATTACATAATGCAATGCTGAAATTTGCTACTGTAACAATGAAAGATATTATGAGTTAAATATATTGAAAAGTTCAAATTAAAAATATTATATAATTAATTGATTTTTTTTAAGATTTCCCGCATAACATTTCAGCTCACTCCAAAAATTTCAACTCTCCCTCCTCTCCCTAATTCAATATCCCGCTCTAATATTTTCCATTCCCCTTTCTCTGTAATTCCCTTATTCCCTCTTTGAAAAATTCAAACCCTAACTCTCTCTCTCTAAATTCCTGTCTGAAATTTTGAAACCTAACTCTCACTGTCTTTTATCACTCTCTGAAGTGACTATCGTTATACCACCGGCGAAGTGATGGATTCGCCGAGCAGTGCGCCTCTGTTTTCTTCATAAGGTACAAAGTCTCTACCAAGTTCTGAATAATTATGTTACAAACGTAATGAATCTCTATTAAAGCTCACGTATCACCTCAATTGGATTCTCTTGACCTTATTTTTTCTAAGTCTCAAGTTGTTTAATAGTTCGTCTCATTAATTTGATATAAATGATAGTAGATAGTAGTAATTTATGTTTTGGGAGTTTTAATTTTTATTCCGTGTTTCTCTTTGTTTGGTTAAAAGATTATGGCATATGCAGACTAGGATATGCAATGAGATAGCTAGTAAGGGTTAAAATATTTTAAGAATATGTTTACTTAGATGTTCTGCTCTAAATGATGGACTCTGGTTATTGAGAAATTAAAGCTTTTATTGATTTTAAACTAGTTATTTTGGTTTAATGTTTAGATGAAGGGGACGAGAAACATACGGGTTGCAAAGAAGATACAAGAGATACCTGAATATGGAAGAAGGCGATTAGAAAATTTAAAGCGGAATTCAGAACGGTTGGAATCACTGGGATTAAGCTCTTTAGCAAATAAAAGTTTGTAAGATAGATGTCGGGATATGGAAAATTCTTGTGGTGAGGATGTACAATCTGATGCAAATGTGGAACAACAAGAAGAACAAGATGGAAATCAACAAAGACAACAAAAACAAGTTACGAAACGAAAATTGTAGCACCAAGATGGAAAGCAAAATCGACAACGACAACAAGGAACTGATAAAGAACCACCTATAAAGAAACATTGGCAGCAGCAACAAACATCTGAAAAGCAACAGAGACAGCAAGAACCTGGTATTTTTCAATAAAATAAATATATATAAGCTCATGTAGCATAGATATAATGTGTTATATAGCTAAAAGTATCTATTTGGATCTAATTTAAATATGAAGGATGGAATTATTGCAAGCCAGAGACCTTGTGGATATAAAATGATTGACATTAAACTTACAAAATAGACTGTTTAATAATCATTTTTCAAAGTCTTAAAAGAAAATGATGCTATCTTGCAATACTTCAACACTAGAAAAACTATTTTATTTTGGCGCTATTGTTTTCACAAGTGACATGTTGATTTTTGGCTCAAACTTTTCCTTGGAGTCTATGGACAGTGAGAGTCTGTTAGCAAATGAGGGATATAGTTGCTTTGGGTCTAAACAAGCAATATAGATAAGAGGAAACACTTATAGGATTTTGGCTTCAAAATAGTGGATGGTTTATTATATGGGAGTTAGAAATTGAAATTGAAGGATACTTCAGTAAAATCTCCTAGGGCTTTACAAAATGCTTAATTTTGACAGTTGCAAAAAGAAAAAAGAAAAAATTGATTTGGAAATTTAGATCAACAATAAGCAGTGTTATTGAACTTATTTCTTTTTGAAAAATATAAATGTTAAGCATTTGTAGGTCCGTGGGCTGGGCTTGGGTTTTACTTATTTGTGCAAGGCCCGGGAAGGGCCCGACATTTATCTTATAGAAGTTGGGTCGGGCTTGGGCTAGTAAATTTTGTGCTAGGACCGATTAGGCCTGGCCCGAACCCGGCCCATGCCCAGGTTTAGTGGCCTGTTAGTACATCAGCCACAGTGTTTGATTTCATGAATTTATATAAAGGGCGTTTTATTCTCATTCTAAAGAATGACGAAGTCTGAATGGATGTGTCGACCTTGCAAAATTTTAATTATTTTGTTTCACTAGGACTTTACCCCTTGTTACGTTATGTATGTGATGCTGTAACTTTGTTCAGATAACCTTATCTAGGAGTTCGAAAATATATATTAAACTAAAATCGAGGTGACAATGAGGCTAGTTTGTTAATTCGATTCCTTTTTTTTGCTTAATTGAATTTCTTCAATTGATAGTTTTCTAAGGTGATTATTTGTGTTTGAAAGTGTCTATATGCACATGCACATACCATATAGAACTACAGGACCATCATCAGTAGATCAATTTTCTTTCTTCCTCTCTTTTCTTGACTACTGGTTACAAAACCAAGATATTTTTTGTATTGTTTGCTGATTGTTTGTAGCCTTGCTACATGTTTGTATGTCGTTTGCAGTCCCACACCCTTCATATATATAACTATAAGTCTAAAAATGGCATTGGTAGATTAGGTTTTCCTTTCTTAAATACTTCAGCCGGGGTTTGAAAACTTAGATATAGTGATTGTGTTGGATTTTCACTTGAGATCTTATTGTAAATTCACTTACATGTGCTTATGTGCTTTTGGGACTGGCTTACATTTTCTATTTCTTTTCTTGTCGGTTCTTGTTTTCATTCAAATGTATTGAGCTTTTCTTGTCAATTTAGATTCAATTGGGGAGTTCTAAAGTTCTCGTTTCAGTTCAGAGGTCTTTACTAAGGCTCTGTTCTTTTCAACTTCTAAAAGCTGAACTGAACTGAAGTTGGCTGAACTGAACTGAACTAAACTAATCTGAACTTATTTCAGTGTAAATTTATAACTATGCATAGCTGCCTTGAACTATACCGAACTAAACTGAACTGCACTGAATTGTACTGTACTAAACTGAACTGAACTACATTGAATTGTAGTCCAAAAGAACAGGGCCTAAGTGAATAAGTTGATACTATTTTAGTTCTGAAAGGTTGAATCTTCTTTTTTTTTCATTTTACTCTGATCTATAAAGTTTATGGGTGAATGTTCTGAAATTGGATAAAGTTCTGAAATTTGTTGGCATCTTTTTCAGGTTTTCAGCATCTCCCTCAAAAAAAGTAAAAAATGAAAAGTTATTGCTCACCTGGAGCATTGTCTGCATATCGTGACCTACGAATGAAACAACGGGTATAAGTTGGACAACAACAGGAAATTAGCAATCTAATTGAAGAGGTACTTCCTACAAATGGTCAAACAGTTGAACAATTAGTAGATTTCTCAAATAATCAGGTAGAGGAGTCCCCTTCTCCATGCAATGCTGAATTAACAAAAAATGGTATGTTCATGTTCTTTGTCCATTATAAAAATTATAGACTTGAAATGTTAGTGTTTTTTAATCCTTTTATTTAAAGCTAACTTGTCATGATTCTTATATTTCTATTTTACGAGATTCCCGCCCGTCCAAAAAGCATCGTGGGCCAACAAAACTAGCCATGGTTCACGCATGAACAAGAGATGAACAAGAAATAGATATACTCAATGCACATGGTCAACCAGTTGGTCCAACAGCTGCTATTGTGAATCAATTCATGAAGTTTTTGGGGACCATTGCAAAAGATCCGATGTTAGTGCCTTTGAATTATTTTCAATGGCCTAATCTACCTACACATGATGATATGTGGGAATATGTCTTGGTATGTACTTGTACTAAATGGATTAGTTTGTACCATATAATAGGCTGGAACATACTAACCGTACGTTTTTCAGGAAAAGTATATAGTTCTCGAAGAAGGTAAAAAGTGGGTATTGAAAACTCTAAATGAAAGTTGGCGCGCATATAAAAGTAGAGTGAAGAAGATTCACTTCTCTGACTACGATACCAATGAAGAGAGATGGGAAAATTGGCCAACAAAAATACTAGAGCACCAATTTCGAGATTTGTTGAATCATTGGAACAATCCTAGCGTCGAGGTATTTACAATGATAGTTGTTTTTCTTAAATTAAATTGTCCACAACAATGTGCATCTACTGTTAGGTTGAAACTATTTTGAGCATGTCATCCTAATGATAGCTTATGCTCCATCATGTTTATATTTCATCTCTTCATCCCTGTGTTTAATATTTAGAAATCAGAATAAATTACATTAAAAGCCCCTGCCTTTGATTGTATTTTCATTTATTACCAATCAGAATATACACACGCACATACAATATCACTGAATCATCATAGTTTAGCACTTACTTAGGCATTTGTTGGTTTAACTAGTAGAATGCTCCTAAACCAGTATATTAACCTTGTTATTTTCTTTCTTTTCAGTTTTCAGCTTAACAAATCTTTGAATCCAACCAAACATTCTCTTCTTTTGCCATTCTTTGCTTTTGTCAGTATTATGAATTACAAAGTTAGATAGTCTTGAAAAATAAACACAGAGCATCCACCAAAGAAACTCAGATGAATTTTGTTTTCTTTTCTTCTTTTGAATAAAGTTGAGGCGAACAAATCCAACCAAGGGTTTTAAGTGGCATATTGAAGGAGAATATTATACTTGTATGTTGTATGCATAGCATGGTTGTGCATTCTAATGATTATATATTTTTTATTCTTGTATTTTCTTTTGAAAGACATTTTTTTTGTGTTGATAGGATTAATACATGTTTAAGGTTGATTTGGCAAACAAATAAAAGTTAACCAAATCGTAATCATTGTATAGGAAGAAAGCATGATGAATAAAATCAATCGTCAACATCATAATGATCCCCATACAATGGGTACAAAGCCATATGCTTTATTACGTCATCAATTGGTAATTGCCTTAATCTATGTTTCTTAGTTATTTCAGTAAATATTTCTAGTTAAATGAACCAATATTAACTACATATGAATAGCAACAAGACGATCCCAATAAGGAAGAACCCTCCCAGCATGTGGTATACAAAGCTTCTAGGAGGAGAGATCCAAATAAGACATACAAAACAGATGGTCGAACATCAAAGGATAATATTGCAAGATAATATCATTATATTTTTTTTACATTGCTCCTTATTCCATTTTGTGTGCTACCTAAAATATCATTTATGTTTAATAGGAGCGGATGGATGCTTTGAAGTCCCAACAAAATGACGAGAACAAATCAGATCCATACTATTGTTGGATCATAAACTTGATCCAAGTTAAAAAAACTCAAGAAACCCAAACCAAATAAAAATGAATCCAAGCCCACAAATCCAAATTGTAGTAAATTATTTAGATATTTTTAAGTATGTAGATTTTATTTTGTAGATGGAAAATGTATGATGTGTTAAAAAGTTGTGTTAGGTTTGATGAATGGTTAGAAAGTGTGAAATGTGGAGAGTTAGTTGGAATTTGTGGTAAGTAAGTGTGATATGTGGAAGGTTAGTTGAAAGTTGTGGTTAGTAATGTGTTAGTTGTAAAATGTGGTTAGTATTTTGTGGTTGTATTATTTAGGTGACTTGGCTAATTTATAAGCCTTGTATTAGGATACATATTCACCTATAAATAGGTGAGTGTTTAGTTGTTTATGCATCAACAAAAATAAGAACTTCTTTAGAGAGAAAAGAAGTAAAGAGTGAGTTGTAGTATTGTATTTTGAGTGTGAGTGTTCTTGTAATATTTTTGAGTTTAATAAAAGTTGTTCATTTGAGTGTTTTAATTCCAACAATTATGATGTGATAGAGAAATCAGACCATCATGGACGTGCACTCCTATATGTAAAATGTGTCTCCAACTCTTCATTGACAAAGAAAGGAAACTCATCAAGCTTCATATTGCCACAAGAATACCTACAACCCGTTCATGCCAATATCATGAACACTTGGTAAAAGCTAATCCTGCACTGGCAGGAGTTGATTTAGTCATTCCTCAACTTCCACAAAAACCTAATGCAAACTCTAAGCATGTTGAGAAAAGTGGTGGGCAATCATTAGTGCAAAGCCAAAAATTCTCAAATTAGGTACTACTTATTTATGATTCTCATATTCTATTTTATGTTTTTTGATGCTTTCCATACCTGAGATGCTTGCCTGACTTTAGTGCATTTAAATTTCAGTTTGTTTAATGTGTAAAATCAATTGATCTTTAGGCATATATTTTTTGTTCTTATTCTTACAATCCAATCGATTACCTTCTGCTAGTTTCTTGATGCAGAATGAAAAAGGAATGAAGTTGTTTCGGGTCATATGTGCTGTTCAGCTGGATGATTTGATTTGGACGATTCAGGAGTGTTTTTCGGGTGGAAACATGCCACTGAGAAGAACTCATGGTTATACCATGAGTCCGAAGCTATTTTTGTTAAATTCCGACTTTAAAGGCCTGAAATTTGGGATTTATCGTTTATTCCGAATTTTTGTTAATTTTTGTTATTTCTTTTATTTGGTAGTTTATTCTTATTATGATTTTATTAGATTTTGCCATTTTTTTTATTTTATTTCGTATTTTATTAGATAGGAAGTTTGGTTTATTTATAGTTTTAGTTATTTATGAGTTTTAATAGAATTATTATTTTGTTAGATAGGAATTTATATTTTTAGGAGTTTTATTAACATTTGAATACTTAGGGTATAAAAAGGCATGGATGTAACAAAATAATTCAGTTTTTGTTGATTAATAAAATTGGTTTCGGCTTTTGTTTCTAATTTTCTCTAAATCTAGAAGAATTTAGGGTTATTAGAAGACTCTTTTCTTCTCAATTTGGAAGAATTGTGAGGAATTGAGTGACTCCTCTTTTAATCTGGAAGAATTGTAAAGATTAGAGTTAGTTTCTAGTTTCTTGATCGCTTCCCGTTGCATCAGTTGGTATCCGAGCCAGAACATGATGTTCAGAAAAAAAAAATGATTCGAATTGTCGGTAGATCAAGATAGGTCGTTGAGAAATAATATTTTTCATTCCACTTTTATTATAAAGGAGAAAGTATGTAAGTTTATAATTCATCATGGTAGTTGTGAAAATATGATCTCTTCGGAGGCAATTCAAAAATTAAAACTACCAATAGAAAGATTTTAGAATTCAAAGCGTGTGATGGTGCCGATCTCAATGGGGTCTATATACAAAGATGAGATTTGGTGTGATGTTGTGGATATGGATATGTGTCATTTAATATTGGGTCGTCCATGACAATTTGATAGAGGAGTTCAACACAATGGAAAAGCTAACACTTACTCCTTTTTTATTTGGAGGTAAAAAAATTATATTGCTTCCAAAGAAAGAAGAGCTCATGTTCGACAATACTTTATTGACTGCAAAGAAGTTCAAAAAAGAGTGTGAAGAAGAGTTATAAGATTTTTCTTTACGCTCTTTGTTCAAGTGCGAAGGAAAATACTGTCCCTATTAAAGACCCAATTTTTAATGAAGAAGTTGCCGAAGAGATCAAATATGGTAAGGTTCGCCTAATATTTTCAAACTTGAAAAATCAGATAGTTCCTCTTATGATGAAAATTCGAGGACGAATTTATTTCAACCAGGGAAGAATGATGCAGAATGAAAAAGGAATGAAGCTGTTTCGGGCCATATGTGCTGTTCAGTTAGATGATCCGATTTGGACGATTCAGGAGTATTTTTCGGGTGGAAACATGCCACTGAGAAGAACTCATGGTTATACAATGAGTCCGATGCTATTTTTGTCAAATTCCGACTTTAAAGGCCTAAAATTTGGGATTTATTGTTTATTCCGAATTTATGTTAATTTTTGTTATTTCTTTTATTTGGTAGTTTATTCTTATTAGGATTTTATTAGAATTTGCCATCTTTTATTTTATTTCGTATTTTATTAGATAAGAAGTTTGGTTTATTTATAGTTTTAGTTATTTAGGAGTTTTAATAGAATTATTATTTTGTTAGATAGGAATTTATATTTTTAGGAGTTTTATTAGCATTTGAATACTTAGGGTATAAAAAGGCATGGATGTAACAAAATAATTCAGTTTTTGTTGATTAATAAAATTGGCTTCGGCTTTTGTTCCTGATTTTCTCTAAATCTAGAAGAATTTAGGGTTATTAGAAGACTCTTTTCTTCTCAATCTGGAAGAATTGTGAAGAATTGAGTGACTATTCTCTTTCAATCTGGAAGAATTGTAAAGATTAGAGTTGGTTCTCAGTTTCATGATCGCTTCCCGCTGCATCATTTCTTGTGTGATCAACTAGGATATGAATAATCTCTTATTCAGTCTCTATAGAACTTAAATTTTCATGTTTCTTTTCTCTAGAATAACATATGCACTCCAACTGGATGGATACTGAGAATATGCTCATTATAAAGAGTTGCAACTTAGTCGATAATTTTTGTGCTTAACTGAACTGCATTTCCTGTTTTGCAAGCCTTCATATCTAATTCACTTTACTTGACATTAATTACCTGATATTTGAACTTTGCCATGTTTCTTTCATGTCTGTTATTTCTGTTAATATTGTCTTCCTTTTTGTGACTGATTTGCACATGGAAGTTTCTGTTAGCAGTTTTAGTTGCTTGTCTCTTAGGTATCTCTAGGTTTTTAGCTTTTCATCTTTAGATATAGTGATACTACCAAGTCCTTGGTACTGGAATTCTATATTGCATTGTGATTTATTTAGAATAAAAGAATTTATGGGATGCCTAGATATATTAATGAGATTCAAAAGATGATTGAGCTTATAATGTACATTTTTTATCCTTGTTTATTATGCATCAAAATTGAAAATTTATCTTTCAAAAAGGAAATTATGATGACATTTTCATTAGGAAATGCTTTATCTAATACTTGAACTTAATTGTGCGTAGGACGATGATGATTCAGATGAACAAGCGAACCAACAATTGGAATGAAGCATGAAATGGGAAAAAAATTTAGTCATTTGGTGAATGTAATTTTGCTGTTTTGATGGAACTCCTTTCTTATCAAAGAAATATGTGGAGCTCCTTTTTTTTGAACAATTGATTATGTATTGAATTATTTCAATATATATAAATTTTGTTTACTGATATATGAGTTTTATTAATAAAATCGTTACTATATAATATTTGAACTATGATAATAATCATCTGAATTATTGTGGCAATGATACCATAATAATCACTGACAATGATATTTGAACTAAATGTTACCGTTACATTTGCTCAGTTCATTGTAATGGTCATGCGAATTCTCGTTACAATAGCTTTGGCTATTGTAATAGGCCATGGGAATAACCGTAACAAAAGCGGAACCTATTGTAATGGTTTACGAGAAATATAGTTGTAATAGCTCAAATTGATTTGATGCTCCAGACAAAAAAGGCACTGTTGCATTTGCTTTTACTATGGTTGCAATAGCGCTATTGTAACGGGTTAATAGAAGTATATAAAACCGTTGCATATGCTTTTACTACCGTTGCAATAGTGCTATTGTAACGGGTTAATAGAAGTATATAAAACTGTTGCATTACATACTGATTCCCTTTGGAATAGACCTAAAGTAATGGCAGCAAATGTAACGGTAGTGTTTTGACTATTGTAACAGTTAAATAACCTATTGTAACAATTCTCACATCTAATGCAACATGAAAGTAACGTTACATTTTTTCATTTATGTTGTAGTGCCTCTTCACGCTTCGCAGAGTCCCAAGACCTGGGGACACCTCTCTCAGGTTGTGAATAATCTGATCCAAAGTCCTCTTGCTCAACTTCATTCGAAGCATCATCACAAACGTTAGTAATATGGCCATCAATTGGCCTATGAATTTCAGATCCCTTGTCTGCCATAACTAAGTTAACTGCCTCCAAAGTATTAGTTAGATCATTATTAACCGTAACCATCAAGTTATTAGTAAGGGCATTCCCCAATTTAGAACCATGAGAATTAGCCAACTCTTGAACCGCATCAGAATTTCCCGTCTCCTTTTCAAACACCTCATGACCCTCAGCCTCAATTATTGCATTAGCCGCAGCCTCAATCGCCTCAGTAACCACTGCTTCAATCTCTACTCTGTCAACATTCGTATCAGGGGCAGCCCTAAATACCGTAGATTTATCTATCGGCCTAGGAGCAGTGGAGTTAGCTTTCCTACCAACAACTTTCTCCGGAAGTATCGGTTTTTAACCACTTTATCAGACTTAGCCATTGTATTTTGACGACACTCCTTCCATGAATGTCCTATGTTAGAACATATTTTGCGAAAATCCAGTATGTTCTCATATTCAACATCAAGCCACAATTGCTTACCTTCTTTCTCCACTCTAACTGTATAGATTAATGAGTTTGCCAAATCCACATCGCTTAGTACCCTTGCAAAGTGTCCAAAGTCTCCATCTAGAGTAGCCCTATCTACTCTAAAAAATTCCCTAAATCCTATAGCAATACAAGCAAGGATTGCAGCATCCCAGTACCCCCATGGTAAACCATGTAATCGGACCCACATAAGTGCTTTCGTTGTCTTCTGATCCTCAGTCCTAAAATCAAGCTGCCAAGGTTGAATTCTGAACATGTCAGGTTTCAAACCAATAGTTCTTTTCATCCAAATTTTCTACTTCATTGCCTGAGAAGCCTGAAAAATATGGTAGTACCCTTTGCCAAGCGATCTAAACCTCTATGCTTCTTTAATACCCTAGGTTGTTGTTAAAGAATCTTTCAAATTAGTAAGTCGATAGGGTTTCTCCCCTTTCTAAAGAATCAATCGGCCTATTAGAGAGTTGGCACACATCGCCACTCGTTTTTCAAGAAGTCCCTGCAGAATCTTAACTGATGTGAAGCCACCCTTGGTGGACACTTCGGTAGTAGCCATGGCTTCTGGAATATAAGAATCGTTTCCCCTAACAATATTTACAAAGCTTGGCTTCTATCCCTTTGAATTTTTTGGATTAGGGTTTTCTGATTCCTTCGATACAAGGGTTGTTGCTTTGATGAAACTTTCACGGCTAAAGAGCCCAGCTATGTTACCATTGAAAAAATTAGATGGTTTTGAGACACCAGAGTGGCCAACAGCCGTTGATCTGAAAAGATATGCGATTCCCAAAACCCTAGCAGAGCCTCTCTTACACTTTTTTTTTATTAAAGGTGGAGGCCGGAGAATCGGACTTGTTTTATTAAATAAAAGAAAAGAAACAAACAAACAACCATTAAGGAAGTAAAAAGGTACTATCAACTAAGGAGAAAACTTTAGCGGAGGTTTGCGCTCTTGATTTTTGAGCGAATTTTGACATCCTGCCCCTCTACTAGGCTGCCCCCTCCCTCTATTAGCTCCACCTCTCATTTTAGCACCTCTTTTACCACTCTAAGCCTGCCATGGTTCTTCATGGAAAATTGGTGTAGAAGCCGAAACTATCCTACATGCTAAAATCGAATCTTGTTCATCCTCAGAATCTGAATCACCCCAAAGTTTCTTTCCTTGATTAGCCAACTGACTTGCCGTATGAGTAGAATCATTGCTCCTAGATCTCGACTGCACATGCTTAAAACCTGAATCACTTGACTCACTAACACCACTTAATTGCTTGTCCATCTTGGTATCTTTGCCAGCCTAAACTTGCTCAGAACGTGCCTCTGTAATAGGTGGAATAGCAGAATCCACCTCAATCTAATTAGTCACAGCTGTAGTAACTGCAACAGTTTTATCCTGAATTGCCAAAACATGACCATGCTGCTTTCGGCTTTCCTCAAAGGCTTGTTTCGGAGCCTTGTCTTTTGTTAAATCCTCCTTAAGAATAAGAGGAACATTATTATCAGGAACATTAACTACTGCCACATTCTTCTCGACATTCACCTGCTTACCCACAACTTTTCCATCATCTTTCGGCTGCTTATTATGTTGACAATCTCTCCAAAAATGCCCTATAAAAGAGCAAATCTTATAGAAATCTGGTATATTTTCATGTTGCACATCAATCCAAAACTGTTTACCTTCCTTTTCAACCCCCAACGTAGTAGGTAAGGTGGTAGCGAGATCTAGATCTATTAGAACCATAGCATAATGTCCAAAATCCCATTCAATAGTATTCCTATCAACCCTCGAGAAACCTCCTATGCCCTTTGAGATATAGGCTAGAATCGTAGCATCTCAATACTCCCATAGTAAACAATGTAACCTGACCCAAACTAGGGATTTTGTTGTCTTTTGATCATTTGGATTAAAATCCGGTTGCCATGGCTTAACATGAAAAGTTCCAGGTTTCAAACATATGGTTCCCTTAATCAAGATTATTTGTTTTAGATCATTAGAACCAAGAAATATATGATAATATCCCTTACCTAACAAGATCAATCTCCATGCTTCTTTCAAGCCCCAAATCTTGGCAAGCATTTCTTTCAAATCTGTCAACCTGTAGAGCGCATCCCCCTTCTATAAAATAAGCCTTTCGATTTAAAGAATTTGAACACATAGCAATTGTTTTATCTAAAATTTCTTGTCAAATCTTGATAAATGTGTACCCCCTTTGGTCGAGATCTCAGCCGTAGCAGCAGCTGTATAAATCGATAAGTTATTGTTCCCCTTCATAATTGTTGCAAAACTAGGCTGTCCCTTAGGTTGGGCAATAACAATTGATTTTTGAAAATTAGGGTTCTCTACACCCCTTAAATCCTTCAACTGCAGTTGGCTGACCTTCGACAGTTTTCCTAAAATTAGGGTTAGGGTTTTGTTAATCCAAAGCCCTAATAGTAGTCTCATATAGCTTTCTCAGCTAAAAAGACTAGTAGTATTGCCCGATGGCAAGAGATTGGCTGAAGATCCAGCAACAATGGCGACATCTGATGATTGGAGTTTGGTGGCATAAGCTTGTTGTCGAGACAATGATTACTTGTCCTTCGATTTACAATAAAAGGAAAGACATGAATCATTCATGTCGTAGAAGAAACAAGAAACCGATCAAGATTGATTGGAAAAGGGAGAAGAATGATGAACTAGGGTTTCATCCCTTGAGTATCACCCATCAAATCAAACCGAGCCTCTCTTACACGTACTAATTTCACTCTTTTATTTTCTCTCCATTCACTCTTGTTGCTTGTGCTTTTACAACATCAAATCAAACTTCACTTACTAATAATAAAAAAATACTAAAGTGAAATCTCATCTTATAGTGTAAGTACAGTACATATGTTGCGCCCGAACGTGATACCTAGCAAATGCACTAGGGTCTAATATGTGTACAGTGGCAAGACAAGGTCGTATTCCACAAGGAGCATGTGTAGACAGCTTAGAGTTCTCCCTAGCAGACGGGCTAAGAGTTCTTTATATTTTGGAGGTAAGAGTACTTGTAATTAAAAAGGAAAAAATACATAAAGTAAAATTGCAAAATATAAAATGGAAATAACAATGATAAAAAGCACAAACAAGTCTACCAAGCATAACAATTTAGGATCACTCCAAGCATAATGCATCATTTACTCAAACAAGCTTGTAATTCCAAGGTATCTCGACCATGGTAGTCTAAGCATTCCCTTCGGCCATCTTAAACACTAAAGTTACTTAGCCTAAATCTCTTTTCAGACTCATTAGGCAAATAACAACGCATTAAGTTTAGTTAAGCATTTAGAAGGAATCTAAAACCCTCGGGATATGACCAATCTCCTTTCGGACTCATGCATTATATGTGTGCGATTGTGTTCCATTATTTTAGATCTCCTTTCGGTCTCCTTAACATAACTAAAAATGAGCTAGATCTTTGACTCATAAGGATTAACCATTCAAACACACATATAACAAAAGATATGAAATTAAGAGTACATTATAGTGCCTGGAGATCTCCTAAACTGTCTGCCAAAGGCAGACTTGCCTACTGGAGGACTACTCCCTCATATTAATGAAGAAAAAGCCAAATTCCATTAATAAGAAGGAAGAAAGTTTACTGAATATTAATGGTGGTTTTCACCCATCAAAATTGTTGAATTATTGACCAAGTCTGTTGATTTATTATTCTGTTTCATTTGTTTTGAATAATAATACTTAGTCAATTGTTATCTTTATTTTGTTTAGATCAGATTATATTTTCCTTTATTCTTGCTGATTAGTTTAGCTTTCTACTCCTATATAATGTAGTCATTTGTTTAATTAAGTAATAATGAGTTCTAAATAAACATCTCTTTTACCACTTCACAATGCAATTCCTTTTATATGCATTCTGTCTCTTAAATTTGTTCATATAAAACTCCAACAATTGGTATCGAGAGCTGTAATTGTTCTTATGGGACTTGATGGAAGGAGAATCAAGCACTCCACATCTTGTACCACCAATTTTTGATGGTGATAATTATCAAATATGGACTGTAAAGATGGAGGCTTACCTGCATGCTCTAGATCTCTAGGAAGCAGTAGAAGATGACTATGAGTTGGGTGATTTGCCTAACAATCCTACAGTAGCACAGATAAAATCCTACAAGGAGAGAAATACTAGGAAATCCAAGGCAAAGGCGTCCTATTTGCAGCAGTTTCCACTTCAATTTTTAATCGAATAATGAGTCTCAAATCAACAAATGCTATTTGGGAATCTTTAAAGAAGGAATACTCAGGAAATGAAAGGACTAAGAAGATACAAGTGCTCAATCTTATTCGTGAATTTGAATTGCAGAAAATGAAGGAATCTGAAACCATCAAGGAGTACTTTGATAAACTGCTCAAAATAGTAAACAAAATCAGATTACTCGGGACTGATTTCACCGATACTCGACTTGTAGAAAAGATACTAGTCACAATTCCTGAAAGGTATGAAGCATGTCTAATAGCCCTAGAAAATTCAAATGATCTATCAAAAATCACTCTATCAGAACTAGTGCATTCCTTTCAAGCCCAAGAGCAGAGAAGACTTATGAGAGAAGAAGGAACAGTTGAAGGAGCTTTGTTCACACAAGTTTCGAAAGGAAAGAGGAAAAATCTCAAATGTAGTCATTGCGGAAGGTATAATCATGAAGAAAGCGATTGTTGGCATAAAGGGAAACCTTTTTGCTCCAAGTGCAAAAGATTCAGTCATTTGTCGAAGACTTGTAGAACACAAGAAAATCAAGCAATGACAAATCAAGCAGAAACAATCGAAAAGGAAGAAGACTATCTCTTCTAGTTGATGAGAAGTGCATCAACATTGTTGAATAGTGAGAAAGGCATCATTCAAATTGGAGAGAAGGGCTCTAATAATCAAAGGTTGATGAGAAGGGCATCAACATTGTTGGATGGTGAGAAGGACATCATTCAAATTAGAGAGAAGGGCTCCAATAGTTTCAATCAAATTTGCAAAGAATTGGAAATCAACGGTCCTTGATCAAAGGAGGAGTGTTGAATTATTGACCAAGTTTGTTGATTTGTTATTCTATTTCATTTGTTTTGAATAATATTACTTAGTGAATTGTTATCTTTATTTTGTTTAGATCATATTATATTTTCCTTTATTCTTGCTGATTAGTTTAGCTTTCTACTCCTATATAATGTAGTCATTTGTGTTAATTAAGTAATAATGAGTTCTAAATAAACATCTCTTTTACCACTTCATAATGCAATTCCTTTTATATGCATTCTGCCTCTTAAATTTGTTCATGTAAAACTCCAACAAAAATCGTCACCCTTTATACAAATGGGGAAGATGAATAAATAGCCCCTAATTACAAAACGAGACAGAAAATATCTCCCAATAAAGTACTAACAAATACTACTAAATATCTAGATATTTTTCCCACAAAATACTAAATTAATCCCACTCGTACAAAAAGGCTTCTAGAAGGTGGCAGATTGGTAAATATGCAAAAAGGTCAAAATCCACTTTTCCACCCACTTTTCTATCACACGTCAAATCAATCACTCCAACTTGCACTTTACTTGATTGCCACTTTTTGGAGGGATTTTTCCCACTATTTTTCAGTCTTCTTCCTGAAATGGCAGAAGATCTCTTCTTTTCGACGAGATCTTGTAAATTATGGAGATCTCCAGCGAAGACTGCACTTTTTTTCCTCAATTTTCAGCAATAAGTCAGAAGTTCTCCTTCTTTTAGCAAAGACCTAAAACCTGTAGAGATCTTCATAAAAATTAATCTTTTCACACAAAATGTTAGATTAAAATGCATGATTTACTTAGCCAAATTTCCACATATCAACATACCAGAATGTTTGCTGCATCACACTAGTGCAAGGCAATACCAGTTGCTTCCTGTATTAATAATGATACAAAATAAACACAATTATATAGAAAAAGAGGATCCAAAATAAAATTTAAAAACCTCAGAATGAAATCAGAATGATGAATAGCTGCAGAAAATGATGAGCTTTCGTCTGTTCTTCCAACAATATTCACCCATTTTCTATAAGCTTCTGTTCTTTCCATGCTCACAAATTCGTTTTTTTACTTATTTTCCTTGATTACCAAGTTCTAATTTTTCAATTGCTCAAAAGTCAAAAGTATGTACGTGAGTATGCAACTTTACTTTGGAATATATTTCAGGATTATTATAGTAAAGATCCGGTAATTAATAGCCCCAGATTTTGAATGATTCTACAGCCACTATAAAATTGAGGCTATGGCTATTACGATGATTGAGGCTGCGGTTAATGAGGTGTTCGATTGCCCAAAAGATAGAGAAATACAGGTTGGGCAAAGCCCGTTAAAAAGGGAAAATAAGACCATCTCTTGGGCGGACGAATGTGAAGAAAGCGATGAAAATTCTGAAAATATTAATGCAGATGCACTTGTTCTACATAACCAGCCCAATCTGGTACTCCTCCAATGTAGCAAACAGAGAAAACAAGATTTGGAGGAGAGGAATAAAAATGCCGCAGTAGTTACAATAGAAAATGCTTTCCAAACCATGGATGGTCTTAATTTCGGTGGGATTAATTTGGAAGTATCTTTACAACATGATAAGGCTCTAGAAAAGCAAAATATGGCTGTTGATAGTGACTCCAATAGCATGGGTTCTCCTATTGATAGTGACTCCAATAGCACGAGTTCCAGTTGGAAACCATTTTCAGTCAAGAAAAAAAGGGCTAGTGATTGCTACTAGGGAGCAAGTTCAGCGTGGTTATAAGCTGGGATACTAATCTCCTTCATTTAGAGATCTTTCATTTTTATCTTTTTTCTTAAAACCCCCGGAGAAACATTGTGTGCCCTCGAAAGAAAAAAGGTTGGAGTGGGTGAAATTTTGGGGCAGACTTCCCAACTAGGTTGGCCCATTCGCTTGCTTACAAAACTCCCACCCTTCTTTTCTTTAAATAAATAAACTCCAACTCAAGATCTCAAGATGAGAACCTGACTAAGTCAGTTACAAGAGAGTAATACACTCAGACAGGTAAAAATATCAGAAATTAAAAAACCTAATTACCGCTTCCTACTCTTAAATACATGCCAACAATGATAAATGCTTGCAAATAAATGATCTTCCGTGTCAATAGTGCCTTCAAACACGAACGTATTCCTTCGTTTCCACATAGCCCATGCAATAAAAAACCATAACGCCGTTCCAAATTCCCCGGAGCAAAGTGGCTTCTCCATAACTGAACAAACTTATGGCCAGTCGAGGGAATAGTGACATGAATTTCAAATAGTCTAAAAGCATTCTGCCATACTAGATAGCTCCCATGACAATGGAGCACAACATGCTCAGCCCTCTCATCAATATCGCAAAAAAGGCATTTCCCATCAGAAGTAGCTCGGCATCGTCGGCTATATAGAAAAAATTTCATTGTTAATCGTCTATAAAAGAAAAGCCAACCAAAGAATTGAACCTTGGGTAAAAGGCACGTCTCCCATATTAACATGATGTCAGTTTCGGTCTTGGGCCAGGATGAAAAAAAGCCACGAGTAAAGGAAGATGCCGAAAATTGGTTCTGAACACCTAGCACACATACAAACTGATCAGTCCCATCTGCAAAAAACAATTGGCATGACAACCTTATACCGAGATCGACCTCCTCCTCAAGAAATAATGAAGGACAGCTTTGAGTAATCCAATTCTTGAGCTGAATGCACTATTCCTGACTTGCAAGCCGTAAGTTCCTCTTCCAAAAGGGTCTAAAAACCGCTGTCTCACCAAACATAAAGGAACAACCCTACAGTACCGTACAAAATTTACGATTATATATATGAAACAAGTCCGGGAATAAAGATGCTAGGGATTGGTTAGAAGTCCAATTATCTAGCAAAAATGTACATAAAGCACCATCTCCCACCTTAACTTTCAAGTTTGATGTAAAGAAATTCCACCGAACATTATTTTTAACACAACACAAAATAATACCACGCCAAATATGAGAGACTCGTCTATCTTCGGTTAAATCAACCGACGACCAAATAAGAAAATCATATCGATTCACGCAAATTTCAAACCATAAGGAACCCCGCCCCGATACCCTCAGTTTCCGCAACCACTTCGTAAGGAGGCTACAATTAACTAGCTTGAAGTCCCTAATGAACAATCCTCCTAGATGCTTTGGTAAAGAAATAGTCTCCCAGCTAACTTTACTGATTCCCCTAGATTTTGCATCACCCTACCATAGGAAATTTCTCATAAGTTGAACAATCTTATCATTAACTGAAGTGGGCATTTTATGGAGGGACAATAGTTAATGGGAAGCCAAGACAAAACAGACTTAATAAGAAAAACCCTCCCCGCATATGATAGACAACTCCCTTTCAACCTAGATAACCTATCTTGGAAATCAACAAGTTCCAGTACTACATAGGGATACGTTTCATACTAAGCGGTGTCCCAAAATAAGTAAACGGGAAACCCTCAACCTTACAACCCATTTTACCCGCACAAGACTGTAAAAATGTATCATTCACATGAATCCCCATAATGGAACTTTTATCGTAATTAATGCGCAAGCCAGAAATTAACTCAAAACAGCGCAAAATACGAACAAAAATAGGTAAAAGGGACTCATTTGGAGGTAGGAAGCCTAGCGTGTCATCAGCAAATTGAAGGAGGGACATGTCGACATCCGACCCATCCACAGCAGCCCCTTGCTAACACTAGCATCAAACATCTGCTTCAATCCTTCAATTGCTAACACAAAAATAAATGGTGAGATTGGATCTCCTTGTTTTTATTTATTGTTATCTTTTTTTCTTTTTTTTCTTTTCCTTTTAATAAATGAAGCCGGTTTTTTTTTACCGAGCTCAAGCTTTACTTAAAAAAAGTAATTTCCTTTTTAACATTGTTATTTACCTATATTTTTCCTGTTTCACGTTCTTATTTACAGAATGCATGTGAGTGTGTGCACCTTGTTCTTACATAATTAATTCAATATTATATCTGTAGTTCTTATTCATACAACCACTGAAACATGTACCACTTAAAAAATGCAAATTAAGTGCTCAAAATCATCATCTCTCGGTAGGATTTACAAGTCCATAAGAAGCACAACAATTGGTTCCTCAATTTGGAGAACATATATAGGAAATGGATTGATCCAACCATTCCAGTATATCCCCAAAATGGGGTTCCTCAAATATAGGGAACTCCATTTTGGGGAATGAATATTATATTATATATTTATTTTAGTTACTTTTTTTTTATTAGTTGATTAGTATAAAAATGATGTAAAGAAATAAATATAATAATAATAAAACATTATTATCTTATGAGAATCTAATATGGAGAATGAAAAATTGGGAAGATGGTTGAGGCAAAGACACTGTAGATCCTGCAAAATAGGGTTTGAGGAATGAAAAATGGGGAAAATGGTTATACTTGCTCTTATAATGCCTAAATTTTCAAAAACCGTAAAAGCTCACATTATGGAGGATGGGAATATCTCAAAATTAAGTATTGGTGAAGAATTCTAGAACAGATAAGAATTCCACTCAAAGTATAAATCTTGATCGAAGTCTTCAGATTGAGCATTCAATGAAGGCACATAGGCATTCTACTTGGTAAAATTTTAACGGTTCAAAAGAAATATTTCGCCAAGGAATTGTTCTAACTAGTATTCTCTAGTCTACAATGACTTGTACTTCAAGGTGGTTAAGGAATTACACTTCACAAGGCACTGCAAATTTATTGTTAAAGTTGGGCAAGTAGCCCCTGAAAGGTACCTTCAAAGGTGGACAATTGACTCGACTTGTAAATGACACATCGCTGTTATATATAGCTAATGACAATTTCTTAATTTTTATCAACTCGTGGATCGTGATATGCATATAAAATTCTACAATCCCACACATCAGCATTCTGTTGGCAGTCCATTTTGTGTCCAAGCAATATGTCCACCGGCAACATCTACGATACCAGTATAACCCTGCACAACATTATCTTGTTTCAGTATTTTCTTGTTATCTTTCTACAAATCTAAATGCTATCTGATAATAGTTCAAAAACTCGAGAGGTTCTTGCATTATTTTCGACATTAGAAATGGATATTTGAAATGCATTTGAAATGATCATATATAAATGCCATCTGAGTGTAGTTCAAAGGCTCAATCAGGAGCTTTAGGTACCAATTTTGACAACAAAAAATGAAATGGCGGTCCCGAGTAGTAACCTTCAATTTCGTACCCATGTAAATGTTGAAAAATATAATCAATTTTATTCCAAAAACAGATATATGACTAAGTGGGATGCCAAAGGTAGTTTTTTTTGTTGATATAGGTAGAAGGTTTCGATTAATGGGTTTAGAGTTGATCAAGAGCCATTTCAAAGACCCCTATTGCAATCAAAGCCTTTTGTGCATAGTAGTAATAGTAATTGAACTTTCAAATGAGATACTCACTTTCTTTAAGTAAAGGTTGAGCTCGGCAAAGAACCGACTCCATTTATTAAAAGGGAAAAGAAAAAGCTACATAAAAAAGAAAAACAAAAGAAAAGAAAAATAAAAACATCTATAGGATGTAACAAAGCTAATTGTAACCTAGTGGAATAATAATGAACCAAATATCCCAATCACAACAAAGTGAGAACCTAACGATCTAAAGATCCATAGTAGTGAACGGCGGGAAGAAGATTCCCGTGGTGCACCATAGTAAATCTCGTGAAGGCAGCGATGATGAATGAAGATGTTTGAATATGTTAAGTGAATATAAATCTGAGATCAAGCTTCTAATCAATAGGACGATGTACTTACAGCAGCTAAAACTTCAGTTGCAGCCTTCAGAGACCTTTTCCCAATCTGGCACCCTTGGAAAAACAAATTAATATATAACCATAAACAATTACAGCAACTACATATAGTACGGAGTCTAGAAGCTCAAATAAGAAATTGGATTCAGAATCAGGCCATACAACAAGTATTTCATCGGTTTTCTCAAACTGTGAAGCTAATTCCTCTAGAAATTTGGGGTTCCTTGCCATTCCTTTAACAAAGAAACGAAAATCCAAACAAGCAGAGTTAAGGTATTGAATACTAAATCAGATAATGAGCGCAACATTCATTGATTCAACAATTGAATTGCGCACTGTGTACTGCAAGATCTTGTTTAGGGATCAAAGTCACATTACATTAAATTCTGTACTGTGTAGTGTGCACTGCAGGCCTTTAATTTTAGAGCTTTCATAAAAAAACCAAACAAGCTGCTGATTTTGTATGCATACTCTTTTGACCTTTTGTAGAAGCTAAAGCTTCATCATCCAAATTAGATTAGAGTTCAAAATCAAATTAAACAGTTATTATAGGCGAAATTATGCAATAGAGTAGAATCCATTACCATAAACTGAAATCTCTTCATGAGTAGAAGAACAAGACAGGGTACAGGAGCCTGGTCCAACCCTATAAAGTTATGGAATGTTGACTGCCCCGACAGCATGTCCAGCTTTAAATTCCTCAGCAGTCCTACAATGTTACCACTATTCAGACAAATTTGAACATTTTAGACCAACAAAATCTAAGGAAAATCTCTGGAATGTAATGCAAACCTGACATCCAGAAACTGGTGACCAGAAAGAAGAAGCTCATGAGCTACAGTTACAGGCACAGAAGTCGGAACTCCATATCCTGAACCAGCCTTTGTGCTATAAAAAACGTTTGTCGAATTAGAAAACACAGCTCAAATATGAAGGGCACTAAGGCTCTGTTCTTTTCAACTTATTCAGAGAATACTGAATTGAACTGATAAGTACTTATTTCAGTGTAAATTTATATGCATGCAGTGCTGATAAGTACTGAACTGATAAGTACTTATTTCAGTGTAAATTTATTTTAACGCACTGATTTTAGGGGATTATTTGTCCATTATTTCAATGGGGCCAAAGATTCACCATTCTTTGGCTTTAGATTATGATGGACTAAAGTAAAATGATTCATTAGACTGTCTGAGCTTCTTTTTATTTTGATGTCACGGATAGCTGTTTGCAACTCCACTTCAGGGTCAATTGGAAACAACCTCTCTGTAATTACAGGGGTAAGGTTGCGTACACCCGACCCCCCCTTACCCCGTTTGTGCGGGAGCCATTGGGGTAATGCTGTTGTTATTGTTGTTGTTGTACTGATTTTAGGGGATTACATATAATCTAGGCTCATAATTCAATTCCATTTGAGTTCAATATCATATTATTTATATTCAATTACTTTTCAATCATATTTCAAGAAAAGAATTTGCATTGAGATAGATCCGAAAAAGATACATATCAATCTCAAACCCTTTCTATCGATTTAAAGGGATTTAAGAGGATTCCATTTAACTCACGTCCGCAGTTTGTCCCTATTTGAGCCCAACACCCTTTCATTCATACCAAATCAATTTTAAAGTCCTATTTAAACATAAAATGTTGCATTAGTTGGAATCCAAAATCAAGAGGAGTAGAAATTTCAAACCTTTAATGTTGATTTAAGGGGATTTTAGGGGATCTCATTTAATTTGGATTCACAATCCGTTTTTCTTCGAGCCCAATAAAGAAAAGATTATAAAAAATTAGTCACATTAAGTAGATTTCCATTAAATTAGGTACCGGATTCTATTGGGTTTGAGCCTGGTAGCCCAACTTTGTGAGGTCACTAATTTATGCAACATTATATTACAAGTCCATATAAGAAATTAACTGCATTCCAGCTCAATGTAAAAGAAATTTAACAACATTTAAGTCGAGTTAAGGAACATTAAGTTGATTTTCATTCAACATGGTGCCAAATTCTATTGAACTTGATCTCGATAGCCCATCTTTGTGAGATGTCTTGTTTATTTAAAATAGGGTAAATTTTAAAAAAGTGTCATATGGTTTCTGTCATTTTCAAAACGAGAATCATAGAATTTATTTTTTTCAAAAAGAGGATCATGGTTCAAAACGTTATCAAAAAGAGGAAAACTTTGGACGATGTCAAATTAGCAGGAGTGAAATCGGAAATTGCAATTTTGGTCAATATAAAAGGGCAAAAAACTCCAACAAATGAAACCCCTTTTTTATGAGACACGAACAATTTTCTCTTCATCGTTCTTCTTCGAAATCCATTCTCTTTTTCTTTAAAATCCAATCTCTTTTTGTTTCATTTTCACTTCTCTTTAATCGCTCTTGGAACCCTAACTTTGACAAACTCTTTTTATTTTGATTGTTTGAACCGAAAACCCTAATTATAATAATTATGAGTTTGTAAATGTCGAGTAGTTCAAAATCTTCCAGTTCAAACTCGCATATGTAGAGAAGAAGATGTGAATATGGGCTGATTTGTCCAATAATAACAGCTTGGATGGATCAAAACATAGGAAGGAGGTCTTTTGGTTGTGGAAGATACGGGGAATTAGGTGCTTGCAATTACTTTGACTAATATGATCTGCCGATGTGTCCAAGGGAGAGAAAGCTTGCACTTTAAATGTCAATGAAGTTGAAGAAATTTGAAGCCGAGTTAGGTGCAACTGTGAGAAAGGTAAAAAATTTGAAGTTGGAATTGAAAGCTGAAGTTGAAGTTAAAAGGCATTTGGGGGAAGAAATTGTGAAATTGAAGTCCAAATTAGAAGTGAAAAGGAAAGTTAAAATGCAATCCACTATTCCCAAAATGACGATTTTTGCTCTATTTGTGTTGATTATAGTGTGTTTTCAGTATTACAATAGATTCACTAAGAATGGGGAAAGTGATGGGAAAGTTTGCTTACCGTGAAGAATAAATGATTCCTTTTGTTGTCATTTAGGTTTATGCTAGTTAATTGAAAGGGAAAATGTGACTTTAGCTTAACATTTTGTTTCCAGTTTGTGTTTGGTTATTAGTTGCTTTAATGTTGTAATAGAATGCAAAATTGGTGTCATTTGGTTATAAATGAATGCTAAATTGGTGTCAATTGGTTTGTACTTTGGCATTTTTAACTTCATTTTGTTGTGAATGTAGTTCTCAAAGTTCAAGTTATGGTAGTTTTGGTTTGGTCTACACAAAATGAGTTAATTTTTCATAGAGGAAATAAAAAGAAGTAACAAATAATTTTGGAAAGAGGACATAAACTGAGTAATTGACAATAGATGATATAAAATGGCTAATATTGATAGAATGTCAGTAGCCAGACATTTACATCATTCACCTAATTGGCAAAATACAATAAGGCATTTACATCATTCACCTAATTGGCAAAATACAATAAGGAGCATAAGTTAAGTAGCCTAAACAAAATAGAATAGCAATGTTATAGCTACACTTGTAATCTAAAATAAGGCAATGTTAAGTAGCCTAAACAAAGTAGAATATGGAAATGTTATTGCCAAACACCTAAATGGCACTTTCTACATATCCAAAATAGTACAAAATACAAGCAGCAAAAGAAACTAGTTTATGGATTTGTGTTGGATGTTCCCCATTCTTGTTGCTCTAGATGGATTTCTATAGCCAGCTGGGGATAAGACAAAGTTTGTAGGACGGCGTAATTTCTTCGAAGTAGTAACAAGAATATCAGCTGCATAACTGGGTGGAGGTCTTGGAGGCCTAGCTGAAGGAAGTGGCAACCTTGAACTTGATGGAGCAGTTGTAGGAGGCGGCATCCTTGAACTTAATGGAGCAGTTGTATGAGGTGGCATCCTTGAGCCTGAAGTAGCAGCTGAAGGAGGTGGCATAGCTGGGCTTGGTGCAACCATAGGTGAGGAAGACCTTTGAAATGGCATGTTGCCCATTCTCCTACCCCTTGTTGATTTTGTATTTTTTGAGGTTGGGTTCATTGGTCTATTTGTGTTGACTGGTGGTGGGGCTGGTTAGGATGGAGTTGTGTTTCTTGGGATTGGTGGTGGGGTTGGTTAGGATGGAGGTGTGTTTCTTGCCACTGGTGGCATGGGGTGTTTATTTCCTGCAATCCAAATCAAAACAATATAACATCATATCAACATTATCAAATGAATTCCAGTATGCTATAAAAGACCTAGGAACAGCATGAACATAAACTACTTTGCAAGAACATCAACATGACACATACAATAACACATATCACTTAACCTATAACACATACTCCAATATTATCTCTTACTTCAAAATTAAGAAAAACACATATATAATTACATTTGGTTTACTTATACCTCATTTTCCAAATTAGGCCTGCCTCTTGATGATTCCCCAGTAACCTGCATTGAGAACGAAGTACGGATGTCAAAAGTTCATGTGAAATTGAATCAAATCAAACATTAGTATGTATATAATGTCTTACAAACTACATTCTTGATGCTTTTTTCTCTTCCTAGCCTGCCAACCAGTCTCCCCAGTGATGTTAGCTCTACATCCTCTTGCATTGTGACCCTTCTGTTTGCATTTCTCATAAGTCATATACCCACCTGCCCTTGAGCACTTATATGGATTCCTTGGCTCATCAGGAGCCCTTACTCTCTTCTTCCTAGGCCTCCCCGGTTGCTTTCTCACAACCCATAGATGTATGTCAGGGTATGAGGTACTTTCCCACTCTTCTTGAGAAGGCAGTGCATTGTACAAGTTTTTGTACACATTCAAGAAAGTAGCTTTGCTAAAGTATGGTTGCACATACTTTTCTAGCTCTTCTCTATTGGAATAAATTGCTGCATCAACATATTTGCATGGGAGCCCAACTAGCTGCCCCATACTGCATGTACAGGTCTGAGCGAAGAGGTCTAAATTCCTCTAGCTTGTTCCATATATGACCTCATACTTGTTATTACCTGCTGGAGTACAAAAAATTTCCTACTATCTACCTTCTTCTGCTCCAACGATTCTTGATAGTGAGGAGTGATGGGCCCCAAATATTTTAGCATTCCAACTAACATCACATACTAACTCTTCATGAACTTCTTCCTTATGTACTCAAACATGGACAGTATGGTCATGTCTCTGGCTTTGAGAATGTACTTGTTGTAACTCTCTAAAGTATTTTCTTGAACTGAATCACATTTGCTCCTCTATGAGAAATAACACCTTGCCCAGGTCTTAGGATCATGATCCATAACCCATCTGTAAGTATTCTTATCAAACTCTTCCAGTACCTTCATTCTCTTAAGGAACAACTTCTTAGCAACCCTCCATAACATTTTCTTATAATCCTCACACTTGTAAAGCTTCTTAAAATTTTTATGTATATGCTTCAGATAAAACCTATGCTCCATATTTGGCTCTAACTCATTTAGAGCCTCCACAAATCCCTAGTAACATATAAAGAATCATATTTCAACAAGACAAGTTCACAGATGCTAGGTCATTTATAAGGAATACCAAATTCCTAAAACAAAACTATTTCAGCAAGGTAAGTTCACATATGCCATATCATTTATAAGGAATACCAAATTTCTAAAATAAAACTATTTCAGCAAGATAAGTTAACATATGCAATAAAGTAAGAGTCTGATGCTCTCATAACCATATCAAGTTTGTAAAATCAACTTGGAACTTTGAAAAGGAGACATACCTTCTATTGGTCAGACATAAACACCCATCCTGTTTGTGATGCTCTCCCAACCACTTCTAAGATGCTTTAGACTCTGAATCCACGCACGCAATTGTAAGAGGGTATATATGGTCATTTCCATCCTTTACTACTGCACATAAAAGTTTTCCTCCCATGCTTGTGTTCAGATGGCAACCATCTAGGAAAACTACTGGCCTAATTCCAGCAAAGTACCTTAACTTTTGAGGTACAAACCTCACATACATGTATTGGAATATCAACTTCTCCCTTGGAATCCTTTAAATTGAACCTTCAACCATCTCTTCTACAATTTTCCTTTCCAATTCAGTCTTTATTTTAACCAAGCTTACTGGGTAGCTCTTCATTATAGTTTCTCCATAATCCCAAAGCCTATGATATTGTGCTTGTATTTCTCCCTCAACCAACTTAGCAGCTCTAGTTTTGGCCATGTAGCACATCATTGGGCAAATCACAGCACCCAATTCCCTATTCATCTGCTTTATTAATGCTTCTACTTCCATCTTTGGGTTGTTGTGAGCACGGGATTTTGTAGTCCCTCTCGCAAGACGATGATGACGTCTACCCAATTTTAATGCCTCATAATAAAAGTTCTCTTTAGAATTTTTATTACCAATATAATATTCCTTGCGAATTTTATACTTGGTAGAATCAAGTTCGGCGTGGCCGATAAGGCGTTTGGTAGGAGCTTGAACAGATGATTTACACCCAAATAAAAAAATACCCAATAAAATATCATTAAAATTCAAAACAATGCCTTTTGACCCACTTTTGACCATTTTTTACGACTTTTTAGGCTCCTGCGCCCCGTTGGCTATCGGCTTGCCGAAGGATGATGCCACTAGCAGCATCACCATATCACCGACAGCATCACCATGTTGCTGGCAGTATGGCCCAAAACGAGCCCCTCCACAGACAACCTTTTTGCCACTTTCAGTGGAATTAGTCAAAAAGGTCTCGAAAACCACCCCAATTTGCCTATAAAAACACACCTTAGGCTGAATTTAAAGGGGGGGATCTGAAATTAGGAAAGGAGGCTGAAGTTTGGAGAAAGAAAGATTGGAAATTTAATGTTAGAAGCAGAAAATAGATTTTAGTGAGATAAGAATTAGATAAGGCAGGAAAAAGGATTCTAATCCATTTTTCCTGGTTTTCTTCTTTGAACTCTCTGATTGTGAGCTTAAAATCAGTCGGTGTTTTCGTTAAAATCAACTTAATAGGAATTAAAGACTTAGAACTCTTAAATTTTACTACTAAATCATTGTTACAAGCTCCTTGGAGGTATTTCTTCTCGATCCACGAAGAAGTGGATTCACGACCCCGAGGTAAAAATCCCGAGTCTTATAGCTCTTAGGCATTAATATTACTGATTTGTACTGATTCTTGTTGATTTGTATTCATTTTTCAGTTTTCGATCATTTTTGACTGCTGCCCGCTGCTGCTACAAGAAATTGAGGTTGCCGGAGACATGTGATGTCGTTGGCGATATCACCCATGTCGCTAGAGACATCATTGATACCGCTGGTGGCATCACATTCCACAGAGACCTCACTTTCTTATGGGACCCTTTCTTTATGGTACCCAAAAAGCTATATAGCCTGCCTACATATTGATGTCATAAGTGACATCAGTGATGTCACCTGCGGCATCAGCCATGTCACCAGCGACATCAACCATGTCATCGGCGGCATCATCTATGTCTTCGATGGCATGACCTTCTGGACAACTGTTTTATTTCATTTATTTCCGACCTGGTTTGTTTTCCAAAGCTAGGATATATAGTGTAACGATGGAGGTCCAAAAAACCTTCTGAAAACAGACCCCACCCCATAACATGCTGCATTTTCACCAATAATCCGGTTAAAACAACGATCGAATCTAAAATTTGGTTATAAATGGAATTTCCCTACAAACGCCGTTCAAATCTCATTTTAGCCATCCAATCGTTCTTTATAATACTGTAAATAAAATAAGCTGTATCCACTCTAACTCAGGTCTTGTTAAGTTTGATATCTATACATGATCCGTGATATATTAGGCCTTCGGGTATTTTATTTATCGCATACAAAAAATGTATAGGAATTGGAAGCCTTGCAATAATATTATTTTCCACACTTATTTTTGGATGATTGTAATAATTTATTCATTGTTTCAATCGCTTGATAAACGCGAAAACAACACAATAATCAAAAACACAAATAAATGGGTAGGATTAAAATGGATTGAGAAAGAATGAAGTATCTTAACTCGGCCTAATGAAAAATAGATAACATCATCTGAACTCGGAATCTCTACTTAAGGTATAGTCCAACACTTGGTGGGAAAATCGTACCAAAAATTTCCCGATTGAGCTGAACCGGGTAGCGACTCTATTTTAAGTGTGGGATTTCGATCTCGTATCTTTTGAGCATTAAAATATGCAAAACCATTTTCCAATCACATCACTCGCATCCCCTATTATTTTAAAGAGGTCGGCCCATCGACCCGGCTTCATAGTCGCTGCGTAAAATGTCGTCCGCTCACAGTGGCGACTCTGCTGGGGAATATCTCTTTAAATTCGAACTTATCTTTTCATAAAGTTTAAAGGATTTTGATGATGTATTGAAATCATTGGCCAAATTAAAACTTCATTCTTTTTTTATAACGTTTTATCCTCATGCGAGTAGATAGTTCGGTAACTTTTAAGTGCCTTATTTTACTCGAGAAGCTCATGAAAGTATCACTCATGCCCTGTTGGAATTGAGGATGCTTAGTAGGTGGATCACTCATTTTAACCAATGCGTAAACTCCTACGATCACACCTATTTGGGTAGTGATTGAGTAACGTGGAATCAAGGTAAACAAGAACCTTCTACATCAACAACCCTATACCAAAGCCACGTTAGAAAAAAATCCTTAGCACTTCATTCCTTTAGGATTACCCAAAATAATAAAAATAATTGGGATGCACTTCTTTCGCCATTACCAACGAAGGAGCCAAACTCCATGCTTCCAAAGAGGCGTTACACGGGAGTTATAAGGTTGGAAGAGGGACAATTCGCATGCTATGTGCTCTGTGATCATGCACCCCCATGCATCGGCTTTAAGAGCCAAAAATGAATCAACTTACCCTTACCACTTCCACCCCTAGAAGAAGTTGAGTAACACATGTAGGACTTCTCTTGTGCCTCTGTTGCATCACCATATATCGCTATGTATGACATAAGATAGAAACATCCCATGTATGATGGAGGGATAAGCCATCATATCATCCCTAACCATATCTACGCACAGCCATACATATCACGCACCGCTTCCAAAAAAAAGCATGCATACCATCCATACCATTTACAACCCATTCATGGCCTGACCCACGGTTCGTGATCCTAAACAGGCTTCCTCTCAAATCCAGACCTTCACAACCAGCCATGTCTCTTCCTCACAATGACAACTATGCCTCGCCCAAAAAACAAACTAGTCTTCCCCCCGCCTCAGAAATCACCACCGCTATTATGCAGTTTCTGAACTCGGACATCATTCAGGAACTGATATAGGTATCCGTCAACAAAGCCTAGAAATTCACAACTTTGACTAGGTCATGCGATCTCCGGGCATGACACCCGATGGTAATACACTTTGGCAATCACCGCCACCCGCTTACCCCAGACAAAGGGAAAGAGTCCAATTCTTCCCTCATTCTTTGACATCTTGCCTCCAAAGTTGGTCACTCCATCACAGTTTAAGATCCCCGCTACCCCGACGCCTCCTCAGTGCGACCAGGTCATATAATATAAAGTTGAAGCCTTCTCGCATCAATTGGTGACAATAGGCTTTAATTAAAAAGAGGGAAGGGTCCAACCAGAGGGGAACCAGGTCTTTCAAAACATTGAGTCACTCACACCCCCACCTCAAATCGTGATGGACCAAGAGACCTCTCAGAAATTGGCACCAGCTGCCACTATTTAGCCAAACAATGGTCTTAAGTGTAGCACGAATCCATAGAAATAGCCGCTTAATGTAATCTTCACCAAATTAAGCGAAGCTGGCATTCTCAAACCCTTTCGCGAATACAATCCTCCCATAAGAGAAGAAGGAAAACGATTTTGCAGATATCACATGCTGTCAGGTCACCACACCAATCAATGTAAAACTTTGGTTCACACCATCCAACTTATGGTAAAGCATAAGTAGATTATCGACCCAGAAAGAGCATCCATCCCCTTACCAGAGTTAGGTGACCAGACATAGACGATTGATCCTGACTTTCCTAAACAAGGGAATGCGCTGCAAGATCTCATTAAGGCCATCTACTCCAATGGTAAGGGAAAGTCTCGCTCTAATAGCAAGGACGAAGAGTCAATCGATGAAGAAGCCAAGGAGGTTATGACCAACATGATCAAAGCCATGACAATCTTAGCAAAGAAGCATGATAAAAATGAAACAAAGAACCCGGTAATCAAGGCTATGAGGCAGTTCACTGAGGTCCTCACTGGGGAGCCAAGTCAAGTGAGAGGCACCTCGTCCAAGTACCAAGCATAATGAGACTCAGCTCGCCACCAAGGATGAAAAGCCTTGATTTGCAATTCTTAGAGTTAAACTTTTTAGGTGCTAAACTTTGAGCTCCACGAACAACTTCTATTTTCCTTACTTATGTCATGCCTCTTCAATTTGATCCATGCATTCATATGAGCATACGCACAATGCTTCCAGTATTCAAGATATTTTACTACATGAAAATAATTTGAGTATAAATGAAGGCTCTTATGTGGTAATCAAATCCAATAATTTAACTTCTGTCAAACACATATGAGATAATAAGGTGCTTAAAGACCGCGATAATGCTTTTGCTTGGTCCCCAGATCAATAGTCAGGTTGTTGAACACCACGGGTCTCTTCTAGAATTAACTCAGTAACCTCGCAACGGTACACCTTCAAGCTACCAAAGAAGTATCAACTGGTCCCCTGAAATGGAAAAGGCATACACCCACCAACAATTGATGAAGCCCAATGTCCATCAAATAAATATCGTAGCCGAATCTCAGACAAATGTCACCTCCAAGGAAAATGACCAAAATCACAGAGAAACACATCTTCACCCAACATAAAGTAACCCGCATCAAACCCCTCGACCAACAAAGGTTAGGGGGCAACCACTGCCTAGAGCATAAAGTATGAGGATAAGCACCTTCATCTAATGAGCTATAAAGATAAGCGCACAACTGAAGCTGCGATCAGCTCACTAAATAAACCAACAAAACAAGCTACCACTTCACCTATCAAAGGCACCAAGTAAAAGGCCCCCAAACCAAATATCACTTGATCAAAACCCTCCACCGTCGGTACAAGGGGCAAATTCAGGCCTAAACAAGAAGGCTGTATGAACCATAGACTGAAGGAGCAATCAGAATAGCAATCAAAATGGCAATCAAAATAATCAAATCAGGCCTAAATAAGAAGGGCTGTATGAACCACAGACTAAAGGAGCAATTCGAATGGCAATCAGAACGGTAATCAAACTAATCAAGAAGACTCTATGTAAGCACCAAAACTCCCACAAACTAAACTCCTTGGAATATGGACAACCAGAATCAAAACAAGGGTATTCGATGTAACTTTGAAGGTCAGAATGAATCGGATGATCCAGGCAAAAATTGAATGGATACTAAGGACCTTGGAGAATCTGCAAAGGCACAACTAAGCATACAACAGCAAATCAAATACCCAACACCATTGCCAAGAGTCATAGACCCGACACTGAAGCATCTGAGACCTTTCGATATCGATGCTAAGTTCAGATCAAGTTGAGAAGGCTGTCATGTGACCGAAGATTTTACTAAATAAGTGGGGCTATTAAAGTCATAAGCATAGGCAAGAGCGAGTTCATCGTTCTAGTCAGCCAGGACAGGCTTAAGCATTATCAGGTATAAACAAAAGAAATAAATCAGAAAAGTAGCACACCAAAAAATATATATAAAAATCGCCCACCTTTCGGTCTTCTACTGATCGTACAAAAATTAGGGTGACATCCGACGGTCGGTATCCTGCAAACTGGCAGCACAAAATTTAGGGGATAAGCCAATATCGCCCACTGAACTGAAAGCCTAAAAAGGGCAGTTTAGACAAAAATTAGGGCACGAGTGAAAAACAGTGAGAAGTTAACTTGAAAACCTGTAAAGGCTGGTTAACACCATGGGTTCCATTAATGGAAATGATTGCCAACATCTTGTACTCAAATTCGATTCACTCAATAAAAGTGTCTTTTGTATTAAAACCTTTGTGTTTGTGATTGTATGAATGTCTGGCAACCAAGTGATGGAAACATCGCAAGTAAGCTTAATCGAAGACCTTCGAGCTCATTAGTGTAAAAAAAATCCAGATAGACTAAAAACATATAGGTCTACGCAAAAGTCAGAATAAGTCTGCTAGGTTAGAAACCCAAAAGGGCAGTCCATGCAAATGTTATAGTCATGCTGGAGTCCAAATTTCTCCAGTTCCCTCCAATCTCCGTTCCCTAGGCTCCGCAGGAAGCCCCATAGCTGTTAAGTGTGGCTCACCGTAGCAGAATTTGAAGAAATGGCCGAATCTATGTTTCTGGGTAGTTGATATCGTCGGAGATATGGGTGATATCACCGGCGACATGGATTGTTTTGGGCGATATCAGTTGATGCCGCTAGCGATAGGGTATAGGTTGTTTTGAGGTGATGCACCTGGCGATATGAATCATGCCGCCAGCGATATGGAGTTAATTTTCTCGGCAACATCACAAACAATCTCAACACTTCAAACCTGTACAAAACCTATAAACAACCCTGAAATACATTTTCGAAAGCTGGTGCGAGTGCCAATCCATTTTTATTCAAAGTAAAAAAGCCCGAAGGTGCAAACCACTCAAATATCCCAAACATCTCGCCTACGAAACCAAAACCAAACAACACATTCAAATTATTCAAACCCCAATGTATCAAGGGTACAAGCCAAAATCCGAAATAAAAAAGCAAAATGAAAGTAAAAATCTAGGCATGCCCTCCACGGCCGGGCGGATGAGATGAAACATCCTCGGGACTTACTAGCCAATCACCAACCTCATCCTCATCTTCCTCCCTGCCTTCTATCATAGGCATGCTACTTGACTCCTCAGTCACTATGGGTGGGCGCCAATGGGCTGACATCTTCACTCCTTTGTGACTGGTGCTACCGGGGTGCACATGATTGAAGTTTTGTTTGCTCCTCCGCTCCTGAGTAGTAGCCTCCAGCTGACCCTCAAGGTCACTCATACGATGTTGGAGTTCTGTAGTCTCCTTCTTGTATCTTCCAGGCTACATCGGCGTCTAACAAGGAAAGGGCCAAGAAATCCTACAAACTAAGGAAAACAAGAATAATGCACTTCATTCATAGCATCCATACATGCATCTTCTCTTATTTTGGGGTGTGTCATAAATAGGGGATATACCTGAACAAGTAGCGATTGCCCAATAAGCATGTCCTGGAGAGCAAAATTGTTCTCTACAAGTTGTTCCACATGGCTCTATGCCACCAGAAAAATCTAAAAGGCAAATCATTAACCACCCGCATCCAAGGGTAAATAAGAAAGCAATTATCGAGCCTTACGTAAGTGGTGCTTTCTGGCATAAAGATTGAACCATGCCAGCTCGGGCCTATATTCCTGGGTTGGAACTTGCCTCACGAGTTCATCAGTAGGTACTAGGTCTCCATTGGGTTGACCAGCCAACCTTCTACAAAATTTATCCCCTCGGGTACACCATAATACCCCATCCCACTTTTGTTATCCCGACCTCTCTTCCTCGCAAGTTCCTGAAAAGACACACATCAGCAACATTCCTAAAACCAAATGATTGCAAATCATCCACATGAATGCAATCATAACTCAAAGGAGCACTGCCCCCCTTAGGACATCGGCACACTCCTGCCAGCTACATCCGCGCCTACCTTATCCTCCCCTTCAGGCCCGATCCCAACATTGCCTTCAATCTCCTCCTCTTCCTCCTCCTCGACATCCACAATACCATTGAGCTGTCTCTTCTCCTCCTCTAGCCTTGATCATTGTTGTACTTAATGGTATCATTCATATGGATGCAGGGGCATAAGGGGAGTAGGCACTGCTGGTGCTGCTCGTAGGAGCCCGGAACACTCAGAATGACTCGGCCATCCCCCTCAATATATTCGGCTTGGTCAGCCACATATGTAATCACCAAATAGGGCCACTATAAGCCCTTAGGAGGATCGATGGGTACTGGTCTATTGGTGACTGAGATAAACCTCCAGCCTCAAATGCGATCCCTAAAGTACCACTGCTGAGATAAAGGGCACTCCACGATAAATCGACTATCGTCCACCTCTCTCCTGACCCTCATGACTTCCAGCAGGTTCTCTACCCCATCAAATGGGTCTAGGACAAGCTACACCAATAACCAACCAAAACAACCAATGTATGTATAATATAAATTCATAAACACTCTTTGTTTACTAATGTCTCGTTCTAAATAAGGACTAAATCAAAGATCGTATACCGAGCTCAATCACATGCTCCTTAGGACCTCCTTATACTTGGTAGGATACATGGCCTCCCCGCTAATACCCCCGTACCAGCGGGCGAGAAAATGGGAACCAGGGGGCATAGTCTACTTGAACTCAACTGGTGGGATGATCTGATGCTCAAAAGCCCAGGCCTGCACAAGTAACAATTGGTCAACTTAAATAGTAAATGAGATGTGCATGATCAAGTAAAATGCTTCGAAGAATATATACCTGGAGTAGTAGATGGTAGAGGCAAAGGGCCTTCCCCTTCTTCTGAGCACCCGTATCTAGCCCGTGGTACATCTGTGCCAAGATGGCCCTCGACCAATTCTTCTTCCTGATGCCCGCCATATCCTCCACGGCGGATATCAACCCGTAGTTGATCTTGCTCCCCGAGATCAGAAAAAATATCACGGTGAACAAGAAAATCACAAAGGAGCGGACACAATTATCTCTCTCATCCTCAGGCACCATATCTGCCCTAGTCTAGTGTTGGTGCAACTCGCCATAAGATAGCCGCCTGTGATGGGCTTCAAACCGAACAGCTCCTTCACCTGCCTCACCACGGTCCTCTCAATGTGATATATGTCGATATAGGCATCGAAGTGAATGACCTCGTCCGTCCAAGGAAGCTTGATCATAGCTACGACGTCACAGGGCGTAATTGTCACTTCCCTAAATGAGAAGTGAAACGTGTGGGTGGTTTCAAACCACCTCTCTGTAAGGGCTTTCACGGCCGGATGGGAGATCTTGGGCATTAGCATTGGCATGATTTAGGCCAAGTCCCCGAAACCCGTCTGGTTAATGGCTAGTGCAAGCTCAGGGTCCTTTTCTAAAATATGGTGCCACCACTTGCTGATGGTGCCCATACCTCCAGTATAAGTTAGTTCGTGCGGCTACAAAATTAGAAACAAAATAGATAAGTCCCTAGAACCTGATGAAGGTTGTTGATATCGCTTCTGCTAGAAGCAATGTCATCGGCGACATCACTCGATACCGCTGGTGGTATAGATGATGTCGCCAATGACATCACTTTAAATAGAAGTGACATCACGCCTCCCTAGGCCTTTTGGCAAGGCCTAATGCTGCTGGTGACATCACTCATATCACCAGCGACATCACTACCTACGGGTAGAACCTGTTTTCCCCAAAAATCACACCCATTGTGCCAAAACCACAAAAAGTACAATCAATCAAACTATAAGCCTCAAAGCAGTAAAAATCGAACCTAAAGAATGCAACATCAGTTTGTAATCAATCTATTTCACGCTTATAACTCCTATCATGGCACGATTTCAAGCTTAAGGCCGAATCAAAACTCAACCCAAAAAGAAGAAATTCGGGTTTTGCAGGAATACTTGGACATAGTAGAGGCACTTTTCCTTCTCTGACATCAGGTTTGTGATGGGGGAATTGATCCCGTACCCATACATCTTAGCTGTCTCCTTCAAGCCATAAGCAACAGGAACCTAGAGGATTTTCAGCCCCTCGTTGGAGGAATTAGGCAGGTTCTCCCTAGCCTTTGCAATTCTCTTCATGATTGGAATAGGGAAGAAAGCAAGAGGTTTGGAAAAGAATGGAGCAAAGGGGGTATGATTTATGTATGTGCAGAATGAGGAAGAGAAAGGAGTTTTACTTCCTTTTAAACTATGGCACAGGATTCAAGGAGTTTTAATTTATCTGAAACTACCCATTCATGCCGCCAGCGGTATCACTCCATACCGCCAGTGCCATCACCCTCTTCAATTTGAATTTTGAAATTGTTTGACCAGTCAAAGCTGCCATGTAGCACTCATGCCGTCGGTGGCATCATTTTATACCGCCAGCAACATCGGTCATGTCGCCAGTGACATCACCTCCTTCAAATTGAATTTTGAATTTGTTTGACCAATGAAACTTGCCACGTGGCACTCATGCCACTGGTGGCATCATTCAATACTGCCAGTGACATAAGTCATGTCGCCGACGACATCATATCTCTCCATGCCTTTTTTAGCTGTACTCGGTGAAATCCTGACTTGGAAACTCGCTATACTCATCCTGTATGCTACCCAGAGATTTTGGTATGACCTGCTACATATCAATATTCGGGTTCATCACTAGAACACCAACTAAAGGTCCCTGATACAGTCTCTGCACGTATCACCCTTTGAGTTCACCCTAGAATGCCAATTGAAGGTCCCTGATATAGTCTCTGCACGTATCACCCTTTGGGTTCACCTCAGAAAGCCAACTGAAGGTCCCTGATATATAGTCTCTGCATGTATCACCCTTCAGGTTCACCCCAGAATACCAATTGAAGGTCCCTGATACAGTCTCTGTACGTATCACCCTTTGGGTTCATCTCTAGAATGCTAACTGAAGGTCCCTGATACAATCTCTGTACTTATCACCCTTTAGGTTCACCCCTGAATGCAATAGAAGGTCCCTAGTATAGTCTCTGCATGTATCACCCTTCGGTTTCACCCCAGAATACCAACTGAAGGTCCCTGATACAATCTATGTATGTATCACCCATTGGGTTCTTCTCTAGAATGCCAACTGAAGGTCCCTGATACAGTCTCTGTACATATCACCCTTTTGGTTCACCCCTGAACGCCAACTGAAGGTCCCTGGTATAGTCTCTGCATGTATCACCCTTCGGGTTCACCCCAGAATACTAAGTGAAGGTTCCTGATATAGTCTCTATACGTATCACCCTTTGGGTTCATCCTCAGAACGCCAACTGAAGCTCTCAGCATGACCCTCTACATGTCGCCTTTGGGTTCACCCCTCCAAAATTATAGCATGACCCATGACTACACTCTACACTCCATAAAGCATAAGCCCAACCAAAGTACAATCACCCTACAAAACTCAAGTCTGACCAAGGGACAATCTCTCCGCAAAGCATAAGTCCGACCAAGGGGCAACCACTCTGCAAAGCATAAGACCAACCAAGGAACAATCTCTCCATAAAGCGCAAGTCCGACCAAGGGACAATCTATCCACAAAATACATGTCCGACCAAAGGAAAATCACTCTACAAAGCATAAGCCTGACCAAAGGGCAACCACTCCACAAAATGCAATTCCGACCAAAGGACAATCTCTCTACAAAGCACAAGCCCGACCGAGGGGCAATCTCTCCACAAAGTGCAAGTCCGACCGAGGGACAACCACTCTATAAAGCATAAGCCCGACCAAGGGGTAATCACTCTACAAAGCATAAGTTTGACCAAAGCACAATCTCTCCACAAAGCATAAGCCCGACTAAGGGGCAACCACTCTATAAAGTGCAAGTCCGACCAAGGGACAACCACTCTACAAAGCATAAGCCCGACTAAGGGGCAACCACTCCACTAAGCACAAGCCCGACCAAGGGGCAATCACTCCATAAAGCATAAGCCCGACTAAGGAGCAATCTCTCCGTAAAGCACAAGTCCGACCAAAGGACAATCACTCCATAAAGTACAAGTCCGACTAAAGGACGATCTCTCCACAAAGCATAAGTCCGACCAAGGGACAGCCACTCCACAAAGCTCAAGTCCGACCAATGGACAATCTCTTCACAAAGCACAAGTCCGACCAAAGGATGATCACTCCACAAAGCATAAGTTCGACCAAGGGATAATGATGCAGCAGAATATCAATAAATTTGGTTTATAATCAAAAATTGAAGAAATCGCAAAATCAACAACGATTGACTCTTCACAAAACACTTAGAAATCGCAAAAACTAAGAGAAATTGCAAAAGTTGTAATCTGAATTCTGATGATGGCAAAAACTACCAATTAAAGGTGTTAAGCTTATTTATAGTCTAGGGCAGCTATGTGCAAAATGGCAAAACAAAAAAATTAAGCACACAAAGTTTTAAGAAAATGCAATTTAGTCCCTAAAACTAAAAAACATAAAATTGAGGGCCCAAACGACATTATTTGGCCAAAAAATGATGTAGCTCACTGCATAGTACTGAAAATTATTCACGGGACCGATTCTGATGAAAATAAGGCAAGAATTCACCCAAATCCAAAACTTGAAAATTCACCCATATTGACGATCAACCTTCTCCAAGTAGGTTAATGCCCTCTCAACTACATCATTCTCTTTGGGGTGGACAGAATTCTCCCTCGAATTGTCATCATCAAAAGAATCCCCAGAGTACGGCACAAGATGCTTAACATTGAACACGTCAGAAGTACGAATATGACTAGCAGTTTCAAATGATAGGCATTAGGATTGATTTTCTCAATAATCTCCACCAGACCGATCTTCTTTGCAGATAGTTTGTTATAATCCCCCACCAAGAACCGATCTTTAGTAACAATAGCCCAAACAAAATCCCCTACTTCAAATTCCACATGCCGACATTTCTTATCAACAGTTTCCTTATACTTGGCATTGGAACGCTGCAAGTTCTCTCACACAGCATCATGAACACCTTTCAAACTCTCCACAAAGGACTCCGTGGTGCCGTTTTGACAACCCTTGGTTGGAAGGAGTAAGAGATCCAAGGGACCATGAGGTAATGCTGAATAGATAATTATGAAAGGAATATAATCGGTGCTGCGGTTCACCATATGGTTGTGCACAAATTCAGCCTGACTTAACTTCAAATCCCAACTCTTCAAATTTCCACCGACTAAACTACGAAGCAGGTTTCCTAACAAATAGTTGACTACCTCCATTTGCCCGTCTATTTGTGGGTGATATGCACTACTAAAGTTCAGCCGAGTGTTTACCATGTTCTATAATGCGTGCCAAAAGTGACTAAGAAAACGCGTGTCTTGATCTGACACAATAGATTTTGGCAAACCATGAAGTTTGTAAACCACCCAAAAATACAACTGTCCAACCTTAACAACATCTGTTATCTCCTTTCATGGGATAAAATGCACCATCATAGAAAAACGGTCTACAACCATAAAAATTGAATCATTTCCCCATTATGTACGAGGTAACCCAAGAACAAAATCCATACTGACATTCTCCCAAGGGCTTGAAGGAACCAGAAGTGGCATGTACAAGCCTACGTTAGTAGCTGCTCCTTTGGACACTTGGCAAATTCGACAACGTTGTACGAATCTATCAACCTCTTTTCAAAGTCTTGGCCAAAAGTAAGACGTCTGCACCAACTGTAGTGTCCTATCTTGACCAACGCGACCTTCCCCGTATAATTCCTGAATGATAAGAAGCCGCAAACTACAATCCGGTATGCATAATCGGTTCCCTCTAAAAAGAAACCCATCTGATAGCGCAAACTCTATCTTCTCCCCTGTCTCAATGGTCCTCAATACAGCAGCAAAATATGGGTCATTAGAATAAAGATCACATATATTTTCAAAGCTAGGTACCTCCATAGACAACTGATTCATCAAGCTGTACCTTCTACTAAGTGCATCTGCCACTTTGTTTGTAACACCAGCTTTATGTTTAACAACAAAAGTGAATTGCTGAAGAAAAGCAACCCACGAGGCATGTCGGACAGAGACTTTATCTTGTCCAAGCAAATGCTTCAAGGCCTCATGATCGGTATACAATACAAATTACCTTTGAAGCAAATAATGGCGCCAATGCTTCACAGCCTACACAATAGCATAAAATTCCATATAATAAGTACTATATCTCACTTTTGCTCCCAAGAGCTTTTCACTGAAGTAAGCTACTAGTCTCCCATTCTGGCTCAAAATTGCTCCCACTCCTATTTTGGAGGCATCATAATGCAACTTAAAAGGTTGCTGAAAATCTGGTAGAATAAGTATTGGCGCTGATGTCAACCGAAATTTGATCTCATGGAAAGCCTTTTCTGCCTCATCCGACCACTCAAACTGTCCATTTTTCTTCATACAATCTGTGATAGGAGCCATGATGCTGCTGAAATGGGGAATGAATCTTCGATAAAAAGATGCCAACCCGTGAAAACTACGAACATCAGTAATCGAACGGGGCCTTGGCCTTGTACGAACTGCCTCTACTTTTGTCTCATCTACCATCAATCCCATATCTAAAATTTTATAACCCAGAAAAAGCACGCTAGGGGTCATAAAAACACATTTCTTAACAGCAGCATACATCTTCTCCCTTCTCAAAGTAGTAAGCACTTTGCTTAAATGCCTCAAATTCAAATCATGGTCAGCACTATAAATCAAGATATCATCAAAATACACAACAACACAATGATCTATGAAGGGTCTCAAAACCTGATTTTTAATCCGCATAAAAGTACTAAGGGCATTGGACAATCCAAACGGCATAACTAACCATTCATATAACCCCTTCCTAGTCTTAAAAGCTATTTTCCACTCATCCCTGGGTTTAATACGAATCTGATGGTATCCACTTTTTAAATCAAGTTTAGTGAACACCGCAGCTCTACTAAGCTGGTCTAATAGATCATCCAAGCAAGGAATAGGAAAGCGATACCTGACTGTGATTTTATTAATACCTCTGCTGTCTATGTACATTCTCCAAGTACCATCCTTCTTTGGAATAAGTAAGGCTGGCACTGCACAAGGACTCAAGCTCTCTCTAACATATCCCTTAGCTATCAATTCTTCAACCTATCTCCACAACTCCTCATGTTCTAATGAACTCATACGATAATGAGGTTTGTTTGGTAAAACAGCTCTAGGCACAAGATTAATCTGATGTTGAATATCCTGCATAGGTGGTAACTCATTTGGTAAATTTGCTGGAAAGACATCTCGAAACTTATTCAACAACAGTTTGATTGATTCGGGAACCTCATCAGTCGTCTCACTCATTACACGACCCAACACCGCATATACTATATCAGTTTGCTTCAACTCCTCAAACTGCCTAAGCATTAACATATTAATCCCGCTCTTTCTCTCCTCTTTTTTGGGAGTAAAATTATCTTTTTACCCTCAAATAGGAAGCTATAAGAATTAGCAACCCCATCGTGGTTAACTCCCCTATCATACTGCCATGGTCTCCCCAACAATAGATGGCAACCATCCATATCAACTACATCACACCACACCTCATCCTTATACTTTTACCCTATAGAGAAGGGCACTAGCGCTCTCTTATTCACTGTAACTTCCCCGCCAGGCTTTAACCAAGCTAGTTTATAAGGATTGGGATGTTTCTTCGTTGCCAACTCTAATTTTCTAGCTCCCATTAAAGAGATAATATTCTCACAACTGCCAGCATCGATCATGAACTTACAGACCTTACCCTTGATAGTACAAGTGGACTGGAATATGTTATTCCTCAACCACTATTCCTTACTAGTGTGAGGGGTAAGGCAAGATCGCCTAACCACGAGTGCAGTACCCATGTCTCCTTCAATAATTATCTCCTTATCCACCTCTTCCTCAACATCACACCCCTCTTTGTCAACATGAAAATCATCTGAAACTCTAGACTCTATGACCAGAGCTTGTTTTCTTGCTGCCTTATACTCAAATTACCTATGACATGTCTCTCCACATTTAAAACACTTGATAGTGCTATGACCCTAAGCTGCCAAAGAATTTACAGCTTAGGTGGTTGGCCTATTAGTTGTAGTGCCGCTACCACCAAGAGAGTTACTAGCCCCAACATTCACTCCACCACTACTTCCGCCTCTGCTACCTCTGAAAAAACTTCCAGTAGAAGTTCGACCACTTCTCTCCATCCTCAACGCCCTCTGATGTACTTCTAAAACTATGAGAGGATTAAAATCATTAACCGTATCTCAGATTTATCCTCGCAGCCCTCCAATAAACCTCGACACCAATTGCTCCTCTGACTCAAAGAGATCATTCCTTGCCATAAGTTGATAAAACTCTATAGTGTAATCATCGACATATAGATTACCCTACTTTAAATTCTGTAGCCGTTGGTACATCAAGTGCTGAAAGTTATGAGGAAGAAAATTTGCCCTCAATTGCTTCTTCATTTTCTCCCAAGTAATAAATTTTTTTTTCCCATTCGCGCTCTGGTATTTTTTAATTGTTGCCACCACGCCATCATCCGATCTCGGAATCTGGTTGCCACTATAGACACCCACCTATCTTCTGGAACTCCCTTAAATTCAAAGATCTCCTCTACTGTGGCTAGCCAATCAGGAAATCTTCGAGTTGAAGGGTTCCTCGGAATTCTAGGACTTTCATTTGCATTCCCGCTTCCCAACGCCTATCCTCCATTTCTTGATTTCGATTATGCCCACCATAAGTGTTTTCAGATTCATCATCATTATCGCGGTTTGGATTCGGACCGTTCTTCCTCCTAAAATTTTGATTATGTTCTTCTTCATTCAACACATCCCGAAACTAATCGATTAATTGATCTCTCAACTGACCAACGAGATCATTAAACCTTGCTTCCAATTGACGGTCGACAATCGCAGCAATCTGTTGGGTCTCCTCCTCTTCTACAATCTCAACAACACTTTGCTCTCTCCTTAGCGGCATCCTTCGATCATAGTTGGGCTCTGATACCAAACTGATGCAGCAGAATATTGATAAATTTGGTTTATTGTTGAAAATTGAAGAAATCGCAAAATCAGAATGATCGACTCTTCACAAAACTCTCAGAAATTGTAAAAACTAAAAGAAATTGCAAAAGTTGTAATCTGAATTCTGATGACGGCAAAAGCTGCCAATTGAAGGTGTTACAAGCTTATTTATAGTTAGGGCAGCCATATGCAAAATGGCAAAACAAAAAAAATAAGCACACAAAGTTTTAAGAAAATGCAATTTAGTCCCTTAAACTGAAAAACATAAAATTGAGGGCCTAAACGACATTATTTGGCCAAAAAATGACGTAGCACACTGCATATCAGTGACTATTATTCACGGGACCGATTCTGATGAAAATAAGGTAAGAATTCACCAAAATCCAAAACTTGAAAATTCACCCACATTAACGATAAACCTTCTCCAAGCAGGTTAATGCCCTCTCAACTACATCAGACAACCACTCCACAAAGCTCAAGTCTGACCAAGGGACAAACTCTCCACAAAGCTTAAGTCTAACCAAAGGACAATCACTCTATAAAGCACAAGTCCGACCAAAGTATGATCTCTCCATAAAGCATAAGTCCGACCAAGGGACAACCACTCCACAAAGCTCAAGTCTGACCAAGGGACAATCTGTCCACAAAGCACAAGTCCGACCATAGGATGATCTCTTCATAAAGCATAAGTCTGACCAAGGGACAACCACTCCACAAAGCTCAAGTCGGACCAAGGGATAATCTCTCCACAAAGCATAAGTCCGACCAAGGGACAACCACTCCACAAAGCTCAAGTCCGACAAAGGGACAATCTCCCCGTAAAACATAAGTCTGACCAAAGGACAATGACTTTGTAAAGCATAAGTCTGACTAAGGGACAATCTCTCTGCAAAGCATAAGTTCAACCAAGGGACAATCGCTTCGTAAAGCATAAGTCCTACCAAGGGGGAAACAAGTCACCCATCAAGTATCATTCCTATCCCTTGCTCTTTTGTGTGATCATACTGACCTATAGCAGTAGTGATCCCCCGAGGGGCAGCCTGTGAGCATGGGATTTTGTAGTCCCTCTCACGAGATGATGATGACGTGTACGCAATTTTAATGCCTCATAATAAAAGTTCTCTTTAGAATTTTTATTACCAATATAATATTCCTTGTAAATTTTATACTTGGTAGAATGTAGTTCGGCATGGCCGATAACGCGTCTGGTAGGAGCTTGAACTGATGATTTACACCCGAATAAAAAAAGCCCATTAAAATATTATTAAAATTTAAAAAGATGCCTTTTGACCCACTTTTGACCACTTTTTATAACTTTTTAGGCTCCTGGGCCAGCTGGCTATCGGCTTGCCGAAGGCTGATGCCACTAGCGGCACCAGCCATTCTGTCGGTGGTATCACCATGTTGCTGGCGGCATCAGCCATACCGCCAATGGCATCACCATGTCGCCGGCGGTATGGCCCAAAATGGGCCCCTGCACAGACTGCCTTTTTGCCACTTTCAGTGGAAAGGTCTTGAAAACCTCCCCAATTTGCCTATAAAAACACACCTTAGGCTGAATTTAAAGGGGGGAGCTGAAATTGGGAAAGGAGGCTGAAGTTAGGAGAAAGAAAGCATGGAAATTTAATGTTAGAAGTAGAAAATAGATTTTAGTAAGATAAGAATTAGATAAGGCAAGAAAAAGGATTCTAATCCATTTTTCCTAGTTTTTCTTCTTTGAACTCTCTGATTGTGAACTTAAAATCAGTAGGTATTTTCGTTAAAATCAACTCAATAGGAATTAAAGACTTAGAACTCTTAAATTTTACTACTAAATCATTGTTATAAGCTCCCCGGAGGTGTTTCTTTTCAGTCCACGAAGGGGTGGATTCACGACCCCGAGGTAAAAATCCTGAGTCTCATAGCTCTTTGGCATTAATATTACTGATTTGTACTGATTCTTGTTGATTTGTATTCATTTTTGGGTTTTCGATCATTTTTTACTGCTGGCCGCTACTGTTGTAAGAAATTGAGGTCGCCGGAAACATGTGATGTCACCGACGGTATCACCTATGTCGCTAGAGACATCACTGATACCGTTGGTGGCATCACATTCCCGAGAGACCTCACTTTCTTGTGGGACCAGTTCTTTATGGTACCTAGAAAGCTATGTAGCTTGCCTACATATTGATGTCGCCATCAGTGATGTCACCGGTGGCATCGGCCATTTCATCAACAACATCAGTGATTTTGCCAGCGACATCAGCCATGTCACCAGTGACATCAACCATGTCGCCGGTGGCATCATCTATGTCTTCGGTGGCATGACCTTTGGGACAGCTATTTTATTTCATTTATTTCTGACCTGGTTTATTTTCTGAAGCTAGGATATATAGTGTAATGATGGAGGTCTAAAAAACCTTCTAAAATCAAACCCCACCCCATAAAATGCAGCATTTTCACCAATAATCCGGTTAAAACAATGATCGAATCTAAAATTTGGTTAAAAATGGAATTTCCCCACAAACGCCGTTCAAATCTAAATTTAGCCATCCAGTCGGGCTTTACAATATTGTAAATAAAATAACCTGTATCCACGCTAACTCGGGTCTTGTTTGTTTTGCTAACTATACATGATTCGTGATATATTAGGCCTTCAGGTATTTTATTTATCGCATAGAAAAAATGTATAGGACTTGGAAGCCTTGCAATATTTTTATTTTCTGCACTTATTTTTGGATGACCGTAATAATTTATTCATCGTTTCAATCGCTTGATAACGCGAAAACAACACAATAATCGAAAACACAAATAAATAGGATGGATTAAAATGAATTGAGAAAGAATGAAGTATCTTAACTTGACCTAATGAAAAATAGATAACATCATTCGAACTCGGAATCTCTACTTAAGGTATGGTCCAACCACCCGGTGGGAAAATCATACCAAAAATTTCCCGATTGAGCTGAACCGGGTGGTGACTCTGTTTTAAGTATGGGATTTTGATCTTGTATCTTTTGAGCATTAAAATAAGCAAAAAACCATTTTCCAATCACATCACTCGCATCCCCCATTATTTTAAAAAGGCTAGCCCACCGGCCCAGCTTCACAGCCACCACGTAAAACATCGTCCGCTCATAGTTGTCTCTTGAATCATCAAGGTACTTGGTTGCTATGTACTCAGAATTCACTTTATGGTTGTTTATTGACCTTTCACGTGTATGAGTTGGCTGCAAAGTCTTAATCTGGAATGTATTGCAATCTCTTAACTTTGATGCTCTAATTTTGAATCCACAATTTTCCTTGCATACAACACTGATTATAGTCTTGCAGTTCTTATTTAATACATGGCATGTCCCTCTCTCTCTCCTGGCCATCTCCTTAGATCATCACGAAATTCTTTAGGCCCGCTGAATACCATTCCTATGCATAATTCCCCAGTTCGGGTGGCTCATTTTTCACGGAAGATTACCAACAAAGATGTTTGTTTTCTTTTGTGGTTGCCAAGCTATAGTGGATGGTCAATGCCCATTTCATGATTTGGATGAGACTATGGATCATGCCCTGTTACAATGCACCAACAGTTATAAGGTGTGGACTCATGTGATGAGATTGCTCGGTATTTCGCTGCCTATGCCGTGGAAAGCGGCGGATTTCTTGGCCATGTGGCGCGGCTTCTTTGCAGCTGGAAGTGGTAGAGAGTTTGCAATTGTGTTATGGTTCTTGATTGCTTGGGCACTTTGGAAATGAAGGAACAAATTTGTTTTCGAAGGCATGTTAGGGTCCGAAGACATTATTGGATCTTACATTCATTTTTGTTGTTTTATCTGTAAATGTAGGAGGCGTGGTGTTAATTTTGTAGTGTCTGATGTATTTAATTTTCCGAACTTGCTACTCTCGTGTAATTGACTTGCTCATATTCTCGTCTTGAGACCATGAGTTGATTTTAATTTAATAAAAGAGGGGTAGTATTTTGTAGGTAAGCGGGGAAACCAGCCTAGCTGGGGACTCCGCCCCAAAATTTTCACCTGCTCCAAACTTTTAGCCTGTGGAGGGACACATTATTCTTCTGGGGGTTTTTCAAAAAAAAAGTCTCTCGAAAGGAAAGAGTGGATGAGACTTCACAAATTTAGGTTTGATGTTCAAAAATCGAAGGAATTACAAGTTGTATGGGTTTGGAGTTTGAATATGGGTTGAATCGTGAAGAAAGTGGGAGAGAGGAACAAGAAATGTCTCATTCTGGAGTTTGTTGGCATTTTATACTGACCTAAATTGCGATTTCCGATTTTACCCCTGCTAATTTGACGCCGTCTAGACTTTTTCCTCTTTTTGATAACGTTTTGAACCATGATCCTCTTTTTGAAAAAAAAAATTCTATGATCCTTATTTTGAAAAGCACCGAAACCACATGGTACTTTTTTGAAATTTACCCTTTAAAATATTTACAAAATCAAATGACAAAGTAACTGAATTCAAGCACATCTGAGAATAATTTCAAAAAGTTTTAAGTCAGAATTAAGGGGCATCAAGTTGATTCCCATTCGGCTTGATATTTTGAATTTTATTGGATTTGAGCTCGATATCCAAGAGGTCACTGATTTATGCAATATTATATTACAAATCCAATTGACAAATTAACAACATTCCACTCCGATCTAGAAGAAAATAAAAAAATTTAAGTCGAGTTAAGTGGCATAAAGTAAAATTCTATTCAATTAAGTTTTTAATTCTATTTGATTTGAGCCAGACAGCTCAACTTGCGAGGTCACTGATTTATGCAACATTATATTACAAATTCAATTGACAAAATAACCGCATTCCAACTCAATCTCCTCTTAGTGACAAGTCAACATCAATAATAAAACAACAACAAATCTCCTCTTAATTGTACTGGTATAGAACATAGAGAAAATTGCTTTGAGAAAACCCTGTCAAGAAAAGCATAGAACGTGAGTATGCCCTCAACTTTGTTTCCTGTCAAAATGATAACTGAATTAACCCGAATTCGCTCAGGTAAGATAAAAAGTTACTTGTAAAATCATATAGCTTAGCTGCTAGACATAGTATGTAAAATCGTATATATGGCATAAAGAATCAGTCACCGGTGAAATTGGCCTATGAAATTCCTTTAGTGATTAGTGACAGATATTATTATTTAATATGTAAATATGGTTAGAATTATCTCCTGTATAGTATAGTATTCTGATGTAATTACTTTCCTGTATTGTACAAACTCTCTTTATTAACAATATCAGGAACTCTACACGATTTGTGTATGAGCAATTCCAAAACCTAATTAGTCTTTTATGGTATCAGAGTCGTTTTAAGGCAAAACTGCCGCTGATCATATTTTTCTTTGTTCTTTTCATTTCTGGTGATTATGTCGACCGCTGCAACCAGTGCTTCCACCACTCTTGCTGTCTCTTCTTCTATCAATTCTGAAACAAGTGCAGCCACCATTACACCATCGATCTCCCATCAGCTCCTGTTGAAACTTGATTCTTCAAATTTCGTTCTGTGGAAAACCCTTATAACCCCTATGCTTGCCGGTTGTGACTTGCTCAAATATGTTGATGGGACAACTGCAATTCCAGCTGAGTTTTTGGCTGATAATCTACCGAATCCAGGGTTTCAAATCTAGAAAAGACAAGATCAGGAAGTGCCTAGTTGGGTGTTGAAATCGATTTCTGCTTTAATTCTTCCGCAAATTGTTGGTGTCAAATCTGCTCGTGAAGCTTGGATTAAACTCGAGACCACTTATGCGTCAGGTTCTCGATCGCAAGTTCGGAATTTAAAGCAACAGTTGCATTCCTTAAAGAAAGGTAACGAGTCTATCTCTGAATATATGCAACAGGCAAAGTCAATTTCGGATCAATTGATCTCATTACAATATGCTGTTTCGAGTGAAGATTTAGTCGATGCAATATTGGATGGATTGAATTTTGCAAATAGTCCATATAGAGATTTTTGTCGATCTTTAGAGGCCCGCATGACTGCAGTTTTGTTTGATGACTTGTTTGGCCTTAGAGACAATTACGTAAGGATAAAAGTCCTACCGGCAACCTTAATCATGTCTCGGCTCACTTAACTCGATCTCAATTTACTGGTGGGTGAGGTCGTGGATGCGGTAAACAACAAAACCAGTCTTACAGGCGCCAGCCTCAATCTATTGGCAGTTTAGGCCAACAACAGCCTACTCCTCATTCTCAAGGCCAGCAATCCCCTTACTTGCAACATTTTAGTCATGGTTTACTACCTACACCGCTCTATGCACCATTAACCCAGCAAGCACCAATGGATGTTTCTACTTTAGTATGTCATAATTGCAAGGGAATTGGCCATTATTCCAGATAATGCCCTTCACCTCGACTCAATACCAACCATTCCAATCCCACATCAAACTTTACAACTGTTCACTAAACCGATCAATCTTGGATCATGGATAGTGGCACTACACATCATCTTACCTCTAATTTGGGAAACCTGCAACTTCATTCTTAGTATTCTGATCCTGAGGAAGTCCAACTAGGTAACGGGTCTAAACTTCCTATTCATCATATTGGTTCCTCCGTTTTCCCTAACACGTCATTACAATTACATAAAATTTTGCATGTTCCTAGTTCCAACTTAAATTTAATTTCTGTTGATACACTTACTAAATTCAATGATGTTTTTGTTGAATTTTTTAATGATTCTTTTATCGTGAAGGACCTTCTTTCCAAATAGGTGATACTTTGTGGCCGGAATAATGATGGCTTATACACATTGGAGTCTTCTTCTCATGTTCCGGTTCGAGCTCATGCTACTTCTTTTACTAATTGGCACGAGCGGCTTGGACATCGTTCCTTTCCAGTTGTTAGCCGGGTTCTACGTGGACATAATCTTAAGTTTTTAGATAAGTCGTCTAGGTGTCATTTATGTCCGGATTGTTCTGTTAGTAAGAGCCATCGTTTACCGTTTTCATTGTCTGAGTCTGTTGTTTTGGACCCCTTGATTTGATTTGTTCTGATGTATGGGGACCGGTCCCTATTCAGTCACATGACGATTTTTCGTATTATATTTTATTCTATGATCATTTTAGCAAATATGGTTGGATTTATTTTATGGAGCACAAATTGAATGCCCTTGATATTTTTATTCGATTTCGTAATACCGTTGAGAAATTTTTTGGTCGACCTATTATATGCTTTCAATCTGATGGGGGAGGGGAATTTAAACGCATTCATAAATACCTTCAACAGCATGGCATTCAATATCGTATGTCATGTCCTTATACCCCTGAACAAAATGGGAATGCTAAATGAAAACATCGTCATGTAGTTGAAACTGGTCTAGCTTTACTTCACCTTGCTAAATTACTAATGCAATTCTGGTCCTTTGCGTTTGATACTGCTATGTTTCTTATTAATCGAATGCCTTCAAGTGTCATTAATTTTGAATGTCCTTTTCAACGTCTGTTCAAAGAGTCTCCTGATTATTCCAGGTTACGTGTGTTTGGCTGTTTATGTTATCCTTGGTTGCGTCCCTATGCTTCTAATAAGCTTGATTATCGTTCTCATCGTTGTATCTTTGTTGGTTATAGTCATGTTCGAAAAGGGTGTTGTTGCTTTGATCCCTTTTCTAACAATTTTTTTGTCTCACATCATGTCATTTTTGATGAACAGGTTTTCCCTTACTCGGAACTTGTGAAGCCTACTATTCGTGATCCACCACCTTGTACAACTGCTCCAACCATGACAATTCATCCAATTATTAATGACCCAGCCCCTCCACTAAATAATCCAATTAATGAACCAGCTTGTCCACTTAATAATTCTCCGTCAGCCACTCCTTTCATTCCTAACCACCAAAATCCAACATCTATTCCACCTACTCTAGTCACGTTACCATCTCCTCCTACACAACATCAAACCCAACCTTCACCTTCTCCCTCACCAACTCGCAAAACTAAAACATTATCTCAACTCTATGCCCGAACCGAACACCTCCTCTCTGGGTCTCTCCCTTATAATTGACACTCGAAAGGATAGAAATTCATCAAATCACCCTATGACACATTCAGAGACAAATTCAGCCCTTTGTCTTACACGCACACAAGCTCATAAATCTGGACCCAGGGCCATGCATGTATGCCAATGCCATATGGGCTAACCCTACATGCCATACTAAGGCGATGAAACATTCTCATTGGCGAGCAGCCATGTCCGATGAGTTTTTAGCATTGATACGAAATGGCACGTGGGAGCTTGTTCCACCTCAGAAAGCTTCAAATGTCATTGGTTGCAAATGGGTATTTAAAACTAAACTAAAGGCGGATGGTATAGTCGAACGTCACAAAGCCCGCCTCGTTACTAATGGGTTTCATCAACGACCTGGCATAGATTTCAGTGAAACTTTCAGCTGCATCATTAAGCCTGTTACCATTCGGCTGTTACTATCTTTGGCAGCGAGTAATTCATGGTTCATTTCTCATTTAGATGTTTCTAATGATTTCTTGGATGGTGATCTTGATACTCCAGTTTATATGGTGCAACCACCGGGTTTTCAGGATAAGAATTGTCCTAATTATGTTTGTCGACTACATAAATCTCCCTATGGTTTGAAATAGTCACCGCGTATGTGGCATCAAAAGTTGACACAATCTTTACAGGCTTATGGTTTTGAAAGTTCCAGGGCTAATGTTTCTCTTTATCACTATCGTCGTGGTGCTTGTATTATGTTTTGCTTGATTTATGTTGATGACCTTCTTGTGCTCGGTAATGATAATAGCCAAGCTTCACATTTGACCTCGTTTTTGCAGTCGCGGTTTGCGATTAAGGATTTGGGTCCAGTTACTTATTTCTTGGGAATTGAATTTTCCCGCACAAATGATCATTTGTTTTTATCTCAACGAAAGTATACAAGAGATCTTCCCACTAGAGCTAACATGAAGGTGGCCAAACCAATTTCAACGCCGGCCGCCAACGGCAAAGGTGCCGAATCTGATTTGCAGCCTTATGATGACGTTACTCACTTTCGAAGTCTAGTGGGTGGTCTTCAATATCTCACAATTACTCGACCAGATGTGGCTTTTTCGGTTACAAAGGTAGCTCAGTCAATGATTTCACCCACCATTGTGAGTTGGCAAGCTCTTAAGCGAATTCTACGTTATCTTCAGGGTACCATCAATTACGGGTTGTGTTACTGTAAGCAATCCCGTGTACACTTCCAAGGTTTCTCAGGTTCAGATTGGGGCGGTGACCCTTTAGACCGTCGGTCAACGACAGGATTTGGTATCTATCATGGTACTAATTTGATCTCTTGGATGTTGAAGAAACAACAAACTGTCTTCCGGTCTTCTACGGAAGCGGAATATCGAGCTGTGGCTAACACCGCCTATGAGTTGGCATGGATTGAACTTCTTTTGCGTGAAATTGGGTTTCCTACTATCCAATCGCCGACTTTGTGGTGCGATAACTTGAGTATGACTTATCTCACAGCTAATCCTATATTTTGTTATAGGACGAAGCATTTGGAATTGGATTTTCATTTTGTTTGTGAGAGAGTGGCATCTAAGGCTTTGTTTGTGTGTCACATATCCACTAAGGATCAAGCAGCCGACATATTTACGAAGCCCTTGTCTCCGCATCGGCTTCTTCTTTTACGTGACAAGTTGGTTGTGGTCCCCAACCCCACCCAACTTGCAAGAGGGTGATAGATATTATTATTTAATATGTAATTATGGTTGGAATTTTCTCCTGTATAGTATAGTATTCTGATATAATTACTTTCCTATATTGTGCAAACTCTCTTTATTAATAATATCAGGAACTCTACACGATTTGTGTATGAGCAATTCCAAAACCTAATATTAGTCTTTCAATTAGAAGCTGATCACTCTGATTGATGTCTAGAAGGATTTGTAAGAACAAGAAGGCCGCAACAACCCTTGATGTCTGGTACTCCATTGATAATTATAGCAGGTTCCCCTAGTAACTCGAATACACTCGTTGGCAAAGACTCTTACTCTGGATTTTTGCTTGATTTATTCATATCGAATTCCCTTGTTATGCGTCAAATACCTTGTCGAACAACCTGAAAATGTGAAAATTGAGTGGGCTTTGACAGGTTATCGTAAGAGAAATAAGCAGATGAGAAAATTAATCATAATGATTTTTCTGAACCAATTGCTATGTAAGAAGATTGCCAAATGACTAGCAAAAATGTATCCTGAAGCTTTAAGTTTCTAATCACTCTCAAAGCCCTTCCAGCTTTCTATACATTATTATGTTTTCTTTACCTCCATCCATTCTCAAACTAAAAATGAAGACCATTATCTTGCTTGTTGATGACAAAAAGAGTCTAGCACTCAAACTCAAATTAAGGATATCATGTTGCTGAGCCCAAGGATGTCAATAAGGCCACTACACTCCTTATGGCTGTCAAACATTTTATTTATGATTGTGTCTGAATCCGTGACCATTTCTAGTGTAAGGTAGTTTTCGATTAAGTGATGCATTTTTCTATATGATTACTTTTTTGCATGACAACGGATTACTTTTTTAATGTTAAAATTTGGTAGAGTTTAAAGTTTAACAAATTTCAATTATAATTTAGTCGAAATTTAGTACATTGTGTACCCCCACATATAACTAAATTTAAATCTCTAGCACTAATCTCAATTTTACCACTAATTTACGTTGGAGAATTATATGTGACTTTTGTTGATTTTGAATTTGTTTAGGTTATAAGTGAAGTAAATTTAATGAATTAAATTGCTATAGTTAGAAAGTAATAGAGTTCGGATATGCAAAACAAATACAATTTGACAGAAAAATACTAAAGCTAAGTCTGCTAATTTAATTGATTGTTACAGGACAACATATAATAAAAAAGTGAAGAAATATTTTATTAGTATGATCACATTAAATTATTTTTATAAAATTATTATTTTTTTTCCTCTTCTCCTCCCTACCTCTCCTTTGCCAATTTCGTCTGTGCATGATGCATTTTCATGATTGGATACAAGTAGTTTGAGATTAAAATCTAGTGTCCCTAATTTGATGTCCCTTTCATCTATTTCATATAGATTTTTAAACCTTTTTTAATTTCTCCCTTGCGGCTTTTCATTTTTTTTCACTCATAGGGAAGAAAATACTGAATTAGGGACCTATTTTAACATGATGGTTAGTGATCCATTTAAAATGTTACTTACAGTTATTAAAAATAACCTAAATTTCCCAAACAAATTTATCGCCACAATAACAAGAAATTTTGCTTATATGAATCACAACAATAATATGATAAATAACATTTTTTTCAAACAATAACTTAAAATGCATTCTATTTTTTTTAAAAGGTTACCTAGTGAGAGGGAAAAGGCAAAAGGAGGTTTCGCAACGCTCCACCACCGTTAAAAACTCTCCCGTAGGTTGTTTTATGAAAAAGAAAAAGAAAAAGTACAAAAAAGAGAAAAAAAAAATCATACAGCCATTACGGCAAAAAAGATCTATCAACTATGGAGTAAAAGAACTTTGAAAAGATACAGGATTACCTTTACTATGGAGAGAAACCCTACCCGCACCCTCCCCACCCCCTTCCTCAGCCGCCGTCAACCACCCTGGTCCGATCGGAGAGCAATCTCCGCCAGCCACAACACCGAAACCCCTTCCTCGAGCCTCCCTGCAATCGCCAAACCCAAAACCCTAATCCCCCGAACTTATACTTCGAGAACTTCCCAAATCACTTTGATGCAGCAACAATGAAAAGAATGTTTAATAGGTATGGAGTGAATGGATGGGTCTATATTGCTCGGAAAAGGAACGCTAAGAACCTTAATTTTGGGTTCATCACACTCGATGGAACTATACGACTAGAAGAGGCGTTGGAAGCTCTCAATATGATAGCGATTGGTGCGGTGAGACTCAAAGCTTTCAGGTACAGGTATGACAAGTCGATAACGTCCCCTAAAGCGTGGCCTAACCCCATGGTACCAGTTCAGAAGGCTACGTTCCGTAACTCCCCACGTGATCATCGATCATTTGCGGCTGTTGTGGTGAATTAAGCTCCGCGAGAGGAATCGACCATCAATCCTATCTAGGCGGCATCTGCTCCTGTTATACCTGCTGAACCTCAACTGAAAAGTGAGTTAGTGGTTAGAATTGCACCTTGGAAATCAAAATCTTGTTTGGTTAAACTCAAGAATATTTCTCACATTCGTAATGTACAAGATTTTCTGATTGACCATGGCTTTGAGTTTAAGTTTGCTACTCCTGTTGGTGGTTATTGCATGATTATTTTGTTTGTATCAGATGTGGCTCTTACGGAGTTTATGAATGGTGATTGGAAAGTTATGGAACATATTGTGGAGTCGGTTTGTGTACTACCAGTAGATTTCGCACCGTCGGAATGTATTATGTGTCTGGATCTCATGGGAATTCCGCCAGCTTTAGTCTGTGAACTAGTGGTGCATAAACTCGCAGCGAGGTTTGGGCAGATTGTTGCGATAGATTGTAATTTTGAAAAATCGGATCGTCTGGACGTAGTATCGTGCCTTGTTTCTATGTCGCTAGGGACAGCTAGCAGAAATCTGACCCTGGCGTTGGGTGATAAGGATGTGATGATCTACACAAATCTTAGACAAGGAGTTAGGTGTCAACACTGTCAAGAGCACGGGTCAGAAGAGTGGAGTGAACCAGAGGAGGATCCTTCTGACAGGAGTAGTTGGGAATCATCGGGGAATGAAGTTGAAACTAGAATGAGTGAGGATGATGAGATTGGAGCGGATAGCAATAATACAAACCCGGGAAGAAACCATTCTCCTAGTGATAGTCCGATAATCGGGGGGAATAATGCAATGGTTCCAGTTATGGAGGATTCAAGCTCCTCGGGCCCGAACATCTCAAATATGAATAGAATTATCATTCGGAGGCAAGAAAATGAGCCGACTGTTAGTGAGGAATTAATGACATTCCGAATTGGGGAAAAGCTTGAGTTGTTTAATGAACAAAACATGGGATTGATTATAGAGGCCTTAGAAGGGCAGCGACACTGAGATGACTGTTGTCTGAGCTGGGTTATCATTAGTATTATTATGTCATTGAGTTTTATAGGTTGGAATTATCGTGGGGGTTTGTTGAATGGGGCCAAAAAGTTTTTGGTACGGTCATGTGTTCGAAAGTGGCAGCTTCAGGTTTTTATTCTGATTGAGACAAAGTATTTGTCAGTGTTAGATCAGGTTGTCAGAAAGTTTTGGGGCCATAATGAGTTTCAATCTCATTGTATTCCATCAAATGGATTGTCAGGGGGTCTACTGTTCTCATAGAATTCTAGTTTAATTCATGGCTTGATTACTGCTTCCACAGATAGATGGTGCTTGCTACATATTATGTCTAGTCAACTTGAGGTAAACCTACTATGCTTATATGGTCCCCCTATCTCCAATGAAAGGAATCAGTTTTGGTTTGATATCCTGCCCCATATTCAAAACGTGGATAATTTGGTGATATATGGTGATTTCAACGAAGTGTTACATAGCTCTAAGAGAGGTAGAAGTGGGAATATGGTGTCGGGTTCGATGATTAGGTTCCAGGAGTATGTTAATGAATGTGCTCTATTTCATTTACCATTATATGGATGTGACTATACGTGGTCTAACAGCCTATCCTTTTCGAGGATTGATCGAGTCCTGGTGTCGTACGATATTCTTGATAGGTGACCGGGACAGAGTTTGATGACGGTTGATTCGACGATATCAGATCACTTTTCGATTATTTATCAGTCCCACGCAACGGTATGGGGTGGTAAAAAGATTTTTCGCTCTTTGAATTATTGGTGGGAGAATGACGGGATTTTACCTTTTTCTAAAATGGAAGTGGCAGGCTATAGAATTGGCGGATCCGGTGCGTGAAATTGATTTTAAGCTATGTCGTCTAAGGAGCTATATTTGTCCTTGGCATCTATCTAATTTTGGCGGGTTGGAGGGAAGAATAAAGAAGCTAGAGACTCGTGTTATATCCTTGACATCTAGCTCGGTGTCTCGGCCTATTGAGGAGGAGAGTAATTTGGAGCTTCACGCGTGCGATCGGAATTACTTACCTTAGACAGAACCTAGAACAAATTCGCCATCAACAATCACAAGTTAACTGGACTATGCTGGGTGATGATAATACGAGTTTTTTTCATAGGATGGTGTCAGCGAGGTCTAGGGGTAATCGAATTTCACAGCAAGAAATTGATGGGGCTGTATCTTCTAACCCGGTACTTATTAAATCCACGATATGGAATTTTTATTCCAGGCTATTTTCGAAAAATGTGGAGGTGCCATATGATTTGAGGGAGCTAAATTTCCGCATGGTTTATGAGGCAGCCAATATTCGGGTAGTTGAGTCATTTCAGAGGCAGAAGTTTGGGATGCAGTTTGTGCTTGTCAAGAAGGTAAGGCTCCAGGTCCAAATGGATTTGATTTTTTCTTCTATAAATGCTTCTGGGGGGGACTAAAACCAAATGTGCTAGCACTGTTCGGTGAATTTTATAGGTATGATCATCTACCCAATTCAATTAAATCATCTTTTACTGTGTTGATCCCTAAAGTTCCTGGGTCGTCATTGATGGGAAACTATAAACCGATTGCCCTTATCTATGGTATATATAAAATTGTGTCGAAAGTGATCGTGAAGAGGTTATAGGTTATGTTGCCTCAACTGATCTCTGAGAACCAGTTTGCATTTGTTAAAGGCCGTAATATTCATGAATGCTCGTTTATAGCCTCGGAAGTGGACCAATCAATGCACCGTCATGGTCAGGCCTCAGTAGCACTCAAGCTTGATTTCCATAAAACATACGATAGTGTTTCTTGGTCTTATATTGATTTAGTTTTGAAGAGGATGAGTTTCTCTGATAAGTAATTAGATGGATTGCGGCTTGCAGAGAGAACTCGGTAACATCTATTCTTATCAATGGAAGCCCTACTGCTCCAATCTGCTTGGGTAGAGAGGTTAAATAAGGCGATCCCATTTCTCCGTTTATTTTTGTCTTAGCTGTGGAAGGTCTTAACCAGCTTATTGATGCAAGCGTCCTGAAGGGCATTTTGCTAGGATTTCGTATTGATGGGTTAGAGATGGATATATCTATTCTTCAGTTTATGGATGACATGATGTGTTTCTTACCTGCAGATGAGTCCCGTTTACCTATTTTTATCCGTTTATTGCGTTGTTTTGAGCTGATTTCAGGGTTGCAAATTAATTTTGTTAAGAGCTCAATTATGGGTATTAATGTGCAGGATGACATGTTGAATCGTTGTGCGGAGATTATGGGATGCAAGACTGAGAAATTTCCTATTACTTATCTAGGCGCCCCTCTCAGTACAGGGCACATCCCGGTGTTATATTGGAACTCGTTGATTGGTAAGTTCCAAAATCGCCTGTCAAGTTGGAAAGGTCAGTGTTTATCGTATGCTAGCAAGATGGTCCGTATAAAATCGGTTCTCTCTTTTATCCCAATTTATTTGCTGTCATTGAATAAGATGCAGGCCTCTATTAATAATAAGCTTGTGCAACTGATGCAGAATTTCTTGTGGAAAGGTAATGCGGACTCTAGAGGGAACTGCAAAGTGAGTTAGGAGACAATTATGCTACCGAAAAATCTAGGAGGCCTGTACGTTAGGGATCTTAGACTAGTAAACTGTAGTTTATTGTTGAAATGGATATGGCGGTCTAGAGTAGACGGACAGGGATCGTTATGGTATGAGTTGTGTGTCCGTAGATATGGCTTCGATTCATGGAACTCTTTTGAAAATGTTGAGAGTTCACGCCTTTCGTACATTTGGCGGGGCATTTTATCATGCTGTGTAAAGAATTCAACCTTCTGGGAGTTGTTTAAATTGAATGCGAGGGTGAAAGTGGGGAACGGGGTTTGCGGATCTTTTTGGTATGATAATTGGATGGCAAATGTGTCGATATCTGTTGTTTTTCCTGACTTATACCTCTTATACACTAGAAAAAGTTGCTCCGTTCAGGATGGGTGTTTTTCAATTTCTGCGAGAGCAGCATTTTCTAGGCCTTTTTGGAAATATAGTCTAAGGATTTCGAGTAGAGAGAGGTGCTCCCAGCTTTGGAATTGGGAGCTAATAATGTATTCTCAGCCGCCTCTTTTTGTTTAGGGTTCTACAGGACACCTCAATGGACTACGCCAGAAGCGGATTACATGGGGGTTTGGAATGCGTGTCTTCTTCCTAAAGTTAAATTCTTCGGCTGGTTATTGTTGCATAGATGTCTTCCAACGAAGGTTTTTCTGTTTCATCGCGGATGCCAAGTAGTAGTGGATGATAAGTGTCCGCTTTGTGAGGAGACTGAAATAATCGATCATGCTTTGTTCCATTGTTTGGGTAGCTATCGTATGTGGGCTCAAGCTTTTCTGCTGCTAGGGATTTCAGTGACAATGCCATTGATGGGGACTGATTTTCTATTAGTATGGCATGCACACTTTACCTCGGGTCTTGGCAACGAGTTTGGTATGTCTTTATGGTTTATGATTGCGTGGGCTATTTGGAAAAGGAGGAATAAGTTTGTGTTCGAGGGAGTCTTAAGTACAGAAGATCATTTGGGGTCTTGCATTCATCTATGCTGGTTCTTCTTCAAGTATAGGGGGCGAAATCTTAATTTTGTCGTTTCTGATGTCTTTAATTTTCCGAGCTTACTACTTAGTTGTAACTAGATAGCTGGTATATTTTGGTGTGCTTCATTGTAATAGGTGTGTCTTGGGATCGGATTTCATATCCGTATCACCTTTAGGCTGTATTTCTGTCCAATGATGCTCTCATCTTGTGAGCAGATTTTGGATTGCGTTAATAAAGAAAGGTAGGTATTTTGTAGGTAAGCGGGGGCATCAACCTAGTTAGGACGCCCACCCCAAAATTTTCACCTACCTCAATCTTTTTCCTTCTAGGGGAACACAATGTCCCTCCGGGGGGTTTTCAAAAAAACTATGGAGTAAATTTTAAGGGAGGTTTACGCTTCCACTTGGATTGCTCCTTGCACTCCCGTTTAGCTTGCTCTCGCTCAAGCCTAGCTCATTCTTTAGCAGTGACCGAAAGCCTTGGCTTCCTTGGTAGTCGGATATTATCCCCCTGCTTTATCTCACATCAATAACTGTCATTGGAGGAACCAAACAAAAATCTTTGTGTAACAGGCATTAACTACTTGGCTTTCAATTTTGTCTCTTCTCATTCTGCAAAATCCGCCCAAGAGCCCGGGACACCTTTCTCAAGTTGTGAGTAATCCGATTCAAAGCCCTCTTGGTCAACCTTATCCGAGGCTTTCGTGGAATGATTGGAATCATCTGATACTTCAGTAATATGACCATCTATCGGCCTTTAAACTTCTGTCTCCTTATCTCCGAGATCTACAATTAAGTTAACTATCTCCATAGAGTCAGAATTTCCCACCTCCTTATCAAACACCTCATTAGCCGCAGCCTCAATCACCGCAATAGCAACTACATCAATTGCCTTAGTAACCATTGTGTCAATCTCTAAGCCGTAATTGCGGTTGGTGACTTGAATCTCTCGGGACTACCATTGACGTGAGTATCATTTGGGATGGACTTTCTATTCTAAACATTCGTACTTTCTTTAATAATCTGAGTTGAACCTGGATCTACTCGTTCTGAGTTCTTAAGATTAGTTTGAGCACCCTTCCAACCTTGGGATTGCTCTTTTGATTCCCAGGTTACTTTTCCTGAAACTGGTTCCTTCTATAATTAGCTACAGTGTGACCAATCAATTGGCATGGCAAACAAAAATCTGGAATGCTTTCATATTCCACTCTCACCCAAAAATTTTTTTCGACAATATCTACCCTAACCTAGTCCATAACCGGTTTTGACAAATCAATAACCACAAGAATTCTAGCATAGTGGCCAAACTCACCTTCGATTGTGTTATAATCAAAACGGATGGGGACTCTGATTATTCGTACTACACTTGAGAGCAACCTATGATCCCAAAACTCCCATGGGAGGTTGAATAAATGAATCCAAACTTGAGAAGAAGTTTGTTTATGAACTCTAGGATCGAAACCAGCTTTCCAAACCAAAAACCTCATAATCACTGGTTTTAGGTTTAAGTTCCCTATAGACCAAACCTTCTATAAAGCCTCAGTCGTTGGCATGATTATGTGGTAAAAACCCTTTCCCAAGGATATTAACTTCCAATCCATCTTCCAATTCCATATATAATTCAGCTTAAGCTTGATATCTGCATGTTTCCAAGGGGAATCCCCTTTAGTAAGCGTTAATCTGTCGATTGCAGAATGATGATAGATTGATAATCGGTCTTTGTAAAATTCCTCGGGTATCTTGGTGGCTTTGAAGCCATCTCTAGCATCTGATACGATCGGTACAACCATCTTTTCAGATGAATTTTCAGTGGGAGAGAGCAAATCCTCTCTATTGATCACAGCTATATAGGATTTCTTTTTGGTTTGGAGCTAGTGTTTTTCTTGATTTCTGAAATAGGAACTTGTTTGTGAGCAGTTGTATTAAAATTACTCTTATATTAGAAAGAGAGATAAGATGCATCCATGTTGAAGAGAGAGAGGCCACAGTGGGCGGAAGAGGATGAAAATCAGAATCAGCCGGAATGGCCTTTTTTAGGGTTTCTCATCGCCTCCTCTCACTTAAAATGCATTATATGATTACTTTGTTTTTTTATTAAGTACTCATTATTTTGCACTTTTCCACCATAGATGAGCGGTAGTTATTTTAATCCAATAGTAAAAGAGGTAAAGTAATGATTAATGAGGTACGACGGATTCTGCCTGACTTCGTCCTAACAGAATGCATCATGTACGTGGACTTTATGGGAATTCCTCCGGTTCTTATTTCTAAAAATTTAATTAGGCAGTTTGCTTCTAGCTTTGGTCATGTTGTCTCCGTAGACTTTGATTTTGATAGGCCAGATCGAGTAGATGTTGTATCCTGCTTGGTTTTGATGGATTTGGGATGCACGAAGCAGTCATTGAAAATTCAGGTTAGTCCAAAAGAATTCCTAATTCATTCCAATCTTAGACAAGGAGTTGGCTGTGAACATCGTCAAGAGGATGACTCTGAGGTTTCTTCTGTTTCAAGTGAAGCATCATTCGATTCAACGGTGCCGTTAGCTTCTCAAAATAGTAACCGTGCTCAAGCTTTTAATTTGCAAATTCAGCTGATCACTCAACCTGAGGTAAACCTCAGCTTGGTCCGGGAGACACATTTGATGTCTAATGAGCCACTAATCCGTCAGAAATTAGTCCCTCCCCATTTGACGATCTCTGACCCTTCTAGAGATCCAAACTCGGTAGCTGATCTGAGGGGCCAGATATCGAGCTCATCTCTTTAGAGGGACTCAGCTTCCTTAGGTCCTGATATTTTGAATATGAATCGGGTTATTATTTTATCTCAATCGAGACCTTCCACGCAGAATGTGAAACTCCAGACCTTTGAAATGGGGACCAAGCTTGGATTATTCATGGATTGGAACAAATAAATTATCTTAGATGCTATTGGAAAGATAAATGAAGGTCTTTTTTTTTCATTATATCTTTAGAATTCATTTGTCAGAAGACGGAGTGGCCTTAACAATGTGGCCAAGCAAAAATTTGTTCTTTCCCAAGTTTGAAAGAACCACCTAAAATTCTTTGTTATGTTGGAAACTAAATTTGAGGTGGTTTCGGGTCAAATAGTTAGACATGTTTAGGGACATAATGACTTTTCTTATCACTTCTCTCCATCTTCAGGTTCCTCGGGTGGTATTTTAATTTCATGGAATTCTATCCTTTTAAAAGGATATGTTATTAGAGCATCTGCAAAGTGGATTTTAATGAAATTCTCTTTGAACTAGCTGGTGTTTCATGTGATGTGCATCTATGCCCCTACCAATTACCTTGACCATAAAGCTTTGTGGTTAGACATTCAACCCTTATCCTTGATCTTCAAAACATTCTGGTTTTTGGCGACTTCAATGAGATCCTTCACACCTCAGAGAGTGCCGGTACTAGAATATTGAATTTGATGGTCACTTTTCAGGAGTTTGTTAGAGAAAGTGAGCTTCAAGATCTTCCCCTTCAAGGTCGTGATTATACTTGGCATAATAGTTTGTCCTTTTTGCGAATTGATAGGGTTTTTGATTCTAATGTCTTGTTGGATCTTTGGCTGGCTATGTCTATTTTGACTATGGACACTACTCTATCTAATCATCTCCCCATTTTATTTAAATCATGTAGGATTCATAGAGGTGGAGCGAAACCCTTTCGATCCCTAAATTTCTGGTGGGATGATAACACTTTTTTACCGTTTGTTAGCAATTCTTGGAAGTCCATTTGCTTGTCCAATCCGCATTTTGATATTTCGCATAAGCTTTCCTTGCTCAATATAGCTATTTGTTCCTGGCATAATGGTAACTTAGTGATTTGAATAGGAAAATTTCAGCCTTAGAGGCTAAGATTTTATCCCTTACTTCAAGTGATTTTCCACGCCCCCTCACTCTTGATCAACATAGGGATTTGTGTAACTCTCATGCTCTTCTTAAAGATCGGCGCAGTTGTTTAGAAAATTTAAAACACCAACAATCTCATGTTCAATGGACTCTATTGGGGGACGAAAATATTGCGTTTTTTCGTCGAACAGCCTCGGCTCGCTTCCAAATTTATAGGATCTCGCAATAAGACATTGATAGAGAATTGGTCTCTAATATGACAGTTATCTCCAATGCTATTTGCGCATTTTAGGACCAGCTGTTCTCGGCCAATACTGTGATCGCCTTCTCCCTTTCTAAGCTTCAGTTTAGTACGGTCTCGATTGATCAGAATGAAGCCCTGACTTTACCTTTTTCAATAGATGATATTTGGAGATGTACATGTGCTTGTGGTGAAAATAAAGCCCTGGGTCCTAATGGTTTTAATTTCTTCTTCTATAAACATTTCTGGGGGGGAATTGAAATCTGAACTTACAACTGTGTTTAATCCGTTTCACGCGACTTCTAAGCTGCCTAACTCGATTAAGACTTCCTTCACGCTCCTGATCCCTAAAATTCTTGATTCTTGCTCACTGAAAAAACTTTAGGCCAATTTCTTTGATACATAGGGTTTATAAAATCATTCCCAAACTCATATCCTTTTGGTTACAAGCAGTTCTTCCATCCCTAATCTCGAGGAATCAGTTCACTTTTATGAAAGGTAGAAGGATCCATGAGTGCTCGTATTTGGCTTTTGAGGTCGTTCATTTTCTCCACTCCTAGCGAAAACCTAGCTTGGTTCTGAAATTGGACTTCCACAAAGCATTTGATAACATATCCTGGCCGTATATCGACTCGGTACTTAGTAGCATGGGTTTTGATCATAAATGGATTTTAGGGCCAGCTAATTGCAGGAATAATTCAACCACTTCCATTTTGATCAATGGTTCTCCAAGCACACCTATTCATATTAGGAGAGGGGGTGAAGCAAGGAGACCCTCTATCCCTTTTTATTTTTGTGTTGGCTGTGGAGGGTTTGAAATAGCTCTTTAACTGTAGCATTAGGGAACAGATCCTTCCAGGCTTTCGTTTGGATGATTCATTACCTGATATCTCGATTCTTCAATTTGTGGTTGACACTTTATGTTTTCTACTGGCAGACGAGTCCATTATTCCTAATTATATCCGTATCCTAAGATGCTTCGAATTAATTTCCGGGCTTCGTATTAACTTCCATAAGAGCGCACTGATGGGTATTCATGTCCCAGAGATTACACTATCCTCCGTTGCGAATTCTCTTGCATGCAGGGTCGAGAAATTTCCAGTTATGTATTTGGGTACAACTCTCTTTGTGAAACAACCCTTAATTGGGGGTTTGGGATCCATTGATTGCTAGATTCAAGAATAGACTAGGTAACTAGAAAGGAAGCTGTTTATCTTATGAGGGAAGGACTATTCTTATCAAGTCAGTTCTCTCTTCCTTACCAATTTATTTAATGTCTATCTTTAGAATGCCTAGCAAGGTGATTTCAACATTAAATCGTCTAATGCATAACTTTTTAAGGCGAGGTGACTCAACCACAAATGGTATGTGCAAGATAAGCTAGGATACTATTGCCCTACCACAACATTTGGGCGGACTCTACATTCAGGACCTTAACCTTGTCAACGCAAGCTTTTTTTTCAAATGGATATGGAGGCTTAATTGTCAGAATGATGATTCACTGTGGTCAATCATATGTGTTCAACACCTTGGAATCACGAATTGGCATGAACTAGTTTGTCTTGATCATAAGAATATGTCTTACATTTGGCATGGAATCTTGAGAGTTTGCTATGTCAACGATGTTTTCTGGAAATATTTCTCCTCTCAAGTTCGGGTGAGAACGGGGGATGGTAATAGAGGTTCTTTCTGGTTTGATAATTGGACCTCTAACACCCCCCTATTATCACTCTTCCCATAGTTATTTGCCCTTTGTAACAGGAAGTATTCTTCCATTAAGGAAGGCTGCGGTTTTTTATAAAGGATGCTGCTTATTTCAGCACAACAACGCCTTGAGGAATTAAAGTCTTGGATATTGATGGCATGTCCTTCACTATTTCCAGATCCAGTCTCGCGTATTGCTCCAACCTTCATTGATGCGGCTGCTGATCGGTTCAGTTGGGATATTGGAATTGACAACATTTTTTTGGCGGCCTCTTTTTTCGTGGGATACTACCAACAACCGCAATGGCCGGAACCAACGGAAACGTCTTCCATTATTTGGCGAGGTCACCTTCTCCCTAAGATTTAATTTTTCGGCTGGATTGTGTTGCATGAGAGACTTCCTACCCGAGATCTTTGGATTCGTCGAGGTTGCCTCACTATTGTTGATGATAATTGCCCCTTTCGTTCGAATTTTGAAACCATGGTTCATTGTCTTTTCTTCTACAAGGATAGTCTTGTGGTTTGGATTTCAGCTTTCCAATGGTTGGGTATTTCATTAGTCATGCCACATTCGGGTTATGATTTTCTATTACTTTGGCGGTCATTTTTCAAGCAAGGAATTCATCGGGAATTTGGAACGTCGCTTTGGTTCATTATTGCATTGACTTATGGAAAAGGAGGAACAATGAAATCTTTCAAGGAGACGTTAGATGGGGCGACATTCTCTTTGAGAACATTAACCTATGTTGGTTTTTTTTTTCATTTGTAATAGGCGCAAGATTTGTCTCTCTGTTTCGGACCTTTTCCTTAACCCGAACTTATTACTATTGTAATTTTTGTGGTTCTTGATATAAGAACCAATTTAATTTAATAAAAGAGGGATGAATGGTTTGTAGGTAAGCGGATATGCCAACCTAGTTGGTGCGTGCGCCCCGAAATTTTCACCCACTCCAAACTTTTTTTCTTTGGAGGAACACATTGTTCCTCCGAGGGTATTTAAAAAAAAAAAGATTAACCAAGGTAACCTTAGAATATGACACAACTTAATCTTCAAGTTAAATTCGATATATGTGGGGCATCTTGCTTTTAACTATGCAAGTATCCAGTAATTACCAGATTAAAATTCTCTACATTTGTTTTCCGTAATTACAAAAAATTCATTTGTGATTTTGTATTATGAAATTTCTAATATTTTTTCTTATTTACAAAATTCCCATTTCCTATTTTATTTTACTTACATATCTCATTTTATGTTACATACATACCGTTACATTACTTGAATGAGAATTACAACAATAATATCTTTTTTTCTTCCAAACAACAAGATCTTGAAGTTGAATTCCAAATATATTGTTATAACTAAGCAGAGTTTGGCAGATCTTACATTAAGTATAAAATTCATTGTTGGAGGAAATTTTTATATATTTAAAATTTTCAATGTTCTTTTTCTTTTTTACAAAAATCCAAATTCCTAATTGATTTTACTTACCTCTTTCCTTTTAGTTAATTCACATGAACCAGAATATAGTAAGATATGTAAATAATTAATTTTATTATATGAGTTAGGAATTCTAGTGCAGCTAGGTTATCCTTGTGTATAAATATGCATATACTCGTATGATTGTGATCAACAAGTTTTTTACGGAGAAATCTCCCAAAATCTTGTATCAGGATGGAATTTGGCTTGCGTATGGCTACTCATTCAATTCTCAAGGAAATCAACAATGGCTGCCAAGAAGAAAACGATTTAGTAATGTCTCCATTATCCTTGCATATTGCTCTCAATATGTTGGCTTCTGCTTCTTCAGGTTCCACTTCCGAGCAACATTTTCGCTTTCTCGGATGCAAAGATATCACAGAATTCAAGGCTGAGTCTTCCCGTTTTATGCAAATTGTTTTCGGTTGCAAGGATCTTTATGATTCCGACATTTCCATTTTGACTACATTTGATTCAATTCAGTAAATTGTTTTCTGTCTACAGGCTGTGCAAGTTACAGACGGAATCAATTCTTGGGCAAGGGAAGCATCGAAAGGGTGCATTAACCCGCTTTTCCCCCCTAGTTTGTTATCAAAGTATCAAGTATTTGTACTTGCAAATGCCAGCTACTTTAATGGCGTATGACATAAAAAATGAAATGGAATATGAACATAGATTATAGTAAACCAGTACTGCAGATGCAGTACCCTGGCACACAGAAACATATGACACTTATGAGCACACTTTCATTATGAATATGAATGCCTATTTATAAGCTTACAAAGATATAAGAGATGACATAATTCAAAACCTAACAACTATAATTCAAATTTAAAACTTATCAACTTAAATCTAATATAATCTAATCAAAACACATATTATTTTCTAAAATATTTTCATATCATCTAAAACTAACTGCAGCTTCAAAAGTCAATTTCCAACACTCCTCCTTGACTTGAAACTGTAGAACTTTATTCAGATCATTGGCATGAAATATATGACTTGAACAAAATTCATTGTCATTGGTATGAGCCATTTTTTATGGGTCATAGATATGGTTATTTTTATGAGCATGGTTATGGTTATAGGTCATAGGCATGGTTGTGGGCATTGGTCATGGGTCATTGGTCATTGGCATTGGTTATAGGTCATGGTTATGGGGCTTGAGCTTTGAATGTAAAACTCATCCTTTGTTGTATCTTCATACTCTTGTTGCATCATCACGGGACACTTCTGTTGGTTTTGCGATTTCTTAGACTGAAATATACAGGTCCCGTAAGAAGATAGCTCTGATTACCACTGTTGTCGAATATGAACACAGGTTATAGTAAAGCTGTACTGCAGATGCGGTATCCTGGCACACACAAGCATATGACACTTATGAGCACACTTTCATTATGAATATGAATGCCTATATATAGGCTTACAAAGATATAAGAGACATAATTCAAAACCTAACAACTATAATTCAAATTTAACACTTATCAACTTAAAGCTAATATAATCTACTCAAAACAAATATTATTTTCTAAAATATTTTCATATCATCTAAAACTAACTGCAGCCTCAAAAGTCAATTTCCAACAAAAAATTCTATGATAATACAGATGAAGATTTTCATCTACTTAACGGAGAAACTGTTAACATTCCATTCATGAAAAGGACTGATGCAACTTACTCTTGTGGATCGTTTGAGGGTTTGACACTTGTCAAGTTACCATATGTAGCGGGACAATATAAGAACATATATTCTATGTTTATATTTCTTCCTGATCAGAAGGATGGTCTACCTGAATTGGTACAAAAGTTCTATTCTGATCCAGGTTTTCTATTGGAGGATCGCAAGCTCGAAGAGGTGGTCTTCGAAAAAGTGTGGCTGCCTAAATTGAAGTATGGATACGATTTAAATGTTTCGGAAACTATGTTCGAGTTGCGATTGGATCTACCTTTTGGTGAAGATGCGGAATTTAAAAATATGGTTGAAGATTGGAATGAGAAATTTTTGCGTCGGGCGCCAGTCAGAAATGTTATATTGATGTGAATGAGCACGGAACAATTACGACTGCATTAACTGCATTCTGGTATTGTGCTTTGTTTTCTATTTGATTATCTCTTTTAGTTTTAAAATCTTTGTTGGGTTAATTTTGAGTATGAATTAGGGGTCTCCAAACAATATTTGTAGGGGAGTTTTCCCACTTAATGAACTAGAGTTCAATTCTTAGAAAAATTTCAAACTATTAAATCACGGTTGTAATTTGCTTCTGAATTTTCTCCTTGGTTTTTTTCTCTTCAAAACTAGTTCTATAACATAAGTTAGCAATGAGCTAATTATACCTATAAGGTAACTATGTTGTTTTACTCCGTGGTATAAAAGGCAGTCAATTGATAAATATTATGAAACTTGCAAAAGGAATGGTTTCAAAACAACTCAATTAAACTTAGTAAGAAATGAAATAGGTATGGTTTGAGGTGAATTATACAAATATCACAGCACAGGTCGTACAAAATGCAGTAGCTGACATTATCTTCATTAAACCCAAGAACACTTTATTATGACCAAACTACAAACTATTCTGTGATACATTTTCAAGTTTTCCAGACAAATGTGCTCTCAACCAAAGAAATATAAGTATTGTAAACTATGGCATTGAAAAGACCTACGATAAAGTATAATCAAAGTTGAAGTTTTAAGACCTTAGAGGGAATTAAGGAGTAGGCCATGGTTTCGTATTTTAAATCACCGCAGAGTCAAACACACACATCAGCATTCTGTGGGTAGTCCATTTTGTGTCCAAGCAATATGTCCACCGGCAACATCTACAATACCAGTAAGTCCCTGCACAACATCATCCAGTTTCAGTGTTTTCTTGTTATCTTTCTACAATTTGAATAATGAACACCAAATTCTATCCGACAATAGTTTAAAAAAATCAAGAGGTTCTTGCATTATTTTCGACATAGAAATGGATATATGAAATGCATTTGACATAATCATGTATAAATGCCATCTGAGAGTAGTTTAAAAGCTCAATTAGAAGCTTTAAGTATCATTTATAACTACAATCTCCTCAGTAGAACACACTGTTCTGCCAGGGGGTTTTCAAAAAAAAAATCATTTTTAACTACAAAAAATGAAATGGGTTCCGTTGATATATGAATGAACTTGAAACAATCATTAAGCACTAGACTGGTGGTCTTGAGTAGTAACCTTCAATGTTGAAAACAGAATGAACTTTGTTCCATAAACAGATACATGAATAAGTGATATACGATTTTTTTTTTTCGTTTTTGTTAGGAGGATTTGATTAATGAGTTTAAGGTTATGGTGAAGTCTTAGCCTGGTGGTTAAAACTGAACTTTTGGCCGCTAGAGGTCCCAGGTTCGAGTCACATCCAGAGTGGGTGGGGATTTTCCTTTCTATCAATATAACTGGGCAAAATTTTCTTTAAAAAATATAACGGACATAGGGTTGATCAAGAGCCATTCAGAATGTTGGAGATGTGAGGTGATATCCCACATTGGAAATTGTGAGTGGTATATAAGTGGAGCAGATTTGGCCTTAACCCAAGCCAATTGGTTTTGTGTTAGTTGGACTCAACCCCACTCGTGTGCTCACTCACCCATCGAACCCAACACTTTCCAGACCCATAGATTCTCTACATGGTAATAGCTTGCCAATATCACACACACGACGCAAGATCCCGGTGAGTTCACTGACATTACACATTATCGCAGCTTGGTTGGTTGCCTCCAGTATCTCACCATTACTCGTCCCGATGTGGCATTTTCGGTTACCAAAGTAGCGCAATCTATGAATTCTCCTACAGTTGCAAGTTGGCAGGCTCTTAAACGTATTTTGCGCCATCTTCAGGGAACCCTTAGCTACAGCTTGCGTTATTGTAAGCAATCTGGCTTTCACTTACATGGGTTTTCAGATTCTGACTAAGGTGGCGATTCTACGGATCGCCGTTCAACAACGGGTTTTGGAATTTATCATGGTACTAATTTAATTTCCTGGACATCGAAAAAGCAACGAACCGTCTCCCGGTCCTCAACGGAAGCCGAGTATCGAGCTGTTGCAAATACTACCTCCGAGTTGGCATGGATAGAGCTCCTTCTACGTGAAATTACTTTCCCAGCTGCAGAACCTCCAACTTTGTGGTGTGACAATTTGAGCACGACATACTTGACAGCTAATCCAATTTTTCATTCTTGGACAAAACATCTAGAATTTCCACTTCGTGCGTGAACAGGTAACCTCTAAGGCTCTTTGTGTTCGTCATATATCTACTATAGACCAAGCAGCCAACATCTTCACCAAAGCTCTTGCTCGTAATCGATTCATTCTTCTAAGAGACAAGTTGGCTGTGGTTCACAACCCTACCCAACTTGCAGGGGGTGATAGAGTTATATTCATATGTAAATAATCACAGTTTATTTACTTTCTTATTTAGCTCAGTATTGTAATTATTCACAATTCCTTTCCTGTATTGTATCAACTTTCCTGTACTGTATTTTGTGATTATTAATATACGGCTCATCACACAAATTTTGTGTGAATGATTTCCTCAACCCTAATTCAGTTTTCAATGTACAATCCAATATATCTATTATTTTAATTTACAAATTTTGAAATGAATTACAAAATGCTGGTGTTAAGTTAACAGTAAAGCTTCTAGTTTTTAAACTTGATGCTCATTACAGTACCAAAAACCCAATTCGAGTTGTTTGAACTCAATCAACAGGAGATTATTATTCGGAACTGATGTACAAGTCAATCCTTTTGGCTATGAAACTTGTTGATGTACTTCAATACAACTTTAGTGTCCAGTCCGGAACATTATTCTTATATATACCTCCCAAAATAGTGGGTGAGTGGGAGAAATCCCACCCCCAAATTTATTAAGATGTAAAAGAAAAGGTAAAGAAAGAAACAGAGAAAAGAAAGACAATGGAACCGAAACATTCTTCGGCCATTAAAGTCAAACGAACCGATACATGTCTCGGCCGCAATAGTCATGAATAAAAAAGTCTAAACAAAATGAGGGAGTGACATCCCATGTCAGTAACGTTGGGGAAGTCCGTCCATGATTGGCAAGTGCATCGGTAAGATATTTTCACATTTCCTCTTCAGAGGGAAAGATAGAAAAAAGAACTCAGATTCAAATACATATTATATACAATGACTTATTATTGATTAGTTTACAATAATATACAAATATAGTGACTCAGTGGGAAATCAATCCCTCAAAGTTTCTGAGAACTAAAATAACTTTTGTTTGACACCTAATAATCACCAAACATGGGCTAAAGATGCGAGAGATGGCTTATTTGGCAAAACCCTAACCCTAATCTTCTGATTTTCTGGCCACCGTTCTTCATGTCCATCGGCGATCGTGCTTTTCATGATTCTCTTCTCTTTCCGGAAATCTCTGTTACTCCCACCGTGAACGACTCTTCAATCAAGGGAAGCTTTAGCACTCCCAAAGTTCGGCACCGTAAGGTTTTGAATGGGAAAATTTCTTATGCGGCAATCCTCAAAGATCCTGCCATTGATTTATTGAACCATGGTGGTCTTTTATCAATGTTGTTGAAGTCTTCTGTCACTATTTCGGATGCTGGAAATGGATTCAAATCCATTAAAGTGCCGATTCAATTTTATGAGGAACACATAGATTCTTGCAAGAACTCGTTGATCGGACGCCTTGTCCTTGAAAAGGGGGAGAAACCGTGGACTCACGCGGATCTTAAGCTGAAGTTGAATGCCATCTGGGGCCAAAAAATGGACTGGAAGCTGATATCACTTGGGAAAGGTTTCTTTCACATCATAATGCCATCGAAAGAGGCTGTTCAGAAAATTTTATCAATTGGCAACCTAAACCTAAAACCTGGAATTATGAGATTCTTAGTATGGAAGGCGGGTACTGACCCTACATCTCAAAAGCAATCCTCCTCGCAAGTTTTGATTAGGTTACACAATCTCCCATAGGAATTTTGTGATAGAAGACACCTCACTAGTGTCACCCAGGGAATCGGAATACCGATTAGATTTGATAAAAACACTATTAATGGGGAATTTGGGCATTACGCAAGGGTCCTTGTTGACATCGATCTCTCCAAACCTCTGATGGATCAAGTTAGGGTTGACACTGACAGGAATTTGTTTTGGGTTACAATTGAATATGAGAATGTATCGGTGATTTATGCCACTTACCAAGAAATTGGCCATTCTTTGGTAGTGTGTTGTAACTAGCCGCAAGGAAAGCCTTCAGAACACTAGAAGGCAGCTGTCTAGGGTATGAAACTAGTTAGAATTATCAACATGCGCAAGAAAAACAGGCGTTCTCCAAGCCCTAGCAAGAAGCCGTCCAATAAGGATCCGGTGCAAGATGAGGTTAATAATCAAAGGGAAGGGAAACAAATTCTCTATTGGGCTAACCAGTGTGAAGAATCTGACAGTGAGGATGGAAACATTGATGCTAGCGTCCTTGCATTAGCCGTAACTAAAATAAGGATCATCACAATTCATGAACCTATTGATGCTCAGAAATCTATTGTGGAGGTGGCTCAGAATGACAATATTTCGTACGAGCCTTTAGGTTTGGTAATCGTACAACAGGTTGTTATGACAACAAACACTCAAAAAATTAACATGGCAAAGGATACTCAATCCAAAGCGGATAATCTCCAGGTTGTAATTTCAACAGTCCCATCGGATAATATGACTTTGGCGGACAAAGATAATACAAATTCTTGAGCAGGGCCTTGACTAGGTCAAATATCAAGAAGAAAGGGGGGAGCTAATACCTTAGTTCCATCAACTCCTAGCGCTCAAGGGAAAAGAGTGACAAAAATTAATTCTAAACGATGATGAGTTTGCTGTATTGGAATTGTAGGGGTATTGGTAATAAAGATACCCAACGCGTGCTTCATGATATGTTGCATTCATTTACGCTAGTAATTCCTATGGCTTGCATCGTAATCTTTATGCGGATGTCCTTATTTTTATACATACTCATCCTGGAAAGTGGTTATTGCTAGGGGACTTCAATGCAGTTCTGGGCAGCCTTGAGAGTCGGGGCAATCTTCCATTGAATTGCGCATGCAGAGATTTTCGGAAATTCATTGACAATGGTGAGTTTGTGGAGGTTAATACTCGTGGTCCTTTTTTTTTGGAATAATGGTCGTCAGGGTTTCAATCATGTGAAGAGTCGCATTGATAGGGCCCTTGTTTCTGCGGAGTTTTTATCATTTTGGGATAGTTCTATTTGTAATGTTTTGCTAAGATTACATTCGGATCACCATCCGTTATTTGTGCTATGTTTGAATGGAGATAGGAAAGTGACTAGATTCATACTCAGTTGATGTGGTTGGATCATCCAAATTTTAGAGAGGTTGTTGTAGCTCATTGGAATGGCAATTTCCCCTCTCTACCGCCGTATCAGCTCTTGAACTTGAAGCTGAAATCTTTGCAAACAGTTTTGCGAAGATAGGACTAGGAGGTGCTTGGTCACATGGATGTCAATATCATGAATAGTAGGGCTAAATTAGCTCATATTTAGTTGGAGATCTCCAATGGGGGAGTCACGATCGAGTTGCATGAGGAGGAGCTGCAAGCTCAAAGCAATCTAGACGTAAATCTGAGACGCTAAGGGACTTATTTAAGGGACAAGAGTAGGGCTATGTGGGTTAAGGTTAGTGATAGGAATTCGGAATTCTTCCATCAAGTGGCTAATATTAATAAATCTCGAGCTGCCATCTAGGCTATTAATATTGAAGATGTCCGTTCTGTTGAACAGGTGGCTATTAGTAATCATTTGATTAATTTTTATTCAGATCTTTTTTTCGATAATTCTTCTAGCACTACGAATTATGATGTTGTGGATCAAACCATCCCTCACATGGTTACTACAGAGGAGAATGAGGCGCTAACAAGATTCTTTAATGGTTTGGAAATTAAGACTTGTGTCTTTTCTATGGATGGGGATAGTTACCTTGGGCTAGATGGTTTCACTGGAAAATTTTATCAATTTTTTTGGGATACTGTTGGACCTGATGTGTGTAGAATGGTCAAATGGTTCTTTAGTCATAGGGTGATTCCACAGGGGCTAAATTCTAATATTGTGGTTCTAATTTCCAAGAAGGATGGTGCGATGAACATTGAGGACTTCCGTCCTATTGTTATGAGTAACTTTGCTTTCAAAATTATATAAAAAAGTATTGCGGTTAGGCTTTCCATCATTGTTGAAATAATAATCTCTCCCAATCAATTTGGGTTCATTCATAATAGAAGCATACATCAATGCATTGCGATCACATCGGGGGGTGTTAATTTATTGGGGAAAATGTTTTAGAGGTAATTTGGCTTTGAAAGTTGACATTCAGAAAGCTTTTGATACTATCAGCTGGTCGTTTCTACTTAAGGTGTTGGATCCTTCGAGTTTTCAGTACAATTCTTGGGTAGGATCAGTAGTATTCTCTCCTCTTCCCAAATCTCCATTATGACCTTTTTTGTCTTACAGGGTTATTTCTCTTGTTTAAGAGGTGTCAAGTAGGTAGACTCGCTTTTGCCAATTTTGTTCGGTATTGCGGATCATTTATTTAGTTGATATCTTACTAATATGGTGATCCGAGGTAATATTATGCCTATGAGTCATACGCAAGGGGTTCCTATGCCTTCACACCTTTTATACGCGGACAATATTCTTATCGTCTGTAAAGCTTTTATGCAGAATGTTCATAATATTAATAAAGCTCTTAATCTTTGTGGAAGCCTTGCGGGTGAAGTTGTTAATTGGAGAAAATCTGAAATTTTTTATAGGGATCGATTTCTAATAGCAGAAAAACTGAGCTTGCCAATTTAACGGGGATGAAAATTGGTACCTTTCCTTCTAGATACCTTGGAGACTTATTATTTTGAGGTCAGCCAAAATCTAGGCATCTTCAGCCTCTTCTTGTCGCCACTCTTGCAAAATCCAATGAATGGAATGGGAACTCCCTCTCTATGGCGGGCAGACTCACGCTTGTTAACTCGGTCATCACGGGAACTTTGGTTCATTCATTTATTATTTACAAATGGCCTGTTAAGTAGGAATAAGATAAAAAAAACCAGCGCAATGGAGAGGAACCCTAGGCAGCAGCCAATTGCACCCCCACCCCATACGCTCCGCCACCATAACCTTCCAAACATTGATTTCCATCGATATCGCAACCCGATCGCCAGCCACCATCACCGTTCGACCATCCCTTCTCACTATCGCCAAAACCTCCAAATCTGAACCTCTCAATCACACCAGGATTTATTTCGAGAACTTACTGAATTCATGGAGCAGATTCTACGAGAAGAATTTTCAAGAAATATGGAATTACGTGACGTGTTTATGTGGCTAGAAAGAAAAATGCTAGGAACCTAAACTTTGGTTTCATAACCATAGACGATTCACTGCCAGTTCATGAGACGCTTTACAAGTTGAACACAATATGCATTAGAATTATTCGTTTGTGTGCCTTTAGGGTTATGTTTATAGGTATGGCTGTAATGCTGAAGGATCAAAATCATTAACCTAATTCGATCGCACATCTAACCCAAAAATAGAGAACCAATTTCTATGAATCTTTATAGGGGGACAGATCGTATGCTAGGGTTGTTGCAGAACCCAAAATTTTGAATGAGGCATCCTTCATTAACTCTACTCTAGTTGGGCAAGGATTCCCTTCTAATAAGGCAAACTCACCTAGGGGACATGATCTTATTGTGAAAGTGGCTCCTTGGAAAGATAAGTCATGCTTAGTCTCTCTGAATAATATCTCGAATATTTGATTCACTTTTGAATTATTGCATGATAGGGGTTTTGATGTTTCTTTCACTGAACCTATACGCAGTGATAATGTTATTGTCTAGTTTAACTTGGTACATGCCATGCATGTTCTTATAGGTGGTGAATGGAAAGTTATGCAACATATTTTTAGGAGCACGCAATTGCTGCCTACTAACTTCAAACCGACAGAATGCATCATGTACATCGATTTCATGGGAATCCCTCCCATACTCAATGGGGAGAAGTTAATTAGACATTTAGCTGCTTCCTTTAGCCGAGTTGTCTCGTTGGACTTTGATTTCAACAATCCAGATGGTCTCGATGTTGTCTAATGTCTTATCTCAATTCCCTTTGGAACAACCAACCATTCCTTTAAACTGCTTGTAGGTTCTATAAAGTGAAAGTTCAGACTAATCTCAGATAAGGTGTGGGTTGCGAGCACTACCAGGATAAGGAATCTGATGACTCTAGCAACTCTAGTGAGGTTCTATTGAAACTTCAAACGATTCGATCAGATCCAAATTTTAGGAGGTTGACGCAGCAAATCAGGCTAATGTTAACCTTTAAATCATTCCTATTTCAAAACATTCCATCGACAATTTGAGCATCATTCCTAAGACCAACATGCCAGGTCACGAAACTCAGGTAGTGACCAAACTAGTTGAATAGGTGGTAGAATTGTAGGCGGGTGCCGCCCTTCAGCCTGTGACCTTAGAATCTTCGGGGCTTGACATTCCAAATATGAATTATGTAATCATTTTATCTCAGTCAAGGACATCTCTGACTCTTGAAAAGGAGTTGACTATGGACATGGGCAAGAAGCTAGGATTATTCAAGGATAGATATAAATCAATTTTTTTGGCAATCATGGATAAGCTGGTTAACTGACCGGATATTACACATCTAGGTATTTTATTTTTCCCATGCATCGTTAGGTTTTCTATGTCGGAATTGTCGAGGAGGAATTAATAATGGGGTGAAACAACAATTCGTATTATCATGCATACGGAAACATAGTCTGAATTTTTTTGTTATGTTGGAGACGAAAATTGAAAGCATCTTAGCTCATGTGGTTAGGCGTTTTGGGGGTCACAATGATTTTGCTTATCACTGTATCCCATCTATTGGTCTTTCGGGAGGAATCTTATTTTCTTGGAGTTCTTCGCTTATTAATGGATCGATAATTCTTTCGTCTACTAGATGGGCGATATTCAAATTTTTTTTGCAACAATAGGATTTTCATGTTCTAAGTCTTTATGCCCCGAGTGATAACTTGGATAGAAATGCATTGTGGATGGAACTTATTCTGATTATTTAAGATTTTCAGAGGATTATGATATGTTGTGATTTCAATGAAGTCTTACATGCATCAGAGAGAGCGGGAGGCCATATATACCATTCTATGTTAGCTTTTCAAGATTTTATCTTGCAAGGTGAACTTCATGATCTCCCCCTTCATGGATGTGATTATACATGGCATAATAGGCTTTCCTTTTCACGGATCGATAGGGTTCTTATTTCAGATGCCACTTTAGATACATGGCCAAATTTATTTATCTCTACTCTGGACACTACCCTATCTGACCACTTACCGATTCTATTCTGATCATGCATTACTCAAACTATTGGCCCTAGACTATTTAGATCGTTAAACCTTTCGTGGGATAAGGCCGGACTTTCATTCTTTCATCCAAAATCGGTGGCAACATATCTGTCAATCTTCTCCTCAAAGGGATATCTCCTTTAAATTGAAGAAATTAAGCACAACCATCCTCCCTTGGCATGTAGATATTTTTGGGGACTTACAGCAAAAGATTTCTAATTTGGAGGACAGAATTTTAGCCCTTACTTCTAGCAACATCCCCTGGCCACGTACTTCACTTCAAAATTCAGAGCTAAATCACCACCGTTCTCTATTTCATGATAGGCATGCTTCTTTGGAGAAACTGAGACACCTACAATCTAGGGTTACTTGGACCCTTTTGGGAGACAATAATACGTCTTTTTTTCACGTCACTGCATCAGCTTGGCTCCATAACAATCGTATCTCCCAACTAGATATCAAGGGGGAAATTATCACTGATTCTAATGTAATTTTGGATGCTATTCATGGATATTATGAATAGTTGTTCAAGGCTGCCCCATCGATACCTTTCTCACCTCAAAAACTCCATTTCAACACCGTAAATACTCAATAAAACATGCCCTGATTGCTCCTTTCTCGGTGGATGAGGTTTGGAATAGTATATGTGCATATGGTGAGAATAAGGCACCAAGATCGGACGGTTTCAATTTCTTCTTTTATAAGCAGTTCTGGGAAGATTTAGAATTTATGCCGATTTTTGAGCGTTTTCATGACACCTCTCAGCTGTCCGATTCTATTAAATCATCTTTTACAGTGCTAATACCCAAAGTCCAAGGTTCTTGTTCTCTGAATAACTTTAGACCAATTTCTCTTATTCATGGTGTCTACAAAATTATTGCAAAGCTGCTATGTATTCAATTACAAGTTGTTCTACCATCGCTTATTTTGAATAATCAATTTGTATTCATTAAGGGAAGAAGTATTCATGAATGTTCTTTCTCGGCATCTGAGGTTATCCATGGCTTACATGCTAAAAGAAAGTCTTGTTTGGTACTGAAATTATACTTCCACAAAAAGCCTTTGTTAGTATTTCTTAGACTTATATTGACTCAGTTTTTCAGAAGATGGGTTTTGACCGAAAATGGATTTCAGGGCTATCTAATTATAGAAAGAATTCCACTACTTTGGTTTTGGTCAATGGCACGCCATGTACCCCAATTCCAATTCAAAGGGGAGTTAAGCAGGGAGATCCCTTATGGCCTTTCATTTTTGTGCTAGCCGTGGAAGGTCTAAAATAACTCATTGACTATACCATACGAGAAGGTGTGTTACCATGTTTTCTCTTCGAGGATTCTCTTCTGGACATTTCGTTGTTACAGTTTGCATATGACACTATTTGTTTTCTTCCAGCGAAAGGGTCAATTATTCCCAGTTTTATATGTATTTTGAGGTGTTTCGAATTAATTTCTAGCAAGCAAATTAATTATCATAAGGGTCTATGTGAATGAAAACACCTTGGCTTCATATGCATCATTATTCAGCTGTCAAGTTGATAAATTCTTGATTAAATACTTGGGCACACCTCTTTGCATAAACCAGCCACCTACTACTGCTTGGGATCCTTTGATTGCAAAGTTTAAGTCTCAATTGGCTAATTGGAAGGGTAATTATTTATCATATGTAGGGTAAACCATCCTTATTAAATCTGTACTTTCTTCCCTTCCTACTTACTTACTGTACATTTTTTGCATGCCAAGTTCTGTGACTTCTACTTTAAATCGATTGATGTGTAATTTTTATGTAACGAGGTGTCTCTTCAGTAAATGGCATGTGCAAAGTGAGTTAGAACACAATCAATTTACCTTACCCCTTGGGGGATTATTAATTTGTGACTTCAAGCTTTTCAACTCTAGCCTGCTTTTCAAATGGATTTGGAAATTACGGATCTTGGCATGAAATGATTCTACTTGAATCCAAATCTATCTCTCCATTATGGTGTGGGATTCTAAAATGATGCTATAAAAACGAGAGGAATTGGGCTTTTTTCTCATCTCAGGTGCGTGTTCGGGTAGGGAATGGTCGGAGTGGCTTATTTTGGCACGATAATTAGACCTCCAACACTCCAATAAAAGCGCTTTTCCCAGATTTATTTGTTGTTTATAATACGAAATTCTCGACTATTTTTAAGGCGTGTAGTTATGTATTTGCAAATCATTCACAAACACGTCCCTTTTGGAAAAGAAGTCTATAAAACCCAGGACAACAACAGTGCAAGGACCTTAAAGCATGGATTTCGGCTTCATGCCCTTCTCTTTTCGAAGGTCTTGGAACCATTGATCAACCAATTTTTTATCGAATGGTGATAGGTATATATGGGAAATTGGAGTCCAAAATGAGTTTTTGGCAGCTTCTTATTATCAAGGACATTATCAACAACCCCAATGGCCTACTCCCTCGAAAGATTTTAAACTTCTTTGGGATACTCACGTGCTTCCTAAAATGAAATTCTTTGGCTGGATGGTTTTTCATGATAGGTTGCCAACTCATGAATTTTTATTATGTCGGGAATGTAGCACGACACTAGCGCCATTTGCCCATTTTTTCCACTCTCGAAATCTATGGATCATTGTCTTTTACTATGTCAAGCGAGTTTTTAGATTTGGAGGGATGCATTTCATTGGCTGGGTGTTTCGATAGTGATGCCGTAACATGGATACAAGGTTCTTCTCTTATGGCGTTCCTTTTTTAAACAAGGGGTCTCTCGTGATTTTGGAACTCGGCTATGGTTTGTTGTAGCTTGGAATTTGTGGAAGCGACCTAACAGGAAGATCTTTGAAGGTGAGACCAACGACGGGGACATATTAATAGCTAGTATTAATTTTTGTTGGTTTCTGTCCAATTCTTACAAACGTTGCTTCTGCCTTTCAGTCTCGGATTTTTTTACCAATCTAAGTTTGATACTTACTTGTAATTGACTTGCTCACAATCACTTCTTGTGAACTTAAGCTTGATTTTATTTCATTAATGAAAAGAGGGGTGGGTGTTTTGTAGGCAAGCGGAAGTGCCCACCTAGTTGGGATGTCCGCCCTAAAATTTTCACCTGCCCTAACCTTTTATTTCATTGCAGGGACACGTCGTTCCTCCGGTGGTTTTTCAAAAAAAAATGGCCTATTAAGTTGATAAATAAATTTAGTAAGGCTGCTCACAATTTCATCTAGGTCGGTAGCATTGACGAGAAGAAATAGGTGATGGTTTCATGGTCTTTCCGCACCCGGAAATTTTTGCATGGTTGTATTGGAGTGAGAAATTTCTCCACAATGAATGCTGCGCTGCTGGGGAAGATGGCCTAGGGAATTATTTGTGAGAAATCTCTTTGCTTCAACACCCTTCGTGCTAGATTTATTGGCAAGTCGGGGCTGCCTAAAACTATTGGATACTCATCAATTTAGAGTTCTATTAAAATGATGTATCATACGCTTAAGGCTAATGCTTATTGGGTGCCTAGGGTTAATTCTTCATTAAGCTTCTGGAATTCGGAATGGATTTTGCCAAATCTTGCGGATCAATTGGGTTTGAGCGACAATGTTAAGCGATGTCTATTTACATCAGTTTCTGATTTCTGGTAAGAGGGAGCTAGGGAGAATTTGCTGATTTTTCATGATCATGTGCGGGATCAAATCCTTGATAACAAGCCGATAGGAGATTCTGACTGCTACTTTTGGCGACCAGGTAGTAGGGGGTTGTTTAGTGTGGGATTTTTTTACCAATGGATGCTAGGTCAAATTCAGCCATCGCAAGTCTATAAATTAATTTCGAATTGGTTTATTCCTCCATCTCACTCATTTATTTGCTAGAGAGTGTTCCACTGTTATTTGCCCATGAATGATGCATTAACTAGGACGGGTCTACACATTGTTTCGAAGTGTATTTTATGAATTTGTGCTATAGAAACTCTCAATCACCTTTTCATTGACTGTGTCTTTACAAAACCGGTTTGGATTGGAATCGAGTGCCTTTTACAAAGGCAGTTAGATTGTGATGGTACCTTGATGAATAGATTTGAATGGGCAGCTTCTCAAAAACTTAGCTCTCAAATTCAACGGCTTTGGCAAAGCTCTCGGGTCAATATTAGTTGGATTATTTAGCTTACTCGTAACGATTGCATCTCTGATAGGAAACAACCTAATATCACATTGCTCTTCGTTCATTATGGTCTCTGATTAGGGGGATGGATTCTTTGGGAGATGGGGCTACTAGCAATTCGATTGTCAAAAATGAAATCCGTGTGAATCTTGGGTTGGCTGCTCGATGCCCTAAAGTGCCAAAAATCATTAGTGTGAAATGGATTCCTCCTACTAGAGGATGGGTTAAATTAAATACAGATGCATCGGTGTTTTGTAGGCAAGCGGAAGTGTTAACCTAGTTGGGAGGTCCACTTTGAAATTTTCACCTGCCCCAACCTTTTTTTCTTTGGAGGAACACGCTGTTCCTGCAGGGGGTTTTCAAAAAAAAATTACCAAACACAGTCAAACAACTTCATATTTGATGGATTGATGTAAAACAAGCCATGGTCATTGAAATAATTAATCTGACAAGACAACATGAATTACCAAGCTAGATTTTACTATACATGTTTTGATCAGAATACGGTGACCTATTAATAATAGGAAAAGTTTTTTGGTGGTGTTTTCAATACTACCCAAATAATGGTTAAAATATAAACATAACCCATTGTATAATTACATCAATGTAATTAACAAAATGACTCTCCAATTTTTTTATGAATTCGAGTTTGATACTCATTTTGTAAACTCTACATGTGGTTCTTGTTTTGAGAACTGCCTCTATTATGTAATGAAAAGAGGGGTGGATGTTTTGTAGGTAAGCGAAAATACCAACCTAGTTGGGACGTTCGCCCCGAAATTTTCACCCGCCCCAAACTTTTTTCCTTTGGAGGGACACATTGTTCCTCCGGGGGTTTTTCAAAAAAAAAATTAACAAAATGACTCTTTGACCACATCTACAATTAAGAGGAATTTACTGATGTAGTAATATAATAGATGGAACTCATCTTATATCCTTATTGCTACTACTTACATGACAATACGAACGCAATTTTCAGTTGTTAGCAACTCAATTAGAGATTTTTTTTATTTACCAATAGATGCTGAATTGCAAGCTAATCCTTAGCAATGGTACATTATTATTCAGCAATCTTTGGCTATTGTGAACTTATGCTTCAAAATGAACGTTCCCAAAACCATTCAAGTGTTTCTGAACAATATTCTCTAACATCAAATACTTAACAATTAATATGAATTTTCACATTTCCTAGGTTAAGTTTGAATTCTAATAAGGGCCACGTATGAGAAGACGATAATGCCCCCTAAAGCGCGGCCTAACCCCATGGTACCAGTTCAGAAGGCTACGTTCCGTAACTCCCCATGTGATCATCATTCGTTTGCGGCTGTTGTGGCAAATCAAGTTTCACGAGAGGAATCGACCATCAATCCTATTCAGGCGGCATATGCTCCAGTTATACCTGCTGAACCTCAACTGAACAGTGAGTTAGTGGTTAAAATTGCACCTTGGAAATCAAAATCTTGTTTGGTTAAACTCAAGAATATTTCTCACATTCATAATATACATGATTTTCTGACTGGCCATGGCTTTGAGTTTAAGTTTGCTGCTCCTGTTGGTGGATATTGCGTTATTATTTCATTTGTATCAGATGTGGCTCTTACGGATTTTATGAAAGGTGATTGGAAAGTTATAGAACATATTGTTGAGTCAGTTTGTGCGCTACCAGTAGATTTTGCACCGTTGGAATGTATTATGTATCTGGATCTCATGGGAAGTCCGCCAGCTTTTGTTTATGAACTTGTGGTGCATGAAATAGCAGCAAGGTTTGGGCGGATTGTTGCGTTGGATTGTAATTTTGAAAAACTAGATCATTTGGACGTAGTATCATGCCTTGTTTCTGTGCTGCTAGGGATGGCTAGCAGAAGTCTGACCCTGGCATTGGGTGATAGGGATGTGATGATCTACACAAATCTTAGACAAGGAGTTGGGTGTCAACACTGTCAGGAGCACGGGTCGGAAGTGTTGAGTGAGTCAGAGGAGGATCCTTCTGACAGTAGTAGTTGGGAATCATCGGGGAATGAAGTTGAGACTAGAATGAGTGAGGATGATGAGAACGGAGCGGATAGCAATAATACAAACCCGGGAAGTAACCATTCTCCTAGTGATAGTCCGATAATCGGGGGGAACAATGCAATGGTTCCAGTTACGGAGGATTTAAACTCCTCGGGCTCGAACATCTCAAATATGAATAGAATTATCATCTGGAGGGAAGAAAATGAGCCGAGTGTTAGTGAGGAAGTAATGACATTCTGAATTGGTGAAAAGCTTGAGTTGTTTAATGAACAAAACATGGGCTTAATTATAGAGCCCTTGGAAGGGCAGCGATGCTGAGCTGACTATTGTTCGAGCTGGGTTATCATTAGTATTATTATGTCATTGAGTTTTAAGAGTTGGAATTATCATGGGGGCTTGTTGAATGGTGCCAAAAAAATTTTGGTTCGGTCATGTGTTCGAAAGTGGCAGCTTCAGGTTTTTATTCTGATTGAGACAAAGTCTCTATCGGTTTCAGATCAGGTTGTCAGGAAGTTTTAGGGCCATAATGAGTTTCAATCTCATTGTATTCCTTCGCATAGATTGTCAGGGGGTCTACTGCTCTCATGGAATTCTAGTTTAATTCATGGATCGATTACTGCTTCCACAGATAGATGGTGCTTTCTACATATTGTGTCTAGCCAACTTGAGGTAAACTTATTATGCTTATATGGTCCCCCTATCTCCAGTGAAAGGAATCAGTTTTGGTTTGATCTGCTGCCCCATATTCAAAACGTGGATAATTTGGTGATATGTGGTGATTTCAACAAAGTGTTACATAGCTCTGAGAGAGGTAGAAGTGGGAATACTGTGTCGAGTTCGATGATTAGGTTCCAAGAGTTTGTTAATGAATGTGCTCTATTTAATTTGCCATTATATGGCCGTGATTATACGTGGTCTAATAGCCTATCCTTTTCGAGGATCGATCGAGTCCTGGTGTCGTGCGATATTCTCAATAGGTGGCCGGGATAGAGTTTGATGACGGTTGATTTGACTTTATCAGATCACTTTCTGATTATTTACTGGTCCCACACATCAGTATGGGGTGGTAAAAAGATTTTTCGCTCTCTGAATTATTGGTGGGAGAATGACAGGTTTTTACCTTTTCTAAAGTTGAAGTGGCAGGCTATAGAATTGGCGGCTCCGGGGCATGGCATTGATTTTAAGCTGTGCCGTCTAAGGAGCTATATTCGACCTTGGCATCTATCTAATTTCAGTGGGTTGGAGGGAAGAATAAAGAAGCTAGAGACTCGTGTTATATCCTAGACATCTAGTTCGGTGTCTCGGCCTATTGAGGCAGAGAGTAATTTGGAGCTTCAATGCGTGCGATCGGAATTACTTACCTATAGACGGAACCTAAAACAAATTCGCCATCAATAATCATGAGTTAAATGGACTATACTCGGTGATGATAAAACGAGTTTTTTTCATAGGATGACGTCGGCGAGGTCTAGGGGTAATCGGATTTCACAGCTAGAAATTTTATTCCAGGCTATTTTCAAAAAATGTGGAGGTGCCGTATGATTTAAGGGAGCTAAATTTCTGCATGGTTGATGAGGCAGCCAATATTCGGCTAGTTGAGTCGCTTTTAGAGGCTAAAGTGTGGGATGCGGTTTGCGCTTGTCAAGAAGGTAAGGCTCCGAGTCCAGATGGATTTAATTTTTTCTTTTATAAACGCTTCTGGGGGGAACTAAAACCGGATGTGCTAACACTGTTCGGCAAATTTCATAGGTATGATAATCTGCCCAATTCAATTAAATCATCATTTACTGTGTTGATCCCTAAAGTTCCTGGGTCATCATTGATGGTAAACTATAGACTGATTGCCCTTATCCATGGTATACATAAAATTATGTCGAAAGTGCTCGCGAAGAGGTTACAGGTTGTGTTGCCGCAACTGATCTCTGAGAATCAGTTTGCATTTGTTAAAGGCCATAATATTCATGAATGCTCGTTTATAGCATCGGAAGTGGTCCAATCAATCCACCGTCGTGGTTAGTGCTCAGTAGCACTTAAGCTTGATTTCCATAAAGCATACGATAATGTTTCTTGGTCTTATATTGATCCTGTTTTGAAGAGGATGGGTTTCTCTGATAAGTGGATTCGATGGATGGTGGCTTGCAGAGAGAACTCGGTAACATCTATTCTTATTAATGGAAGCCCTATTAACCCGATTTGCTTAGGTAGAGGGGTTAAACAAGGCAATCCCATTTCTCCGTTTATTTTTGTCTTAGCTGTGGAAGGTCTTAAATAGCTTATTGATGCAAGTGTCCTGAAGGGCATTTTGCTTGGGTTTCGTATTGATGGGTCAGAGTTGGATATATCTATTCTTCAGTTTGTGGATGACACGATGTGTTTCTCACCTGCAAATGAGTCCCTTTTACCTATTTTTATCCGTTTATTGCATTGTTTTGAGCTGATTTCAGGTTTGTGAATTAATTTTGTTAAGAGCTCAATTTTGGGTATTAACGTGTAGGACGACATGTTGAATCGTTGTGCGGAGATTATGGGATGTAAGATTGAGAAATTTCCCATTACTTATCTAGGCGCCCCTCTCAGTACGAGGCGCATCCCGGTGTCTTATTAGAACTCGTTGATTGGTAAGTTCCAAAATCGGCTGTTAAGTTAGAAAGGTCAGTGTTTATCATATACTGGCAGGGTGGTCCTTATGAAATCAGTTCTCTCTTCTATCCTGATTTATTTGCTATCATTGAATAAGATGCCGGCCTCTATTAATAACAAGCTTGTGCAAGTGATGCGGAATTTCTTGTGGAAAGGTAATGCGGACTCTAGAGGGATCTGCAAAGTGAGTTGGGAGACAATTATGCTACCGAAAAATCTAGGAGGCCTATACATTAGGGATCTCAGACTAGTAAATTGTAGTTTATTGTTAAAATGGATATGGCGTTCTAGAGTAGACGGACAGGGATCACTATGGTATGGCTTGTGTGTTCGTAGATATGGCTTCGATTCATGGAACTCTTTCAAAAATGTTGAGAGTTCACGCCTTTCGTACGTTTGGCGGGACATTTTATATTGCTGTGTAAAGAATTCAACCTTCTGGGAGTTGTTTAAATCGAATGTGAGGGTGAAAGTTGGGAACGGGGTTTGTGGATCTTTTTGGTATGATAATTGGATGGCAAATGTGTCGCTATCTCCTCTTCCTTGACTTGTATCTCTTATGTAATAGAAAAAGTTGCTCGGTTCGGGATGGGTGTTTTTCAATTTCTGATGGAGCAGCATTTTCTAGGCCTTTTGGAAACGTAGTCTTAGGATTTCTAGTAGAGAGAGGTGCTCCCCGCTTCGAAATTGGATTTTCTAGACATGCCCCGCGATTTTTATGGGTAATGGGGCTGACGGCAATTTGGGACAACAACTACATGTTGCGTTTCAGGAGGTGGCAGATAGATTTAACTGGGATCTGGGAGCTAATAATATATTTTCAGCCGCCTCTTTTTGTTTGGGGTTCTACAGGATGCCTCAATGGACTATGCCAGAAACGGATTACATGGCGGCTTGGAATGCATGTCTTCTTCCTAAAGTTAAATTCTTCGGCTAGTTATTGTTGCATAGACATCTTCCAACGAAGGTTTTTCTATTTCATCGTGGAAGCCAAGCAGTAGTGGATGATAAGTGTTCGTTTTGTGAGGAGACTGAAACAATCGATCATGCTTTGTTCCATTGTTTGGGTAGCTATTGTATATGGGCTCAAGCTTTTCTGCTGCTAGGGATTTTAGTGACAATGCCATTGAAGGGGGCTGATTTTCCATTATTATGGCATGCGTACTTTACCTCGGGTTTAGGCAATGAGTTTGGTATGGCTTTATGGTTCATGATTGTGTGGGCTATTTGGCAAAGGAGGAATAAGTTTGTGTTTGATGGAGTCTTAAGCACAGAAGATCATCCTGGAGGAATAAGTATAGGGGGCGAAATCTTAATTTTGTCGTTTATGATGTCTTTAATTTTGCGAGCTTACTACTCAGTTGTAACTAGATAGCTGGTATCTTTTGGTGTATTTCATTGTAATAGGCATGTCTTGGGATCGGATTTCAGATCCGTATCACCTTTAGGCTGTATTTATGTCCAATGATGCTCTCATCTTATGAGCAGAATTTGGATTGTTTTAATATAGAGAGGTAGGTGTTTTGTAGGTAAGCGGGGGCATCAACCTAGTTGGGACGCCCGCCCCGAAATTTTCACCTGCCTCAATCTTTTTCCTTCTAAGGGAACACAATGTTTCTTCGGGGGGTTTTCAAAAAAGGGAAAATTAGTTAGTAAAGACATCTGATAAGCTAGGTAGCACAGAAAAGGAAACAGAAACTAAAATGGACACGGACACGGAAACGGGGAAACTTCATTTCTAAAAAATATAGGTTTGGAAGCTGTAGGGAAACTTGTAAATATTAAAAATATGGGGGTAAGACCATGGTTTGGATGAGGAAACAACAATCAACCTAAGGGCGTTCTGATAGGGTTTCGTGACCTAGCCGCTTTGTCTAATCTAGCCTACCACCGGCCGTAACCATGGCTTCCGGCCAGCCGCCTAATAAACCTCCACCTTCCAGTGGCTTTTTGATCGCAAATCGCTCTAGCAAAGACAGCTTCCTCAAGGCAAAACCTGTAGATTCTTCCTCGGCATTAAACCCTAAAATGCTAGGTACAAATTGAACTACTGTGAGTGCCTTTGATCATGATAAATTTTGTGATTTAGCAACTACAAATCTATTCAATAGAGAAGGTTCCACCAAGGTATTTTCATTGGGAGATTTTTCCAAGCCACCGAAGAGGCCCTTTCTTATGCGGTGATTGTCAAGCGGGTGATTCACCCAATGAAGAAAATCTTGCTAGTCAGGTCTCTGCTTCTATATCTGATGTTGGAGATGGTTACAAGGCAATCACTATTCCTCAGGAATTTTACAAGGATAGGATTTCTTCTTGTCAACACTCTGCTATGGGCAGATTAACTCTCTCGAAAGGGAACAAACCTTGGAAACATGCTGATATTAACTTGAAATAAAATTCCATCTGGAACAGGAAGATGAATTGGAAATTAATTTCTTAAGGGAAGGGATTTTTCCATATCATTATGCCAACAGCAGAAGCTTTGCAAAAGGTTTGGTCTACATGAAATTTAAATCTCAAGCCAGGTATCACGAGATTCTCGGTTTGGAAGGCTGGTTTGGATCCCACTTCTACCAAACAGACCTCCTCTCAGGTTTAGGTGGAACTCCATCATCTACTGTGGGAATTTTGGGATCGTAGACTGCTATCCACTGTTGCCCAAGGCATTAGAGTTCCACTCCATTTCGATCGCAACACAATAGAGGGAGAATTTGGGCATTATGCTCGAATCTTCATCGATATTGATTTATCAAAACCTGTCATGGATCAAATTAGGTAGAGTATGAAAATATTCCAGAGCTTTGTTTGACATGTCAGTCTATTGGACATGTTGTAGCCAACTGCCGAAGGAATCAGAGTCAAGGAAAACATTTAGGTAAGCCTAGCTTTTCTGGCCCTAAAACAAATTCAAAAGTATGGACCAAAAAATCAGAGGCTGGTCCAAAAACATCACCATCCAGACCTATTCACATGATAACTGAGCAAGTTTATAAGGATGGGAAAAAGGCAATCTCTTGGGCGGACGAATGTGAAGAAAGTGATAGTGACACTAATAATATTAATGCCGATGCACTTGTTCTGAATATTGCTAAAAGGAACCTTGAACTCCTTCAACGCAGCAATCCGAGGCAGCATGATTTGGAGGAGCGGCTTAAGAATGCTGCAATAGTCCCAACAAGGAATGTCATCCGTACTTTGGAAGAGAGCCTCAAGGGAAGGCTAAAACCAACAACGCCAATTTCAGATTTTGAAGAGAGTTTTGAGCCTGAGTATCTTGACATCGAGATCGCCATCCCGAATACCCCATTGAGGGTTATGAATTTTGAGAGGATTAATTTGGAAGTATGCTTACAGCATGGTAAGGCTTTGGATGAGCTGATCGTGGATTGGCACTCACCAAAGGATTCTACTGTTGATAGTGACTCCAATAGCTCGGTTCTAATTGGAAACCATTTTTTCACCGTGATCGCCATAATATGGGCTACTATTCTCCTTTACAAGGAGATCTTTGCTTTTATTTGTCTTTGTTTTCTTTTCCTTTTCTTTCTTATCTTTCTCTTTTTCCTTTCTTTTCTTTGTTGTATTTTTCTTTTCCCCTTATTAATTTTTTTTGAAAAAACCCCCAAAGGAACAGTGTGTCCCCCCAAAGGCTAAAAGTTTGGAGTAGGTGAAAATTTCGGGACGGAGTTCCCAGCTAGGCTGGTTTCCCCACTTACCTACAAAACACCTACCCCTCTTTTATTAAATAAAAATCAACTCATGGTCTCATGGCGAGAACATGAGTAAATCAATTACATGAGAGTAGCAAGTTTGGAAAATTAAATCATCAGAAGTTACAAAATTAACACCACGCCTCCTACTTTTAAGGATGAACTAACATAAATGAATGCATGATCCAATAATGTCTTTGGAACCCAACCTGCCTTCGAAAACAAATTTGTTCTTTCGTTTCCATAGTGCCCAAGCAATTAAGAACCATAATGCCGTTCTGAACTCTCTACCTCTTCCATCAGCAAAGAAGCCGCACCACATGGCCAAGAAATCCACCGCCTTCCACGGTATAGGCAGCGAGATACCGAGCAATCTTATCACCTGAGTCCACACCTTATAGCTATTGATGCAATGGAGCAGGGCATGATCCATAGTCTCCTCTGAATCACAAAATGGGCATTGACTGTCCACTACAGGTTGGCAGCCATGTTGGTAATCTTCCATGAAAAATGAGCCACCCAAAAAAGCAAACTTTCAGAGTCACACAAGCCTTCCAAATTACCGAAAAGTTGAGCCTCGGCTTTGGCCACTTTGGTGTACTATAGTAGCCCATACAAAAAGAACTTGTCGTGTACACCTTCTTCTCCCCCAACTCCTAAATAAAACGATCAGCCGCCCCTGAAAAAATAAGCTGCCTTTGACCCAGCCCTAACTTGTTGTCACCCTCTAGAAACAAGCCCGGATAGCTTATAACAATCCAATTTTGAAGTTCCGCACCTCTCTCCTGTCCTGAAATCCTTAAGTTCAGTTTCTAAAAAGGCCTCAAGAAGGCAGATGACCCGAAAAGATAATGACAACCCTCGGCCGCCGAACACGATCTTTTATTACACAAGCAGTAGAGGTCAGGGAATAAGACCGCCAACTCTAAATTTGTTGTCCAGTTATCATGCCAGAACGAGCAACTCTCCCCACTCCCAATAGCAACCCGAATACACGACCTGGAAAATTCCTACCACTCCCCACCTCTGATACAACATGCTATAATTCCTCTCCAAGTATATGATAATCTAGATGAATCATAGTTCCAATGGACCACCATAAAACAAACCCATATCGTTTAACACAAATCTCATGCCATAAAATTAAACTCAAACACCTCTAAAGCGAACACCACTAACCCTTGTTTTATGGAAACCCTAACCCTTCCCACCCTCGTCACGCTGCCGTCCACCGCCACAGCGCTGCCCATCACAACCACCAACCTTTTACCCACCACTAACACCAGAAACACGCCGCCCACCCCACTGGCCTCTTACCTAATCCTAAAAACCGCCATCAACCTAGGAATCGGATGCATCAGGGAGATCGACCTACCATTCTGCAGCCCCGTCACAGGATCTATTTTAAAAACTTTCCAAACGCTTATGGTTCTGATTCTATGAGTAGGATCTTCAAGAAATATGGTATTACAGGCCAGATTTACATAGCAAAAAGGAAGAACTCCACTAACCTGAATTTTGGCTTCATAACCGTAAACGACTCTTTACCGATTCACGAAATCCTATACAGGTTAAACTCAATCTATATTGGAATAATTTGATTACGGGCGTTCAAGGCCAAATACACTCGCCCGGCTGTTCTACCTTCAACACACGGTCGTTACCAGATTTCCACCGTAACTCAAACTCAGAAGCGTAGTTGGGCTTTTCATGACTCTCTTAGAGGGGAAAGATCGTATGCAAATGTGGTTGCTGAGCAGAAAGCCTCTACTGTCAAATCCATCCCTCAAGAACAAGGAACTTTGTCAAAAAATGCTACTATACCTAGGGGCCATGATCTTGTTGTAGAATTGGCCACTTAGAAAGATAAGTCGTGCTTAGCCTCTCTGATCAATATTTCCAATATTCGTTACGCTTTCGAATTATTACATGATCGGGGTTTTGATATCAATTTTGTTGCACCCGCGAGTAGCGATAATGTTATTGTATCATTTAATTCAGTGAATGCAATGCATGATTTTGTAGGTGGTGACTGGAAGATTATGCAACATATCTTCAAGAAGGTGTATTATTTGTCAGTTGACTTTATCCCAAAGGAATGCATCATGTATGTTGATTTTATGGGTATCCCGCCCATGCTGATTGGTGAAACTCTGATTCGCCAACTGGCTACTTCCTTTGGCCACATTGTTTCGATTGACTTCGACTTTAATAGACAGGACCATTTAGACATTGTCTCGTGCCTTATCTCGGTTCCTCTTGGTACCACAAATCGCTCTTTTAAACTCTGTATGGACTCGATGGAAGTGGTGATCCATACTAATCTCAGGCAAAGTGTCGAATGTGAACATTGTCATGATCATGATTCTGAAATTTCTAGCGAACCTAGTGACACTTCCTCCGAGCCTGACAATTCAGAGGACTCAAGCAAATTAGATGGGCAAGAGACAAATGTTGCAAACCACTCTGATATACAAATCGGCCTAATCCCTAATAATTCAGACACAACCTTAAGTGCAGTCCCTGAGACTAACAAACCATGGGCGGAAATCTCTGTAGAACCCGAACCTGTCTGCCAAACTGCATCCCCACAACCAGTCGCACCCTAACAAATTGGAAACTCTATCTCTTCAGGTCCGAATATCTCGAATATGAACTGCATCATCATCCTTTCCCACAACCAAGCTTCACCTGGCAGAGAAAAGGAGCTGACTATGGAATTGGGTACAAAGCTGGGTATATTCAAAACCCGTCATGAATCGATAATAATGGAAGCAATGGATAAATTAGCAGACTAACTAATTGGTTTTTCTCTTGCTCGAGGTATTTTCATTCCAGTTATGTCTTTAGCCTTTTTTATGTTAGAATTGTCGAGGAGGCATTAGAAGTGGATCTAAACAACAATTTGTGTTATCATGTGTCCGTATACATAAGTTAAAATTCTTTGTCATGCTTGAGACAAAACTTAAGGCTGTATCTGATCACGTGAGTCGTCGGTTCTGGGGTCATAATGATTTTGCGTATCATTTTATTCCATCTATTGGTCTTTCGGGTGGCATTTTACTCTCTTTGAACTCAGCCCTTTTAAAGGGAAAGGTCCTTTGCTCTACTTCGAGATGGGTTCTGATTGAATTTTCTTTGCAACAATTGGTTTTCCATGTCCTGTGCTTATACGCCCTAAACAATCACTCAGATAGAAGCTTACTATAGGGAGAAATTATTCCTGTCATTCGTGTGCTCCGAAAGGTATTAATATGCGGGGATTTCAACGAAGTTTTGCATCCTTCGGAAAGGGCTGGTGGTATTTTTGCTCCTTCTATATCTGTTTTTAAAACTTCATCTTGGAAGGTGAACTTCAATACCTTCCTTTACAGGGCCGAGATTACACTTGGCATAATAGAGTATCCTACTCTCGCATTGATAGGGTTCTAGCCTCGGGCGATATTCTAAATTTATGGCCTACTATGACCATTTCGACAATTGACACCACGCTGTCAAACCACCTACCTATTTTGTTTCGATCGAGTAGCAATTCATTAGGGATAGGACCAAGACCGTTTAGAGCTCTAAATTTGTGGTGGGATAAAGTAGATTTTCTACCATTTATTCGTAATGCTTGGCAATCTGTTTGCCAATCTCACACCTATAGGGACATTTCTTTCAAATTATCCAAACTTAGCTTGGCCATTCACCCATGGCACTTAGAAAACTTTGGGGATCTAGACCGGAAAATTTTAGAATTAGAGGAAAAGATTCTGGCACTCACATCCAGCAACACTACTCGGCCTTTGAATTCATCATAGACCACCGATCTAAATCTTCTCCGCTCCTTACTTCCTGAAAAACGTGCGAGTGTCGAAAAGCTCAGGTATCAACAATCTCGGATCAAATAGACAATATTAGGGGATAACAATACTTCCTTTTTCCACCGTATGGCATTAGCTCATTTCCGTAACAACCAAATCACCTAACTGGACAATGATAGAGTTATTGTCTCGGACCCAGCTGATATTTCTGATGCTATTTGCTCATTTTTCGAGCATCTATTCAGGGCAAATCATGAGGTTCTGTTCTCTCTAAGAAAACTATAGTTCAATACCATCACCACCCACCAAATTGCTGTTCTAACAGCCTCGTTTTCGATTGATGAAGTTTGGTCTAGTATCGGCGCATGTGGAGAAAAAAAGCGCCGGGTCCCACTTGTTTCAACTTCTTCTTCTACAAACATTTTTGGGAGGACTTAAAACCTGAACTTTTGGGTATTTTTGATCGTTTTCGTACCACTTCCCGCTGCTTGACTCCATAAAAACATCTTTCACTATGCTACTTCCTAAGGTTTCAGGATCATGTTCTTTGACCAATTTTAGACCGATTGCTCTTATTCATGGGGTTTATAAGATCATTGCAAAATTGTTATCATCTAGCCTCCAAGCTATTCTCCCTTCACTGATATCGAGTAATCAATTTGCATTTATCAAAGGCAGAAGTATCCATGAATGCTCTTTCCTAGCTTCCGAGGTTATACACACCCTTCATGCCCATCGAAAACCCAACCTGGTTTTAAAATTGGATTTTCATAAGGTTTTTGACAGTATCTCATGGAAGTATATCGATTCGGTCCTTATCAAAATGGGTTTTGATCACAAATGGATATCTTGGCTGTCAAATTGTCAGAAAAATTCCTCAACATCTGTTTTGATAAATGGAAAACCAAGCGCACCGATTTCCATCAAGAGAGGCGTAAAACAAGGGGATCCCTTATCTCCGTTTATTTTTATGCTCGCTGTGGAAGGGCTAAAACAACTCATAGATTGCAGTATTCGAGGAGGTGTGTTACCAGGATTTCGGCTGGATGACTCCTTACTAGATATCTCACTTTTATAGTTCACAGATGATACGATTTGCTTTCTCCCGGCTGATGTGGCAATAATTCCTATTTTCAATTGTCTTTTGCGGTGCTTTGAGCTTATTTCTGGGCTTCATATTAATTACCATAAGAGTGCTTTAATGGGTATCCATGTACCTGACAATTCGCTTGCTTCATATGCAGCTTTATTCGGATGCTGTACAGATAAATTCCCGATTAAATATCTTGGTGTTCCACTATGCTTAAAACAACCTGCCGTCTCATCCTGGGAGCCTCTGATTGCAAAATTCAAGTTTTGTCTATCTAATTGGATGGGCAGTTGTTTATCTTACGCAGACAGAACCACACTCATCAAATCGATACTCTCTTCACTTCCACTTTATTTATTATCCCTTTTTAGAATGCCAGTTTCGGTAATCTCAACCTTAAATTGTTTGATGCATAATTTTTTTGTGGCGAGGTGACTCCAATGGAAGTGGCTTGTGCAAAGTGAGTTGGGGTACTATGACCCATCCATATCATCTTAGGGGTCTTTCCATTCGGGATCTTTGCCTGGTCAATGCTAGCCTTCTCTTAAAGTGGATTTGGAAATTAAGTGTTCGCAACAATAACTCCCTTTGGTTTGTGTACTGCGTCCAACATTACGGAGTGCGATCATGGCATGACATGGTTTTATTAGAGCCCAAAGCCGTTTTGCCACTATGGAGGGGAATCCTAAAATGTTGCTTCAAGAATGATGAATATTGGAACTTTTTCTCCTCTTAGACACGGGTTCAGGTGGGGAATGGACTTGCAAGTTCATTTTGGCATGACAACTGGAGTTCAAACAACCCGTTAAAATCCCTTTTTTCAGATTTATACATCCTTTGCAACAGGAAACACACTTCAATTCAGGAGGGGTGTGCTTTCTTATTCACATCTCGTTCATTTGGCTTCAAGTTGACATTTTTTCAGAATTCACAGCCCAATTTTCCGGGGAACGAAGATCGAACTATTTGGGTGATTGGGAAAAACAATGATTACTCGGCAGCCTCATTCTTTCAGGGTTATTACCAACTTCCTCAATGGTCCCCCCTGCGAAAGACTTCAAACTGATATGGAATACCTGCTTGCTCCCCAAAATTAAATTCTTTGGCTGGCTACTTTTTCATGGACATCTACCCACCCGAGCATTTCTATAGAGTCGCGGGTGCCAGTCCGTCTTAAATGACACCTGCCCTTTTAGCGATTTCTCAGAAAATATGGATCATTGTCTTTTCTTATGCCAGTCTAGCTGGAGAATACGTTGTGATGCGTTCCAATGGTTAGGCATTTCATTGGTTATGCCTCAAAGGGGGTAGGACTTTCGTCTTCTATAGAGATCTCATTTTAAACGTGGTAATCTTCGAGATTTTGGGACCTCGTTATGGCTCACTATAGCTTGGAGCATATGGAAACGACGTAATAAATTCATCTTCGAGGGAGCTATGGACAACGGAGGTATCTTAGTTAGTAGCATCAATTTTTGTTGGTTTATTTTTAACACTCACAAACGTAACATTAGCCTCTCGGTCTCGGATATCTTTATGAATCCGAGTTCGATACTCATTTTTTAAACTCTACATGTGGTTCTTGTTTTGAGAACCGCCTCTATTAATTAATGAAAAGAGGGGTGGGTGTTTTGTAGGTAAGCAAAAATGCCAACCTAGTTGGGACGTTCGCCCCGAAATTTTCACCCGCCCTAAACTTTTTTCCTTTGGAGGGATACATCGTTCCTCCGGGGGTTTTTCAAAAAAAAAATCTCATACCATAATGACACATGATCAGCACTCTTAACCTTCCATACCCACTTCATCAACAAACTACAGTTAACCACTTCAAGTTCCTAATGTAGAGGCCGCCAAGATTTTTGGGTAGGGCAATCATCACCCAACTAACCTTACTAATACCCGTAGTAGTTGAATCACCCCTCCACAAAAAATTCCGCATCAGCTGCTCAAGTTTCGTAACTATCGCTCCTGGCATTTTATATAATGATAACAAAAAGATTGGAAGAGATGATAATACCGATTTCACAAGCATCGTTTGTCCCGCATAGGATAAACATTATCCTTTCCAACTCGCTAACCAACTCTGAAACTTACTTATCAATGGATTCCAAGAGGAAATAGGAACATGCCTAATGCTGAGAGGAGTTCCAAGATAGGTAATTGGAAAGTTCTCCACTCGACATCCCAGGACGCCTGCACAAGATAAAACGATTGTCTCCTGTACATGAATGCCCATAATAGAGCTTTTATTAAAATTAATTTTCAGGCCTGAAATTTACTCAAAACATCGCAAAATTCTAAAAAAAAAAGGTAATAGAGACTCATCTGCCCGTAAAAAGCATAGCGTATCATCAACAATTGCAGGATGGACATGTCCTTCTCTGAACTGTCAAGTCAAAATCCCGGTCATAGGCCAATTCGAATACTCTCCTCAAACATCAGTTTCAATCCCTCACTAGCTAAAACAAAAAGAAATGGAGAAATAGGATCACCTTGTTTAACCCCCCTAGCTAATTTAATTGGTTCCGACGGCGTCCCATTGATCAGAATCGAAGTGACCGAATTCCTTCTATAGTTATCAAGCCATTGAACCTATCTTTCATCAAAACCCATTTGTCTAAAAGCTGCATTAATATAATTCCACGAAACACAATCATAAGCCTTATGAAAGTCTAACTTAATAGCCAAACATGGTTGACGACTCCTATGAACCGAATGGATAATCTCCGAGGCTATGAAGGAACATTCATGAATATTACGACCTTTAATCAAAGCAAATTGATTTTCTGATATCAACTTATGTAGCAATGGTTGTAGTCTTTTAGCAAGCACCTTAGACACAATTTTGTATATACCATGGATCAAGGCAATAGGTCTAAAATTATTCAACGAAGAAGGGCCAGGTACGTTAGCAATTAGAATTGTATATGATGATTTAATAGCATTCGGCAGCCGTCCCATCGCATGATACTTCGCAAATAGGTCCAGTAACTCAGGCTTTAGTTCATCCCAAAACCGTTTGTAGAAGAAAAAATTAAATCCATCAGGTCCAGGCGCCTTTCCCTCATTACAGGAACAAACTGCATCCCATATCTCTGCTTTTGAGAATGGTTCAACTAGACGATGATTCTCCAATACATCTACCATCCTGAACTTTAGTCTTTCCAAATCAAACGGAATGACTATATTTCCCGAAAATAGGTACGAATAGTAGTTTTAAATCGTAGCTGAGATCTTAATAGGGTCGCTAGTGACTCTCCCACCAATTTCTAATTGTGAAATCCAATTACCTCTGAACCTAGCCGAAGCGATGTGGTGAAAAAATGTTGTATTGTCATCACCCACTAAAGTCCACTTAACTCTTAACTGTTGATGCTGAATTTTTTCTAGGCTTTGTCTAACCTGAAACAATGTAGTTTTCACACTTTATAATTCAGTCACAACTAAAGCGTCCAAAGGCCAACCCACACTAGAGTCAGTCAACTCTAAAATAGAGCTTCCAATGATTTTAATCTACTATCCAATTGACCAAAATTAGATGAATGCCAAGGACGGATAAATCCCCATAAATTTCTAAGCTTGAAATCAACATCTCTATCCTTACTTTCAGCCCGCACCACAGATAGAACGCCACTTACTAGTGATAAATGGCAAAAAAGTATCAACATCCCAACAACAGTTTAGCGATCTATCTACTCTCCTTCCCCATCTCTGCAAAGAATGCGACTGGAAGATAATGGGCAAGTGATCCGATAGGGTTGAGTCTACCGTCATGAGTTATAAAGCCGACCAGCTATCTAATAAGCCACATGACACCAACACTCGATCAATCCTCAAATACGACTGGCTGTTACTCTACTTATAGTCCCTCCCAACTAAAGGAACATCATACAATGCACACTCATTCACAAATTTCTGGAATCTTATCATAGAATTAGAAACAATCCCATTCCCACCCGCTCTTTTCGAACAATGAAGAATTTCATTAAAGTCACCACATATCAATAAATTACCAATATCCCGAATAAGGGGCAGTAATTCAACCCATAATTGGTTCCTCTCAGCAGCTGTGATTGACCCATATAAGCATAAAATATCAATCTCAACCTGATTCAGAGCCGTGCTCAAAATACACCATCTTACCCCAGCAACCCTAACTGTACCCCTAACTAATTTGGAGTTCCATGACACAATTATCCCTCCCAAAAAGCCTTGAGCAGGAACACAATAATATGAAAAATCATTATGGCCCCATAATTTCCTCACAGTCATCTCTGACACATCCGACACCTTTATCTCCACTAACACAACAACATGCAAAGACCATTTGCGGACACACGAACGAATAAAAAATTGCTTTGCTCCATTCGTGAGCCCCCCATGACAGTTCCAAGAAAAAAGGTTTAATGACATAAAGAATATGTACCAAACCTCGATTCAGATGGACTATTCAAACTCTAGGCTCTTCCAGTACTTGAACGATTTACTCCACATATTGCTCCTGAAACAGACCCAACATCTCACCCACTCTAACTACCATCTAGCCTCATTCTCACGAGGTTCTGAATGCTGGGTATTAATAATCACCCTATTCTTATTTGCCACGTCCGGGCCCGACGACCCAAAAATTCTGTCAGTATCCGCATCCCAACTAGCCATCGAGTTCTCACTCTCATGACTGTCCAGTTCCCTTAAAGCAGAATTTTCCTATATAGCGTTATCCTGTAGCATTCTCGTATCACAGTCCTCCTCCGATCTAGCCACTACTTTGGATAGCCTATCCGCCAATGATCCCTCATCCGAATCATCCTCCAAGCTAGAGTAATCCTCCTAACACCTCAGACAACCAACCCTTTATCGCATAGAAGTGTAAACTGTAATCTCCCGCTCCCCCACTGCTAACTTCAGATTGCGGCTCATAGTGCCTATATGAACTGACACTAAACAAGAAACAACATCCAATCGATCCGACCTTTCCAAGTTGGAATCCATAGCCACAAGCCGACCAAACCTCCCCGCAAGGCTACGGATAAATGATTCATATATAATGGCTGGTAGAATACCCATGAAATCAAGATACATGACACCCTCAGAGGGAATAAAATTCACCGACAAATGCTCAACCGAAAACATAAGGTGACTGAGAACCTTCCATTCATGACTAACAAAATTAATCATCGCATCTCCTATGATAAAGGAGACAGACAATCACACACTCCCCACCGACAGGAGCGGCAAATTCAACATCAAAATCGTGCTCACATAATAAATCATAGATATTTCAAATATGAGAGATATTGTGTAGCCGAATTAGGCAAGCCTTATCTTTCCATGAGGTGGACTGCACCATGAACTCCTCACTATTCTGCGACTCATTCTTGTCCATAGGGCTCGTCGTAACCTTAGGCTGCCCCTTAATTGCCTCCTCTATAGAATTCCGATAAGGTGCCGCGACAGTAAGATTTGATCTTCCATCATAAGGTGATTCGTGCAACACTCGATTCACATGACTAGGCAGCTTTCGGATCGGCTCCTGAAACTTCTGAACATTCAAAGGCCTTGAGTATCTTGCCTTGTACGCCCGTAATCGTACAACCCCTATTTTAACTGAATTCATCCTGCTCAAAGCTTCATAAAACCGAACAGTTTCATCAATCGTAATGAACCCAAAATTCAAGTTTCTGGCGTTTCTCTTCTGTGCGACAAACACCCAGCCAGAAACTCCAAATCTCCCGAAGACCTTCTTTAGGGCTAGCGCATCATAACCATTCGGGAAATTCTTAAAATAAATCTTATTCACGATCGGATTCCTAGTGTTGGCAATGTGATTAGGGTTTGCAACCCTAACCTGCGAAGTGGCGGTAAAGGGCACAGAAAAGGGATTACGGCGAGGGTTTGTAGTTTGGCGATTCTGGGTAGGCTCATGGAAGGGGTTTTGGTGTTGGGGCTGACGACGGCTGGTTTCCGATCGGAATAAGGTTGTTGACGGGCGGCGGTGGCGGCTGAGGAAGGGGGTGGGATGGGTGCGGGTACGGGTAGGGTTTCTCTCCATTATTTTCTTTTTTCCCCTTATTAATAAATAGAGGCTAGATTCCGGTACTCAACCTTTAAATAAAAATAAAAATAAAAATATAGGGGTATATGTGTAAATATAAAAAAATATAAAACTTTCATAAATATAATTTGATTCTAATATAAAATAATGAAATAGTAAAATACTCTACACTTAAAATATATTTATTAGTTATAATAAAATTCTACCATAAATATTTATAAATAGACACCGTCAAATCATATTCATCCTATTAAGGTCACCTAGCATTTGAAGAATTCTAATTAGAATATATATTGGGACTTACACAATAAATGCTTAGCAAGTTTAGTTTTGGAATGAACCAAAATTGAGTCATAAGATTGAAGGAATTTTTAGGAAACGGTTTCCAGAATTTGAAGAAATGAGTTTCCAACTTTCTTTAATTGCAAAAACAGCCCCGAAAATGTTTCTTAGGGGTTTCCAAGAGTTTCCATTTCCAAAATGTTTCCGAATCACCGAAATGGCTTGTCACTGGAGTTTCCGTGCTTCATAGTTAATAAGTATGCATTAAGCCAAAATTTTATTTCTTAGTTATTTTAAAAATGCTGTAACAAAAAATTTAGGATGAATAATATTAATAAAAAAATTTAGGAAGTATGTTTATATCTCATTAATCTAAAAATATATTCGAAATATTACAACTTGATTTGGTAGAGTGGGTCGGGCCCAAGGTGTAGTACAATGCATGGGCGACGCTCAAGAGGCCGAGTAGTATGCTACTAAAATGGAAAATCTCCATAAAAAATTAATTTAATATCATGTAAACCTATGGCCCACATATCAAACATTAAACTGATAAGAACAAATTCTACACTTGATCTTAGCCAAAAGGTCAAGAAAGGTATAATAGTTCTAATGTCCAATTTAATAATTTATATTAGGCGCTTCCTTTGCCTCTCTTCATATAAGTTGTGTGGGATAAGAAAGTTCAACTACTAAACAAAAGAAAGGTGAGTGTATGAGTTCAAGTCTAAGCACTAAAACTTTCGGTTCTATCTTCTTCTCCTCAATTCTATCAACAAAGAAACACTCAATAGCAAATCAAAGACGAATTTACTTATAAATATCTCATCGTAATACGTCAAATATCTCAATTAGAGAGTTGAGAAAATGGATAAAAGTTGGTTTACTCTGATATACCCAAAGATTATAATAAGTGAGCATTTTCCATATTGATTTGCGAAGATGATTTCATATTTGGAGGAGAGAGTGATTATTAATTGATGAGCTCATCCATTTATACACTCTTTCAGTAATAGAGCACTCCAAAATGAACCAACTCTTTATAGATATTAATTGTGAAAGATTGTGCCAAGAATATGAGGCCTATGGGACAATCTTCATATGATCTAGTGAAGTAGCTTTGTATAACATGCAAAAATATTGGATCAAAGAAAAGGGTCGGGGCTTGTCCATAGGGGAACCTCCGATGCTTAAGTTAGAATGAGTTCTGAAAATGGTAGAATGTAGGTAAGTGTGAGAATCAAAATTACCTCTTCCCATGTATTTCCCCTCTATTTATACGATAAGATGCCTCCTCTAAATGTGGAGTGGGCAATTGTAATTCAAATGGGAGTGTGATCCCGATTTTTTAGGGGAGAATCGGTCAATGATTCTAGGTTGGTTGCTTCCTCTCTTCTCGGAACAAAGAACTCTCCTTTAGTGGGTTTCATGAGGCAAGCGTACGGCTCAAGGATGTAGGAATCGTAAAGGTATCGAACCGATCACTCGAGCCCATGTAGACCGCCTTGGCTGGTGCTAGAGAGGAAGTCTTGCGATATCAATTGGGATAAACAACGAGGCGGAGCAATACGAACGGCTCGAGAGTTCACCTAGTTATCAAATTGGAATCAAATTTGCCCATAAAAGAGTAGCTTTGAAATGGTTCTTTGTTTTAATTTTCAACCATGAAAAATAAGCAAAAGACTTAGCAGTTTTATTGAGCATAAAGTGCTTTCTAATATACGAAAGGACAACTATGAACGAAATACAAAATTAATATCTCAAACTAATAACTTAATATACGAATAGATTTGAATCTGTGACATGGAATCTAGATATCTATTTCATGATCCCATTCAGTGGGCAGACTAATATGGGTTATGAATTGAAACATTGACAGTATGACTTGCAGATCTATCGTAAAACCTAAAGATTCCAGAGGCCATTGAACGAGTCCGCACCAATTGCAAGGTGCTATTGAGATTGAACATTGAATATTGTTATTGTTGGAAAAATGTAGAGGTATTATCGAATATTTATAGAATAAAGAACACTCTTAATTTATAATAATTGCTCTCACTCTATCTTTGGGCACACACACTCTAATTATAACTCACTTTTTATTATATGCAAGAAATTATTTTATTTTTTTGTGATTCTTTGGAATGATTATAAATGAAAAATCAAAGCACTATTTATAGGCTTCTATCTAAATGAAACAAAGGTAATACATTTATTATTTCTTTGAGTGGGGAGGAAGAAACTAGGAGTGGGGAGCAAAACTTATTCTAACTAATTAGAATAATACTTGGAGTGGGTATCAAGTATTATCTAATTAGATTATGCTTAGAGTGGGGAACACACATTAGTCAATCTTATTTAAGCTTAATCATTTCAACACCACCCCTTAATCATAATTCTTAATTTGTCAATACGACTAATCCAATCTTATGTAATCAGACGATTGTTGAATATAGATCTCTTCCTCCAAATAGCAATTTAAAATTGCTGACCTGACATCCATTTGATGGATCTTTCATCCATTTTGAACAACAACTAAGATTACCAGTTTGATGGTCTCCATTCTTGCGACAGGTGCAAACAGTTCATCATAGTCAATACAGGGTTTTTGACAATAGCCCTTCACAATGAGCCTTGCTTTATGTCAAATGACTTTTCCATTTGCATCCTTCTTTGCCTTGAACACCCATTTGACTCCATTGCTCTTTTTGTTAGCTAGAAGTTTGGTCAACTCCTGTGTCTCATTCTTCTCAGTTGCATTGATCTCTTCTTCCCTCGCTTTTCTCCAATTTTCATTTTTCGTACCCTCTTCAGCATTAATGAGCTCACTATCAATAAGATGGCAGTAGAGAGTTAATTCTACTTTGAGCTCTCTAGTGACATTAGAAGGATCTTCAATTTGCCAAAACTTTCTTGGAGTTTGTCTAGGACTTTCAAAATCCACCTCTTCTTGTTTGGGAGATGCATTCAAAATAGGACTGCTTGATGTTGAGGTAATGACTGGTTCCTCCGCATCACTATCACTGTTTTCATCCATGGGAAAAGGATAAAAACTATAGTTCTTCTTATCATCGTTCCACTCCCAGACTACTTCCTCATCAATTGTCACATCCCTACTGATGATTGTCTTTCTCTTGTCAAGATTGAACATCTTGTAACCTTTTGAAAATTTATAGTATCCCACGAACACGTATTTTTTACTTTTCTCATCTAACTTTCTCCTTTCTTCATCAGCAATATGAACATGTGCAATACGCCCAAAAATACCTAAATGAAATATATTTGGCTTTCTCCCACTCCATGCTTCTTGGGGTGTCATATCTGAGACGCTTGTAGTTAGGGACCGATTCAAGATGTTGACCGCACAATCAACTGCTTCTGCCCACAGCTCCTTGGGAATATTCTTACTCTTTAGCATGCTTCTCATCATATTTATCACCGTTCTATTCTTTATTTCAACAACACCTAGTCGGTGGATAGGGTTCTATCTAGACCTTAGCCGCCTTGATCTTCTCCTCTGGCGGTTGGCCGGCTTTGACAAGATGGCGACTAGGCTGCGCTTGATCTCATTCCACCGGCATCTGGTCCATAGCGGTAGATCAGTTGATTTTCTCCATCGGCTTCTGACTGGACCCTACCAGAGTCTAGTCAGTTCGATCTCCACAATAGCAGACCTCGGTGATTATAGCTTGGGTTCTGTTGGTTTTTCCATCGGGTTTTAAGAAGAAGATGACTTTGCGGCTTGGCAGCACCCTGATTCCACCTGCATTTTATTAGGATGATTTCACTCCTCCGACATGGTCAGTTCGAGCAACTGACCTTTGACGGGAGACTATTTTAATAGATAGGGTTCTATTTGGCCGACGTTTCAACTGGGGTCGATGTTCTTCTAACTGGAATTTGGCCAGCAGTTTTTCAACACAGGGATCGCATCTCTAATTTTGATGCATTAAGGTGCGAGCGGTTTTGGCTAATCCCTAACCATATATGGTGGTGCCTTTTTGGGCAGTAGGGATCGCAAGCTCATTGGCTTGGATCTTTAGATTTTGTTTATCGGGTTGGATTTTGATTTGATCTAAGTCCATGTTTAGATGTTTTGATGTTGTATCAGTCTTGCACGACCTCGCATCCGATAGGATTAATCATCTCAGCTTTCTTGCCGGGATTGACTTTGGAGCATCATATGGAAATTCTTCCCACTGATCATTTTGCTACGGCTTCAGATCATTAGCATCACACTCCATTGTGATTGGGACTTTTAGTCCATTATTATTGCATTAGGTTGCAAATCTTTTGTTACATCCTTGGGATGCTTTTGTTTTTCTTTTCTTTTTTCTTTGTGGTTGTTATTTTTCTTTTCTTTTCAATAAATGGAGCCGGTTTTCACCGAGCTCAACCTTTACTTAAAAAATAACACCATTTTGTTGAGGCGATCTTGGGATTGATAGAAAATGATGCATTTTATGATGCTCATAGAATCTTTTGAATTTGTTTGATGTGAATTTTCCCCCTCTTTCGGATCTTACGGCTATGACGTAATAGCTGCTTTCTTTCTCCACTAACACTTTGAACTTCTTGAAAGATCCCAAAAATTCTGACTTCTCCTTCAGAAAGCAAACCCATATCTTCCTACTATAACCATCAATGAATAGCAAGAAATATTTGTTGTCTCCCAATGATGTTGGTATCATTAGTCCGCAAACATCGGTATGAATGAGTTCAAGGGGTGCCTTTGCTCTCGACATGGACTCCTTTGGAAAACTGGTTCTGAATTACTTTCCAACAAGACATCCTTCACAAAGCTGATGGGGTTTATCAATCGAGGTAAGACCAAACACCATCTTCTTTTGGCTTGGCAATTTCAAACCTCCAAAATTGAGATGCCTGAATATCAAATGCCAAAGCTAATGAGAATCCTTCACATAAACTTTTAATCACTTTGCAACGTCCTCGTTCAACAACACCAACTTTTGGTTCATCATATGAACTTGGTAGTTTTTCTCCAACAGCTATCCCAAACTTAAAATGTTACTTTTTATGTTTGGAATATAATACACATTACTGATAAGTAGGTGCTCTCCATTCTTTAAATGAATTAGAATGGTTCCTTTACCTTGAATAGGAAATTTTGACGAATCTTCAAAGACGACATTTCCACTGAATGATTTGTTCAGTTCTACAAACATTTTCTCATCACCGCATATGTGATTGTTCGCTCCATTGTCAAGATACCAAAAGTTATTTTCTTGACTGTGGTCACCTTCACAAGTTTATAAAACCGTGTCGGTTACTTCATTGTCTTGGATGTAGTTGGCTATCTCCTCTTCTTAGTTCGATGGGCTCCGACATTCTACCAGATAGTGGCCAAATTTAGAGCAATTGTATCATTGGATATTGGACTTGTCACATCCATCATTTTTCCTCCAATTTCATCTTCCTCTTCCACTTCCACATCCACGTCCACAACCTCTGCCTCTTATGGACTGATTACTTTCATCATTTCTTCCAAATTATTGATTTTTGCCATGTCCTCTTCCTCTAATATTTCCTCCACAACCTCTACCATATCCTAGTCCGTAATGACTAGGATCTCGACTACTTTCTCCTTTGAACGAAGCCTTTGCCGCCAAGACTTGTTCAAAAGACTTCTGTTTCTGTCTATTTAGTCTTTCCTCACGTGCTTGCAACGAGCCAACAAGTTCATCAAGGATCATTGCATATGTGTCTTGTGGATCTTCTATGGCCACTACTATATAATCGAACTTTAGTAGTAGCGACCGTAGAATCTTTTCTACAGTTCTCGATTCATCAAGTTTTACTCCGTACTGTCGCATTTGATTGATGACACATTTCACTCGTTAGGAATAATCAACAATAACTTTTGTTTCTTCATTTTCATCATCTTGAACTCTCCTCTCAACATTTGCAGTCGAACTTTCTGTACTTTCTCCTCTCCTTGAAGAGAAACTCGTAGTATATCCCATGCTTGCTTGGAGGTGGTTGCTTCTGCCACCTTCTCAAACATTACATCAACCAACCCTTGATGGATTAGACTAAGCACCTTCCGGTCATTCCTACAACTTTTATGCAAACTATCTTTTTCTACTTGTGATAGTTGTGCATCTTTAGCTGGGGCTATGTAACCTTTTTTGACTATGTCCCAAACATCTTGGGCTCCAAGAATCACTTTCATTTTAATGCACCAATTTTTATGATTGGTTTTGGTAAGTTGAGGGAAGTTGAAGGAAATACCACAGATGTTCATTTTAAGGATGATTTTTTAAGAAAAAATTGGTTTCTAGGCGTACAGGGGTTACTGCAACACTTTTGTATGCCTTTTGTAACACTTTTTACTCAAGGCAACACTTACAGAAATCTTTTGCAACGTTTCAGATAAAGTTCTTGCAACACTTCTAGACTATTACAATGCTTGGAACTTCCTAAATTGGACTTTGAAATTTCTTTCTCGGGAAGAGGATCAGGACCAAAACTAGTTCTGGTACCACTTTGTTGGAGAAATGTAGAGGAATTATGGAATGTTTATAGAAGAAAGAACACTCTTAATTTATAACAATCGCTCTCACTCTCACTTTGTGCACATACACTCTGATTATAACTCACTTTTTATTATATTCAAGAAATTATTTTATTTTTTGTGATTTTTTTGAATGATTACAAATGACAAATCAAAGCACTATTTGTAGGCTTCTAACTAAATGAAACAAATGTAATACAGTTATTATTTCTTTGAGTGGGGAGGAAGAAACTTGGAGTGGGGAGCAAGACTTATTCTTGGAGTAAGGAGGAAGATTTTAATTAATTTGGATAATACTTGGAGTGGGGATCAAGTATTATCTAATTAGATTATGCTTTGAGTGGGGAACAAACATTAGTCAATCTTATTTAAGCTTATTTCAACAGTTATAAGATCAGGGGTACCCTTGATGTTTAACATTGAACATTGTAGTTGACTAAGGATCTCCAGAGCAAACACCAGAATAAACACATTCATAAAAGAAATACCAAAAGATCTACATGACTTGGCTTTTTACAGGCTATCTAAAACTGATTAACTTCCTCAACTAACTCGTTTCGTAATCTACTTGATATGCGTTGTGTAAAACTGCTCAACAAACTCATTTCGTCATCTACTTAATATGCGCTGGATAATCTGGATGATAGTTTAAAACTGCAAAACAAAAGAAATTGAACCCATAAATTATATATTTAGAGATTTACCAATTGAATAGTTCTTAATTAACGACTACGAATAGAATATCTTTTTTAGACCTGACCTAGTTGGCTTGTCAATCCTAAAATGATCAAACACATTCAAAGAGAAAATTAGGAGAAATCGTACTAGTGGCTCTCAAGGCCAAATAATACTACCCTAAACTTTTAGGGAAAATCACAAGACAAACATTTTCAACAGCAACATCAGAATAGACACATGCATAACAGAATGCCAAAAGATCTATACAGTGTTGAAAACATGCTCCAAGTCTGAAATTTTAATATATTTTATTGTTATTAGATTTTATTTATTTTAAATTAGATTTGCTAATTAATTTAAATTACTTTGAGATTATTTCACATACTTTGAATTATTGACATATTCTTTTTAACCACTTTGATAGTGGCACAAAAATAGGATTTTAGTTTGTTTGTATCTCTATAAATAGAGAAATCATTTTACATTTTAGAATATATCATTCAATAAAGATGTAGAGATTAATATCAATCATGCTTCTCTTTAATTTTAGCTTTCTATTTCTTTTAATGTTTCAACATACATGACCTAGCTTTTATAGGCTATGTATATTTTGAAAGGACCTCTTTAGTCTTCACTAAATATGTTAATTTCAACATTGTTAATTGAACTTGTGCATCTAATATTGATTATTAGAGTAAACTGCAATTGCACATTTTTCTGTCAACCAATGCTTACAATATTATTAATAGCCTAACAAAAGTCAGTCTTATAAAACCATAAGCCATGAAGAGAGATGGGATGCAATTCTCAAAATGTAGTGAATCTAATAAAGACTACAATTTGACAAAAAAAAAAAAAACTAGAAAAGGTAGAGTTCCATTCACGAGGAAATGGAACTTCCAAAAATAGGCATATGCCACTTTAAGAGGCAAGCACACGGTATTATTTAGTAAAAGGAAAAAGAATATTTCCCTATATGCTTACCTCATGGCTGAGGGGTTTCCACAATGATTGGGCTTCCTTTTTTATACACAAGTTGATGTATAAGGCTCTTTCTCTCAGCGGTGTGGGATATTGCACCATTCTCTCGGCTGGAATAGGGAATTGGTTTACAAGCTATCCCTTGGCTATTTTAACTTGCTTTTGTGCTTCAAAATGATTTTAGGTTATTAGGTTTAATTTTAATAAATGAAAAATAAAAAGTGCAACAGAAGGTGATATATAGATAGATTGAAGAAGTAAACTGAAGATACATAGGATTTTTTCGTACTACATTTGTTTCGGTAGAGTTACAATATTTTGTTTTTTTACTCATTTTATGAACTTAATTTGAATGTTGTATTTATTATATTTTATAAGTTATGTGTTGTAAAACTCTATATAAAGAGTTTAGTTTGGTTTTGTAATATCACATAGAAAAAGAGAAAGAAGAAAAAGTAATAAAATAAGAGTAGTAAGCCTTTTGTGAGCTTTTGTTGAGTTTTATAGTGTTTGTTAGTTTATGTTACTTAAAGTAAAGCCAACTTCCTCCCTTTTCTCCAACAAAGTGGTACTAGAGTCAAGTTACGAATTCTTTAGTGTTTGAGAGACCCTACCAAAAAAAATGAATAGTAAAAATTTTCCCTTCAATTTTCCTCAACTCACCAAAACCAATTATAAAAATTGGTGCATTAAAATGAAAGCCAATCTGGGAGCCCAAGACATTTGGGACATTGTTGAAAATGGCGACGTAGTCCCTGTCCCAGCTGAAAATGCATAATTATCTTAGGAAGAAAGAGATAATTTACATAAGAATCGTAGGAGTGACTAGAAGGCGCTCAGTTTAATCCATCAAGGTTTGGATGATGTGATGTTTGAGAAGGTAGCAGAAGCAGCTACCTCCAAGCAAGCTTGGGACATTTTACGAGCTTCTCTTCAAGGAGAGGAGAAAGTTTAGAAGGTGCGCTTGTAGATGTTACGTGGTGAGTTTGAGATGATGAAGATGAAGGAGACAAAAACAATTGTTGATTATTACTCACTAGTAAAATCTATCATTAATCAAATGCGGCAGTATGGAGAAAAAATTGAAGAGTCGAGAATCGTTGAAAAAATTCTACGATCGTTATTACCAAAGTTTGACTATATAGTAGTAGCTATCGAAGAGTCAAGAGATACAAGTGCGATGGCCGTTGATGAAGTTGTTGGATCGTTGTAAGCACGTGAGGAGAGATTAAATAGACATAAAGAAGAGTCTATAGAACAAGTCCTAGCAGCAAAGGCTTCATTGCAAGAGAACAAAAATAACTGAGATTCTAGTCCATCTAGAAGAGGACACGGTAGAGGTCGAGGAGGAAATGCTAGAGGAAGAGGATGTGGCAGAAGTTAGAACTCCCAAGAGCTAACAATAATGATGGAAATAATCAGTCCACAAGAGGTAGAGGCCGTGGATGTGGATGAGGAAGAGGAAGAGGCAACTAGAGACAAGATGATGGATGAGACAAGTCCAATGTGCAATGTTATAATTGCTCAAACTATGGCCACTATACATCAGAATGTAGAAGTCCTCCTATGCAAGTGGACGAAGCTGCTAACAACATACAAGAAGAGGATGTCAATGACACGGTATTACTAACCCATGAAGGTGAACATTATCGAGATAATAACATATGGTATCTTGATAATGGAGCAAGTAATCATATGTTGGGAGAGAAGAAATTGTTCATTGAGCTGGACTAGTCTTTCAGTGGGAATGTTGTATTTGGAGATTCGTCGAAAGTTCCCATCAAAGGCAAAGGAACCATTCTTATTCGTCTAAAGAATGGGGATCACCAATTCATAAGTAATGTTTATTATGTTCCAAACATGAGAAGCAATATTTTGAGTTGTGGACAATTGCTAGAGAAAAACTACCAAGTTCACATGGTGAATAGGAAGTTGTTATTGCTGAATGACAAGAAGGAAATGTTAGCAAGTGTTTTGATGTTAAAGATTCGGATGTTTACACTCAACATCAAGACCGATGTGGCCAAGTGTTTGAATACTTGTGTGAATTATACTAATTAGTTATGGCATTTGAGGTTCGGACATCTCACTTCAGAGGACTAAAGTTGATGAGTCAAAAGAAGATGGTGCATGGTCTTCCCGTTATTGATAAACCCCACCAACTGTGTGAAAGGATGTCTTTTTGGAAAACAATTGAGAACCAGTTTTCTAAAAGAGTCCATGTCAAGAGTAAAGAGACCACTTGATCTTATCCATGCCTATGTTTGTGGACCAATGACTCCATTTTCATTGGGAGGCAACAAATATTTCTTGCTATTTATTGATGATTATAGCAGAAAGATGTGGGTTTATTTCTTGAAGTAAAAAGCATAAGTTTAGAGATCATTTAAGAAATTTAAAGTGCTCGTGGAGAAAGAAAGCGGATATTGTATCAATGCCTTAAGATCTGACAGAGGGGGAGAATTCACATCCATTGAATTGGATAGATTTTGCTAGAACCATGGAATTCGCCATTTCTTGTCAGTGCCGAATTGCCTCAACAAAATGGAGTTGTGGAAAGGAAATACAAAACAGTGATGGACATGGTCAGAAGCATGTTAAAGAAAAAGAATTTTCCTTGGAGCTATGGGTAGAAGCAGTTAATTGAGCCATATACATCTTGAACCAGTCCCCGATAGCAAGTGCTTTTGATATGACACCCTAAGAAGCATGGAGTGGGAGAAAGCCCAATATCTCTCATTTTTATGTTTTTAGGAGTGTAGCACATGTACATGTAGCTGACGAAGAAAGGAGAAAACTAGATGATAAAAGCAGAAAATACTTGGGATATTCAGAATTTTCCAAAGGTTACATGATGTTTGATCCTGATACAGGAAAGACAATAATCAGTAGAGATGTGACTATTGATGAAGAAGCAATATGGGATTGGAGCAATCACAAACAGAATAATTACAATTTTTATCCTTTTCAAATGGATGAAAACAATGAGCACAAACCGATGGAGCAAGCCATAACATCGATGATGAATAGTCCTATTTCAGGTGCATCTCTTGAACAAGGAGAAAGCTCTAGTTAAAGTTCTAGAGAGAGGCCAAGAAATTTCCGGAGTGTTGAAGAAATTTGTGATGTGACAAGAGATCTAAGCGAAGAATTAACTCTTTACTGTCATCTTATTGATAGTGAACCCATTGATGCTGAAGAAGCAATGAAAGACGAGAGATGGAGAAAAGCTATAGAGGAGAAGGTCCACACAATTGTGAAGAATAAGACATGGGAGTTAACTAAACTTCCAGCAGACAAAAAGCCCATTGGTGTTAACTGGGTATTCAAGGCAAAGAAAGATACGAGTGGCGATATTATACGACATAAGGCAAGACTAGTTGCAAAGGGATATCGTTAGAAGCCAAGTATTGACTATGATGGAGTTTTTGCACTAGTCGTGAGAATAAAGACTATTACAATGGTAATCTCCATTGCTACTAAAAATGGATGGAAGATCCATCAAATGAATGTCAAGTCAGCATTTCTGAATGGATATCTAGAGGAAGAAATTTATGTACGACAACCGCCCGGTTATGTTTTCAAAGGCCAAGAAGAAAAAGTATTAAAACAGAAGAAAGATTTGTACAGACTCAAGCAAGCACCAAGAGCCTTCAATAGTCACATTGATAAATATTTTCAAGAAAATGGATTTTTTAAATGCCCACATGAATATGCCTTGTACGTGAAAGCGAAAGGTGGAGATATGTTGCTTGTTTGCCTGTATGTGGATGATCTTATTTTTACTGGAAACGATCCTCAAATGTTTAATGATTTCAAGAGGACATTGGCCTATGAACTTGAGATGACTGACATTGGGTTAATGTCCTATTACCTTAGAATTGAGTTAAGCACAATGCTGACGGAATCGCTATTTCACAAAGTGGCTTTGCTAAGGAGATATTGAAGAAGTTCAAGATAGAGAACTACAACCCTATTAACACTCCCATTGAATGCAACTTGAAATTGATAAAAGATGAAGATGGAAAAAGAGTGAACCCAACCATATTCCGAAGTCTTATAAGAAGTCTAAAATACTTGACATGCACTAGGCCCGATATTTTGTATGCAGTTGGGTTAGTGAGCAGATACATGGAAGCACCCAAGGAGTCTCATTGGAATGCTGCAAAGAGAATACTCCGTTATGTGAAAGGTTCAAATAATTTTGGACTATGCTACTCAAAATCAGACTCGTTCAAATTAGTTGGGTATAGTGATAGTGATTGGGCTGGTGATAAGAATGATCGAAAGAGCACTAGCGATTTTGTATTCATCCTTAGTGACACGACATTTATATGGAATTCGAAGAAGCAACCTATTGTGACATTGTCAACCTGTTAAACTGAATATGTTGCTGCTACATAATGTGTATGTCATGCTATATGCCTACGAAGATTGTTGAATGAACTTCAACTGACACAACGTGATCCAATAGATATATACGTCGATAATAAATCGGCATTGGCAATAGCGAAAAATCCAGTCTTCTATGATAGAAGTAAGCACATTGCTACGAGATATCATTTTATTAGAGAATGCATTGAAAAGAAGGAAGTCACATTGAAGTATGTGAAAACAGAAGATCAAGTTGCAGACATCTTTATGAAACCACTCAAAGGTGATGTGTTTAACAAGTTGCGAGCATTGTTGGGTGTTATGGAAAATTAAGTTGAAGGGGGAGTGTTAAGTTATTAAATTTAATTTTAATAAATGAAAAATAAAAAGTGCAACGGAAGGTGATATACAGATAGATTGAAGAAGTAAACTGAAGATACATAGGATTTTTTCATACTACATTCATTTGGGTAGAGTTACAATATTTAGTTTTTTTTTTTATGAACTTAATTTGAATGTTGAATTTATTATATTTTGTGTTGCAAAACTCTATATAAAGAGTTTAGTTTGGTTTTGTAATATCACACAGAAAAAGAGAAAGAAGAAAAAGTAATAAATAAGAGTAGTAAGCCTTTGGTGAGCTTTTGTTCAGTTTTATAGTCTTTGTTAGTTTATATTACTTAAAGTAAAGCCAACTTCCTCCCTTTCCTCCAACAAATGAAATCAAGACAAGTATGATAAATAAAATGAAGGAATTGTATGTTTCAGGGAAATGATATACATCCAAGTATAACAAGCATATGTTGAGATTTCCATCATTCTTTAAGCTTCACCAGCTACACTTTTAAAATATATAAAATTGAATCTGTGAATTACCTAATACGACCATGAAGCACAAATACATTAGACACTTTGGACCACAATAGAATCTTACTCAAATTTAGAATAATGCGTCTTGATTGAGCAAAATACTTCTTGTTAGGGCTGCAATTAGCCACGAAAAGACTAATCTAATCAATAAATCCATGATGTGAATATTGAAAATAAACAAACAAGGATGCTAAAAGATCAACAAAAACAAGACCCAAGCAAAACCACAAGCTCTAGATGGGCTTTGCAGGCCATAATTTGGTTCGGACAATTGTTAGAAGTTCAATTTAATATTATTGGCATAAAAATTTTGTACGAAGTATATATAATTGACCCATTTGGCCTGACGGGGAAATTTTCAAACGAAAATATAGAAAAGATAAATATGAAACTGGAAATGGGCAAGGGCCGCGCGAACGCAGGTCGCCACAATAACAAATTATGACATAGGCTCTCCTACTTGAGGATACCTTAGGGATGCACCCCTCCCAAGTGCAATGGAGGCCACAACCCTAGGCCATGGGCCTTCTTGATCACCCATTGACCCTGTCCAGGTAAGTATGTTTCATTGTCTCATTCTCTTATACTACATACATGTGCTCACCACCCCATTTCATAAAATAGGCGATGTGGGATATCTAATGTTTCAGAATTTGAGCATTGGAGGAGAGGGAACTCATTTTTTGCTTCTAAATCATGTTCTCCGGATACTCATTAAAGTATGGCAGTATGATTGAATAGTATATAGCTTTGCTTATTCTCATAAATACATACCACAAATTACATTCTATACAAAAAAAAATTTAGAAAGAAACGAATCCATAAAAACAATACTAGTACTTGAAACTAAGATTACATATGAAAGCTATTAGTGAAGTTATTAGCTAGTAGTTAAAAAGGTATCTAGTAACATTGCTAGTTGACTTTTGGTTCAAGCTAGTAATATGTAATATGCTCAACATTTAAGATTTTTCTAATTACATATTCAGTAGTTCGTAGTTGCAGTAAATTGAAAAATCCCCAGAGGAACAGCGCATCCCTTCAGAGGCTAAAAAGTTGGAGCGGGTGAAAATTTTGGGGCGAAAGTCCCAACTAGGTTGGCACCTTCGCTTGCCTACAAAACACCCACCCCTCTTCAATTAAGATGGAAAATAGAAAAATACAAGGCGTCAAAATAGCTACTGGAAACAAAACATGCTTCGTGCAGTATAATTAAGCATAAAAGCATCGTTACAAAAATTAGGCGTTGAATTCCACCAGACTAAATCATTAGCCGTTCTTCCATGGTTTACAAGCCTGTGAGCCACTTGATTTCCTTCTCTATAAATGTGTGTAACCACAAATTCCATCAAGCCAAGGATATGTAAACTATTTGCCCATTCCGCACAAATACTCCACCGGACCTCAACAGTTTGACTTTTAAAGAAATGAACCAGATACATAAAGTCACTTTCAAGCCATATTTTTGTCCATCCTCTTTCGTATGCCGATTTAATCGCAAAAATTACCTCTTTTAGCTCTGTAAGAAAAGCAAAATTAGTTTCAAATTGGAAAGGAAAGGCTGCCTGAGTAAGACCCCTGGAATTTCGAAACACGCCTCCACATCCTACCATGTTCGATGACTCCACCACCGAGGCATCAGTGTTAACTTTCATCCAACCAATAGGGGGAGGTTGCCAAAAAACTGCGACAATTCTTGTAATTGCAGTGAATTGGAAATTAGTAATTGAAACTAATGTTCAGTAGTTTATACTAGCATGTTCTGTATCAAATATGGATAAAGGTTGCCTGGTGGTTTTCTGCTATAAACCTCAAATTGGTATACATAACTGAACAAACAAGAGTGATTTCAGACAATTGCCAAGGATTTCTCCCTATCAATGTCTCAACATCTTCTGCAATTCTTGCAATCGCTTGTTCAGAGAAATCACTATACACTCTCTTTCTTCCTTACCAATGAATCCACTTCTAAATCCACTCCATTTTTTACACCAACATTCACACTGTTCACTGCAGATTATTTTACTACAATTTGTTTCAAGTCTCCAGAACTAGTAAGATTACCTGTTAACTCTACTAAATCAACCAAAATGTTAGTATAACTAGGTGGCTCATTTCTAACAATACTAAGCATTAAATAAATAACAGTACAATTTTGTGCTTTGTCTGTGTAAAAGTCAAGTACTTAATCTAATCAATTTGTTTCGCAACTCAAGAACACAAATTATTAAATATAAATGGGACAATCTTATGAAAGAGTACTTGTTTCACTACCTATTATGTCCGTTGTTTGTGGGAAGCAGAGAAAGTGCATCCATATTGCCTGTTGGGGAATTCCGGTAGAATGAAGCCTTGAATGTCTCTAAAACATGTCTCTCAATTATTGATGAAGAAATCTGATAAAATGACGCATGGATAATTCTGAATTCGTGACGAACACTTTTAGATTGAATCTTATTTGGCGGTTCTACCAAATAGATCAATCGGATAAAATCAGAATTGACAAGAACTTAGAATGAATTTCCCGTTGTGAGAAAGTGAACCAGATTGTAACCAGATTACTAAAAATGTTGCTAATGCCAGATATTTATAAGCCTGAAATGAATAGTTGCAACTCTTTAGAACAAAAGTGTTGCAAAAAAACATGTCCATTTGAGCAGCTGTAATAGTTCATAATAGAAGTGTTGCGAAAGCTAGCTCCCGGACCCTCGTAAGCAAGTATCGTATTAGAACTCGAACAAGCGTGCACTCCGCACTCTCCTAACTTGTTCGATGAAATATTACGACTGCATTGGTCAACTAATTGATCCAATTACACTATAATCCCAACAATCCGCCCCCATTTTAGTGTAATCCATGATTAAGTAAACAAAATCACAACAAATAACAAACTTATGCATAAATGAAATATCATGACGATTGAATTTCATCTTAGTATATTACACATTCCAAATATTCGAATACCAAAGGTGTCACTATGGATCTATTCTGAACAATTGCTTTTGTTGGGGAATTTCGGTAGAATGAAGCCTGGATAATTCTAAAGTTGTGACAAACACTTTCAGATTGAATCTTATTTGGCAGTTCTACCAAATAGATCAATCAGATAAAATCAGAATTGATAAGAACTTAGAATGAATTTCTTATTGTGAAAAAGTGAACCAGATTGCAACCAGATTGCTAAAAATGTTACCAATGCCAGATATTCATAAGCCTGATATGAACAGTTACAACTCTTCAGAATAGAAGTGTTGCGAAAAGACATGTCCATTCGAGCAGCTGCAACAGTTCATAATAGACGTATTGTGAAAGGTAGCTCGCGGACCCTTGTAAGCTAAGTATCGTAATAGAACTCGAACAAGCGTGCACTCTGCACTCTCCTAACTTGTTCGATGAAATATTACGTCTGCATTGGTCAACTAGTTGATCCAATTACACTAAAATACCAACAATCCTCCCCCATTTTAGTGTAATCCATGATTAACTAAACAAAATCACAACAAATAACAAACTTATGCATAAATGAAATATTATGACGATTGAATTTCATCTTAGTATATTACATATTCCAAATATTCGAATACCAAAGGTGTCACTATGGATTGAACCTTGGCTATCCATCTTGAATACACGAAGATAATATACACATAAGTCAACATTCTAACATGTTCTTACTTAATGCTATCTTTTACTAGCCTTGTGTCCCTATCCTTCATAAGCATATCAAAGCCAAGTCCAAGCGTCTTGAAGCGGCTAAACTTCATGCTTATCTAGGCAGCCTTTTTACTCTTGCACTTGCATATGCAATTTTTCAAAAAGGCTATTAAGAAGTTAAACTTCAACCTCCTTTACTTGCAGGTCTGAACACACACCTTGGGATGTTTTAATTAGTGTGTTCCAATCTCTAGATGTTAAGCTTTCCTCATTGAATTCAGCACCTAACGCCATATTAGGTGGGAATTGGGTATCTTAACATTAGAGATTTTAGATGGACTTTAATTTCATCCCCATAGCCGACTTTTGCACAAGATCTTTCCTTAACCTTTTGGTTATATGATCGGCTAAATTATGCTGAGTTTTTACAAACTCAGATTCCATTGTCGAATCACTCACACAAGTTTGTTTCTTAGACACCCAAGAAGTAGCACCTCCCCCAAGAAGAAACACTCATCCACTTACGGAAGAACTATACTCCTCATAAGAAAAATAACTTGTATCCGACTAACCTTCCAAAACCGAAGGAAGCCATTAGAAATGTGCCAAGTGGCATTATGTTGACCTGTCAACTTTGACTTTTGACTGACACGTATCAGTCAACCATTGACATGACAAACCTAAAAGGTAAACCAATGCCACATTAGATAACGGTTAAATTTGGATAAGGACAAGTTTTTGGCAACGCCTAATTTCATTAAAGTGTTGCCAAAACTGCTTCACTTACATTCTTTCTTGTGGCACATAAAATTTTTTTTGGCAACACTTTGAAAATCGTTACCATATCAACTAGTAGCCTTGTTTCTGGCAACACTTCTAAAAGCGTCGCAATAGATCACAAAAGCGTTGCCAAAATTGCAACATGAAGCATCACCACAGATCATGAACCGTCACAAACGGTTGTCACAAAAACTAACCATCCTGACATTTAATTTTGTGACAGACTTTCTGACGGAATCAGAATCCCTCACAAACGGTCATAAGAAACCAAGACCTGCCGCAAAAAAATAGTTATCGCAAATGAACCATCACAACTTTTCATTCTACAACGAATTTTGCAATGGATTCAGAATCCCTTGCAAACTGCAGAAAAACGAATTCAGATTTTAAATCATTTCAAAATCGATTCCGGGCACCGACAAAACCCCTCCTAAGGTTTTTCGATGTCCCGAGTCTAATGGCACTGTTCTTTTTACAAAAAATGAACCTAAACACGTCATTTATACAAACGACTTGAGAATCAAGATTTTTTCTGAGAAAAAGAACGGTTATACCGCCATAAACAACCAAAAATGAAAATGGCCATCAAACATTATTCAACATAACTTTAATAATTAAGAATTATAAATCCTAAATTTTAAGGTATCAAACTTCAATTAAAACACAATAAAATCAACATTCATATTTTTCAGAATTTTCCAGATTTCATGACCTGACTTCCCCTGCATTTTTCTCCATTAAAACATCATCGAATCGAAACATTTTCTTCTAAACATAATTAGCCACATGTCTCAGATTTCCAAATCCACCAGAATCATAGAATCAAGAATCATTCAAATCAGAATTGTATAACAAGAGAAAACATCAAAACAAAACAGGGGCAAAATCTGAAAGTTTTCCAAAAAATCAAGAAATCGAAGTAAGAGACACAAACAATCATCGCAAGAGTACGGATCGAATTCGTACCTTTTTGGTGAAAAACTCAGGCTACAAGTGACAAAATAAGATTCAATCTTTGTTGGGGAATTCCGGTAGAATGAAGCCTGGATAATTCTGAAGTCTTGACGAACACTTTCAGATTGAATCTTATTTGGCGGTTCTACTAAATAGATCAATCGGATAAAATTAGAATTGACAAGAACTTAGAATGAATTTCTTGTTGTGAGAAAGTGAACCAGATTGCAACCAGATTGCTAAAAATGTTGCCAATGCTGGATATTTATAAGCCTGATATGAACAGTTACAACTCTTCAGAATAGAAGTGTTGCGAAAAGACATGTCCATTCGAGTAGCTGCAACAGTTCATAATAGACGTGTTGCGAAAGGTAGCTCCCGGACCCTTATAAGCTAAGTATCATAATAAAACTCGAACAAGCGTGCACTCCGCACTCTCCTAACTTGTTCGATAAAATGTTACGTCTTCATTGGTCACCTAGTTGATCCAATTACACTAAAATACCAACATTGTCCTTGACAAATTAATGCAGATATAGAGTCTCTACTACCCAAGTACCAGAGTTCTCAAATAACAAACATAATTACAATTATATTGCAAAATGTACTTTTTAAACAACGATACTGCCACAGAGGAAATATTAACAATGAATTGTAGGGCTTTATGCCAAAGGGAGCCCTTCTAGAAATTCTCCAAGTCCTAGGGCAAGCCTAGGACAAGGAGGGGGTTTGGAAATAGTTTTTAACTAGCAATTGACGCGCCTTGGTTAGTACCTCACTAGCTGAATCATTGCCGCAAGCGCAAAGATACTAATTGAGTTTTCGAACTCTCCTTTTATAATTTGTTGTATGTAGAGAATCCATGGGCCTCAAGAGTGTTGAGCTTGAAAGCTTGAGTGAGCATACAAGTGATTGGCTTGTGTTAAGGCCCAATCTACACTGCTTATCCCTAAACCATAGATTGGCTGTGCCAACTAAAAATCAAAGTGTTGGTACGAAAGTGTTGGCAATTATAATAAACAATTTGGCATGTTCCAACACTTGTTTTAATGGTTGATAAAAGCCCACTAATACTTACATATTTAACACATATACAAAAGTGTTAGCAAAAAAGAAAATAAAATTGTTGGCAGGGAGCACGAAATTGAGTGTCATAAATTTTGGGGAATATTTTTTATAATAAAAAAATAAGAAATAAAAATAAAAACTAAAAGTAATAACCCAGACTAAAACAAATTCGTTCATCTCACCTGTTTTCTTCTCATCCCTCTCGCTTTCCCTCTCTCAAAAAACCTTCAATCTTCGATTTCACCTCTAATTTGCGATTTCACTTGCTCAAGCCCTCAATTTCAATTCTAATCTGCAATTTCACCTCTAATTTGAAACCAATTTCACCTGGTATTTCGCCATTTCATATGGCCAAGAATCTCTCAATATCTCATTGTATGTCGGTAATTTAAGATTCTTCACCTACTTATTCGTTTTGATTTCTACGCAACTCCCAGTCCTTTGCTTATTTTGTTATCCAGTAACCTGAATCCTAATCCTCATTTTGCTTTGTTCAAGTTTAGTGACTCTTAGATTGCGTGTGAGTAACAAATTTGGGGTTCCAGGTCAGGTTGCATGTAGGCACTTCCTTCTCTATGAACTAGTTCTTTCTCTCTCCCTTGTTCCCTTTTCCTTTGGCTTAAATCTATATGCTGTTAATTTGGTTCTCCTTTACTTTGATTTTTGGCTTTATTCAGACCATTCAAGCCTGAGAGGAACCAATGTTTGTGATTGAGAAAGCAAAGGATTGTAGAAACAGAGGGAAGCTGTATTTTGAGGTAAAATCTCATCCTCTTCTATAGCTATGTGTTGGTTTTCTGCAATTTTAGCTCCTAATTTTTGTCCTAACTTCTATATTTAGGCTTCTCAGGATTACTTGAATTTTATACCACTAAATACCCAGTTTTTTTGATTAGGTTGGAAATCTAATGAATCTGAACTCAGTCTAGGATATTTTGTTAAAATTGTTGAATGCTAATCATGTGTTGAGGCTCACATAATTTTCGTAATTGGTAGACCAAGAGTCATAACATGGCTTTGGCCCTATATTGAGATTTTCCCGTACTTATTATTTTGGGAGCGATAATCATAACATGACTGTGGCTTTATTTAGATTTACTTGCATTTGTCCTTATTTTATCCTCTTGGGGACCAAAATCATAACATTACTGTGGCTGACTTTATTTTTACATTAGTTTGGTTTTGAACTCTACTAGACTGTGCTGATTACCCATATTTTTAAGGTTATTTGTGCATTGAGCTTATTGGCTTGTCTGATTAATGCAGACTCAGTAGCTTGTTCTATTGGCAAGTCTTTAAACTAGACCCAATCACTTTGGTTTAACTAGTTATCAACAAGTTTTTGCTTGTTTTAGTTCTTTAAGTGAGGGAATGTGTGTTTTTGTTAGATTAATGAAAGACATTGTGTTGATCAAGTGGTTAAATTTTGTATATATGCATCAATATGCTAAATGCCTACACGATAATTATACGTTTAGGTGATATGTTTATATTAAGGGAAAAAAGGACTGTGATTAGAGTTGGTAAGTAGATATAAGTCCTTAATGATTGATTGCTTGGTGCCAAAAGTGGTCATTTTGAGTTCAAATTAATTTGATTCATGATAAGTTTCAACTTGACTTATATGGCCTATGTTTTATCTAGTAGGTAAGTTTGCTTGAAAACAATGTTTTTATCTAATGGAAGAAATTTTATGTTTCTTGTGTCTCACTGTAGAATTTGCGATGAAGCTGAATTCGAAAGCTGCAAAAGCTTAGAATCTCCTTGTTCTTGTTCTGGAACTCTTTAGGTATTTATCTTTAATTTATTTTCAGGTTCTGATTTTAAATTATTAATTCGGAGTTTTCTTATTTCAGTTTGCACATAGATATTGCATACAGAGATGGTGTAATGAAAAAGGAAACAAAACTTGTGAATTATGTCTCCAGGTTTTCTATTAAGTGACAGTTCTGTTTCGGTTTCTGTTAATTTGTGTTATGAGATTATCTGTTTTCCTCCAAAAGTACAAAAATGAAATTCAAAAGTAATAGCCAAATGGAAATACAAGTTGTTCAAGAAAAGATAAATATTCAAATAACTGATTTGATGGGAAAGAATTTGGAGCTATACGAGTTGCCAGCCAAGTATTTTGAAAAATAGATAAATACTTAACTAATATGATGGGCAAGGATTTTATATGCTGGTATTCCTATGACCAGGATACACGGCAACTTCAAAAAAGTCTGAGCTAATTGATGTAATGACAATCAGGCACATGACCATAGTAATTAACTTCACCAATTGGGTAATTAAATTTGAAACGTCGTATTATCCACTAACTATTTTGCAATATTTGCCTCTTTTAAATTATTCCCCCAATTAAACTATGGTGGTTTGCAACTTATTTTGCTCCACCAAACTAGGCTGATTTTTTTAGTGGACTATAGTAAACATGCTTGCTTTTACAATTGGTTATGAATGATCTTGACAGGGAAAGCTTTACATAAACTAAAGTTTTACAAAATAAGAGTTTTGAAGCCCATATGTCAAAATCAACAAGTACAGAGGGTGGGAACATTGTTTGGCTATTACATTGCCTATAATGGTGAACTTTTTTTTTTGAAAAACCCTCATAGGAACAATATGTCCCTCCGAAAGCTAAAAGGATGAGGCAGGGGAAAATTTCGGGGCGGAAGACCCAATTAGGTTGACCCTTCCGCTTGCCTACAAAACCCCTACCCCTCTTTTATTAATTATGAAAACAAAATACAAAGTTCAAGAATCGTTATGTAAACTGAAACAGACTTCGGCCATTCAAATTATGAAAATAAACGTCTAAACAAAAGCTTGGGATCTCGTCCCACCAAACTCTATCTCTATGACGTCTACCATGATCGGCTAAAGAGTCTGCAACTTGGTTTCATTCCCTGTAAATATGCGAAACAATCACCTGCATATCTTTAATTTTGTCTAAACACAAAATCCAGTCACTGTAAATCTGCCATGGGACAAGTTTATTGCGTGTTGAGATTATGTGTACAACAAAGGCCGAATCACTTTCAAGCCATAATCGATTCCAACCCCGATCAAAGGCTGAAGTTAAATTCGCAATAGCAGCCTTCATGTCACCGATAAAAGCGATAATCGAATGGAAACCAAAAGCCAAACCTCCCATGAATCTTCATTGACTATCTCTATAAATACCTCCATAGCCAGCTTCGGTGTTGGCACTATCCACCGATGCGTCCGTGTTGACCTTAACCCATCCAGTAGCAGGTGGAGACCAGGAAACCCTGATGATTTGAGGGGCCTTTGGAAGCCGGGGAACCGTACAAAGAGTGGTCAAAATTTGTCGCTCAACTAAAGAGTTTCTAGTGTAGCCAATGCCCAACGTGTCAGCTTCTCGCATTAGACCCCAAAGGTAACGCTAGCAAATATGAATATTGGGGCGCTTATTATCGAAGATGCATTCATTTCTGGTGCGCCAGACAATCCACCACAAATTGATCCATGCACTTCACAAGAGATCGTAGATCTGAGGAGTAAATTTTTGTTTAACCGACCACTTGAACCGATTTTCGAGATCACCATCACAAAACCAATCCCTTCTAAAGAGACGATCAATACCCATCCAAAGCTACCTAGTGAAAGCGCAATCGATTAACAAGTGGTTTAGAGTTTCACCAGAAGCGTTGCACAAAACGGATTTGAAACAATCAGGAATCCCCTCTTCGAAAGTAAGTCATGAGTGGGAAGATATCCCCTAATAGCTCTCCAGCACAAAAAAGAATGAGATGGCGGCACGTTACGACTCTAGATGAATTTATATATCTCCGTTTGGGCTATCTCCCCGCGCAACCATTTGTAAAATGGTTTAACTGTGAATAAACCTATACTACTTGGGTGCCAAACACAAATATCCGAGTTACTTTTTTTTAAAACCCCCAAAGGAACTTTGTGTCCCTCTAGAAGGAAAAAGTTTGAGGCAGGTGAAAATTTTGGGGCGGACGTCCCAACTAGGTTGATTCCCCCGCTTACCTACAAAACACCTACCTCTCTTCATTAATACGTTCTAAATTTTGCTCTCAAGATGAGAGCATAATTTGACATCAAATACAGCCTAAAGGTGATACGGAAATATAATCCGATCCCAACAAGTCCATGCCTATTACAATGGAAGACAACAATAAGATAACAACTATCTAGCGATCACTAAGTATGAAGCTCGGAAAATTAAAGACATCAGATGCAACAAAATTCAGATTTTATCGCATATACTTGAAGAAAAACTAGCATATATAAACACAAGACCCCAGGTGATCCTCTGAGCTTAAGACTCCCTCAAACATAAACTTGTTCATCCTCTTCCAAATAGCCCACGCGATCATAAACCATAAAGACGTGCCAAACTCACAGCCAAGCCCTGGGGTAAAGTGCGTATGCCATAGTAGTAGGAAATTAACTCCCTCCAAGGGCATTGTGACTGAGATCCTTAGCAATAAAAAAACTTGAGCCCATATACTATAGCTACCCAAGCAATGGAATAAAGCATCATCAATTGATTCAGTGTCCTCACAAAACGGACACTTATCCTCCACTACTGCTTGGCATCCACGGCAAAAAGAAAAACCTTCATTGGTAGACGTTTGTCGAATAATAACCAACCGAAGAATTTAACTTTAGGAGGGAGGCACGCGTTCCAAACCAACATATAATCCGTTTCTGGCATAGTCCATTGGGGCTTCCTGTAAAACCCCAAACAAAAAGAGGTGGCTGAAAATACATTATTATCTCCCAAATCCCATACAAACCGATCCGTTACCCCGTGAAACGCAACATGTAGTTGTTGTCCCATAATTTCGTCATTTCCATCTCCCAAAAAAATTGCAGGGCAATTTTGGTAAATCCAATTCCAAAGCTGGGTGCACCTCTCTCTACTTGAAATCCTCAAATTACGTTTCCAAAAAGGTCTAGAGAATGCTGATGCACCAAAAATTAAAAAACACCCATCCTGAACCGAACAACTTTTTCTACTACATAAGAGATGCAAGTCTGGGAAAAGAAATAATAATGATACATTTGCCATCCAATTATTGTATCAAAATGAGCCATATGCCCCGTTCCCCACATTAACACTCACATTCGATTTAAATAGCTCCCAAAAGGATGTATTCTTCGTACAACAGGATAAGATGTCATGCCAAATGTGCGAAAGGCGTGACTTCTCAACATTTTCAAAAGAGTTCTATGAGTCGAAGCCATATCTTCGCACACACATATCATACCATAATGATCCCTGCCCATCTACTCTACTTTGCTATAACCATTTCAACAGTAAACTGCAATTTACTTATCTGAGATCCCTAACGTACAGGCCCCCTAAGTTTTTTGGTAATATGATTGTCTCCCAACTCACTTTTACAGATCCCTCTTGAATCCGCATCACCTCTCCATAAAAAATTCCTAATCAATTGCACAAGCTTGGTATTAATTGCAACCGGCATCTTATTCAATGATAGCATATAAATTGAAATAGATGAAAGAACCGATTTCACAAGGATTACCCTGCCATCATACGATAAGCACTGACCTTTCTAACTTGACAGATGATTTTGGAACTTACCAATCAATGAGTTCTAATAAGACACCGGAATGCGCCTCATACTGAGAGGGGCGCCCAGATAGGTAATTGGAAATTTCTTAATCTTAAAGCCCATGATCCCCGCACATTGATTCAACATGGCATCCTACGCATTAATGCCCATAATTAAGCTCTTAACAAAATTAATTCGCAAACCCAAAATCAGCTCAAAGCAACGCAATAAATGGATAAAAATAGGTAAAAGAGACTTATCTACAGGTAAGAAACACATCGGGTAATCCGCAAATTGGAGAATAGATATATCCACCTCTGACAAATCAATACAGAACCTAGGCAAAATGCCATTCAGGACACTTACAACAATAAGCTGTTTAAGGCCTTCCACAGCCAGTACAAAAATAAATGGAGAAATAGGATTGCCTTGTTTTACCCCTCTACCCAAACTGATCGGATCAGATGGGCTTCCATTAGTAAGGATAGATGTTATTGAGTTCTCTCTACAAGCTGCCATCCATCTGATCAAATTATCAGAAAAACCCATCCTCCTCAATATTGAATCAATATAAGACTAGGAAACACTAGCATAAGCGTTATGAAAATCAAGCTTAAGCGCTAAAGAGGACTGACCATGGCAGTGAATCAATTGGACCACTTCCAAGGCTATAAATGATCATTCATGAATGTTGCGGCCTTTGACAAACGCAAACTGGTTATCTGAAATCAGTTGAGGCAACACACCTTATAACCTCTTCGCGAGCACTTTCGACACAATTTTATATATACTATGAATAAGACCAATCAATCTATAATTTTCCAGTAGAGACGATCCCAGGACTTTAGGGATCAATACAGTAAATGATGATTTAATTGAAATAGGCAAACGAGAATGCATATAAAATTCATTAAATAATGCTAGCACATCCAATTTCAACTTACCCCAAAAGCGTTTGTAAAAGAAAAAATTGAATCCATCCGGACCCGGTGCCTTACCTTCTTAACAAGCATAAACCGCATCCCACACTTCAGCCTCAGAAAAAGACTCAACTAACCGAATATTGGCTACATCTTCCCCCATTCGAAAATTCTGCCCACTCAGAACAAATGGCACCTCCATATTTTTCGAAAACAACTTTGAGTAATAATTCCATATCGTCGATTTAATAAGTATCGAGTCAGAAGATAACACCCCATCAATTTCCAACTGAGAAATCTAATTACCCCTAGACCTCGCCGACGCCACTCGATGAAAAAAACTCGTATTATCATCACCCAGAATAGTCCACTTAACTCTCGATTGTTGATGGCAAATTTTTTCTAGATTCCATCTACAAGTAAGTAGTTCTGATCGCACATTCTGGATCTCCAAATTAATCTCCACCCCAATAGGCCGAGACACCAAACTAGATGTCAAGGATATAACGTGAGCCTTTAACTTCTTTATTCTTTCCTCCAACCTGCCAAAATTAGTAAGATGCCATGGCCGAATAGAGTTCCTTAACTGACACAGCTTAAAATCAATGTCACAACCCGGAGCCTCCAATTCTATAGCCTGCCACTTCAATTTCAAAACTGGTAAGAAGCCCTCACTCTCCCACCAACAATTCAATGAGCGAAAAATATTTTTACCACCACACACGGATGCGTGAGAATGGTAAACAATCAGAAAGTGATATGATAATGCTGAATCAATCATCATCAAACTCTGCCCCGACCACTTATTGAGAATATCACACGACACCATTACCCGATCAATCCTTGAAAAGGATAGGCTATTAGACCAAGTATAATCGTGGCCATATAATGGCAAATCAAATAGAGCACACTCATTGACGAACTCCTAGAACCTGATCATCGAACTCGACACTGAATCCCTACTCCTAGCTCTCTCAGAGCTATACAACACTACGTTGAAATCACCACATACCATCAAATTAACCACATTTTGAATGTGGGGAAGTAGATCAATCCAAAACTGATTCCTCTCAATAGAATTAGAGGGACCATATAAACTTAACAAATTTACCTCGAATTAGCTAGAAATAATATGAAGTAAGCACCATCTATCTGTGTAAGTAATTACCGAACCATGAATTAGACTAGAATTCCATGCGAGCAGTAAGCCCCCTGACAAACCATGTGAAGGAATAAATGTAATTGAAAGTCATTATATCCCCAAAACTTCCTAACAACCTAATCTGAAATCGAAGAAACCTTTGTCTCAATCAGAATAAAAGCTTGTAGCTGCCACTTTCGTATACACGACCGTACCAAAAACTATTTAGCTCCATTCAACAAGCCCCCACGGCAATTCCAACACATAAAACTGAATGACATAATATTAATAACAATACCAAGCTCCAGCAATAAATAGCTTACCTTCGCTGCCCTTTCAAGGCCTCCACAATCAATCCCATATTCTGTTCATTAAAAAGCTCAAGCTTTTCACCAATCCGGAATGTCATTAGTTACTCACTAACACTCAGCTCATTCTCTTCCCTCCGGATGATAATTTTATTCATATTTGAGATGTTCGGAACCAAAGGGCTTGAATCCTCCACAACTAGAATCATTGCATTATCTCCCACATCTGCCTTGCTACTAGTAGGAGACTGGTTACTTCCCGAGTTTGTATCATTACTATCTGCTACATTCTCATGATCCTCACCCATTCTAGTCTCAACTTGATTCCCCGAAGATTCCCAGCTAGTACTATCAGAAGGATCCTCCTCCATCTCACTCAATTCTTTCGACCCGTACTCTTAACAATGTTGACATCCAACACCTTGTCTAAGATTTGAATAAATCATTATGTCCCTATCACCGACAGCAAGGGTCAGATTTCTGCTCGCTATCCCCAATACCATGGAAATAAGGCACGAGACTACATCCAGGCGATTCAGTTTTTTAAAATTATAATCCATCGCAATAATCTGACCAAACCTCACTGCAAGTTTGTGCACCACAGGTTCATAGAAATAGGTTCAAAGAATTCCCATGAGATCCAGATACATAATACATATCAAAGGGGAAAAATCTACTGGTAGTGCACAGACCGACTCCATAATATCTTCCATTGCTTTCCAATCACCTTTCATAAAATCTACAAGAGCCTCATCTAATAAGATAGAAATAATAGCCCAATAACCACCAACAGGAGCAGTAAAAATGAACTTAAAACCATGGTCACGCAACTCATCATATATATTACAAATGAGACAAATATTTTTGAGTTTAGCCAAGCAAGATTAAGTTTTCCAGGGCACAATTTTAACCACTAACTCGCTATTCAATTGAGGTTCAGCGGGTCTAATTGGGTCAGATTCTTCCTGAACAGGATTGATGGCTGTTTCCTCTAGCGTATCCTGATTTGCCATAATAGCCGTAAAAGAGTAATGATCTCGTAGGGAGTTACGAAATGCAACCTTCTGCTTTGGCACCATGGGCTTAGATCGTACCTGAGGGGGGTGTTATCAAATTAACATACCTGGCCTTGAAAGCTTTGAGTCTCGCCACACCAATCACTATCATATTTAAAGCTTTCACCGCCTCTTGTAGTCGTACTATTCCATCGAGAGTGATGAACCCAAAATTAAGGTTCTTAGCATTTCTTCACCGAGTAATATAGACCCATCCATTCACTCCATACCTATTGAAAACTCTCTTCATTGCTGTTGCATCAAAGTGATTCGGAAAGTACTCAAAGTATATTTTCGGGAGGTTAGGGTTTATAGTTTGGCAATTACGGGTAGGCTCATAGATAGGGTTGCGGAGTTGAGACAGACAGCGATTTGTTTCCGATCGGAATAAGGTGGTTGACGGATTGTGGTGGCGGCTGAGGAAGGGGGCGGGGTGGGTGCGGGTGTGGGTAGGGTTTCTCTCCATCATGTTTTTGAAAATAAATATTCGATTTACTGTGAGGCCTAACCTGAAGAATCTTATCTCGCAGCTGACTGGGTAATGTAGTGAGATTATGCCAATTATTTTCTTGCCAGAATTCTGAAATTTTGCGAGTGAGATCGCGTCTTTGAATTTCTTCAATGCCCAATTGAGTCAAAATCGGTGGCAGAATCCACTTGAAGTTCTAAAAACTGAGATTGGAGTTAGTACCCGGGATCAATAGAACGTTAGCCCTTAAGATGCCATAAGTTCCGCGCATAGAGCTCCATATCGAAGAGTTGGTGGTCTTTTTCCCGAGACCAGCCTTATTGAAAAATTGCGAATGGAGGATTTCAAAGCAAAATGAGTTCGAGCATATCAGACCCTACACCATCTTGCCCATAAGCGCATCATTCATGGTTCTAAACTCTTTAATTCTGATGCCACCCTATAAAAAATTATTAGTACACAACGACAACGATATTGTGACCAATTTTTTCTCATCAATATTTCCCGACCATAAAAAATTCCTAATAGCCCTATTCAATTTGTTTATCAGCCTATTGGGCCACTTATATACAATGAAGGAATGCATAAGAGCCCCCGTAATCACCGAATTCACCAAGGTAAGTCGTCCGGCTATAGAAAGCGTATTCCCTTTCCATCGAGAAAATTTCAAAATGGTTGAATCAAGCAATGGTTGGAGAAGAGCAGCTTTAGGCTTCCCATAGAATAAAGGGATTCTGAGATATCGAAAAGGTAGAGAACCAATTTTTACACCTATCAAACCTGCAAGTTCAGCCCTACGGTTAGTAGTTCTATTTTCTCTAAAATAAACTTCCAATTTATTCTAATTAATAATTTGGCCCGAGATCCTGCCATAAAGGTTGAGAGCATTGCATAGTTTATACATGTTTTGCATAGTGGCTTTAAAAAAAATGCATATCATCAGTATAAAGTAAGTGAGGATGTTCCTTGTGTGTATCTCATAGGTGTAAGGTTACCCCTATAAACCATATGTGTCAAGTATCTGCTGAAAAAGTCCTCCGCCAGACCGAAAAGAATCAATGAAAGGGGGTCCCCTTATCTAACTCCTATAGAGCATGCAAAATATCCATTCAATCCTGAAGGTGTCGTAACAGATATACGAGCAGATGCAAGAATGCTCCTAATCCAGCTAATAAATTGCAAAGAGAACCCAAATAAATCTAAAACGGTAAGAAGAAAAGGCCATTCTAAAGTATCAAAGGCCTTTCATATGTCAATTTTTATAGCCAAGCTTCCTCCAAAGCACCTTCTACCCAATAGGCTAACCCCCTCAGAAGTAATCGTGATACTCTCGTGGGTACTTCTATTACGGACAAAGCCATATTGATTCGAAGAAAGAATACTCTTGTCAATAGCAGCAAGTCTCATTGATATGAGTTTCATAATAATTTTAAACACAAAGTTACCTATAACAATAGGCCGAAAGTCTTTAATATTGTTGCCTCCCTCTTTTTTAGGAATAAGTATCATCAAATTGGAATTTATCCCTGGGGTAATCACCCCGCTTTTAAAGAACAATTTAACCATACGACAAACATCCGGTCCAACGATGTCCCAGAAGTGTTAAAAGAACTTAACAGAAAACCCATTCGGGTTAGGGGCGCTATCACGATTCATATTGAAAACACTATTCTTAATCTCATCATCAAGAGGAAGATGAAGAAGAGCTATATTGTCCCTATCCATAACCAGACTGGGAATAATTTGATCAATAAGAGAGAAATTCAATTCATTGTTGTTGGACAAGAAAAGTCCTATATAGAAGTTAACCATATGCCCAGAAATGGTGATTTGATCGTGGTAATGACACCCTCGATATTCATGGCATGAACAACTGATCCTTTCTTCTTAGCATTAGCCGCTCTATGAAAAAAATTAGAATTACGATCATCAAGTTTGAGCCAATTAGCTCTGCTTTTATCTCTCAGGAAAGTCTCCTTTCGCTTTAAATTAATCTTAAGATCATCTTGTAATTGAAGTTCTTTGCGGTGGGTAGCTTCTGTAATACCGCCAATCAAATCTCAATCTGAATTCTCGCTAGGTTAGCCTTATAAGAAGCAATATTAGCATCAATGTTACCAAAAACATTTCGATTCCAATTTCTCAAGATGGGTCGGAGCATTTTGAGTTAAGCTGGAGCAATTAGAATGGGGGAAGATTGGGAAAGTCTCCATTCTAATGTGTCAATAGGATGTCACGAAGGCTTGGATGGCTAAGCCACATCGATTGAAAATGAAAGCGCGAAATCTGAGGATTGCCTCGAGAACAGTTCGCCAATAAAGGATGATGATCCAATCGGTGTCTAGGCAACACCATACAAGAATTACTTTCCTAAAAAGCAAAGAAATCAATCGAACCCATAGCTCTATCAATACGACTCTCAACCCAATTACTACCTCTTCTGCCATTATTCCACATAAAAAAAGGACCAGCCGTGGGAAGCTCTGCAAATTCCCCATTGTCAATAAATTCATGGAATTCCCCACAAGAAATATTGAAAGTTAGATTACCACGTCTTTCATGACTTCCAATGACCGCATTAAAATCTCCTAACGTTAACCAATTCCCCGGGGAGGGAATTTTTAAGGTTAAGTAAATCAACATATAATAAGTGGCGCAACCCATAAGAATTATTGGCATACACACATGCAACATAATGAATATTATTCAAAAAAGAAAAATGGAAGGAAATGACCTGATCGGAGATAAGATCAACCATCAGAGAGATAAGAAATAACTGTAATTGCAACAACCAAATAGAAGGCAACGATTTAGAATTAACCGTTACTAACTTGAAACCAATCTCCCGCCAAAGGCTCAGACGAACATCAATAAAAGCAACCATCGGTTCTGCTAAGCAAAGAAACTAAGGATGATGGTCCTTAACTAAAAGGGTGCGTTGGGTATTGGCATTACCAATGCCCCTGCAGTTCCAATAGAGCGTAGTAATCATCGCTTAAGAATGGTTTTCTGCCCTTTCTTCACTTGGGCAGTAGGAGTTGCTAGATTCTTTGCAATATTTTTTTTCTTCTTAGAATCAATTTGTGCTCAAGTTTAAATGCCTAGATCCCCCATAGACAGATCTTGCTTTTCATTAGGTGAACTTGTGTGAAGCACAACCTGCAAATCAATTCTGGGTGGTGAATTGACTCCATCTAAAACATTATCTTCCTTGTTAGAAACTTGTAGTTGCTTCTTAGAAACTAAATCTTCTGTAGGGTTTGGTTCCTGAATTGTAATGTTCCTAGTCCTAGCAATATGTATAACTAATGTGTCAACATCTGCATCGCTATCGCTTTCTCCACTTTCTTTGTATTGGTCTACCCATGAGATGGCCTTTTTTCCTTCCCATTAAGTAGTGATTCTATCATCCTCAGGTATGGTGAGGTCTTGAATTGAGTTTCACTCTGAGCTTTCAGGAGCTGTTGTGGCCCCTTTTTCTCTGCTCCATGTTTTGGAGTTTTTTGATCCGCCTAGGGGAGGTCCTTAGGTTTTATTTTCTTATTTATGATTTTGTCAATAGTTTCTTACAGTGTGTCCAATAGAGTGATAAACCAAACAAAAATTTGGTATGTTTTCGTACTACACCGAAACCCAGAAATTTTTTATTGCTGTATCAACTCGCACCTGGTCCATCACAGGTTTTGGAAGGCCAACATCAACTAAAATTTAGGCATAGTGGCCGAATTCTCCTTCCACAGTATTGTGATCGAATCTCATCGGAATTCCTATAGTTTGAGCGACACTTGAAAGGAGTCTTTTATCCCAGAATTCCCAAGGGAGATTATGCAAGTGAATCCAAACCTGAGAAGAAGTTTGTTTGTGTATTATAGGGTCAAAACCCTCATTCTAGATAGGAAATCGTATAATACCTAGCTTTAGGTTAAGATTACCAACAGACCAAAACTTTTGTAGTGCCTCTGTCGTAGGCATAATGATTTAGTAGAATCCTTTCCCCAAGGATATTAGTTTCTAGTCCATTTTATGACCCCATATGGTGTTTAACTTGAGATTAAGCTCAAGTTAAACATTGTTTCCTTTCATGAGAGTCAATATGCCAATCGCAGAAAAGTAACAAGATGAAATTCAATCCTTATAGAACTCTTCCGGGATCTTAACTACTTTATACCCATTGCCGGCGTCGGAGATAGTTACTGCCGCTTTATTGAATTTCTGTAGGGCACAAAGTTCCTTGGGTGATGATGGCCGTATAAGAAATAGGTTTCTTTTACGGTTTAGGTGTTAGGGCATCAGGATTAGGGTTTTGGTCTTTGGGGGTAGAAAATGACTTGGAGGATTTTTCTTTGGATTTGCAGTAGAAAGACATGTAAGAGGCATCCATGATGAACGCGAAACAAAGAAGAAATTATCGAAAAAAGCAATAAGTTTCACCGGAGACAGCAAAAGAGAAGGCTAGGGTTTGCATCGCATCTCTTTAAGCAAAACTAGGAAGTCCTATAATGGTGAACTTATAGCATATAAATGTTTGCTTTTTTTTGGTATATAAGTCATAATGTAATTTCAAAATTGAAAGCTTTTGTTTGCATGTGATGTTTGTGAGTGTAATTATTGGATTGGCCATTGCTTAAATATGATTAATTTAGCTTTCAAAAGTCTAAATTAAGTCCTGAATCTACAGTTCAAGTTTAGTGGATGGTGAATATAATTTTTGGAGAGTTTGAGCCTTTGAGAGTCCTTTCTAGCTCGAGCCTTTGAGATGTTATTTTAGGCATAATGCTTCTATTAGCAATTTGTTCAAAAGTTTGTACTTTGTTCTTGTGGAGTTTAACTAGTGGTTTCCGTAGCTTTTTTACTCGTAAACTCTATTGCATGGTGGGAGTAGTCAACAAAAGGCAACTCAAAGTAGTGTTACTGAATAGAATCAGTACTCACGAGGCACCCCATTTTACATTGGACTTTTTTACTCATAATGCACTCTACCCTAGTGCTCTAGTCCATTATGTCACATTAACCACCCGTATTCATTAAAATTTGCTATGAACTTTAATATTAAAATTTCTTTTGAATAATACTATTACTTAATTCCATTAGACCTATTTAGCCTAATTTAATTGTATTTATTTTTTCTTTGCACAAGTGATGAAGGAAAAACACTACTTGTTTGGTCTTTGTTATTTTTTTGTGCTTTTCTTTAGTTAAAATGTGTACATGTTTGTGTTATTTTTTATTTGTATTTTTTGTGTACTGTTCTATAGTTAAACCAATCTACAACATAGGAAACACACTTTATGATGACAAGGAAGCTCGAATTTTTATTGGGTGGAGAAGCCAGCAAAAAGAGGTAATTTTGTTTTACCAGTGACTTAAATAAATTTGTCTGTTTTTTCGTTCTTTTCTATATTGTGTTGGTGAATAAGCAAAGTAATTTTTTTCATTCTTGTCTATGATGTACCCCAATTGTACTAGCATGTCAAAGCTTGAACTTATGTGTCTCATATTCTTCTCATGGGTTGAAATTAATTACAATTTGCAATCAGATTATTAGGAGATGTTGTGAATGGAAAAGAGTAATCTTTATAGCCTACAACAACTAATTGGGACAAGGATTGGTTTAGTTTGATACTTGTTAATTGATATATGAAACATAATATTGACATAATTCTATAGTTTTAGCTTTTTTGACATAACCAGTTTTAGTTTTAGAAGTGAATACATATTATTGTCTGTTAGATTGGGTTAATTGTTACACATTCTATAATTTACCTAGTGCCCTTTTTTTCAATGAAGCGAGCGCTTTTTTTTTGCTTAAATGTAACATTAAGAAGGTTTTTTAGATAATTGATTGGTGTATATATGTTGTTACTTTCATATACAGATATGTGTTAAATGTTTCTTCTTTCATAGTGTAAAATTCAAGAAATGTGTGCATCTGGCGCACATAGAGAGAGTGTAAAGAAAATTTTGAATAGTGGGTCATTACATGGAGCATCTTGTCTCGTTGGTAGGCATGAAGTACAAAAAAATCAAAGGGAAAATATGTGTCAAGCACTTCTGGGTTAGGTGAGATAAAACAATTAAGGAGCCAAATGGAGGAAGAGATGGAGGCAAAAATGAATCAAAAAATGAAACAAAAGATGGTGTGGTTTATTAAGAAGTTGCAACAAGAAAATGCCTTTGGTGAGTGCTCAAGTGAGAATGATAATGCCTCCTCCAAAGAGACACAAGAGTAGTACTTAGTCAATGTTATTACACTACTTTTTTTATGTAACTAGTACTTTGAACTAGTACTTTATGAATGTTATATGAGTACTTTATGAATGTAACTACTACTTTCTACTAATACTTTATGAATGTTATATTAGTACCTTTTGAATTTAACAGGATTGCAATCATATGACAATATGAATATATAGACAATTGTAGAATAAAAAGGTGTTGACTAATCTATAAAAATAAGTAGCTGTTAACATGAAATGTAAAACTAAAAAGAGTTATCTAATGTGTTAAAAGTGTTGCTAAAACAAGAAAATGGGAAGTCCAAATATGTTGTCATTTACATGATAAAATGTCGCTAAAAAAGAAAAATGTATCAATGAAAAGAGTTAGCATTTTAACTCAAAGTGTCGCCATATCACATGGAAGAGTTTTTCCATATACATTTACCGACACTTGAAAAATGTCGTCAAAAGACAGTAAAATGTTACTAAATGATTCTACACCAACACTTTTTACTATATGGCCATAAATGACCAGAAGTGTCGCTATAGGGGCCTATGCTCGCGCTGCAAGATGTAACCCCTTTTTTTTGACAAAAGTGTAGCCAATTCCCCTAAGATAACACATTTTTGACATTAAGACTCACTATTTCAGTGTTGGCAGAAGCAATCTATGGTGTAGTGTATATACCACTCCTTTTCATTATTAGTTTCCCATGTGGGATATCTCCAACACTCCCCCTCAAGTGCAACTGCGCCTGGACCAGTTGCCACTTGTCAAACATTCCTTAGCCTATTTCATCGAGGCTCAAGGTCATTAACGGGTCAAGTCTTCTCTACTACCCTAAACTCCACTAGGACTTTAATCATGAACCTAGGATCATTAGTTGTCCGGCCTTCTTCAACTCTGATACACTGTAGAGAATCCATGGGCATTGAGAGTGTTAGGCTTGATAGCTTGAGTGAGCATAGTGTAAGGTGATATCCCAAATTGGAAATATAAAATTTTTTTGAGTGGCATATAAGTGGAGTATATTGGGCCTTAACATAAGCCAATTGGTTTTGTGTTAGATGGGCTCAACCCCACTTGTGTGCTCACTCACCTATCAAGGCCCACAAATTCTCTACATGGTATCAGAGCGAAAAAAGGTCCAACAGCCAGAAGATCTTGGGCTCATGTTTAAAGTCCTGGTGGAGTTTAGGCTAGCAGAGAAAGGTTAAACCCGGTGTTGACCTTGAGCCTCGGAGATGATAGGCCAAGGAATGTTGGCAAGTGGCAACTAGTCCAGGCCAAATTGCACTTGAGGGGGAGTGTAGGAGATGTGAGGTGATATCCCACATTGGAAATATAATAGAACTGTGAGTAGTATATAAGTGGAGTAGATTGGGCCTTAACATAAGGCAATTGGTTTTGTGTTAGATGGCCTCAACCCCACTAGTGTGCTCACTCACCTATCAAGGCCCATGGATTTTCTACATTATAGTACTACTATTTGTTCTATTCCGTTGTGGGAATGAGATGTTCTATGATATTATGTATATAGTCTCTTTTCAGCATTCTTTTTTTATTCGCTTAAGAAAACTAATCATGTTGTGCTTAAGAATACTAATCATGCAACAAAAATGTCTAATGATCCAGCACATGGGGATGATGGAAGCTGTAAATTCAACAAAATAAAGTAATTTACAAAGACAATAATACTTGAACTAATAGCATAAACTTATAACACAATATTAGCATGTCTGGTTTTACCAAAGTGGTTTTGATCAAATATAGCGAATACTAATAGCACGAAAAGTTTTTGCATCGTGTTATCAATGCTTCCCAAATAATGGACAATACACAAACATGACTCATAGACCATCCAAAAGCATATACAGTTCATTATATAGAGGGATTTTTGTGATTTGGTACTAAAACATTAAGCCTTCTCATTTCCACACTTACTCAATAAAACCACACTCAGAACCAAATCTAACAAAATTTTATATATAAATATGCAATCCTAATCTATCAATATCTCAAATAAGGAGTTAAAAAATAGATAAAAGATGGTTTTCTCTGATATATAAGATAGAAAATGAGTTTGCATTCCCATTGATTTGTGAATATTATTTCATAATTTAGAGAGAAGATGATTATATTGATGAATTTAGCCATTTAAACACTCTTTCAGTATCGTAGCACCATAAATTGAATCGATTCTCTCATTAAATGTATTCAAATTTTCCAACAAAAGAAGCTTTTCAGTGGCTATTTGTTTCAGCCATTTTTTTTGTAATATAAGAAACTTAAAAAATAACATATAAGACCCCCAACAAGTGGCAAAAAGAAACAGAGGGCTCAAAGGCTATTTGTCCCAGGTCACCATCTAGCAGTTGAGGCACCGCCAACATCCTAGAGTAATAAACATTGAAGTGCTATAGGAGGAGCTTGTAGGATTGTGACACCTAGCTGAGATGAAAGTTCCATTGAAGGTAAGAAATCTAAGCACATATCCCCTTCTCTATAGGAGTGCACAACTTTAGAGTTCGACAACTGACTCAGATTGAATTCGGTGTCCTTTATGAGATTATGTAGAGGTTGCCCTCTAGGTTGGTCCCGTGATTGATTCAAGGGATGAACTAAATCAAAAGATTTGGATTCCAAAATAACATTGGAGTATCCCTTGTCAAGTGCGATTTGAGTTCCTGTTAAAGCAACCCATGTTTCAGCAAGAAGGGAATTGGCAATGCTATGTACATATCCGAGCACTTAAATAAACAAAGGACTTAAAGTTTGGTTGAGCCTTTAAATGTTGGAAATAACTCTAAATCTGAAAGTGCATTTAATTTAGTCAAATAAACTTTATTTAGTGTAGTCACTTCATTACCTTGTCTTTAGGAGAAGGTGCAGATTTTGTGCTTTATTTAGTTGCTTGTTTTTAGCTATTTTAGTTTATGTAAAGCTCTATAAAAGTGCTCATTAATCTGCTCAATAAATATATTTTTAATTAAAAGTTGAGAACCGAAACCTGGTCTCTACTTAATAAAAAGAAAAAAGAAAAGAAAAGAAAAGTCAGAAAATAAAAATACACTCCTTATGAAGGAAACAATCGACATGGGTTCCTGCGGTCACGTTGAGCTCGCTCCTTAGTAGCAATCACTAAGTCTTTCTTTTTCTTGATAAAAAATGGCTTCCATTTAGAGGTAGCAGTTTGTGAAATCGTATTAGTGTTGCATGTAGACCCGCTTCCAGTAGGGCTAGATCCCGTGCTTTTGGAAGCACTAGCAATAATAGAATCTTTGAAAGCCTGCATTCTCGTATTTGGCGATAAACTCCATCAACTGGTTTTCTTTTTCCTCTTGATTGTTTCCTAAGTGCTATCTTCTTCTGCAGCCTCATCCTACTCGACTAAATCATCCCAAGATTCCCACAGGCTCATATAGACCATCTTTAATGACCATCCATGCTTGCATGCTTTGTGCTCGAATGAAGTTCCTCATCTGGTTCTTCAGAACGTGTAGTGTTCACCGATGAAGAGTGGAGGATGGGTAATAGACATACCCTCGGGAAGGAGTTGTGAGTTTTAGAAACTTATTTTGATTCTTGGATCAAAATTTGGACCTTTAGCTTGAGATTGTTAGATCTCCAGTTTTGAGCACTTGCTCTGATACCACTTCTTCGTCCCTGTGAGGATCTAAAAGAACTTAGAGGGGGGAGAACGACCCTTTTTCATGGAATTAATAGACTACAAAAGGTCTTAATATAGTGTGTTTGATTATATTCCAGATAATGGTTCCAGATGATGCAAATATAGAGTAAAATGCAAATAAGGAAAGGTTGAGAAAGTCAAACAAATAGTTTTATCCTGGTTCAGCCCCGACTACTCTAGTCCCTGATGTTTCCTTCCTCCGAGCTTTTTCACTAGTGGATTGCTTCCCAACTTACAGGAATCAAGCCTTACAATTTGTCTCCGGATGGTACCCCCTTTGGGGATGTAGGATATACCACTAGAAGCACCAACTCATAGCTGAGTCCTTTTATCTTTAGCAGGATATACCACTTTGATTTGTACCTTAAATCTTAGTTGAGTCCTATAGGGAGATCCCAGTTAAAGCACCAACTTAAAGCTATATCCCAATCTCACTACTCACCCAAGTAGGAGATCTTTTACACTTTGGTTTTCTCAAAGGTTTTGGTTTGGAGTTACTTAAGTTTATAATGATTTGGAATATGTATGATTATTGGAGGGATTAATCAACTGATTGCTTTTAGCGAATTCTCTTACGTATGCTTTCTTGAAAATAACCAGCACCTTCTTAACTTGTGAAGCTTCCCTTTTATAGGCTTCTATCATAAATCTAGCCATTGTGGGTTGTTGAGTTTGAATCAAATCTTCACCGTTGATAAGTTATTGTATGGCGCTTCCAGAATTGTTGATCAATCTGTTATATAGAGATTTTGACCCAATTGAATCCTTGGAATTGAGGCTGAAAAGTTATTAGTGATCGATTTCCTTGTATTTTAGTGATTCATCACTTTTACACCAGTGATCCAGAATGTGTGTGTCACGCGCCTTTCTTATTGGTCTAGGTACAAAAGGTTATTACCTTTTCTCTTTTCTGTATCAGTCCTTTGTCCCTTTTTTGAAAAATGCTAGTTGTCATTTTATCTTGCTTGTGGGAAAAGGATCTTTGACTTGTAGACCAAAAAGGTGGAGGGAAAAGTTATTTTCTGAACTTTTTCCCTTTATCTTTATAACTGTGTCTTTCAGATGACTTTTCGTTTTGATATCCATATGCTATTCAATCAATTCTTCTGGATGTTGTTTTGGGCAGTTCAAAGTTTTTTTCCTTTCCAAACTTTAACCAGATGCTTCCATTGTGTGCTGAGGTACTTGTAGTCTTCAATGGATGTCCTGTTAACTTGATTTGGACCATATGCTTCCATTTGGATTTAGGAGATTACATATTCTTTTTTGTTTTCTTTACACTTATAGGTTTTTGTTTTCTTTAGACTTGATACAGATAGCATTTGAATTTAATTCTTCCAGATCATTGTTTACCAATAAGTGGATGCTCGAGCCATATGATAGGTGATGAAAAGCAATTCATTACATTGGAGCGAAAGAGCAATGAAAGTGTCAATTTTGGAGACAACCAAAAGGGAAAGATTGTTAGCAATGGCACTATAGGAGTCAAGTCTTCAATTGGAAATGTGTCTCTAGTGAAAGGCCTAAAGTTCAACTTGCTAAGCTTAGCTTAACTGTGTGGCAAAGGTAGGAAAGTGATTTTTGACTCAGCGGGCTACTTAGTCATTGATGGTAACTCTGACCAAACTATTCTTTACGCTCGTAGAATTAATAATGTTTATATGATTGATTTATCCCTTGGCTCCAATTATATATGCTTATACTCTATGGAGGATAACTTATGGATATGGCATATAAGGTTAGGACATATCAATATGACCAGTCTATACAAATTAGCCAGAATTGAAATTGTTGAGGGACTACCCAATCTAGCCTTTGATAAAGATAGACTATGGTTAGCATGCCAACTTGGAAAACAATTTAGGAAGACCTTAAAATCCTTAGCTGATATATATTCTTCTCATCCCCTTGACCTTCTACACATGGATTTGTTTGGGTCAGTTTTGCCAACAAGTCTAGGTGGAATGAAATACACCTTGGTGGTTGTAGATGATCTGACTAGGTTCACCTGGATTGTCTTACTATTTTGCAAAGATGAAACATTTGAATCATTCTCTAGGCTGGGTACCTGGATCATGAATGAAAAAGACCTTAAAATTAATAGAATCTGTAGTAACCATGGAAGAGAATTCAAAATAGGCAGTTTGAGGAATTCCGTTCTAAGCATTATATTGACCAAAATTTTTCTGCCCCTCACACACCTTAGTAGAATGGGGTTATTGAGAGAAATAATTGCACTATTGTGGAGATGGGACGTTCTATGTTTAGTGATAACAATCTACCAAAGTATTTCTAGGGAGAAGTTGTTAACACAGCTTGTTACATTCTAAATAAGGTTTTAATTCGCCCAGTTTTGAACAAAACTCCTTATGAACTTTGGAAGGGGCGCAAGCCCAAGGTTTGTCATCACAAGGCCTTTGGTTGTAGATGTTTCATATTAAATACTAAAGACCAACTGGCTAAATTTAACCCCAAGACTGATGAAGGAATCTTTCTAGGTTACTCAATATATAGTAGGGCATGCAAAGTTTATGTCAAGAGAATTGGCACTTTAGAGGAGTCAATGCATGTAGATTTCGCTGAAACTAACAATGCAGGTAAAGAAGCCAGTGATAATGAAAAGGAACAAGTCCAAGTCAGCAGATTAGTCAGTCAGTCCATTGTTACTCCTGATCTAATTCCAGTGAAGTTGACTTGGATCAATCCATCAACTTTGGTGATGATGATGATGCTCAACCAATGATAGCAGCTCAGTGAGTTGATCCTTATCTACTAAAAGAAGTCAGACCAAGAAGAGATCACCCTATTGAGAATATCCTTGATAGTGTGCAAAATCTAGTGCTAACCAGAGGCCAGCTAAATAGAATGATAAGTTATTCAATAATTGTCTCATTGATTGAACCCAAGAAGTTTGAAGATGTTGAGTTTGATGACAATTTAGAGGAAATAAAGTTTGGGATTAAGTGGAATGACCTAGAGGCAATTCAATCATTGGCACCAAATGGGTTTTCAAGAACAAGCTAGAAAAAGCTAGTAATGTTGTTAGAAATAAGGCCAAAGTAGTTGTTAAAGGCTAAAATCAATAAGAAGGCATTGAATATGGAGAAACCTTTGCACTAGTAGCAAGACTTGAATCCCTAAGAATTTTCTATGCTTTTGCATCTCATATGAACTTCAAGTTATTTCAAATGGATGTCAAGAGTGCATTTCTTAATGGTTATATTCAAGAAGAGGTCTATGTTAGATAGCCCTTAGCCTTTGAAGATCCAAAGTATCCAGATCATGTCTTTGAGTTAAAGGAGGCTCTCTATGGATTGAAGCAAGCTCCAGGAACTTGGTATGAAAGACTGACTAACTTTCTACTCAGCAAAGGTTATGTTAGAGGAAAGGTAGATACAACCCTTTTCATCAAGAGGAAGCATCTAGATGTGTTACTAGTCCAAATCTATGTTGATGACATTATTTTTGGAGCAATTGATGAAAAGCTATGGAAAGAGATCAGCCTACAGATGAAGAAAGAGTTTGAAATGTCTATGATGGGAGAACTTAATTTCTTTCTTGGTTTGCAAATCAAGCAAGGTGATGATGGGATCTTCATCAGCTAAGTTAAGTATGCCAAGGAAGTACTGAAGAAGTTTGACATGGATAAAGCAGAGCCTATATCAGCCCCCATGGCCACTTATACAATTCTGAGTAAAGATGAGGAAGGTAAACCTGTAGAGAGTAAGCTCTACATAGGTATTATTAGTTCTCTACTTTACTTATCTGCTGGTGGGGGTGACATTCAATATGTTGTATGTTATTTTACTAGATATCAAGCTGACCCCAGAGAATCTCACTTAGCTGTTGTTAAGATAATTCTCAAGTATTTGCGAGGCTCTATTGATGCAGGTTTATGGTATCCAAGTAATGGGAATTTCACTCTGAGAGGATACACTGATGCTGATTATGCAAGAGACAAACTTGAAAGAAAAAGCACCACTAGAGGATGTCATTTCCTTGGTGATCATCTAGTAAGATGGTATAGCAAGAAACAGACTTCTTCGGCTCTGAGTATAACTGAAGTTGAGTATATGGCTGCAGGAAGTTGTGTAGCACAACTACTATGGATTGAGTAGCAATTGGAGGATTATGGTACAAAGTCTAAGTGCCTTGAAGTCATGTGTAACAATGAGAGTGCAATTGACCTATCCAAGAACCCAATTCAACATAGCATGATGAAGCAAGTCAATATTAGAAATCACTTCATAAGAGATCATGTGCTAAAAGGAGAAGTCAAGCTCACATACATTCCTTCTAAAGAACATCAAGCTGACATTTTTACGAAGCCATTAGAAAGGATCAATTCAATATCTTAAGAGAATTAATTAGAATGTCTAATCCAATTAAAAGAAGTACTTTCTGCGCTGACCTATTCTGGAGATGACCTATCTTCTGCTCTGAGCTCTTGTGAATGAGGTTAAGTATTTCTTCTTTGTGCTTGAATTTTGGACACACCATTAAAACTATCACCGATTAATTTTCAAATTTAAACTAGATAGAAACGGTAGCAAGTTTAAAATGATCCACATTTAGATGCTTAAACTCCAAGATTTATATAATCATTTATTCCACGGTAACCATTGATCAATCTTACCATTCATATATGACCATTGTTTGTCAGTCGTACACATAAGCTTTGTAGGTTAACTTGAAGAGTTTTTGCTATTTAAGGAGAGATAAAGGAGAAACAAAGTTTTTACTTTACCGAATTTTCTTCTACAATCTTCTTCTTAAGTCTCCAAATTCTCTATTTTTCTCAAAGCTATTTCAATGGCCAACACTTCTGGTTGCTCAAATTTGAGTGCACAAGAACCTCTCTTTGTTAGAAGTGAGGATGATTCATACTGGGTTACAACAAAGGATCATTTGGCCTAACTTGCTGTTAACCTAAATGAGAGAGATAACTTATTTATTCCGGCTAGAACTGCATATTCTCCAATGGAATAGTTCTCTAAAGACCGAGTAGTTGTAGACGAACCAACCATTGTAGATATGACGAGCTTTGCAAGTGATGAGCGATTTGGCAAGTGGACGCATCAACACCTATTTAGAGGTTTCTTTGAGTTACCTAGCGAATGACATAAATAGATTCTTCCATAGAATTCACATGGTTAAAGGATTTAAGGACATGTTTGCCACGATAATGATGAGGATAAAGGTTTGTTGAATTCAACCCTCTATTAGAAGCGATGCTGAAGGTGGTTGATAGGTATAGCATTCTGAGCAAAGAAAATGAAAATAAGGCAGCACTCTTGAATGTTGTAGTTGATGGGCTTAATGCTCTGATCATAGTGGTAACCAAACATCATGGGCTACACACTGAGTTAAGGACTGTGAAGGAGGAGATGCTGAAAGGAGTGAAAGACTCAGAGGGAGCTATGCTTAGTGCCTTAAAGAGGCTAAATATTTTAGATGCTCTGAATAGTGACATAGTTACGGCAGATGCTGAACTAGAGCCTACTCTTCACCAAAAGCTTGGTTATATCAGGGATAAAATCAAGCAAGTTCAAGCCAATGTCATCAATGATGGAAAAGTAATTGATAAGATTCATGATGATGTCACTACTCACATAAGGAGCACTCCCATGCTAGAGCAGATACTCAGAGAGATTAATCAAGCGAAGGCTCTGGCAAGTCTCTCCTAGATATCCAAGGAAGGACTGAGAGCTCAATATCAAGTTAATCTGTCTCAATCCCTTGCTTCGGTAGGTATATTTTCCTTCCTCAGAGAATAGGATGCTATATCACAAGAAATTTAGGAGCTGCTCTTTTTCATCCAATGTATATGGTCAGCTTGATCGGAATGTCCAATCCCATTTGAAGAAATCCACTCCACTCTGACCTGTCCTGAAGCTGACGAAATTAAGGCACACTCTGAGCTTCTGTGAATTAGGTTAAGTATTTCTTTTAGCCACTTAAATTTTGGGCACTTTATTAGTTGCCACCCATTATCTTTCAAATTTAAACTTGATAGAAATGGTAGCAAGTTATAAAATGATCCATATTCAGTAGCAGCTATCTCGTGTTTTTTTGTCTTCATTAATCCTTTGGTATACGTTATGCAATCTCACCGTTGAATCTTAATACCATGGATTGTGAGTCATACACGTAGCTTTACAGGTTTAAGTGAAGAGACTTTGGCTATTAAAGGAAAAATTCAGAAAGAGGAAAGGTTACTTTGCCAAAATTTCCTTCTCTACAATTTTCTTCCTAAATCCCAAAAATCTCTATTCTTCTCAAAGCAAGTTCAATGACGAGCACTTCGGGAAGGAAATCTGATCTTCTTGTAAGAAATAAGAAGGATACTCACTAGCTAACCATAAGAGATCATGTTGTTCAGTTGGCGATTAGTATGGACAAGATTGAAGAACTGAGAATTCTAGCCGGAATAAAATATATTCTAACAAAATGGTGTTTCATGGAAAAGACTGAAGTGGAGAAGCCAACCACCGCAGATCTACCAACCTTGTATCGCGCACTCTGCAACATGTCAAAATACCAGAGGGAATGGGATGAAGATACATGGTAAGTCAGTGTAAGTTCTCTCTAATGGAAGACTGACATCAAATGACAAATGATTCAAATTAAAGCTCGAAAATCAATGTAAGGGATTGAAATTTAATTCACAACCGTGTGAATCTACCTGCTAATGGATAGGTTTGAAGAAGCAATAGGTGAATTACTGAGTTGTTAACTTCAGAAGATGCTAAAGTAAGTTTAACAGATACTTTCTCAATCCAAATATAGAAGGAGCGAGAAGGCAAGCATTTGAATTTGGTGGTTACACCTGAATTTCTCAAGAAGCTAAACTCTTTCAAAATACAAGCTTTAAAGAAATTCAAGTGAAGAAAGTACAACTCAGCTAGAATCTGCTCTAGCCCAAGAGAGAATAGAATAGATCATTTAATTACAATATCATATAAATTGTAACTGGATCAACATTTTATAAGTTGATTCCAGCTCTTGTTTTAACTCTTTGTGAGTTACTGATAGAAGAGGGTATTCTAGTAAGTGGGTGACCGATTTCTGTTTGGAGGGTACTTACTGTAATTGGGGAATTTGTGAAAGGCTTCTCCGCCTAGGGTAAATGAGTTGAGATTAGTGAATTAAAGCCAAGACACTCTCTTGGGACTGGATGTAAGCACATGTTACTGTACAAGGACGAAATCTCAGTGTTCTTTACTTTTCTGCATTTTCTAGTATTTCACTTAGCGAGCTAACATCACTCAGCGGAGAATGTAATTATCGTGAAAAATTTAATTAAATTCATGATTGAGTCATTCACCCCCCCCCCCTCTTTGACTTATTGAATGTACGTATAGGGGCTAACAAGTGGCATCAGAGCAGTTCTCATTTCACAAATTTCACAATCTTTAAGATAAAGACCATGGTGTACAAAGGAGAATCTAGTGGAAGGGCCCAAGAGTATATTACGCTAGAAGGCATGTTAGTCACCAGGCCTCCAATGTTCAATGTAGAGCGTTATACTTATTCAAAGAATAGGATGAAGAATTTTATCCAGTCGTAAAGCGTGCACTCTAGGATGGCTATTGTAGAAGGGCCATATGTTCCAACCATCATAAAGAATGGAGTAAAGGTTGATAAGTATTCTAATGAATGGGATAGTCGAGACTTGATCATACTGAAAGAAAATACAACTGCTATCAACTATCTTCACTGTGCTCTTAATGCAATTAAGTTCAATAACATTTTTGGATGCGAGACAGCAAAAAAGATATGGAAGAAGTTGGAAGTGACTTATGAAATATATGTTGATGATATCATTTTTGGACAAACTGATGAAAAGCTATGCAGAGAATTCAGTCAGCAAATAAAGAAAGAGTTTGAAATGTTAATGATAGGAGAGCTTAAATTCTTTCTTGGTTTGTAAATCAAGCAAGGCAAAGATGGAATCTTCATCAACTAAGCCAAGCATGCCAAGGAAGTACTCAACAAGTTTGACATGGACAAAGCCAAGCTAATGTCAACACCCATGGCCACTGATACTATTCTGAGTAAAGATGAGGGAGGTAGACCTATAGAGAGTAAGCTCTATAGAGGTATTATTAGTTCTCTACTTTACTTAACTACTAGTAGGCCTGACATTCAATATGATGTATGTTATTGTGCAAGATATCAAGTTAACCCCAGGGAATCTCACTTAGCTGCTATTAAAAGAATTATTAGGTATTTGCTAGGCTATGTTAATACAGGATTATGGTATCCAAGTAATCCAGATTTCACTCTGAGAGGATACACAAATGCTGACTATGGAAGAGACAAGCTAGAGTGGAAAAGCACCATAGGAGGTTGTCATTTCCTTGGTGATTTTGTAGTAACATGGTATAGCAAGAAGTAGACTTCTGTGGTATGAAGTACAGCTGAGGTTGAGTACATGGTTTTAGGAAGTTGTGTATCACAACTACTATGGATCAAGTAGCAACTGGAGGATTATGGTATAAAGTCTGTTTGTCTTGTAGTTATATGTGATAACAAGAGTGAAATTGACCTATCCAAGAATCCAGTTCAACATGGCAGGATGAAGCATGACAATATTACACATCACTTTATAAGGGACCATGTGCCAAAGGAGAAGTCAAGCTCACCTACATTTCTACTGAAGAACAACCAGCTAACATATTCATAAAGCTCATTGGAAAGGATCAATTCAATACTTTAAGACAGCTGATCAGAATGTCCAATCCAATTGGAAGAAATATGCTCCACTCTGACCTATCCTGAAGCTGACCAAATTAGGGCACACTCCGAGCTTCTACAAATTAGGTTAAGTATTTCTTTTTGCCGCTTGAATTTTTGACACCTCATTAATTTTCACCGATATCTGTCAAATTTTAACTTGATAGAAATGGTAGCAAGTTATGAAACGATCCATATTCAGTAGCAGTTCACATGAGTTTTTCATCTTCATTAATCCTATGGTAAACGTTATGAAATCTCACCGTTCAATCTTAAGACCATGGATTGTGAGTTGCACATGTAGCTTTGTAGGTTTAAGCGAAGAGACTTTTACTATTTAAGGAGAAATTCAGAAAGAGTAAAGGTTACTTTACTAAAATTTCCGTCTCTACAATTTTCTTTATAAATTCTCAAAGAAAATTCAATGACGAGCACTTCAGGAAGGAAATCTGATCTTTTTGTGAGAAATAAGAAGGATACTCACTGGCTAACCACAAGAGATCATGTTGCTCAGTTGGCAATTAGTATGGACAAGATTGAAGAAATGAGAATTCCAGCCAGAATAAAATATATTTCGACAAAATGGTGTTTTATGGAAAAGACTGAAGTGGAGAAGCCAACCACTATAGATATGCTCAGTTTTTCGAGCGATGAGCGATTTAGCAAGTGGACGCACTAGCACCACTTAATAGGATTTTTTTAATTTCCTAGTGGTTGCTATGAACAAAGTGTTGAAAGATTCTACCATGGAATTCATATGGTGGAAGGTTAGAAGGATCTTTTTGTAACAACTATGATAAGGAGGAAAGTCTATGTTACCCCTAAATTGATTGCAGGTCTATTGGGAATGAGAGAAAGAGGACTCAGACTGCGAGTGATAAATGATAAAGTTCATGTTGATATTACAATAGACTATGAGGTTCCAAAAGATTACAAAGCACGGAAACTCATAGCCTCCATGTTCATGAAAGAGGGGAAGCAAGCCCATGAACTTGTTACTAAAGTTCTGTTGCCCAGGACAGGCTCAATTGGAAGCTGTTCCAAGTTTGAGAGAATTTTCTATGCACTGACCCATGGCGTGAGCATAAATTAGCCTATGGCTATCTTACTCCGATTCTTAAAAGTTTGCAAACACATGGTATGTGGGAAGTTGATGATGGAGATTTGCAGGGTGTATGAGCTAGATTTGGATGGTTAGGCAGCCAAGAGCAACATTCAGCTGAAAGTAGTTGAGTCTAAAATCTTAAGCAATGTTAACTTTTATGGACTTAGAGCAAATGAGAGGCCTGCCAACACTAAAAATATCAAGCTAAAGCCAGGAGGAGTGAGGATGGAAGATCCCTAGGCAATAATAGAGATGAAGCAAATTCAGCCTAATGAAGGGGACTTAACCTTGGATGCATTTATGACAAGTGAGCTAGAGAGGATTGCCATGCTCAGAGCAGAGAAAGGAGAAGATATGCTAGAAAAGAATGTTATGAAGAAGGAGGTTAGGAAGGACTCCAAGAAGGAATCTAAGAGAGGGAGTTCATGGAGCTCAGTTGCAGCTCTTATTCTGAAGAAAACAAAATCATCTAAGGGAACTAAAGAAGAAAAATCTCATAAGCTAACTTAGAAGGAGATGGAAGAGGAAAAGCAAGCTAAAGAGGAGTTAAGGGAAGAAATGCCTCTAAAAAGTAAGAAGAAGAGGAAAGTTGATACTACTCAGCTAGATGTGGCGACTACAAAGGAAAAGGAAGCTACATCAGTTCCTATTCTTGAAGTAGGTCAGCCAAAGGAAAAGCTAATGGTGAAGAAAGGGACTGGAGTTATCTAGGATGTAGTAGAAGCATAATGAGTTAAGGCTGCTGAGGAAGAGAGGACAAGGAAGAAGCAAGAGAAGCAGCAACTAGAGTTAAGGCTAACACATAACAAATTCTGTAATCTGCATTTGCTAGCCTAGCTAAGAAAGAAGTGCCTGAAGTAGTTGAGGAGATGGTTGGAGCTCTTAAGGGTATTGAAAATCAGGAAGAGCAGGAAGAGGAAGATGAAGTTGTTGAAGTAGAAGCTATGAAATTTGATGTCCTGAACTCTGACCAGTGAGTCACTTTGACTGTTGATGATGCTAAGGAAGCTGGGAAGGAAAGGAAGAGAGGTATATTAAAGAGGATGAAGGTGGTTATAGATGAAGATGAGGAAGACCTAGAAGATAAGGAGGATGAAGTTGTTGAGCATGGACCTCAGTAGACTGAGGAAGGTTAATCTTTGGTGAACGAGTCCGCAATTAAAGGTGTTGATGAAGAAAAGGAGGAAGAAAAACCAGAACTTTTTGTTTTCCCAAACACATCTACCCAAACACAACTCTCATCTACGTCAATTTCTACCTTACCCCTACTTGAAACCCAAACATCATCCACCTCTGACCAAACAACCATCATCCCATACCTATCACCAATAGGATCTCCTACGCATGAACCGTTAATTTTTTAAGGACCCCCAATTGTTAGAGGGCCTCCAATTATTGAAGAGATTTCTAAAGATCCAAAACCACAACAACCACCTCAGCAACCCCAACCACAACCCCAATTCAACCCCCAAGCTGAGTTATTGGGAGACATAAGGAGGAAGGGGAGAGCTTGATTTCCAGGACTTAGGACTGATGCTGAGATAGCAAAATTATTATTGTCTAAGAGGAGGATTTCAAAGGCTGTAGAGCCAATGTAAGGGTTTATAGAAGCCGTTGAGGAGATGAAAGCCCACTTCAAGTCTGTCCCTACTCAATTCTCATTGGTAAAGGCAATAATATCGTATGTGTTGCCTTTGTTAAATATTCCAAGTAGGCAGGCTGGTGGATTGAAGTTGGAAGTTGTAGAGCTCAAAAAGTAGATGGCAAAGATCTATGAGAGATACTGCAAGGTGTGCAATGATGAGGGGGACTTTAGAAATTCACTGATCGATAAATTCAACCCTCTATTAGAAGCAATACTGAAGGTGCTTGATGGGTATAGCATTCTGAGCAAAGAAAATAAAGACAACACAACCCTCTTAAATATTGTAGTTGATGGCCTTAATGCTCTGATCTCAGTGGTAACCAAGCATCATGGGTTACACACTGAGTGAAGGACTGTGAAGGAGGAGAAGCTGAAAGGAATGAAAGACTAAAAGGGAGTTGTGCTCAATGCCTTAAAGAGGCTAAATATTTCAAATGCTCTAAATAGTGACATAATTATGGTAGATGCTGAACTAGAACCTACTCTTTACCAAAAGCTTGGTCATATCAGGGACCAAATCAAGCAAGCTTAAGCCAATGTCATCAATGACAGAGAAGCAATTAACAAGAATTATGATGATGTCACTACTCACAAAAGGAGCACTCCCATGCTAAAACGGATACTCAGAGAGAATAATCAAGCAAAGGCTCTTGCATGTCTCACCCAGATATCCAAGGAACAACTGAGTGCTCAATATTAAGTTGTTCTATCCCAATCCTGTGGTTTGGTAGGTTTATTTGCCTTCCTCAGAGAATAGGACATGATATCATAGGAAATCTATGAGCCGCTTATGCAAAATTTTTCATCCAATGTATATGGTCAGCTTGACACCTTTGAAGAGTCTTTGAGCTTGTTTGATCATTGAGCTCGGGCCATTTTAGATGCAATGGCAATAGGGGAGAACGATCAGGAGAAGAGTGAGAAGGAAGAGAAGGAAAGAGAATAGAGGATTGCTGAGTTTTCTTATAACTTGTCCAAGGATCTAGAGCTCATTCAAAGAATATCATGAGACAATGAAGAGGAAAGGCAAGTAGATTGTGTTGCCCAAGGAAAAAGTGTCAAGATTGGATCAGAAGGCTCATAAAGAAAGGAGAATGAATTTGGGAGCCCCGCCTATGCCAAAAGAATAGAATAGAATATCTATGTAATCGTTAGAGCTCAATGTAAAACTTAGTATAGATTAACTCATTATTATCTGTACTCAAGTTATTATTTAATGAAAGATTACATTTTCTGTTGTAAGTTATGATCTTCTTAACTTCATATATTCTCTTATATATATATATATATATATATGGTTTGATCTTTTATAGATATATATTATATATATGGTTTGATCTTTTATAGAAGTATATGAGAAATGTTGAGGAATGTTGAACTCAAAAGATTCAAGAATTATAGGGGAGTTAGCATTCACTCTGAGCAGATTAAAGATGTTGAACAAAAGTCATATCAAGTATAAGTATAAGGTAACTCTGATCTAGATATCTTATTGATTTATTTCTAGCTCAAGTTAATTGCTATTTATCAAAATGGGGGAGATTGTTGAACCAAGCAAGAGTTTGACTGACTCAGTGGACTGACTCAGAAGTGCTTAAGTTTTGATCATAACAATTAAGTTTAGTTTGAGTTAATTAAATCAATAATGATGTTAAAATAAATAGACTATAGTTGTAAGGGAGTTAGCAAATTCAAGGGTAGAATTTCGAGTCTCCCCTAACCTAGCTATTTAGATTAACTCTGAGTGACCTGGGCTGAGTATCTACGATAGTCGCTGACTTAGTAATATTCACTCGGCACTTAATATTTTGATTTTGTTTCAGTTGTGTGCTTTACAATATATCATTTTGGCTGAGTTACTTTTAGTCTGTCAATGTTGCATACTTTACCTTTTAAGGTAAAAAGGTATCTTTGGTTTTAGTGTTGCTTTTCGTAGAAACATTAATGCGACAAAGACAAAAAGTATTAATGCCTTGTCAAGACTCAGAATTCTGAAGAAAATGACAAAGTCTTCCAATGGAAAGCTGCAAAAAGTCATTTTCCATTTTGGGTAATTCTGCAGATCTACCAACCTTGTATCGCGCACTTTATAACATGTCAGAATACTAGACAGAATGGGATGAAGACACGCATGTCAGCATGAGTTCTCTCTAAAGGAAGACTGGTAGCAAATGATAGAGGATTCAAATTTAAGCTTAAATTTCAATCTAACGGATTGAATTGCAGTTCACAACGGTGTGATTCTATCTCCTAACGGATAAATTTGAAGAAGCAATGGGTGAATTACTGAGTTGTTAACTTCAGAAGATGCCAAAGTAAGTTCAATGACTACATTCTCAATTCAACTATAAAAGGAGCATGAAGGCTGGCATTTTAATTTGGTGATTACACCTGAATATCTCAAGAAGCTAAACTCTATCAAAATAGAAGCTTTAAAGAAGTTCAAGCAAAGAAAGCACAACTCAGGTTGAATTTGCTTTAGAACAACAATGAATAGAATATATCATTTCCTTGTAATATTATATCATTTGTAACTAAATCAACATTTTATAACTTGATTCCGGTTCTTGTTTTAACTCTTTGTGAGTTGTTAATAGAATAGGGTATTCTAGTCAGCGAGTGCACAATTGCTATTCGGAGGTTACTTTCTATAATTGGGGAATTTGTGAAAGGCTTCTATGCCTAGGGTAAAGGAGTTGATATTAGTGATTAAAGCCGATACACTTTCTCGGGACTAGATGTAAGCACAGGTTGCTGAACAAGGATAAAATCTCAGTGATCCTTACTTTTTTCCATTTCTACTATTTCACTCGGCGAGCTGACCTAACTTCGCAGAGCAAGTAATTATCACAAAAAAGTTAATTAAATTTGTAAGTGAGTCATTCACCCCCCTCTGACTCATTGAGTGTATGCTTTGGGATGAATAAGGTTTATGTTACTCCCAAACTCATCGCCAATTTACTTGGGATGAGAATGAGAGGCATGAAGATTCAAGCAGTAAGGGATGAATAACACGTAGATATCCCAATGGAGTATGAAGTGCCTGCTGACTATAAGTCTGGAGAACTAATAGCCTCCATGTTCTTAAAAAGGGGGAAGTAGGCCTATGAGTTGTTAACAAAAGTTTTGCTACCAAAGACTAGATCTACTAGAAGTTGCTCCAAGTTTAAGAGGGTATTTGTCTATGCAATTATAGAGGGCATGAGTATCAACTAGCCATTGGCCATTCTAAATAGTTTTTTGAAGGTCTCAAAATACATGGTGTATGGGCATCTTGTTATGGAGATCTGTAGAGCTAATAAGCTTGATCTTGAAGGATGGGCTGTGAAAAATTATATGGTATATAAGGTTATTAAGTATAGAGTACTCAGTAATGCTCATTTTCATAATTTGAAGTGCGAAGAGAAGCCCAAGACAACTAGGTACATGAAGCCAAAGAAAGAGGAGTTCAGAGTGAAGGATCCAAAGGCTACAATGAAGTTGAACCCTATTAAGCCCAAGGATGAAGATCAGACTATGGATGCATTTATAGCAATAGAGCTTGAAAGAATAACCAAGCATAGAGTTTAAAAAGGAGGGAAAGTTGAAGAGAAGAAGAGTAAGAAGGAGGTCAGGAGAGACCCTAAGAAGGAAGTGAAGAGCTTAAGCTCAGCTAGCTCTCATCCTTTGGTTGTCACTATTTCTAAGAAATCTAGATTTTCTAAAAGATGTAAAGCCTAGGGAGCTGACTGCCAAGGAGCTAGAGGAAGAGAAGAAGGCTGAAGAGGAGCTCAGAGAAGATATGCCTTTAAAAAGGATAAAGAAGAGAAAGAGTGATGATGCTGAGTTAGATGATGTAAAGGGTGAAGGATAGGTTGCTACACTAGTACTTATGCTGAAGTAGGTAAGCCTAGGAATAAGTTTATGGTGAAAAAGCTTGCTGGTGTATTCCAGAATCTTGAAGAGGCCAAGAAATTAAAGGAAGCTGAAGCTGAGAGATTGAAGAAGAAGCAAGATGATCTGGAGGAGGAGATTAGGAGAAGAGCTGAGGAGATAGCTGCTTAAACTAAGGTTGATGTAGAGAAAGCATATGAAAAAGCAATAGCCTTTCTAGCTGAGAAATCAATTCCTCATGTTGTTGAGGAGATGATAGGTGGTCTAGATGGTATTGAGAGTGAATAAGAGCAGGGAGATTATGAAGAAGCTGATAATGCAAACTTAGTTAATTTTGATGCAAATGAGAAGGAAGAAGAAGACAGTAGATTGTTGATCTACCTGTTGAAGAGGATAAGGATGAGAAGAGAGAGAGAGGAGGCAAAGATTGTTTAAGAAGATGAAGGTAGTGATTGATGAAGATGCAGAAGACCTGGAAGATAAGGAGGAGGAAGTTGTTGTAGTTGAGCAAGGAGCTCAGCTGGATGAGCAATCTTCTCTAGCTCAGGCTAGTGAGCAAATTATTGAAGGTGTTGAGGACGAGAAGGCTAAGGAGAATCAAGTAGAACCATTTCTATTCCCCAACCTATCCACTGAAACACCACTCCCACATACACCCTTATCCATGCAACCCTTAACCATTCCTGAAAACTAATCACCATCCATATTTAACTCAGACCAATTAAATACGTCCCCCTCTAAGCAAACAGCTAACTCGACAATTATTCCACTTCTTTCACCCGTTGGATCTCTTGTGCATGAACCATTAATAATAGAAGGACTAGTTATTAGAGGTCCACCTACTTTTGAAGAGATTCCCAATGAACAACCACCACCTTCATCAAACCAACCTGCACCCCAATTCAACCCCCAAGCTGAACTTTTGGGAGACATAAGGAGACTAGGAAGACAGAGATCCATCACTGAGGACAAAAGAAGAAATTGATGCTATTATAGCTAAATCGCTGCTATTTGAGGAAGTGTTGAGGAGAATTACAAAGGCTATTTAGCCACTGTAAGGATTTATGGAAGCAGTGGAGGAGATGAAAGCCCACTTTAAATCAGTTCCTACCCTGTTCTATTTGGTAAAGGCTATAGTATCCCATACTTTGCCTATATTATCTATTGCAAGTAGGAAGGCTGACTACTTGAAGATGGGAGTTGTTGAGCTTAAGCATAAGATGAAGAAGATTCATGAGGGCAATTGCAAAGTTTTAAATAAGGAAAGAGACTTCAAAAACTCCTTGATTGATAAGATCAATCCAGTTCTGCTAAGAATTCAAGCTCTGCTTAGTGGATATAGCATCCTAAGTAAGGAGAATGATACAAACACAGCAAAGTTGGATGTTGTGATTGATGATGTCAATGCACTAATAACTGTTTTCGGGCATAGTCAAGGCAACTCCAATAAGCTGAAACGTATGAAGTAAGATCTATTAGAGTGAGTTAAGGCCTCAGAAGAAGAAGTTTTAAATGAGCTGAAAAGATTAAATATATCTGATGCACTGAGTAGCAATATCGTGATGTTAGAGGCTGAACAAGAACCATCTCTTCATTAGAAGCTTGGTCACATTCGTGATCAAATCAAGGATGTTCATGTTAATGTCTGCAGTGTTGGTCAGGTAATTGATCAAGTCCATAAGCAGATTTCTCCTCATATTTGAAGCACACCAGTTCTTGAGAGAGTGTTACAAGAAAATAGCCAGGCAACAAATTTCTAAGGAAGGACTTAACACGTAATTCAGAGTGAATCAATCCCATCTTACACCCTTATGGCGCTATTCTCTTACCTAAGGGAACATGATTTTGTTTCTCAGAAGGTTTATATATCCTTGGTCAAAAACTTTCAAGAAGACATCTTTGGCAAACTGACCAAGTCTGAGTAGGGGCTTAATTTTTTTGATCTGCAAACTCAAGCCATTTTGGATTCAATGGCAATGGGGGAGAAGGATCGCGAGAAGTGTGAGCAGTAAGAGAAAGAAAATGAAGCATGGATTGCTGAATTCAACTTTGAACTATCCTAGAACTTGATACGAGCTAAACAAGAGTTTGCTGAGCTAAGGAAGAGGAAAGGCAAGGATCCAATGCCACCAAAGTAGAAGAAAACAAGATGGGATGAGAAGGAATATCAAAAGAAGATTGATAATTTGAAAGGACCAATTTTGCCAAAGTAGAATAGAATTTATAGTAATCGTTGGAGCTTATTGTATTACTTAGTATAGGTTAACTTTTTGTTACGTGTACTTAAGTCATTGATATATAGAAGGATACTAATTTTTTTCTAGGTTAAGAACTTCTTAACTTCTTTATATTTTATGCTATATATCTATCACTGACCCTGCAGAAAAATATAAGAAGTGTTGAGGAATGCTGACCTAAGAGGAATCAAGGATTATGAGGGAGTTAGCATTCACTCTGAGCAAAATGAAGATGTTGAACAGTGATATATCAAGCATTATTTTAAGGTAACTCTAATATAAATATCCTATTGATTTAATTCTTGCTCAATTTATTGCCATTGATCAAAATAGGGGAGATTGTTGAACCCAGGACAAGGTTAGGCTGACTCAGTGGATGACTCAGTAGTGTTAAAGTTTTGATCATACAAATTAAGTTAAGTTTAAGTTTATTAAATCAATAATGATGTTAAAATAAATAGTATATGGTTATATGCGAGTTACTGAATTCAAGGGTAGAATTTCAAGTCTCCGTTAACCTAGCTATTTAGTTTCAATTGTAAGTTGTTTTGAGCTAAGCTGTGTTGTTAGTCGCTGACTAATCACTGTTCACTAAGCACTTGATATTTAGATTTTATTTCAGCTATGTATATTGTTTTATCATTTTACTGAGTTACTTTCTAAAAGTGAAAGGTACTAACCTTTTCATTCAAAGAAAAATGGAATCGTTCCTTTTTAGTTTTACTTTTGTAGACATTAATGAAAGAAAGACAAAAGGAATTAATGCCTTGACAAGACTGCCACTTTATAAAGTAAATGCTGAAGTTCTTTAATGATCAATCTACAAAAAGCAATTACCATATTTGGAAATACTGTAGAATTACCGACCTAGGATCTTGCGACTTTGCAAAGATGTCAAATTACCAGAAGAATGGGAAGATAACACGTAGCAAGTCAGTGCAAGAGCTCTCTACCAGAAAACTGGCATCAAATGACAAAGAATTCAAATTAAAGCTCAAATTTCAATTTATTTCCTAACGGGTTGATTTCTATCTCACAATGGTTTGATTCTAGCTGTTAATGGATTTGATTTGAAGAAGCAATGGGTTAATAGCTGAGCTGGCAATTTGCAGAAGATGCCAAGACAAGTTGAACGGCTACATTCTTGGTTTCAACTATAAAAGAAGCCAGAAGGAAAACATTAGAACTTGGTGAATACACCTGAATTTCTAAGAAATAAAAACTCTATCAATTTCCAAGCTTTAGAGAAGTTCATTCAAGAAAGCAACTACTCATCGTGAATTTTCTTTACAACAAGAGAGAATAGTATAAATCAATAGAACTAATACATCATATTATTTGTAACTAGATCAACTTTTTTATAAGTTGAATCTAGCTCTTATTTAAACTATGTTGAGTAATTGGTAGAAGAGGGTATTCTACTCAATGGGTGAGTGATTACAGTTTGGAGAGTAATTTCTGTAATTGGGACACTCTTGTGAAAGGCTTCTCCACTTAGGATTAAGGAGTTGAGATTAGTCGATTAAAGCCAAGACACTCTCTTGGGACAAGATATAAGCCCAAGTTGCTGAGTATAAAATCTCTGTATGCCTTTACTTTACTATTAAAGCTTTACTCAAAGCCTGCTCTGCCCGCTGACCTACTCAGCGCCGTTTGTTTTAATCGAGAAAAAAGTTACATGTTTTATCCTAGCAAGTCATTCACCCCCCCTCTAACTCACTGAGTGTACGCATGAGGACCAATAAAAAGAAGTTACAAAATTCTAAATCCAGGTCTTATTCACTATCGTCTCCTATATCATTTTCAATCAAATAATGACACTGAAAATAGCTCATGAGATATAGAAATATTTGAAGGAAGAGTATGAGGAAAGTGAGAGGATCAAGGGGATGAAAGTGCTCAACCATATTCGAGAATTTGAAATACAAAAAATGAAGGAAGAAGATTCCATCAAAGATTATGCAGATAAACTTCTCGGTATTGCAAATAAAGTAAGACTTCTTGGTTGTGAATTCTCTGATTCAAGGATTGTTCAAAAAAATTTTGTTACTATTCATGAGAGGTTTGAAGCAACAATTATTTCTCTCAAAATTTCAAGAGATATATCAAGAATTACCTTGGCATAGTTATTAAATGCATCGCAAGCTCAAGAACAAAGAAGGCTCATGAGAGAAGAAGGCACACTGGGAGGTGTGTTTCAAGCAAAATTAGTTCGTGAAAATCACAAGGCTTTTCCACATTTTAAGAAGACAAATCATCCACAGTACAAGTGTTGGTGGAGATCAGATATTAAATGCACACAATGTGGAGAAGTTGGTCATATCGACAGAGTTTGAGAAAAAAAATTGAAGCTAAAGTTGTCATGAATAACCAAGAAGGGGAGGATTTATTTTAACTTCATGACTCATGCCCATGACCCACACCCATGACACATGCCAATGACACATGGCCATGACCTATAATATGAACTATAAATTTTTTATAGCTTTAGGGTTAAGGAGGTTTCTTGTTTAAGCGTGATAAAAATTAGGGTTAACTTCAAAAACCCCCCATGTGGTTTAACTCATTTTCAAATAGGCCCTTGTGTTATAATTTTTCAAAATGGCCCTTGTGGTATCAAAAGTTATCAAAAAATGGATTTTCTCTCAACAAAGTTAGTTGTGTTGAGTTGGCAAATGGTATTTTTGTCAAACACCAAATTTTTCAAATTTTAAAGCAAAAAAAAATTATAATTCACCTTGCCAACTCAACATAACTAACTTTGTTATGAAAAAATCCTTAAATTGCGAACATTTGATACCACAAGGGCCCTTTTGAAAAAAATAACACAAGGGCCTTTTTTAAAACAAGTGAAACCATAGGGGCGTTTTTTAAGTTAAATCTAAAAATTGATTAGTTCAAGTTTACACATTTTAACAAATTTTATGAATAAAAGAATCGAGACCCAAATCTCGATACAAATGATAGAGTCGCCAACCAAGTTGTCTACTTGGGAAAGCGTTTTGGTATGGTTCCTATTGGGCGGGAGATTTCGGTCTAGATTAAGGGTTTTACCATGTAAAACAAGCACAGCAGAAATTCAAAAATTTAATCTAGACCCCTAGATCTCCTAAGCATGGAATGATTGACAACATAAAGTAGTCTATTATTATTTAGGTCATAAACACTTATTAAAAGGACCTAATAATAATTTAACCATGTAACAATTGAAGCATGAATCCCAATGTCGGCAGAATGACCCCACTAACTGTGCGCACGGGCTCCGAAGTAGAAGCCTTCTATAAATAGTCCACACGAGCACTACCGACCAAAACCTTTTAGAAAGGGAGTACCAATAAATAAGTGGAAGATAGCTAGATCTTCCCTACTAATTTATTCTATATGAAATTCTCTTACTATTCTATTCTAAATAAATACGTCTTTGGACGGATTACTTTTAGGAAACAAAACAACTAAGACAATAAGAGAGAGGGAGAGTGATTCGGAAATCAGGAGTGGAAAATATTGAGGAAGGAGGCTTCTATTTATAGTGATTAGGAAATATTCAAAGGACAATAAAGTCTCTAACCTCAATCAATCATAAATAAAATAAACATAAATTTAGTCATTTAGTAAATAAGAAAGAGTTAGAATCAAATTCAACTTCCTTTATTATTATTCTATTCAATTAATTAATCCAATTAATAAAATAAACAATTCCTATTTAATAGGAAACGAAGTTAGACTTGAATTATAACTCTTATTAAATAATCATTCAACTAATTCATAACCAATTAATTATTTTAATGACTGATTAATTTATTAAAGAATAATTAAAACTCATTTAATAATACTAAATAATTAGAAACAGAAATAAATCGGACTTCCAGTCCAACTAAAACACTGCTGGCGGAAGCCAGTAGTGCCCGGGCTTCTTGCCCACATGGGCCTGCGCTAATACGCAGGCCCAGCCTACTAGCACATAGCCCACACTTATGGGCTGTGTGCACTCCATATGCCTAAGCACTGTGGCAAATAGCGGGCTGCTTTAGTAGCCTGCTTGCGTGAGCCCTTTGGGCCTTGCACAGCACTGCCAAGGCCCACACATCGGCTTACCGCAAGTACTGTCCCACAGCACTTGCGCAAGCCCACTTGTGCAAGTCCACATAGTACCTTACTATGGACCCCACTATGCGGTTTCTGTTTCCTTTTATGCCTTCTCATTATTTTTTGTACACTAGTCCAATCAGTAAAATTGATCTACCCAATAAAATGGTCTAACCTTTTAATTCCCGGTATACTGGTCCAACTAGTAAAAATTGGACTAATAATTTAAAATGGTCTAACCATTTATTTCTCTTCTAGATTAGACCTAGTCTAATAGTTCTTTACATGGCTCGGTCGTAACTCAAAGTGTGTGACCTTATAGGATCCTATAATATCGAACCATCAAAGTTTGACCTAGCTCAAATTCCTTTTTAGGAATCTGGCTGGCTCGGAGATCCAGACCGTTGTGGACTCTGATGACTTTGAACGATCATAGTGGCTCTCTAGTAAAGGGAATATGACCCCTGAATATTCAAAACTTCACGTGCATATGACTTAATCTTGGTTCTGCAATAGTATCAATATAATTCGCTCCTTTTATCGACTGTTAAGTACGATTTGATTTCTTGGACTCGGTTTAAGTGTCAGTTCACTAGTAGCCTTAGAGTCTACCCCAGTAATTTAGTCTTGCTACCAAAGTACACTACTCAACCATATTAATATGTTCAATAGGATCTCATCTTATCAACCCATACTCTGCAGAGGTTTATGAGTGTGTCACTTCTAACAAGTGGCCACATTACATCTCCCTTACATTGCTATAACGAAGTGATATATTCCATCTTGACTACTCAGCTTACCAATGGACAAACATCAACTATACCCTTAATCTTTCATTTCACCCAGTCTATAGAGTGTATATGTATGACCCAAAGTATAGCAACATCTGAATAAGGTAACTAGTATCTCAGGTTTGAGATTATTCGTATTACCATTACAATGCGATGATAAAAACACCAATAGATAATATAGATTACCGAGTGTTGTCTCATAGCCGTCTCCAATGTATTTCCCTAAATACATTCATATGTTAACCCAAGGTACCACCCTCTGGCACTGGAGATATGCTACTCTAAATCAAATTCAAGAGGTACGATGAAACATGCTAGTCTATATGTATTCATCAGTGTCTAGTGTTGATGATACTACGACTAGAGATATTTAGAAAAATCATAATTGCACACGAACTAGTTCTGACCAACATAGTCGTACTATGCCCTATGTGCTATGAATTTTTCAAGGACTTTTGCAAACACATTAATGAATATATTCTTAACCGGTCATAATATATTTTCGCAGTCAACGATGTAACAAAAGAAATGCCTATATATATTTTCTTACAAATTTAACTAACTAAGATATATCGCCCTAATTGCTCTAGGGCATACATCATATCTAACAATCTCCCACTTGCACTAGTGCCAATTAGCCATGTGCATTTATGCCATAACTATTAACATCCTGGTCATGCTTCATATGTGTTAAAGGCTTTATCAGACCATCTACTAAGTTCTGATATGTGGGAATGTATTCCATTATTACATCCTTATCCCTTATCATATCTTATATGATAATTTCTGCATACATGTTTGTTTCTCTGACAAAACTATGGTTCTTATACCTGAGCAACAACCCCAGTGTTATCACAATATAATACTATTGGATCTTCACTGTTAGACACCACATTGAGATCACCAATAGATCTCATTATCCAGGCATCTTGTTTGGTTACTTCCAAAGTAATAACGTACTCAAATTCAATGGTTAAATCAGCAGTCATATCTTATTTGGAACTCTTCCAAACAACTGCCACTTCATTTAACATAAATAAGGTAACCTGACTATGATTTGTAATCATCTTTGTCAGATTAGAATGTTGCATCAGTGTATCGCTTTATTGAGAGATCACCTTCTCCATATACCAAGAACATTTCCTCAGTGCTTCTCAAGTACTCAAGGATTTTCTTAACGGCCATCCAATGCTTTTCACCTCGACCAAATTGGAATGTCCTTGTGATGCTCAATGAATGTGAGACATCTGGCCGTGTACATTCCATAGAGTACATAATAGATCCTATTGTAGATGTATAGGGTATTTTATTCATGCGTAATCTCTCCTCTTGTGTTCCTAGACACTCGGATTCAAAAAGGTTAATTTTATGGAACATTGGAAGATAACCCTTTGGTGATTGCTCAAGGTTTGAACATAGTCAATACCTTATCTATGTACGTAACTTGTGAAAGACCTTGCAGCCTCTTGGATCTATCTCTACAGATCTTCATACCTAGTATAAATGATGCTTCTCCAAGGTCCTTCATGGACAACTTTCTTGAATACCACATTTTAAATATTTGAAGAAGAGAAATGTCATTTCCTATCAGTATGTCATCAAAATACAACAAAATGAAAATGACTGCACTCCCACTAACCTTCTTGTATACATAAGGCTCATAAGCGTTTGATATAAAATTTAACTCTTTGATCATATCATCAAACCTTATATTCCAACTCTTGGATGCCGGCTTAAGTCCACAAACGGCTCTTTGTTATTTTCATACCTTCGAGCCATTCTGTAATGTAAAACCCTCAGGTTGTATCTTATATACATCCCGATTTAAGTTTCCATTTAGGAAAGTGATTTTCACTTCCATCTGCCAGATCTCATAGTCCTAATGAACAGCAATGGGTAGGAGTATCCTAATGGATTTAAGCATGGCTACTGGTGAAAATGATTTATCATAGTTAATCCCTTTCCATTAACTATAACCATTTGCAACCAACCTTGCCTTATAGGTAATTACATTACCATCCATGTCTATTTTCTTTCTTGAAAACCAACTTGCAGCCCATGGGTCTAGCCTCATCAGGTGCATCGACAATTCCTATACTTGCTTTTCATACATGGAATCCATTTCTGATTTCATGGCTTTTAACCATTTTTCCGAGTTTGAGCTCTCCATTGCTTCCTTGTAGGTCTTAGGTTCATAATCCTCCATTAGAAAGATTTGTTTATCATCCATGATGAAAAATCCATATATTTCAGGAGCGTTGGGAACCCTACTAGATCTCGATCACACTTTCTTGTGTAACAGGCGTAGGAATCATCAGTTGATTATCTTGTTCGCCTACCTGAACTCCAAGTTGAAGGTCTCTCCCACTAGGTTTTTCAAGCATGTGTTCCTTCTGAAGGAACTAAGCGGTCCTAGAAACAAATACCTTTTGTTCCTCAGGATTATAAAAGGTATATCCTATTGTCTCTTTAGGATAACCAATGAACAAGCACTTGTCAAATCTAGCTCCAAGCTTATCTGATATTGTCCTTTTAACATAGGCAGTACAATCCCAAACTCTTAGGTGAGAAAGAGTGGGTTTCTTACCAAACCATCTTTTGTATGGTGTAGTATCAACTGATTTTGAGGGCACACAATTTAGGATATAAATTATGCTCTCAAATGCATATCTCCAAAACGATTAACTGAGACTTTCTTGGCTCATCATGGACCGAACCATGTTTAACAAAGTTCAATTCCTCCTCTTAGACACACCATTGTGCTGAGGAGTATAAGAAGGGGTCCCATGGGACAATATTCTATTATCCCTCAGATAATCCTGAAACTTTTGGCTTTAATATTTTCCACCTCAATTTAACCGTAATGCCTTAATATTCTTTCTAAGTTGTTTCTCAACTTCATTCTTGCAGTCTTTGAACTTTTCAAAACTATCTGATTTATGCCTCATAAGGTACAAATACTCATATTGTGCGTAATCATCGATAAAAGTGATGAAGTAAACAAATCGTCCATGTGTTTAGACATTTTATTGGACCACATACATCCAAGTGTGTTATTTCTAATGTACTCATAGCACGTTCCTCTTTTCCTTTAAAGGGCTTCTTTATCATTCTACCTTTTAAACAAGGTTCGTAAGCCCTATAAGACTCCTACTCTATTGGCCCCAAGTCATCACCTTTATGTAACTTAGTCAAGCGAGTTTCGTTTATATGGCCTAAACGACATAAGTAAGATGACTTGGCTTTATCTAATTTCTCTTAGCATGGTTAATATTGAGAATATGCTTTTGCAATCACAAAATATCTTTCATTACACTTCTATCTAGAATATTTTTCACAATCTTTGATAAAATCTTTTATCAAATTTGAATTAATTCCATCTGATGTCAAGCAGGAAACAATATTCATAGAAGTATAACAACAATTTTATCCTTATTACAAAATAGCCGAATGGAGATTTTATGCAGCGAAAGGAATGAAAAAGAGAAATAATCTGAATCCATTGAAATCGCAACCTCAACGGAAATCGATCCTTCTAACCATCTTAGAAATCGCAACCACTAAGATAATTAGGATTCTAAAAACTCTAGAAATCGCATCTTCTACGAGAATTTAGAAAATTAATAATAAGATGCATCGCATCTTATTCAAATATTCATCACCATATCATATCAAAAACTGATTTGCAATTCGTACAATTACATATTTATATTCATACAAAATGACTCTTCATATACTAAATTAAATGACTTTTAATGACTCTCACAAATCCTACATATATATTTGTAACCTACATGACCCTTGGAACTCCAAATACATTGAATATCTTTCAACCACACCATTCTCCCCCTCTTGGACAAAATTTGTCCTCGAATTTCCTATTGATAAATAGAAAACTAAAACAAAAATCTTAAAATTTTTTTTCTATTTTTTTGTAAATATAAAAAAGTAGAAAATAAAAATAAAAAGGATAGATATGATTGTCAATACGAGTGAATTTTCAAGTTGTAGATTTTGGTGAATTCTTGCCTTATTTTCATCAGAATCGGTCCCGTGAATAATAGTCACCGCTACACGGTTTGCTACATCATTTTTTGGCTAAATAATGTCGTTTAGGCCCTCAATTTTATGTTTTTCTATTTTAGGGACTAAATTGCATTTTCTTAAAAATTTGTGTGCTTATTTTTTTGTTTTGCCATTTTGCACATTGCTGTCCTAGACTATAAATAAGCTTGTAACACCTTCAATTGGCAGTTTTTACCGTCATCAGAATTCAGATTACAACTTTTGCAATTTCTCTTAGTTTTTGCGATTTCTGAGAGTTTTGTGAAGAGTCGATCGTTGTTGATTTTGCGATTTCTTCAATTTTTGACTATAAACCAAATTTTTTGATATTCTGTTGTGTCAATTTAGTATCAGAGCCTAACTGTGATTGAAGGATGCCGCCAAGGAGAGAGCAAAGTGTTACTAAGATTGTAGAAGAGGAGGAGACCCAATGAATTGCTGCAATTGTCGACCATCAATTGGAAGCAAGGTTTAATGACCTCATTGGTCAGTTGAGAGATCAATTAACTGATCAATTTCAGGATGTGTTGAATGAAGAAGAACAGAATCAAAATTTTAGGAGGAGGAACGGTCTGAATCCAAACCGCGATAGTGATGATGAATCTAAAAACACTCGTGGTGGGCATAATCGGAATCGAGAAATGGAGGATAGGCATTGGGAAGTGGGAATGCAAACAGATGTCCCAGAATTCTGAGGGACCCTTCAACTTGAAGAGCTCCTTGATTGGCTAGCCATAGTAGAGCAGATCTTTGAATTCAAGGGAGTTCCAGAAGATAGGTGGGTGTCTCTAGTGGCAACCAGATTGCGAGATCGGGCGATGGCGTGGTGGCAACAATTGAAAAATACCAGAGCGCGAATAGGAAAATCAAAAATTGTTACTTGGGAGAAAATGAAGAAGCAGTTGAGGATGAATTTTCTTTGATATAACTTTCAGTGCTTGATGTACCAACGGCTGCAGAATTTGAAGTAGGGTAATCGATCTATCGATGATTACACTACGGAGTTTTATGAACTTATAGCAAGGAATGATCTCTTTGAGTCAAAGGAGCAATTGGTGTCGAGGTTTGTTGAAGGGCTACGAGAACAAATTTGAGATACGGTTAATGATTTTGATCCTCTCACAGTTTCAAAAGCACATCAGATGGCATTGAGGATGGAGAGAAGGGGTTAAACTTCTGCTAGAAGTTTTTTCAGAGGTAGCGGAGGCGGAAGTAGTGGTGGAGTGAATGTTGGGGCTAGTAACTCACCTGGTGGTAGTGGTACTACAACTAATAGGGCAACCACCCAAGCTGTAAATTCTTTGGTAGCTCAGGGTTGTACCACTATCAAGTGTTTTAAATGTGGAGAGATAGGTCATAGGCAATTTGAGCGTAACACCATAGGAAAGCAAGCTATGGTTGTAGAGTCTATAATTTCAGATGATTTTCATGTTGACAAAGAGGGGCGTGATGCTGAGGAAGAGGTGGATGAGGAGATAATTATAGAAGAAGACATGGGAACTGTACTCATGGCTAGGCGATCTTGCCTTGTCCCTCGCACTAGTGAGGAATAATGGTTAAGGAATAACATATTCTAGTCCACTTGTAGTGTCAAGGGTAAGGTCTATAAGTTCATGATTGATGCTGGCAGTTGTGAGAATATTATCTCTATAGTGGCAGTCAGAAAATTAGAGTTGCCAACGGAGAAACGTCCCAATCCTTATAAACTAGCTTGGTTAAAGCATGGTAGGGAAGTTACAGTGAATAAGAGAGTGCTAGTGCCCTTCTCTACAGGGGAGAAGTATAAGGATGAGGTGTGGTGTGGTGTGATGTAATTGACATGGACGCTTACCATCTGTTATTGGGGAGACCATGGCAGTATCATAATGGAGTTAACCATGATGGGGATGCTAATTCTTATAGCTTCCTATTTAAGGGTAAGAAGATAATTTTACTCCCTAAAAAAGAGGAGAGAAAGAGCGGGATTAATATGTTGACGCGTAGGCAGTTTGAGGAGGAGTTGAAGCAAACTGATGTAGTATATGCGGTGTTGGGTCATGTAATGAGTGAGACAACTGATGAGGTTCCCGAATCGGTCAAACTGTTGTTAAATGAGTTCCAAGATGTCTTTCCAGTAGATTTACCAAACGAGTTGCCACTTATGTGGGATATTCAACATCAGATTGATCTTATGCCTGGAGTTGTTTTGCCAAACAAACCTCATTATTGTATGAGTCCGTCCGAACATGAGGAGTTACAGAGATAGGTTGAATAGTTGATAGCTAAAGGATATGTTAGAGAGAGCTTGAGTCCTTGTGCAGTGCCAGCCTTACTTATTCTAGAGAAGGATGGTACTTGGAGAATGTGCATAGACAGTAGAGCTATTAATAAAATCCTAATCAGGTATCGCTTACCTATTCCTCGCTTGGATGATCTATTAGACCAACTTAATGGAGCTGCGGTGTTCACTAAACTCGATTTTAAAGGTGGATACCATCAGATTCGTATTAAACCCGGGGATGAGTGGAAAACATCTTTTAAGACTATAGAGGTGTTATATGAATGGTTAGTTATGCCATTTGGATTGTCCAATGCCCCTAGTACTTTTATGCGAATTATGAATTAGGTTTTGAGACTCTTCATAGGTTATTGTGTTGTTATTTATTTTTATGATATCTTGATTTATAGTGCTGACCATGATTTGCATTTGGGGCATTTAAGCGAAGTGCTTGCTGTTTTGAGGAGGGAGAAGATGTATGCTGCTATTAAGAAATGTGTTTTTATGACCCCTAGCGTGCTTTATTCCGGGTTATAAAATTTCAAATATGGGATTGATGGTAGATGAGAAAAAAGTAGAGGCAGTTCGTACATGGCCGAGGCCCCGTTCGATTACTGATGTTCGTAGTTTTCACGGGTTTGCATCTTTTTATTGAAGATTCATTCCCCATTTTAACAGCATCATGGCTCCTATCACTGTTTGTATGAAGAAAAATGGATAGTTTGAGTGGTCGGATGAGGCAAAAAAGGCTTTCTAGGAGATCAAATTTCGGTTGACATCAGCGTCAATACTTAGTCTACCAGACTTTCTGCAACCTTTTGAGTTGCATTATGTTGCCTTCAAAATAGGAGTGGGAGCAGTTTTGAACCAGAATGGGAGACCAGTAGCTTACTTTAGTGAAAAGCTCTTAGGAGCAAAAGTGAGATATAGTACTTATGATGTGGAATTTTATGTTGTTGTGCAGGCTGTGAAGCATTGGCGCCATTATTTGTTTCAAAGGGAATTTGTATTGTATACCAATCATGAGGCCTTGACGCATTTGTATGGACAAGATAAAGTCTCTACCTGACACGCCTCGTGGGTTGCTTTCCTTCAGCAATTCACTTTTGTTGTTAAACATGAAGCCGGTGTTACAAACAAAGTTGCAGATGCACTTAGTAGAAGGTGCAACTTGATGAATCGGTTGTCAGTGAAGGTACTTGGCTTTGGAAATATATGTGATCTTTATTCTACTGACCCGTATCTTGTTGTTGTATTGAGGTGCATTGAGACAGGGGAGAAGACAAAGTTTGCACTATCAGATGGGTTTCTTTTCAGAGGGAACCAATTATGCATATCGGATTGTAGTTTATGGCTTCTTATCATTCAGGAATTATACGGGGAAGGTCAGATTGGTCAAGATAGGACACTATAGTTGGTGCAGACTTCTTACTTTTGGCCAACACTTTGAAAAGAGGTTGATAAATTCGTACAACGTTGTCAAATTTTCCAAGTGTCCAAAGGAGTAGCTACTAACGCAGGCTTGTACATGCCACTTTTGGTTCCTTCAGGCCCTTGGGAGGATGTCAGTATGGATTTTGTTCTTGGGTTACCTCATATACAATAGGAAAATGATTCAATTTTTGTGGTTATAGACCTTTTTTCTAAAATGGTGCATTTTATCCCATGCAAGAAGACAATAGATGCTGTTAAGGTTATATAGTTGTATTTTCGGGAGGTTTACAAACTTTATGGTTTGCCAAAATCTATTGTGTCAGATAGAGACATGCGTTTTCTTAGTCACTTTTGGCGCATATTAAGGAAGATGGTAAACACTCGGCTAAACTTTAGTAGTGCATATCACCCTCAAACAGACGGGTAGACGAAGGTAGTCAACCATTCATTAGGAAACCTGCTTTGTAGTTTAGTCAGTGAAAATTTGAAGAGTTGGGATTTAAAGTTAAGTCAGGCTGAATTTGTGCATAACCATACGGTGAACCACATCACCGGTTATAGTCGTTTCGCAATCATCTATTCAGTATTGCCTCATGGTCCCTTGGATCTCTTACCCCTTCCAACCAAGGGTCATCAAAATGGCACCACCGAGTCCTTTGTGGAGAGTTTGAAAAGTGTTCATGATGTTGCGAGAGAACTTGCAGCGTTCTAACGCCAAGTTTAAGGAAACTATTGATAAGAAACATCGAGATGTGGAGTTCAAAGTAGTGGATTTTGTTTGGGCTATTCTTACTAAAGATTGGCTCGGTGGGGGATTATAACAAACTGTGTGTGAAGAAGATCGGTCCGATGGAGATTATTGAGAAAATCAATCCTAATACCTACCATTTGAAACTGCCTAGTCATATTCGCACTTCTGATGTGTTCAATGTTCAGCATCTTGTGCCGTACTCTGGGGATTCTACTGATGATAACAATTTGAGGGCGAATTCTATCCACCTCGGAGAGAATGACGTAGTTAAGAGGGCATTAACCTATTTGGAGAAGGTTGGTCGTCAATATGGGTGAATTTTCAAGTTTTGGATTTTGATAAATTCTTGCCTTATTTTCATCAAAATCGGTCCCGTGAGTAATAGTCACTACTATGCGGTGAGCTACATCTTTTTTGGCCAAATAATGTCATTTAGGCCCTCAATTTTATGTTTTTCTATTTTAGGGACTAAATTGCATATTCTTAAAACTTTGTGTGCTTATTTTTTTATTTTTCCATTTTGCACATCGCTGGCCTAGACTATAAATAAGCTTGTAACACCTTCAATTGGCAGTTTTTGCCATCATCAGAATTCAGATTATAACTTTTGCAATTTCTCTTAGTTTTTACAATTTTAGAGAGTTTTGTGAAGAGTCGATCGTTGTTGATTTTGCGATTTCTTCAATTTTCGACTATAAACCAAATTTATTGATATTCTGCTACATCAAGATTTTAAGTTCCTACATCAATAGCAGCTACCAAGCTCTTATGATATTCAGTAGGTACAACTCTCCTTTAACTAATCCTCTACTTCTCTTCAATACCTATACCTTGTATAGATATGTGATTCATACACATGGTATTCCATACCTATGTTGAATCCCTAAGAGATATAGAACATTCTCAATTATAACATCTTGAAGTGGAGTTTTCCAAAACCTCTTCTTCTCATGCTATGAGACAAAAGCCTGTCAAACTCATATTTAAATGAAGATTGTGTTTCCAATATCCCATATTGAAACAGTGACTTTGTTTCCAAAACAAAGCTCTCAAGATCCTTTCATTTTCTCTTAACTTTGCTCTTTATGCTTCTATATTGGACAACTCGTGTCCCTTTACATCCTTAGAATACCTTGGAATTATTTTTCCTTTCTTGGAAAAACCCTTTGTAAGATGTAAAGACATAGACTTCCAAGTTCATGATTTCATGATGCTTCCAATGCTTAAGGTAATACAAATCCTAACATTTAACTTGACGTTTATCTTTGTTTCCTTCATGCTACTCACATAAGGTGACATGGATCATAACAACCTCTAAGGTGTTGTATCCTTGTTTCCTTCATGTAATTTCCACATTTTTACTCAAGGTAGAAATACTTACATCATGTTGTTTAGTATTGGGCTCATATAGTATATGGGTCGAGCCCTATCCTCACATTTCCAAACAAAACCTTTGAAGCTTGAGCCAGTTAAATACTATTATCAATACATGCAAAATTTATGTAAGAAGTAAATATTCAAACTGAGATATAATAAAGAGAATAAATGCTTAGACTTAGTTTTGTATATGCATTTAATTTTAAGGTCTTTAAACTAAATACATTTTCCTACTATTTTATTAAGATTTATTCAAAAACATAATAGCCCATTCTATTGTCTTTCGCGAAACATGGTCTAACAATTCTTCTTAGTAGGTAGCATCTATAACTCATTTAAGCTAAGCCCTGCTATCACGAGTCAAGCTAACTTAAACAGCTTTAGGAGGATCTAGTCCATTTGCATCTAATGCAATTGCTAATCCATTTGAGTTCCAACCGATGGACATGCATAACAAATTATATGAATCCTCAAATGATGCCTCCAGCCCGGCATTAGCTCTAATATTACGGACAACTAACCCAGCCCGGTTAAGACTTAACCCTAATTCGAATTATATGAATAGACAATGTTAAAGAAGAAGACACGTTGTGTGTGAGCAATTCATTCGATGAAAAGGCCTAAAAGCACATATTCGATTATTTAGGAAGACTAATTTTGTCTTAATATTGGTGCAACAAGTCTCGCCTAATCTAGGACTTATACATGGAGATGATTATGAAACTATAACTAATTCCGGGCTTGAAGGAATTGGTAGTCCAACTTAGGGGTCATGCTCAACTGGTAATTCATAATTATTCCATCATGCCAAGACTCCACATAGCATGCAAAACAAACAAGGGTGTTCATTGTTCAAGTTCTTACACCTATGTCTATAAGTTTTAATTTAAAATTTAAACTTTCATTTGTAAAACCATATAATGAATCAAATTCATTACACTAGAAATCAACTAATTCAAAATAGTCCTTTTAGTAATTAGAATCTAGAACTGATCGAAATTCCCAGGTAGGAGAGGCCCCCTTGAAGTGAATGAACTACCTTGTCCAATCCTTGCCAGAACTAACACGATCGGTTAACCATAGACTAATTAAATTAAAGATTTCATTCTTTTCTAATGTAAGAATTATTCCACTTAATTCAAAAATTAAAGCATTCACAGTTTCAAGTAAAATATTGTTAATTCTTAGATTACTACCCTGACTAAGTTTCAGCAACACTTAATCTAATTATCACAACATTTTCTATTGCAAAAAATAAATTCCTAGCCAGGGCATAGCATGCTTAAAATTATTTCATAGAAAATTAGACCAAGCATGTTTCAAGTAAATCATACAATTGCATTAGGCAGACTCATGATACCACTATTGGTCTAGATTAAGGGTTTTAGCATGTAAAACAAGTGCAACGGAAATTCAAAAATTTAATCTAGATCACTAGATCTCCTAAGCATGGCATGATTGAAAACATAAAGTAGTCTATTATTATTTAGGTCATAAACACTTATTAAAAGGACCTAATAATAATTTAACCATGTACCAGTTGAAGCGTGAATCCCAATATCGGCAAAATGACCCCATCAGCTGCGTGCAGAGACTCCAAAGTAGAAGCCCTCTCTAAATAGTCCACACGAGCACTACCGACCAAAACCTTCTAAATAGGGAGTACCGATAAATAAGTGAAAGATAGCTAGATCTTCCCTACTAATTTATTCTAGAAGAAATTCCCTTAGTTTTTTATTCTAAGTAAATAGTCTTCCGATGGATTACTTTTAGGAAACAGAATAACTAAGAAAATAAGAGAGAGGGAGAGTGATTCGAAAATTAGGAGTGGAAAACAATGATGGAGGAGGCTTCTATTTATAGTGGTCAGGAAATATTCAATGGACATTAAAGTCCCTAACCTCAACCAATCATAAATAAATTAAACATAACCTTTTAGTCATTTACTAAATAGGAAAGAGTTAGAATCAAATTCATGTTCCTTTATTATTATTATTCTATTCTAGTAATTAATCCAATTAATTAATTAATAGAATAAACCATTCCTATTTAATAAGAAACAAAGTTAGACTTGAATTACAACTCTTATTAAATAATCATTCAACTAATTAATAACCAATCAATTAATTTAATAACTGATTAAAACATTAAAGAATAATTAAAACTCATTTAATAGTTCTAAACAATTAGAAACATAAATAAATTAGACTTCTAGTCCAACTAAAACACTTCTGGCGGAAGCCAGCAGTGTGCTGGCTTCTTGCCCGCATCAGCCTACACTAAAGCGCACGCCCAGCCAGCTAGCGCACGGCCCATACTTATGGGTTGTGCGCACTGCATATGCGCACAGGCCTTTGCCTACGCGCTGCGGAAAACAACGGGCTACTTTAGCAGCCCGCTTGTGTAAGCCCACTAGGCCTTGGGTAGTGTTGCGGAACACGCAGGGCTGCCGCAAGTGCTATCCCACAGCACTTGCACAGGCCCACTTGCCGCGGTTTTTGTTTCCTTTTTTTGCCTTCTCATTATTTTCGTTACATTAGTCTAATCAGTAAAATTGGTGTAACCAATAAAATGGTCTAAACATTTATTTCCCTAGGATACTGGTCTAACCAGTAAAAATTGGTCTAACTAGTTAAAATTGTCAAACTATTTATTTCTCTTCTAGATTAGACCTAGTCTAACAGTTCTTTTCATGGCTCGGTCGTAAGTCAAAGTGTGTGACCTTATAGGATCCCATGATATCAAGCCATCAAAGTTTGACCTAGCTCAAATTCCTTTTCTGGAATCTGACTAGCTTAGAGCTCCAAACCGTTGTGGACTCCGATGACTTAGATCGATCATAGTGGCTCTCTACCAAAGGGCATATAACCCCTCAATATTTGGAACATCACATGCATGTGACTTAATCTCGGTTCTGCAATAGTATCAATACAATTCACTCCTTCTATCAACTGTTAAGTATAGTCTGGTTTCTTGAACTCGATTTAAGTGTCAGTCCACTATTAGCCTTAGAGCCTCCCTAGTAATTTATTCTTGCTACCAAAGTACACTACTCAACCATATTAATGTGTTGACTAGAATCTCATCCTATCAACCCATACTCTACAGAGGTTTACTAGTGTGCCACTTCTAATAAGTGGCCACATTACATCTCCCTTACATTGCTATAACTGAGTGATATATTCCATCTTGACTACTCAGCTTACCAATGGATAGACATCAACTATACCAGTAATCATTCATTTCACCCAGTCTATAGAGTGTTTATGTATGACCCGAAGTGTAGCAATATCTTAACAAGGTAACTAGTATCTCAAGTTTGAGGATATTCGTATTGTTATTGCAATGAGATGATAAAAGACCAACATATAATATAGGTTACCGAGTGTTGTCTCATACCGGGCTCCAATGTATTTCCCTCAATACATTCATGTGTTAACCCAAGGTATCGCCCTCTAGCACTGGAGATATGCTACTCTAAATCAGATTCAAGAGGTATGATGACACATGCTAGTCTATCTGTATTCATCAATGTCTAGTCTTGATGATACTACGACTAGGGATATTTTGACAAATCATAATTGCACACGAACAAGTTCTCACCAATATAGTCCCACTATGCCCTTGCAATATGTGTTATGATTTTGTCAATGACTTTTGCAAACACATCAATGAATATATTCTTAACTATTCATAATATATTTTCACAGTCATCGATGTAACAAAAGAAATGCCTTTATATTTGTTCGTACAAATTAAACTAACTAAGATATATTGCCCCAATTGCTCTAGGGCATACATCATATCTAACAGGAGACTCATACCTTTAGGAGCAGAGATTTGGGTATCAGATGAGTCACTTATTTCTCATTTAGTTGATTCAAAATTACATTCGTCGCGTTAAACCGATTTATTTTCATCATTTGGGGAATTATTACAGAAAGCCTATTTTCTACACTCTTTAATACACGATGCATGCACTAAACAGTTTATAATAAAACATAAGCAATAAAATAAGAAGGGATAAAATTACAATCGGGGAAAAAGGGGAGTTACAAGGGAACCTATACATTTATTCTAAGTTATAAAACAAAATAAATAAATTTGCCTGCATCCACAAAAATTAGCACAGTTTATGCACATCATAAATCAACATTTTGTTAGGGAGATGTGATTATGTTAGCTTGGCGGTTTTGCGATCGATAGTGGTAGTGCGGCTTATAGGATCAGAGAGAAATAACGAGTCTTCAACGCATTCTGTTATGAAAACACATTTTACTTTACATGGGTTGATTTACAAGATTATTAGTGAAATTGATCGCAAGACAAATGGTGATGTTGAATCATTTTACAAGATTAAAAAGAGAATTCTGGATTCTACCTAGGGGCCAATACCCATACGGGTGGGGTAGGACCCGTACAGCTACTGGTGGGACCCGTACGGGTCCTATCTGATCCTAGGTAGAAACTTGTTTTAGTAAAAAAAAGGCATATTTATGGAGAAAGAACTTATTAAAAATGGGATTTCCTTCCACATGGGTATTGCGTACCAATTCAATATCCCTAAGGACATGACAGTACCAACAAGGCCCATGTGAATCAGTACTGACCCAAACCAGGAATAAAGGGACAGATGGAACTGAATAAATGGAGAATGATAATAAAATAAATGAGATGTGAGTCTCTTTAGAACTCAAGAGCATACCTTTACATGGTGAATCCACTTTAGAGTGATTCCAATGCCGAATGGAAACTTTGTCAAAGTAGATGGTAAAATGATGGATTTAGGACTGTTTAGGTGAGTGCTTGTCTTGACAGAACCTCCCCCAATCCTAAAATGAAGCTAAAGAGAAAGAAAATGTGGACAAAATCCTTGTAGAAAGGTTTTCTCCCTATTTTATCTCTTCTATACCCTCACTATACTATTAAAAACTTGCTAGAATTATTTTCCTATAGAAGTATTTGATCTCAAATTTTCCCCCCTTAAAATGAAGCAAAATGGCCCTTTATATAGGTATTGATTTTGTGCATATATGGCTAATTTGGGGCATTAAAACAGATTATTTAAGCATCGGGAGGACTCTTACGGGTGGCCTGGACCCGTATGGGTCCTAGTAGGATCAGTATGGGCCATTTCGGGTCATACTGGACCAGTATGAACCAGTTGCACCCATACGGGTCTGGTCGACCCATACAAGTCTGGTTGACCTTTACCAAGTCGACCCATATGGATTTAGGTTGACCCATACGGACCGGTCCAACCAGTTTGACTAAAAATGCCCAAAAATGCGTGAAAATGATGATTTTGACTAAATATGACCATAATTGACCTTTGAGGGACTTAGTCACTAGTTTTCTAAGGTTTAGGTTTGACAAAGCTTGACCAAACAACATTGAAACCACTCCAAGTAGACAACACCTATAGAAGAATGCATTATATAGCTCTCATCATCGTTTTGTGAGAAGGACCGTAAAAATCTAGTGCTCACAACCCCGTTATAATTATTTGGTCAAACAAAAATGGGAAATTTTCACACAGAAATATAGAAAAGACAAATACGTGAACACAGGCTCCCACAACAACAAATTATGACATAGGCTCTCCTACTTAAGGAGACCTTAGGGATGCACCCCTTCCAAGTGCAATGGAGGCCACAACCCTAGGCCATGGGCCTTCTTGATCGCCTATTGACCCCGTCCAGGTAAGTATGTTTCATTGTCTCATTCTCCCATACTTTATGCATTTGCTCACCATGCCATTTTATAGAATTTGTGATGTGGGATATTTAATGTTTCAGAATTTGAGCATTGGAGGAGGGGGAACCATTTTTTACTTCTAGATCATGTTTACCAGATACTTGTAAAAGTATAGTAGTAAGATTGAATAGTACATAGCTTTTGTTTTTTCTCATATATATACACCACCAATTTCATTCTGTAAAATAATTAGAAAGAAACGAATCCATGAAAATAATATGAATGTGTTGTTAGCGTTGTGTAGAAGTCCATGTTATGGGCTACTTATTTCAGACTTCAAGTAGTTTATGGTGGCATTAAAATCTTGACAAAATTTATTTTAAATCAACAAAAAACCAAGGAGTCCTTCAAAAAAGACGATTATATTTATCATTAGTTGGTGAAATGAGTTTAAAAAATAACATACCAAATGACTCCTATGCAAGAAGTAATTAATCAGAAATTACATATGACAGTCGCTAGTGAAGTTAATAGCTAATATTTGAAAAGTTATATCAAAATTAAGGCAAACAACGAGGAGTATTAACATCAGATGAAGTCAGCAATTCCTCAAGTCAGCAATTTTGCTGTTTAGGAATTGAGGAATTGCTGACATTTTTCACATCACCAATTCAGTAGCGACTTCCTCAAGTACTTTGTCAAGATGTTGGGAGTAATTTCCTCTATGTTAATAAAAAATTAATCAAGACAAGAATAAAATATCTGTAGCAGAAAATTAATGTATTCCAGCTTATATAACCTGATGGTAAAAGCAACAGCTACAGGGCGGTGTTCATGAAAAAGCTCGATAAACTCCCTTTCTGATGTCAAATGAGTAACACGTGAAGGCCCACGATCTTAAGGATAACTAGTATAATACCTTGAATTTCAAAAAAAGCAAGACCAGGGAAAAAACAGCCATAATGTCATATTCTAATAAATTGAGAATATCCAACCATATAGACAAACAAAAGTAACTCTAACTCCAAAAAGGAACATTACCATTTGCCACTTCACTTTATACATAAACTTATGAATTCAATTTGGTTTAGCATCATGAAACAACAACAATGAAATTACCCCAATGCCTAACAATATTTCTCAATAAATCATGAATTCACAAACAAACTGCCTTCAATTTTCATCAGCCAACAACTTAAAGAATTTCTAAGAATTGAATTTAAGCTAATTAACTGTGAAAACTCCCCTATAAATATTATTTGGAGACCCCTAATTCAACTCAAAATTGTTGGAATTAAAACACTCAAATGAACAACTTTTATTAAATTCAAAGATATTACAAGAACACTCTCACTCAAAATACAAAACTACAACTCACTCTTTACTTCTTTTCTCTCTAAAGAAGTTCTTATTTTTGTTGATGAAAAACAACTAAACCACTCACCTATTTATAGGTGAATTATATAACTCTCAACTAACACAATTACTCACCACCACCTCCAACTAATATAATTAATAGCCAGCTTATTTAGTTAATTTAATGGCCTCCAAATTGGTTGTAGTTAATAGCCCCCAATTTAGTTATCAGACATAAAAAATCTACATACTAAATAAATTTACTACATTTTTTATTTGTAGGCTTGAACTCCAATTGATTGGATTTGGATTTTGGGTTTCCATTAATATGGATCAAGTTTATAATCCAACACCCCCCTCAAATTTGATCTTATCATCCCAAGTAAGTTTCTCAATCTGATGAAGTTTCCACTTGTGAGCGACTTAGTGAAGATATCCGCAATTTGATCTTGTGCCTTCACATATTCAACTTGCACTTCCTTTCTTGCAACACACTCTCTTATGTAATGGTAGTAGATGTCAATGTGTTTGCTTCAATCATGGAATACACGATTCTTTGCTAAGGTAATGGCTGATTTATTGTCAACATGAATCTCAGTCGGTTGTTCTTGCATCAAGCCGATCTCTTTCAATAAATTTCTGAGCCAAATTGCATGACAAACGTACGAGGTTGCTGCAACATATTTTGCCTCACATGTAGACAAAGTTACAATTGGTTGTTTCTTTGAAATCCATGTGAAAGCAATATCTCCCATGAAAAACATGAATCCACTAGTGCTTCTTCGATTATCTACGTCTCCACCCCAATTATTGGCGCTATATCCAACAAGCTTGTAATCATTAGAAACTGAATAGAATAAGCCCAATTCGGTTGTACCTTTGAAATAGCGAAGAATTCTCTCAGAGGCTTTGAAATGGGTGGTTGTTGGTGATTCCATGTACCGACTAACTAACCCGACTGCATGAAGGATATCTGGCCTCGCGTAGGTAAGATAGCGTAGACCTCTGACCAAACTCTTAAAAAAGTGTTAGATCTACACTCTCCCCTTCTTCATGTTTTGACATCTTGATCCCGTACTCCACCGGTGTGCTTATCAGCTTGCAATTATCCATCTTGAACTTTTTCAAGATCTCCTTTACATAGCTTTCTTGTGAAATGAAAATTCCATCCTTTTGTTGCTTTACTTCTACACTAAGGTAGTACTCCATGAGTCCTTTGTTTGTCATCTCAAACTCCTTCACTTTCTTGAATTCATTGAACATTCTTTAATTGCTTCCAGTGAAGATCAAATCATCCATATAGAGGCACACGATCAAAATATCTCCATCTTTGATAGGGACATTTGTTGAAGCCATTTTCTTGGAAGTACTTGTTGATTCTACTATTCCATGCCCTTAGGGCTTGTTTTAGCCCACAAATGGCCTTCTTCAACTTCAACACCTTGCCTTCATAGCCTTTTGGTTTATAGCCTCGTGGTTACTAAATGTAGACATCCTGTTCAAGAACTCCATTTAGGAAAGCAGATTTTACATCCATTTGATGAATTCTCCACTTGTTTTGAGCCGCTAAAGAAATTATTAGTCTAATAGTTTCCAGTTATGCAACTAGAGCAAATACCTCATCGTAGTCAATTCCAGCCTTTTAACAATAGCCTTTTGTAACAAGCCTTGCCTTGTGTCTTTCGATCTCTCCCTTGGCATTCTGCTTTGTTTTGTACACCCATTTGACACCTACCACCATGAATCCTTTGGGAAGTGAAGTGAGTTCCCATGTATCATTCTTCTCAATGGCCTTGCTTTCTTTGTCCATTCCATCTCTCCACTTTTTCTCTTATGTAGCTTCTTTAAGTGTCATTGGCTCACAATCAACAAATAGATAAAATAATGTAAGATTGTCTAGTTATTCAGCCACCTCATAAAGTTCTCAAAGACTTCTCGTAAGATGCACTTCTCTTTCGTCTTCAGTCCCGCTTGATGATGATGATGATGATGACCCATCTCTATGAGTAGGAGAAGTTGGTAAAGTTGTGAGGCCTTATTGAAGTTGTCTTGGTTGATCAGGTGTTATCTGCTCATCTTCCTTAAATGGGGAAAAGTTGAAGTCTTCTATCTGAGAATCATAGTTCCATTCTCCTTCTTCATCAAACATCATATATCGGCTGATAATAAATTTCTTCTCATTCGGGTTGTATAGCTTCTAGCCTTTTGAGCTTGAGTCATAACCGATGAAAATAAAACTTTTACTTTTGTCATCAAGTTTGGTTCGATTCTCATCCGGTACATGAACATGAGCTACACTCCCGAAGACTCAAAGATGGGAAATTCTAGGCTGTCTTCTGCTTCATACTTCTTATTGTGTCTTTCCCCACATGCTTCTTTTAGAAGAATGATTTAATAGGTAGACTGCACATGCCACTGCTTCCACCTAGAACTCCTTTGGTAGTTTCTTGCTTTTGAGTATACTCCGTGCCATGTCAAGAATTGTTCTATTCTTCCTTTCTACCACACCATTTTGCTGGGGGGATCTAGGAACTGTTAAGGGTTGACAAATTCCATATGCTGCATAAAACTCATTGAACTCATTGGATGTGAGTTCTCCTCCTCGATCAGATCTCATGGCTTTAATCTTATGACCGCTCTCCTTTTCTACAACTGCTTTGAACTTCTGAAACACTCTGAAGACTTTTGATTTCTACTTCAAGAAATATACCTAAGTTTTTCTTGAATAATGGTCAATGAAGAAAAGGAAGTAGTTACTATTTGTGAGAGAACATGGCTTAAAAGGACCACACACATCGGTATGGATAAGCTCAAGCGGCTTCTTGGCTCTATAGTCTGACTCCTTTGGAAAGCTTCTTCTGAATTGCTTCCCTTGTAGACATCCTTCACACAATTGATCATGATTATTGATACATGGTAAACCTCTAACCATTCTCTTCTTGGATAACAGCTCCAATCCTCCAAAGTTTAGATGCCCAAATCGAAGATGCCTAGCCACGATGCATCTTTGTAACAAGTCTTTAGACACTTTGCAATATCATTTCTGATATTCAAAGGGAACATTCTATTCTTTATCATCTGTACCTTGGCGATTAGATTCCGGTTGCCAACTCCTATAAAAAGACTACAATCTTTTATATACGAATACCATATCCTTTTTCTAAGAGTTAGCCCAAACTAAGAATGTTGCATTTCATACCAGGCACATAGTAGACATTTGAAATCATTTGGTGGCTATCATCATTTGCTCTAAAAAGGGCGTTACCTCTTCCCTTCACTGATATTTTCGTATCATCTCCGAATGAAACATCATCGCTTACTGCTTCATTGAGCTCCATGAACATGTTCCTTCTTCTATATATGTGGTTGCTTGCACCGGTGTCAAGATACCACGTGTTGTCTTGATGATCATTGTTGTTGTTATATGCTAGTAATAGTGTTTCTTTCTCCTCGATCTACTCCTCCATGAAATTTGCATTTTCCTTGACTTGATTGTTAGGAGTTCTACATTCTAAAGCATAATGCCCAAACTTTTGACAATTATAGCACTAGACTTGAGATTTGCCATACCTCGTGTTCGAATTGCCTCTTCCGCAACCTTATGTGGAACTTTCTCCTTTCTCGTAGTTAACGCTAGAGTTGTTGTTATAATTCCAACTTCATCCATGACCATCGCTACCACCTCGTCCGCGGCCTCATCCTCTGCCTCTGCCTCTTCCATGGTTGTTTCTACTATTGCCTTGACCTTCACCCATATCCTTGAGTTGTAGCTTAATGAGTTTCTCAGAGATACCTTGCTTCTTCTTGTGCTTTTCTTCATAGGATTGTACAGATCCTTAGAGTTCCTCGATCATCATTTCCTCCAAGTCTTTGGTTTCTTCAATCGCCACCACAATCGGCTCAAATTTTGGATCCAGCAAACGAAGTATCTTCTCGATTATCCTTACATCTTCTAACTTCTCACCATTTCTTTTCAATTGATTCGAAACGGCTGCTACTATAGAAAAGTAATTGGAGATAGACTCGGATGGTTTCATTTTCAAGGATTCAAACTCACCTCTTAGTGTTTGGAGACGGACCTTCTTCACCTTTTCGACTCCTTTGTAAGAGGTTTACTACTTCTCCCATGCTTGCTTGGCGGAGGTTGCGCTTGAGATTTTCTCAAAACCAACGTCATCTAATGCTTGATAGATGAGGAAAAGAGCTTTCTTGCCTCTCTTTTAGGATTCCTTCAAAGTTGTAGCTTGATCTTGTGTGAGAGAGGCTTCATTTTCGGGCTTGGTGAAGCCTTTCTCTACAGTATCCCAGACATCATGTACTCCGAGAAGAGCCTTCATTTTGATACTCCAATTGTCATAGTTGTTGTTGTTGAGTGTTAGAACTTGAAACACTGCCACACTATTCGCCATCTTACTCAAATAGCTATTCTAATCGTATAGAGGCTAATGCAACACTTCTGGAGTCTTTTGCGACACACTGGACGTATTGTAACACTTTCTGCAGCTTTCTGCAACACTTTTGTCTGTCTTTGGCAACACTTTCTGGGCTACTGCAACGTCTAGAGTTCCTGAAATTCAACTATGGAATCGAAAATGGAACTTTTCAGAAGTGTAATCAACTTTCGAACGTGGCTCTGGTACCACTTTGTGGGAATTAAAACACTCATATGAACAACTTTTATTAAACTCAAAGATACTACAAGAACACTCTCACTCAAAGTACAATACTACAACTCACTCTTTACTTCTTTTCTCTCTAAAGAAGTTCTTATTTTTGTTGATGAAAAACAACTAAACAACTCACCTATTTATAGGTGAATTATACAACTCTCAACTAACACAATTACTCACCACCACCTCCAACTAATACAATTAATACCCAACTTATTTAGTTAATCTAATGGCCTCCAAATTGGTTGTAGTTAATAGCCTCCAATTTGGTTATAACACATAAAAAAAATCTACATACTAAATAAATTTACTACATTTTGGATTTGTGGGCTTGGACTCCAATTGATTGGAATTAGATTTTGTGTTTCCGTTAATATGGATCAAGTTTATAATCCAACAAAAATCTAGTCCAACAAAGATTTAAAACAAAAGGAGATAATCGAATGGAAAACAAAGCACCTCCAAATCAGCTTGAAAGTGGATTGGGAGTAGCTCCAACAAAATTCACAATACAGGAATGCTCTTCTTTAATGATGAACATAAATGGATAATATGCTACAAAACTTGTTGGAATAGGCTTTGGTAAAAAAAGCACCAATACCCGGTAGTGTAGTTAGTGTAGTTGCAATTACATGAACGCACAAAGTGGTGGCTATTTTCGGAATTCCCATATCTTTTTGAATATAAATATATTATTTTGTATAGTATAGACAATGGATCCGCTGTAGCAATACAAACTTTGCAAATGAATTGTGAGAATTCTGGGTTCGACTCCTGGCAAAAGTCTACTTCTCTTCGTCTGTAACAAGAAGGCCACTCTTCTTCCATCTTTATCCCCTCCACCAAACGCTGTCCGACTCAACTCCCTCTTCTCCTCCTCCTCATCTCATAATTTCCCCCTAATTTTGATTTCTTTTTGAAATCTTGTACTAGAACTGAAAATTGAACCCAGTTTTATATAATTGGTCGGATTCTCTGTTTCTTTTTGCGGTCGAGTTGTTATATTGGGCTTTGTTTGCATTGTATGATTTTTTTTTCTAAGGCGATTTATCCGAGTTATTGGAGCGTTGGTGTCAACCAGAAAGCTTCCAGATTCTGGTATGGCGGAGAGGGTGAAACTAATATTTAGGGATTTTAGTGCCCTTTATATTTCAGCTGTGTTTTCTAATTTGATAAACGTTTTTTATAACGCAAAAGCTGGTTCAGAATTTGGTTGTGTTCCGACTTGTGTGGCTGTAAATGTAGCTCATGAGCTTCTTCTCTCTGGTCACCGGTTTTTGGATGTCAGGTTTGCGTTTCAGTGATTTTCCTTCGGTTTTGTGGGTCTGAAATGCTCGAATTTGTTCTTAATAGTGGTAACATTGTAGGACTGCTGAGGAATTTAAAGCTGGACATGCTGTTGGGGCAGTCAACATTCCATATCTGTATAGAGTTGGACCAGGTTCCTTCGATATCCTGTCTTGTTCTTCTACTCTTGAAGAGATTTCAGTTTATGCTAATGGATTTTACTCTATTAGATAATATCAAAAGAGTATGCAAATAAAATCAGCAGCTTGTTTGGTTTTTTTATGGAAGCTCTAAAATTAAAGGCCTGCAGTACACAGTACAGAATTTAATGTAATGTGACTTTGTTCCATAAACAAGATCTTGCAGTACACAGAGCACAATTTAATTGTTGAATCAATGAATGTTGCACTCATTGTCTGATTTAGTATTCAATACCGTAACTCTGCTTGTTTGAATTTGTGTTTCTTTGTAAAAGGAATGGCAAGGAACCCCAAATTTCTAGAGGAAGTAGCTTCACAGTTTGAAAAACCGATGAAATACTTGTTGTATGGGCCTCATTTTGAATCCAATTTCTTATTTGAGCTTCTAGGCTCCATACTATATTTGCTGTATTTCCTTGTGCTTATATATTAATTGTAATTAAAGGGTTGCAGGAGTGGGAAAAGATCTTTGATGGCTGCTACCGACCTTTATTTTGTTGGAAGTTTTTTTTTATTTAAATGAATCAATGTTGGTATCTTACGAAGTTGAAGTGATAGATTGGCTTGTTATTTTTATTTTATATGAACTATTTAATCCCGTATTACCACTTTCATGAGTAAAATTAAAAGTTAATCCCTGAATTAATCTGTCATTTATTTCCAAATGTGTACACTACAAGAAATCCAGCAATTTGTGACAACAAAAGTTGTCACAAAACTGTAAAAAGTTGTGACTTAAAACAATGTCACAATAAAAAGTTGTCACAGAGTCGTTAACTCCGTAACAAAAAGTATTTTCAAACATAACAATAAAATGTTGTCACAGATGCAACATTTTTTGTGACAACAATATTCTTGTCACATTAAATATTTTTTGTTACAACTTATGTTGTAACTGAAAAGAATATTATTGTCACATATGATATAACAAAATAAACTAAAACTACGTGACAACTTACACAAGTCGTCACAAATAATATATTTGTTACAACAATAGTTGTCAAACAAAAAGTACAAAGTTGTCACGCAAGTGTTGATGTGACATGAAAAATTATAACAATATGGTCGTCACGTATAACTCCGTAATAAAAAGTATTTTCAATTGTAACAAGGATACATAGTCACAAATATTGAATTTTTTGTGACAATAACCTGATTGTCACATTAATTTTATTTGTTTACAACTTTTGTTGTAATTGAAAAGAAAATTTATGGCCACAAATAAGCATATTGTCACATATTGTACAACAAAATAAACTAAACTATGTGAAAACTTTCTCAAGTCGTCACAAACAATATATTTGTTACAATAATAGTTGTCACACAAAAAGTAAGAAGTTGTCGCACAAGTCTATATATGACATGAAAAGCTGTCACAATAAAGTCTTCATGTATAACTCCATAACAAAAAGTACTCTAAAGTGTAACAAGAAAATATTGTCACAAAATTGCAATTTTTTGTAACAATATTATTGTTTTGTCACATTATTGTTTGGATTGAAAGGAGCTACTACGAACTACATTTGCCTATAATAGACAAATCATTCAATATCAAATGATTCAATACAAGTATACAATTTATCCAATTTATAAAAAAAAAAAACATATTAAAGAGTCTTAACTGGATTTACACCTTTCCAAACTAAATTCAATATATAGGATGATTCTGTTGTGCAACTAAATAACAAAATCATAACAAAAGATAAATGCAATTTCAAACTAACCAATTGGATTTGGAAGAGCCAATAAGTCCTGTCCAACACCTTTCAAGAGATGTGACAGTATAATCATGACAAACAAGGAAAATTTAAAAAAAAAAGGTAACTCGAACAATAAAATGAACAAAAAATGTTTCTACCTCAATTTGAATTTGGTATTATGCCATTGACAATCTAAAACGGGGGAAAAAGAGATAAATTCATGTAAATAAGCCATTAAAAATAACCAAATTGTAACTACTAAAAGTTCAAATTTAAAAACAGATTATCTATACTAGTTTCAGGCAAATCTCTATATATGAGATAAAGATTATCCATTCAGTTAGAATGTTGTGTTTCTACTTAATTATTTAACATTGAACAAATTAAATCTATGTGAAAAGAACACATAGAATTCAGGATTTTTTGGGTATTTTCTTTGTCTATTCAATTTGGCTAGAGTAGGGTTTCATTTAAGTGTTTAATGTAAGTGTATTCCATATGTCCGTGATTTACCAGTTTGAGTTTCAATCCTTCTCTAGTGGATTTATGATTTACTATTTGCTAATTTTAGTTTAAATCTTATACCTTCCTATTTTTGTTTTTACTTCTTGAATCTTGTGTTAGATTCATTCAGGTTTAACTGTGGTTTCCTCAGTATTCCCTAGTTCATTGAATTGTCATTGTTCAAGTTAATTTGTGTTATGACGATACAAAGTCTAAGTAATTAGTTCAATTTCATTTTTGATTCGTAACTGCCGAGTAATTAGTTTTGATTCAAAAAAGGAAGGTTGACGATGGTATTTCCGCCAATTTGTCTCTCATTTATGTGTTGATTTTTTCTATATAAACCTTGTTCTGTTATGTAGTATTATAGTGCATAGTTGTCAAGGCGCTAGGCGCAACCCAAGCGCGCCCGAAGGCAAGGTGCAAAAAAAATTTTCTACAAAAAAGTGAAGTTAAATGCAATAACAATAGTAGAAAAAGAAACAAAAGAATTGTTAGATGTACATGTATGTGTAAAATTTACATATTGCAATAGGAATATCTAATCTAATCCATATTAGGAATTGAATTAGTAATATCTAGCCTTGAATTATTACTCAAATTATTAAAATTAGATGAACCACATTTTAAAGTCAAATAGTACCTTGAAACAAAAGTGTCCCCGAGGCGCTCAAGGTGTGTGCCCGAGGTACGCTACTTCGCCTAATGTATGGTGAGACGCAAGACCTCATGCCCTCGGACGCCTTAAACAACACTATTATAGTGTATTGCTAGTTTTCTTCAATACAATTATCTTGCAGAAAAACAATTGTATTGCGGAAACATCAGACTTCTAGTAATTACCAAGCTGTAACTTTTAGATTTCCTCAACTAATGTAATTGATGTTTCCTTGTCATTGGATTTTTTAGAAGTTTGAAGGTTTGTAATTGGAACATAATTTCAAGTAGTGTCAAATACAGAGCCATGGTTTCCCAATCAATGAAAACATGAGAGCGAGAGAGCGAACGAACCCTACCCCGTGGCAGTCCCGCGCCGCGTACCCCCTGCCACCGCTAGGTCAGCCAATCATCACCGGCCACCAGTGGCTACGCACTCCATTCAACCCCCCACCTCCAACCCTCGCCGCAATCCCTCTTCGACGTTCTTTAATCAAGCCGCCAATAGGCAGGTTGGGGTTGCGTACCCTAATCATATTAACACCACTAGGAATCCGATTGTGAATAAGATTTGTTTTGAGAATTTCCTGAATGGTTACGATGCGCTAGCCTTGAAGAAGGTTTTTGGGAGGTTTGGAGTTTCTAGTTGGGTGTTTGTCGCACATAAGAGAAACGCCAGGAACTTGAACTTTGGGTTCATTACGATCGATGGAACTGTCCCGTTTTATGAAGCACTGAACAGGATGAATTCTATTGAAATAGGGGTTGTATGATTGCAGGCGTATAAAGCAAGATACTCAAGGCCTTTGAATGTTCAGAATTTTCAGGAGCTGAACCGAAAGCTGCCTAGTAGTACGGAGAAAGTGTTTCACGATTCACCGCGTGATGGGATATTGTTTGTTGTAGTTGTGTCACCTAATCGAAATTGTGCAGAAGAGGCAATTAAGGGGCAGCCTAAGGTTGCGACGAGCTTAGTGGATAATAATAATTCACAGAATAGTGAGGAATGCATGGTGCAGTCCACCCCTTGGAAAGATAAGCCCTGCCTAATTTGGTTACACAATATTTCTCACATTCGAAATATCTATGATTTATTGTGCGAGCACGGATTTGATATTGAATTTGTTGCACCTGTTGGTAGGGAGTGTGTGATTATCTCCTTTATCATAGGAGATGCGATGATTAATTTATTCCCTCCGAGTGTGTCATGTATCTTGATTACATTGGCATTCAACCAACCATTATCTACGAATCATTAGTCCGTAGCCTTGCTGGGAGGTTTTGTCATCTTGTGGCTATAGATTGCAACTTTGAAAGGCCAGATCGTTTGGATGTTGTTTCTTATTTAGTGTCAGTTCCCATGGGCAATGTGAGCCATAATTTGAAGTTAGTAGTGGGAACAGTTTACACTCTATGCAATAAGGGGTTGGCTATCTAAGGTGTGAAGATGATTACTCCAGCTCGGAGGGTAATTCGGATGAGGGATCAATGGCAGATAGGTTATTCGAGGTAGTGGTTAGATCGGAGGAGGAATGTGAAACAAGAATGTTGCGGGATAGCATTATATAGGAAAATTCTGCTTTAAGGGAATCGGAAGGTCCTAAGGGTGACAACTCGATGACAAATAGGGCTGCTGTGGACACTGGCAGAATTTTTGAGTCATCGGGGCTAGATATGGCAAATATGAACAGGTTGATAATTACTACCCAGCATTCAGAACCTCATGAGAATGAGGCAAGATCGGTGGTTAGGGTCAGTGAGATGTTGGGTCTGTTTCACAAGCAACATGTGGAGAAAATCGTTCAGGTACTAAAAGAGTCTGGAGTTTGAGCAGTTCGGTCTGAATTGAGGTTTGGTACACGTTCTTTATGTCATTAAAGCTTTCCTCTTGAAGTTGTCGTGGGGGGCTCACGAATAGAGAAAAGCAGTTTTTTGTTCATTCGTGTGTCCGCAAATGGTCTTTGCATGTTATTGTGTTAGTGGAGATGAAGGTGCCGGATGTGTCGGAGATGATTGTTCGGAAATTATGGGACCATAATGATTATTCATTTTATTGTTTACCTGCTCAAGGTTTTTCGGGAGGAATAATTGTGTCGTGGAACTCTAGGTTAATCAAGGGTACAGTTAGAGTCGGTGGGGTGAGATGGTGTATACTTAGTACAGTAGTGCATCAGGTCGAGACTGATATTGTTTGCTTATATAGACCAGTTAGTGCTGCCGAGAGGAACCAGTTATGGTTGACTTACTGCCCTTTATTTGGGATATAGGCAATTTATTAATATGTGGTGACTTTAATGAAATACTTCATTATTTGGAAAGAGCGGGTGGGAACGGGATTGTTTCTAGTTCTATGATAAGATTCTAGGAATTTGTGAACGATTGTTCATTGCATGATGTTCCTCTAGTTGGGAGGGATTATACGTAGAGTAACAGTCAGTCATATTCGTGGATTGATCGAGTGTTGGTTTCCTATGGTTTATTAGATAGATGGACGATCTTACAAATCATGACGGTAGACTCAACCCTATCTGATCACTTGCCAATTGTCTTCCAGCATTCTTCAAGGAGATGGGGAAGGAGAATAGATAGATCAGTAAATTATGGGTGGGATGTTGATACTTTTTTGCCATTTATTACTAGTAAGTGACGTCATATTTATGGTGCAGCTGGTAGTAAGGATAGAGATGTTGATTTCAAGATTTGAAAATTATAGGGATTTATTCGTCCTTGGAAAATGTCTAATTTCGGTCAATTGGAACATAGAATTAAATCATAGGAAGCCCGAGTTTTAGAATTGACTAAATTTAATGTGGTTCGGCCATTTGACGCTTCAGCCGGGTCTGAACCATAAAGTGTGAGAACTTCTTTGTTTCAATTTAGACGAAGCTTAGAAAAAATTCAGCATCAATAGTCAAGGGTTAAGCGGACTTTACTGGGTGACGACAATACAACATTTTTTCACCGTATCGCTTTGGCTAGGTTCAGAGGTAATCGGATTTCACAGTTGGAAATTGGAAAGGGATTTACTAGCGACCCTATAGTGATCACTTCTAGATTCAAAACTAATATTCAAACCTATTTTCGGGAGCTGTAGTTATTCCATTTGACTTAGGGAGGCTGAATTTCCGGACGGTAGATGTAATGGAGAATTGTCATCTGGTTGAAACATTCTCAGAAGCGGAGATATGGGCTACGGTGTGCTCCTGTAATGAGGGGAAGGCACCTGGACCTGAAGGATCTAATTTTTTCTTCTACAAACGATTTTGGGATGAACTCAAGCCTGAGATACTTGACCTATTTGTGAAATTTTATGCGACTATCAAATGCTATTAAATCTTCATGTACTTTTCTGATTCCCAAGGTACGTGGCTCTTCTTCGTTGAATAATTTTAGACCTATTGCCTTGATTCATGGTATATACAAAATTATGTCTAAGGTGCTTGCTAATAGACTACAACCATTGTTGCCTAAGTTGATTTTAGACAATCAATTTACTTTCATTAAAGCTTGTAACATTTATGAATGTTCGTTCATAACCTCGGAGATTGTCCATTCAGTTCATAGGAGTCGTAAACCATGTCTGGCTATTATATTAGACTTTCATAAGGCTTATGATTGTGTTTCGTGGAACTATATTGATGTGATTTTTAGATAAATGGGTTTTGATGAAAATGGGTTGAATGGCTTGACAATTGTAAAAGAAATTTGGTCACATCGATTCTGATCAATGGGACGTCTGAACCAATTAAATTAGCTAGGGGGGTTAAACAAGGAGATCCTATTTCTCCTTTTATTTTTGTTCTGGCTAGTGAGGGTTTGAAACAGATGTTTGAGGAGAGTACTCAAATTGGCCTGCTGTCGGGGTTTTCGCTTAACAGTTCAGAGAAGGACATGTCCATCTTGCAATTCACTAATGATACGCTATGCTTTTTATCGGCAAATGAGTCTCTATTACCTACCTTTGTTAGAATTTTGTGATGCTTTGAATTGATTTCTAGGCTAAAAATTAATTTTAATAGAAGCTCTATTATGGGTATTCATGTACAAGAGACTGTTGTTTCATCTTGCGCAGGCGTCCTGGGATGTCGAGTGGAGAACTTCCCGATTACCTATCATGGAACCTCTCAGCTTTAGGCATGTTCTTGTTTCCTCTTGGAATCAATTGATAAGTAAGTTTCAGAACTAGTTAGCTAGTTGGAAAGGACAATGTTTATCCTGTGCGGGATGAGTAGTGCTTGTGAAATCGGTATTGTCATCTCTTCCAATTTTTTTGTTATCATTGAATAAAATGCTGGGGGCGTAATAACGAAACTTGAGCAGCTGATGCTGAATTTTTTGTGGAGGGGTGATTCAAATGCTACGGGTATTAGTAAGGTTAGTTGGGCGACGATTGCCATACCCAAAAATCTTGGGGGTCTCTACATTAGGGATTTTAAGTTGATAAATAGTAGTTTGTTAATGAAGTGGATTTGGAAGGTTAGAAGTGCTGAGCATGGTTCATTATGGTACGAGATTTGCGTTAGACGATACAGGTTTGTTTCATGGTAGTCCATTGCAAACTATGATTCATCTAGGTTGTCACATACTTGGAGAGGAATTATAGCATGTTGTATATGAAATTGGGAGTGATGGGACTTTTTTAGGTCCCTTATTTGGGTTGATATTGGGAGTGGGGAGAGTTGCTTATTTTGGCACGATAACTGGACGGCAAATTCGGAGTTGGCGGTTTTGTTCCCTGACCATTACCGTTTGTGCAATAGAAAATCATGTTCAGTGGCCGAGGGATGTCATTATCTTTTCGGGTCATCTGCTTTCTCGAGGACTTTTTGGAAAAGGAATTTAAGGATTTCAGGGCAAGAAAGAGGCGTGGTACTTCAAAACTGGATTGTTATAAGCTGTCCGTGTTTGTTTGTAAAGGGAGATGATGGTTTGGGGCAGGGACATTGGCAGCCTATTTTTTCAGGGTCGGTTGATCGGTTTATTTAGGAGTTAGGGGAGAGGTAGGTGTACATAATGAGTTCTTTTTTTCTGAGTTATTATAGCACGCCAAAATGGCCAAAGCCGATGCTCGACTTTTCAGTAATTTGGAATGCTTGTGTGATTCTGAAAGTTTGCGTCTTCGTGTGGCTCGTTTTTCACGAAAGATTACCAACAAAAATGTCTCTTTTCCTTCATAGTTGCCAAGCTGTAATGGACAGTCAATGCCCATTTTATGATTTGGAGGAGACTATAGATCATGCCCTGTTACACTGCACCAATAGTTACAAGGTGTGGACTCAGGTGATAAGATTCCACGGTATTTCGCTGCCTATGCCATGGAAAGCGGTGGATTTCTTGGCCATGTGGCGCGGCTTCTTTGTATCTGGAAGTGGTAGAGAGTTTTGAACAGCGTTATGGTTCTTGATTACTTGGGCACTATGGAAATGAAGGAACAAATTTGTTTTCGAAGGCATGTTGAGGTCCGAAGACATTTTTGGATCTTGCATTCATTTTTGTTGGTTTATCCTTAAATGTAGGAGGCGTGGTGTTAATTTTGTAGCGTCTAATGTATTTAATTTTCCGAACTTACTACTCTCGTGCAGTTGATTTGCTCATGTTCTCGTCTTGAAACCGTGAGTCGATTTTAAATTAATAAAAGAGGGGTAGGTTTTTTGTAGGTAAGCGGGGAAACCAGCCTATTTGGGGAATCCACCCCGAAATTTTCATCTGCTCCAAACTTTTAGCCTTTGGGGGGACACATTGTTCCTCTGGGGTTTTTCAAAAAAAACAGAGCCATGGTTTCCCCTTCACTTGTGTGAAAGCATATATTGATATGAATTTGTTCATAGGTTGCTAGATAACATTAAAAAGTTTTTGTCCAAGTCTTTGTGTAGATGATTATAGCTCAATATTCTTAGCGTGTGATATCATTAATGAATTTTTCTACTGAATGTAATTGCAAATTTTGTCATTAATATCATCCTTATATCGTGAGTATAAAACATTCAATTTAATTTATTATATGTATTTTCATCATCAGAAAGATAGAGAATTCGTCCACGTGTAATCTCTCCCATTAAGAGGTAGGTCATAGAGAGCACAATTATCTACAAAATCTCAAAATTCCATCGTTGAATTCATTGAATCCCCCCCAGACCTCTCAGAAGCATGCAAAACCTCATTAAATTCCCCATATAAAGTAACTGAACTCAAGCCCATGATACTATCAGCCAAATCCTGCCACAATTGTCTTCTATTTTCCTGATCATTATAAGCATAAATACAAACAAGATGGACTTCAATCTGAGATGAGCTCAACTAAATGATAACCCATCTCTCAGACTCTTGTATAACTAGGCTTTGAAATAATGCTGAATTGCATGATGCCCCTAGAATGAGATCTGAAATCATTATGCCCCAAGAATTGCCTAATTACCTGGTCCGACACCCCCACAGACTTCGTTTCTAATAAAACAAATGCATGCAAGTTCCATTTTCTAGCCAAAGATTTTACTAACACCTGTTTCCCCCCATTATGGAGGCCCCCTCGACAATTCCAACTCAAAAAATTAAACGACATTAATAATAAAATACCTTGCATCGTGACCGTTTAAGCCTTGTGTGGTGCCAAAGCCTGTAAAATAGCCTTGGCGTGCTTGTCTTTAAACCTAATTTCTCCCCTACCTCAAAGGTCTCCCTATTTTCCGCTATGCTTGACGGTCTCGCTTTTGATCAAGCAATAACTCTATTTCTGTTAGCTATATCCGATCCCGAGTTGTCCGAACTCAAAGTCATTCTTGAAGTTGTTCCTTGCTTAACCGTGGCACCTGCGTGCCTAAATACATTTGCAGGTAAATCCCGCATGTATAATTCGACCGATTCACCATAACCCCACTACAATCTAAAATATCATTGGATACACTTGAGATAGCATTTTGTGGATGACCTTGTGAGTTCTCCTTTCCTAGCTGAATACCCTGGTTACCCTGAGAAGACACGGGTCTTTGCAGGACAGAAATTTCAGCAACTCCTTCCTTTGAAATCGAAGTCCGTGAATCTGAGCTACAGACTCGCCCAGCCGAAATTCCCAGAAAAGGATTGCTGGGGACACTGTCAGTTAACCCATTTTCCCTAATTCTAGAACCCGTGTTCTAGACTCGATGGACAGAAATTTCAGCCTTCTCCCCCACCCCTATGGGAGGAGCATTGGGGACACTGTCAGTCAACCCGATTAAACCATCGCCCTTATTCAAGATAGAAATTTTAACTCCACCATCACTATGAGGTAAGGAGCTAGGGACACTATCAGTCAACCTAATAGGACCTGGCCCACGCTATTGGATAGAAATTCCAGCTCCGTGGACCTTCTGAGGACCAAAACTGGGGACACTGTCAGTCAACCCAATATAAGCAAGGCCATAGTGTTGGACAGAAATTTTAGCTCCATCTTTTTTGCGCGGAAAGGAGTTGGGGACACTGTCAGTCAATTCGATAAAACCCAAACCATAATTTTGGACAGAAATTTTAGCTCCGACTTTGTTGGAGCTGGGGACACTGTCAGTTAACCCAATAAGCATCCAAGCTTAGTGTTCGACAGAAATTTCAGCATTATCCTTTATGAAGGGAGGATGAGAGCCGGGGGCACTGTTAGTCAACCCAAAACCATTTTATCGTGTAGAGTTTATCTCAAAGGGTAGCCTTCCACTTCCAGATGAGTCCGAAGATGAATTCCTATCACATGCAATAGCCTATCTAAAATTAATAGTAACCATGTATTCCTTGTCTCCCCACAGCAGCGAGATCTTTCGACTAGAGCTATCAATAGGCACAGATAGTAAGCAAGATACCACGTCCAAACGATCAGGGCAAGGCTAGTTAAAATTAGGTATCACAAGTGATCCAAACTCAGCCGTGAGCTTGTTGATTAGTTGTTTGGTAATCAAAGCAGGAGGAATCACCAGAAAATCCACATAAAAGAGACATTCAATTGGAATAAAATTAACCGGGAAATCCACACATTCTGAAAAGATATCCTAAAGATGACTCCAACCCCCCTCAAGGGAAGCTATCTTTGCATTAGATGAAAGGAAAGACATCACCACTTGATTACCACCCGCTGGAGCAATAAAATCAAAAGCAAAATTTATGTTCGACACCATCTCCATCAATTCTAGAATAATCGAAATATCCTTTAAACGGAGTAGACAAGCAAATCTTGCCCAAATCGATAATGGAAAATCACTAACAGCCCTAGACTAATTTGGATCCATGGCTGGAGCTACCACTATCGCGTAGGATCTGTTATCCCAAGATGAATCCCAAAAAACTGGTCTTGGCTTGGCCTAAGCACGAGGGGGACATTGATGAGGTATAGCCTGTTTACTTGATGAAGGATATTTGGCTTTGAAGGCGCGCATCCTAATATAACCAATCATAACTGCATTCAATTTGTAAAGAGCATCGTGTATAGGGATATACCCATTGATAGAGACAAAAACAAAATTCAGATTCTTTGCATTTTTCTACCTTGCAACAAAAACCTGTCCTGTAACTCCATATTTTGAAAAAATGCTCCTCAAAGCAGCTGCATCATGGCTATTTGGGAAATTTTTGAAGTAAATCCTATTACTAAATAGGCGATCATGGTCTTGCCTATCCTGGTAATTTCTTGAATGAACAATGGCACAAACTAAATGTCGAATTGCACAGCAGAAAAGGAAAAAACCAATCGAAAATGAAAACTAATGATGACAAAGTTGATGAAGAAGCAAGATGCAATCACCGGCGAGATCGATTGGAGATATAGATCGGCTCGCCAGTAGTTGTCAACGTCATTGGATTTTGGGTACTGAAAAGATTCAATCTGGTCCTTTTGGTTGATTATTAAGCTTGTAAATTCCTAAAAAATCAGCTGCAACACCATCATAAATTTCACAAATAGTAACTCCGAATTCGCCGTTAACTGAGATCTCCTCCTCAAACCCCTCCCTGAGAGTTAGCAAGGCGGACTAGTGTGTAGATCACAAGGATTAGGTCCGATTGATGCCTGGCAGAGGCAAAGATCTACAGACGGTGGAAGTGAAGATTTGATGCCGACATCTGTAAAGACATGGACAAGGATCTAAATTTTTTAATGTCAGCTGGTTTGATTTGGAGGCGCTGATGAGATGGATCGATGAATGTGATTGGGTAGGTGTAGGTTTGGTCGCCATAGGTAGCGGCAGTAAGACAAGTTGTTCCTCTACAAAAGAGGAAATTTTTCCCCAGAAGCAAACCTGGGCATCCCTAAATCAACTTGCTTCTTCATTGCCAAGAAAATCGAGTTCAAATGTTTTTCCATCTAAATTTCTGCCTTTTCACACCTAATCAACTGGCGCAACTCAACGATAACAGACCCAGAACAAAAAAAATTGCTGCAAATCCTCTACTTCTACTAAAATGCACACCACAACCACTCGCGACCAATTTTACAAAAAAAACCAAAAAACAACCGGAAAAAAAGAGATGTGTAGATGAAGCACCACAACCACCTACTCTTTCTCGTCAGCTTCAATGATGCCATCTTTAGCGGCGGCAATCATAGTAGCCAATTTTAAAAATATCATCCTCTTGATTCGTCGCCGATGGTGATTTGATGGAGGACCTTGATTCGTCGCCTATGGGTTTTCAATTTTTAAATTTAGCACCGATCTCCTTATCCAAAAAAATGGCCATAACGCTTACTTCGCCATCTCTACACCTCTAAAAGGCACCGTTTCTGTCGGCACTCCACTTCAATTCAAAGCCTCAACTCTACTTCTCCGTCCGCGCCGCCGATGACGACAATGATCCCCAACTAGAATCGCCTCAGCCGAATGAGGACCCCTTCAAATCTCGTCTCACAAAGATCTGAACACGTTACCGGAGTGGAATGGGGAAAAAGGCCGAGATCAGAAAGGCAAAGAGGGGGAAATCAAAATCGAGTTCGGGATCGAGATCGGGAATTTCCTATTCTGCTCCTTCAAAATTTCCAGCCACTGCTTCTACTGGTGGCCATAGTTGCCGGAAAAAGTCTAGGAAAGTGGTGAGTTTTGTGTTGGTGAAGCATAAAAACTCAGCGAAAATGAAAACACTCTAGTGTTTGAGGTCTGAAAAAACCAGCAAAAGTTAGAGAGAAGGGAGACCTTCTCTCTCTTCGTTGTGTTTTTTAAGAATTGGTAGGCTTCCGTCATCTATAACAGATAACATTTACCTGAAAACGTTATTTTGGTGTTATGGTTCTATGTATGCATAAACCTAAATTACTAATAGTCCAAAATTCTATCATCGCAACAAGGCCTTGTTTGCTTTGATTCTTAGAATTCAGTAGATGGATGCAAATAACAAATAGTCTATAACCTTAATTAGTCTCTAAATCGATTCAATTTGAAATCCAAACCAAAGACATAAGGATCTAACTGGGATACATACTAGATGTTGGAAGCAGCGGCCTCACCGTAGATGTGCTTCAATCTGGGGAGATCAAAGCCTCTCACATGGTCTTCAGATTTAGCATCCTGGACTCGTTCTAATAACCCCAAGATTTGTCAAATCAAACCCTAAAATTGAAAGTGAAAGGAGATGAAAACTGCGACGATGGTCAACATAGACGGCAATAGTGGCGACGATGGCATCGACAAAGATTAGAGGCGGCGGCATCGACGAAGAGAAGCGGTGATACATTGGAGGAAGAGTATAGAGAGAAACAAGAACATGGTTTTATTTCTTTTTCCTGAATTTGAAGTGGGGTATGGGGTTGTGCTTGCATATTTCGTTTTTGTTTTCCTTTCTTTTACTTATCAATTTTTTTAAAATTTTCAAATTTTAAAATATTTAGGTTATGTTTTCAAATCAGGGAGCTTTAATGTCACAGCTAGGGTTCGAATCCGGGTCTCCCCACCCATTTTGTGGATGTACCACTTGGACTATATTCAATTGGTATATTTAGGTTATGTTTCATTCAACTTAATTTAAGATTTATAGAAAAACTTTAAGGTTTTTTTGTATGTTTACTCTATTTTACTTAACTTGTCTCTACTACTATTGAACCTAATTTCACCCTATACTTCAATGATGATTAAGGATAAAGTAGCTTTTGCTTTGCAAAAAACAGAACAATTATAACATTCACCTAACTTTACTTCATATTCGCTCAATTATTTTCATTTCATTATATTATTATTACTATTACTATAGTTAATCCTTTCATTTGTGAACAGCTTCTCTGCCTAGGTTAAAAGAGTTGAACTTAGTGGATTAAAGTCAAGACACTCTCTTGGGACTAGAAGTAAGTACAAGTTAATGAAGCAGGACAAAATCAAGTGTCCTTACTTTTGTTGATAACTTTTCACAGGCTTCTCATTCCCGCTGACCTACTCGTTAAGACTCTATTCCCAGCTTTCATCTCTTGAAAAAGAATCATGTATTTAAGTAAAGAGTCATTCACCCCCCTCCGACTCAGTGATTTTGACGTATAGGGACCAACAGTTATTAAATAACACATAATTTTCTTATACTTTAGTATAAGCAATCAAATTATATAAACATTAAATTCAAGGTTTAGGATTTGGGGTTTAGGGTTCATGGCTTAAGGTTCATACTAACTTTCTTATATTTTTCATATACATTTTATATAACTTTTAAAATAACATATAGCTTTTTTGTAACTTTTTAAATAGCATAAATTTTTCCTATAACTTTCTTATGCCATTTATATAACTTTTTAAACAACCTATAACTTTCTTATACATTCTTTATACATGATATAAACTTAAATATATAGTAATTTAAAGTAGTAATAATTAATGATGATAATAAAAATTGATTTTCATTTAATTAACAATAATATTTTAATAAATAAGAAAATGCTTAAAAATAACATTGTTAATTATTGTAATTAATTAAATTGTTTAAACATTACTATATTATTAATCGTTCAGGGTTTAGGGTTTAGGGTTCATGGTAACTTATAACATTCATACACCTTTTATATGCTTATTCAAATAACATATAACATTCATATAACTTTTTTATACATTTTTCATATAACTTATCATATAGCTTATAACTTTCCTATTACTTTTCATATAACTTGTTACGTCCATATAATTGTTCTATATATTTCATATAATATGAAACCTATAACTATTAACAGTTTTTATACAAGTCCTATAACTTTTCATAAAACCTATAAACCTTTCATTACCTATTTCTTAACTTTTCACATAACCTACAACTTTTCATTAAATGTATAACTTTCACATTCTTTATACATTTTCTATAACTTTACATTTTTTTAATTAAAAGTTGAGAACCGGAATCCGGTCTCCATTTTTTTTATCTAAAGGTTGAGCATGGCAGAAAATCAGCTCAATTTATTAAAAAGAAAAGAGCAGCAACCAAAAAATAAAAAAGAAAAGAAAAAAACATCACAAGGATGTAACAAAAGATTTACAACCTAACGCAAAAACAATGGACTAAAAGTCTCAATCACAAGAGAGTGTGAACTTAATGATCTAAAGATCCATAGCAAAATGATTGGCGGGAAGAAGTTCCTAGTGACGCACCAAAGTCAATCCTGGCGAGAAGGCTGAGATGATTAATCCCAACGGTTGCGAGGTCGTGCAAGACCGACACAACGCTAAAAGAAAATAAAAAAAAATTAAAAAAAAACAAAACAAATAAAAACAAAAATAAAGAAACTCCTTATGAAGGAGACAATTAGCCCGGTTTCCTGCGGTCACGTTGAGCTTGCTCCCTAGTAGCAATCACTAAGCTCTTCTTTTTTTGGACCGAAAATGGCTTCCAATTAGATCCAGCGGTCTACAAAACCGTGATCTTGTTGCCTGTAGAACCGATTCCAGCAGGGCTAGATCCCGATCTTTTGGAAGCACTAGCAATAATCGAATCTGTAAAAGCTTCCATTCTCGCATTCGACGATAAACTCCGCCGACTAGCTTTCTTTTTCCTCTTGACTGTTTCCCAAGTATTATCTTCCTCCACAGCATCATCCTTCTCATTAAATGTATAACTTTCCCTATAACTTCATATTCCTTATACTTTTTTTTATAACTTTTAAATTACCTTCTTGTACATTTCTTATAACTTTTTCATATAACCTGAAGCTTGCATACACATATCTATAACTTCCATATGAATAATATATTTTTTGCAACGGGTTTTTATGTTGTGACACATATAGTTTTTGTGACAATATAAAATTATTGTCATATATTGAATAATTTTAGTTACAATTTTCAGTTATAACTGTAGAATTTTTTTTAGCTTCAAGTTAAACTTATTGTCACAATAATAACATGTTTTTTGCATCAAGCTTTTTATGTTATCACGCATATAGTTTTTGTGACTGCAAAAATTTATTATCACATATTGAATAGTTTCAGTTACAACTTTTACTTGTACTGAAGTATTTTATTGTTTTAAGTAAAATTTATTGTCACAAAAATAATATATTTTTTGCAATAAGCTATTTATGTTGCCATGCATATAGTTCTTGTGACGATAAAAAATTTAGTGTCACGTTTTGAATAATTTTTGTTACAACCTTTACTTGTAACATAAGTATTTTTTTTCAAGTTAAGATTATCGTAACAAAAATAATAAATTTTTTGCAACAGTTCTTCTTATGTTATAACATATAATGTATTTGTGACAATAAAAAATTTGTTGTCACATATTGAATAGTTTTTGTTACAGCCATTATTTGTAACTGAAGTATTTTTTTTGTTTCAAGTTAAACTTATTATCACAAAATTAATATATTCTGCAACAAGCTTTTTATGTTGTCACGCATATAGTTTTCATGATGATAAAAATTTATTGTCACATATTGAATAATTTTAGTTACGACATTTACTTGTAACAAAAGTAATTTTTGTTTCAAGTTAAGATTATTGTAACAAAAATCAAAAAAAATTTGCAACAATCATTTAATGTTGTCACACATATAGTTTTTGAGACCATAAAAGATTTTTTTGTCACATATTGAACAACTTTAGTTATAATTATTACTTGTAACTAAAGTGTTTTTTGTTTTAAGTTAAACATATTGTCACAAAAATTATATCTTTTTGCAACAAGCTTCTTATGTTGTCACGCATTTAGTTATTTTGATGATAAAAAATTTATTGTGTCATATTGAATAGTTTCATTTACAACTTTTAATTGTAACTGAAGTAGTTTTTGCTTCAAGTTAAACATATTGTCACAAAACTAATGTATTATTTGCAACAAACTTTTTATGTTGTCCCGTATATTATTTTTGTGACAGCAAAAAGTTGTTGTCACATATTGAATATTTTTAGTTACAACTGGTACTTGTAACTCAAGTATTTTTTTCAACTTAAATTTATTGACACGATATAATAAATTGTTTATAACAAGATTTTAATGTTGTCACATAAATATTTTTTGTGACAATATATTTTTTATTGTAACAATTTCTAAAGTATAGGTTACAACTTAAGTTGTAACGGAAAATTATATGTTACAATTTTAAAAAATTGTCACAAAAACAACTATTATATGTGACAATTTTATAACAAAATTTTACAAAACTAATTTTTGTGACAATAAATAATTTATTGTAACAAATACTAGCCATTTGTGACAACAATTTTTGTGACGGATAAATTATTGTCACATATTAACTGGTTTCTTGTAGTGGTAGTTACAGGTTATTTATAATGCAGTAAAAAAATATAAAAGGTTGCGGAGTGGGTTCAGGGTTATAGTGTCGTTACTGAGACTGTCGGTGAATTTGAAGCATGGACACAAAATGGATTTCCTACACACAATTGAATTAATGTATACCAAATTGCCAACCGGTGCCGAGATTTTTCCACCATTTTTAATCTTCTAACTCTTGTACATTTATAATTTATCAGGAAAAAAAATTCAAGGTAAATGTAGCAATGCCAAATTTGTGATGATATTTTTTATTTTACATTGCTGTATAATGATGTCAAATAAATTTTTTATAAAATTTAAAGAAGAGGGGGATATGATATTAGAACATTTATTCCTTGGAATACAAATTATACTCCCTAATTCATCCCCAAGTATAAACTAATCTGAGAATATGTCCGACTTAGACTAAACTCGAAGTTGATCGATAAAGTATAAAACGAGCTTAGCTTTAATAATAAAACCCAAACTCAGCCCCGCTCGGTTTGAACTAATAATCAATATATTACATACTAATTTTTATTAAAAAAAATTAATTGGCAGGCCGTAAATCAGACTTGGAATTTAATTATTTTATAAAGGTGACTTTTTTATTAGGTAGGCCGGATTTGGGTATTAATGTAGTTAAGTAGGCCCAACCTTTACCCGGCCTAGTCCAGCCCATGCCCAGGCCTACTTATATATTGTGTGAAAGTTTGTATTTAAGTTTGTACTATGGATGCAGCACATTAAAAATCCTTCCCACGGCAAGAAAGAACGCAACACAAATAATGATAAATGGCTAGAATTAGAACATCTAAAAAATGGTTTGACATTTTCCGTAGGAAACTTCACGGGTCATCTCATACAAGAAACAACATCATTGAACTTAGCTCGAGTGCTTGCTCTGATACAAAAGAGGCTCAAGGAAACACAAGTTATCAGGAGCTCATCAGTGAAATTTCATCCTTAAAGATCCAACTCACCAAAGAAGAATTAGCTGTGTTTAAAATCCAGGCCACTTTCAGGGGTCATCTTGAATGTCATGATATCTATTATCTATCCACTGCTTTGGTACAATTTCTTGAACGTCACTAATCTTTCTCTGGTTTTTTGTACTATCAATAGGCACGGCGGGCATTCCTAGCACTTAGAAGCCTTCTGAAACTCCAAGGACTGCTGGGAGTAGCTTACGTAAGGAAACAAACACGTATAGCCTTGCACTGCATGTAGGCACTTGTCAGGTTGCCAGTACGGATAAGAGCAAGGCAGCTTCTAGGTAAATGCAGTGACGATTGATCAGTAAATGTTTTCTGTAATGTATTTTGTACCCTACCTGTCTCTTGGATATTGATATATAACAACCACAAGAAGTTCTCTTCCTAATCGTTACTACTCTAATATCTGAACTCAACTGTTTTACTGCTCTTCTATCAACTACACAAGTTTTCAATGTTCTTATTTAATATACCAATTACCCGGAAACCCTGCACAAGGTCTCCAATAGTTCAAAGCAGTTACTGACTAACACTATCATAAGAAAACTGAGAATCATTTGCACAATAAATGAGAGAATATAGCGAGTTGTAGAGGATTAAGGGACAAGAAAGTATGGCACAGAAAAACCTATTACCTTAATTATATTGAAGATATAGAAGGCACAAAAAAATAATTTGACAATGTAGCACAGTTGGCGGAAAAGCATTGTACAAATCAAACGAGCGATAAGAAAATTGCCTGCACATGGATGCATTATTAGCAGTTAGTGTCGTCTCCCTACTTAGTGGTGACCTCTTATTAGTGTGGAGAAAAAGTGTTGGAATTTTAGCAGAATAAATGGAAGACTTTGTTGGTATTTTAGCGTAATTGAATCAACTAGTTGACCAATGAGATTGTAATATTTCATCGAACAAGTCAAGAGAGTGCAGAGTGCATGCTTGTTCGAGTTCTATTACAATACTTAGCTTACGATGGTCCGGGAGCTACCTTTCGCAATGCTTCTGTTAAAAACCGTCGCTACTGCTGGAGTGGATACAGCCTTTAGCAAGGCTTCTGTTTTGAACCGTTACGACTGCTGAAACAGACATGACTTTTTGCAACGCTTCTATGTTGAAACGTTGCAACTGCTCGTTTCAGGCTTATAAAAATCTGCCATTGGCAACGTTTTCTTGGATCTTGTCGCAATTTGGTTCACTTTTCTTCACAACAGAAATTCATTCTAAATTCTTGTCATTTCTGATATTATCCGATTAATCTATTTGGTAGAACCGCCAAATAAGTTTCAATTTGAAAGTGTTCGTCTCGACTTTAGAATTATCCAGGCTATTTTCAGACATTCAAGGCTTCATTCTACCGGAAAATCCCAACAAAGATTGAAACTAATTTGGTGGTTCTCCCAAACGCAAGGCCGGCCCAATAGGAGGTGCACGAAGTGCGACCGCCTAGGGCCCATAGTCGGAAGGGGCCCGAAAATATTTTTTTTTAAGGATTTAGTAGTTAAAGTGAGGAGTGTAAATATGAATATTAATTAATGTTAGCTTGATTGGTAAAGTACCAATGAATATAGCTCAAAGGTCATGTGTTTAAATCCCCACAATTGCACTTATTTATCAAAAGGCCTATTTTATTATTTTTATATAATTTTTTACCTATGGCCCTCATATTGTCATGATCGGGCCTGCCCAAACGTTTCGATTTTATCAGATGTCCCCGAAGGGCTTCTTTGGTTTCGAGAAATAATCTTTCAATTGGTACTAGAGCGGTTTCATGTTTGATTCATTGAGACTTGTGTTTTAACCAAGTTTACTAGCTATACTTGATTTCTGATTGCACTTGATGAATGCTTAATATCTGTGTTTGATGCAAAATTTAGAAATACGAAATATGGAATTATTTCATCTTTGTTTTGACTTGCTTTCAATTGCAATTATGTTGTTGCTTTTTCGGATTGAATTGTTTGATTACACAATGCTAATAGTGGGTAAATTCAATTCATAATTTCCTGTATGCAATTAATTGAATTTTCGGTTGGAACATGGATTTGGTAATTGGTGATTCTTTGATGATAATTTATTATCAATTTCCATTCAGTAATATTCTGATTCACTTACCAATTCAAATTGACTTGATATGGGTTTTGACTATTTATGAAATTCTCTGTAGATTCTCTATTCGGTGATTTGGGAAATCAATTTTTATTCCATATTTTTAGTTTTTTTATTCAATTTCTCACGAGAGTGATTTTTGTTCGGATCTGTCCAATTACAATTATCATGAACCCTTATTGATAAATTGTATTTATGTTGAACCTTATTTTAACATTGATCAATTGAAAGTCCATCAAATTGGTTTTATCTCCTAGGATCCATTCATATGAAATTGAATTCAATTTTACATTTGGCAATCTTTATTTATGTTTTGGGTGCCTACTGTTGCATTTTGTTTTCAATGACATTTGGTGCCTATGAGCTTTGCGGCGTTGCGACGGATACTACCGTCGCTAATTGTCACTTTTGGATGAGGCATCTCTTTGGCGACGATTTCAGAAACGTTGCTACAGGTTCTGGCAGGTGCGTCAGTTGGAAATTTATGCGACGCTTTAACTGTCGCCTTAAGGAGACACACTCCTTCGGGTTTCTGGCAACGCCTTATTTTCTAAGCGTTGCATTGCCTCTTAACTCCTTTAAGTTTTATTTTTATTTACTTGTTTGTAATATTTGGACCCGGTTTTAAGTTTGGAATCAAAAGCTTGATGATGTGGTTTTGTCTAACTGTTGTGTTATAAATCAAGCAGCCAAATTTCTATATAGCAATTTTGATACTTCTAGTAATGAAGTTATAATTTGCTTATGTATGGATGACATGTTTTTGGTACTGAACAAAGTCAGGTTGATAAAACAAAGATATTTTTCTCATCTAGTCTTGAAATGAAGGATTCGGGGGAGGCTGAAGTGATTCTTGGTGTAAGAATCAAGCAGAAGAACGATGTTTTTTCAATTTCTCAATCACATCATATTGAGAAGATATTGAATATATTTAACTTCAAGGATTGTTCTCCAATTAGCACTGCAATGGTTTCCTTCGATTGTTGAAGGTTATTCGGATACATGTTATATTTCTAATGAGGAAGATAGTTTTTCCACAAGTGGGTGGGTATTCATTTGGTGGAGAGGGGGGGTGGGGGGTGTTATCTCTTGGGCGTTAAAGAAACATGCTTGTATCACTAACTCAACAATGGAATATGAGTTTGTAGTATTAGCAACAGCTAGTAAAGAAGCTGAATGGCTAAGAGATCTAATTTAGAAAATTCCATTGTGGATGAATGTATCATGCATGGTATGATATCATTAGAGTTTGGAAAAAATGAGTGGAATTTAGCCGATCATTTAACCAAAGGGTTAAAAAATGATCTTGTGTACACAAGTCGGCTATGGGATGGGATTAAAGTCCATCTAAAATCTCTCATATTGAGATACACGATTCTCACCTAATACAACGTTAGGTGTTGAATTCAATGAGGAAAGCTTAACATCTAGAGATTGGAACACACTAATAATAACATCCTAAGGTGTGTGTTTAGAACTGCAAGATAAGGAGGTTGAAGTTTGACTTCTTAATAGTTCTTTTGAAAATTGCATATGCAGGTGCAAGAGTAAAAGGGCTACCTATATAAGCATGAAGTTTAGCCACTTGAAGAAGTTTTGGACTTGACTTTGATATGCTTATGAAGGATAGGGACACAAGGTTAGTAAAAGATAGTGTTTAGTAAGAAAATGTTAGAATGTTAACTTTTTTATATAAAGGTTGAGCTCGGCAAAAAACCGGCTCCAATTATTAGAAAGCAAAAGAAAAGAACAACAAAAAAAAGAAAACAAAAGAAAAGAAAAATAAAAACATTCGAAGGATGTAACAAAGCTAATTGCAACCTAGTGCAATGATAATGAATCAAAGATCCCAATCACAACAGAGTGTGAACCTAATGATCTAAAGAAACATAGTAGGAGTGAATGGCGGGAAGAAGATTCCCGTGGTGCACCATAGTCAATCCCTCAAAGGCTGAGATGATAAGTCCTAATGGCATCGATGATGAATAACATCGCCCAGCAATCACTACTACCCAAAAAAGCGCCACCTGTGCAACGCTGCAGGCAACGATGAATGCCAAAGGACAAAAAAACCTGATACCCTTGTTGATAACTGCTGGCCAAACCATCAGTGAAAGCAAGCAAAGCGCCTGGACCCTCCAAGGACTGCCCAAACGACACCGGTAGAAGAAATTTGAGAAATAAGCAGTTGACCCCGAGTCAAAACACCGGCCAAACTGAACCCTAGTCGCCAATTAGACTATTGTTCTGCAAAAAGCCGGAAAAATGATGATGGAAGCCGCCTATTTGCCCTACTATTGAAAGGAGAAGCCTTATCAAAAACGTCGGCCAAACACCGGATGAGAAAATCTGGGTGGCTAGGGTTCTCCTAGCCACCTAATCACTAGAGTTCTTAAAGGAAAAACTCCGGTGGAAGCTGCCTGATTCCCCTCCTATTGAATGGCAGAGAGAGATCTAAATCGCCTTGTCAAAAAAGCTGGCAAAATGTTGGTGAAGAAAATCTGGACGGCTAGGGTTCAGGAGAGAACCCTAGCCGCCTATTGAAATTCATCAAAGCACTCAGATATCTATTCATTTTCTAATGTTATTTTCTGATTCTTAGAATGTTAACTTATATGTATATTATCTTCATGTATTCAAGATGGATACGAAAGGTTCAATCCATAGTGACACCTTTAGTTATTCGAATATTTGGAACGTGTAATATACTAAGACAAAATTCAATCGTCACGATATTTCGTTTATACGTAAGTTTGTTATTTGCTGAAATTTTGTTTAGTTAAACATGAATTACACTAAAATGGGGGAGGATTGTTGATATTTTAGTGTAATTGGATCAACTAGTTGACCAATGCGATTGTAATATTTCATCGAACAAGTCAGGAGAGTGCGAAGTGTATGCTTGTTTGAGTTCTATTATGATACATAGCTTACGATGGTTCAGGAACTACCTTTTGCAATGCTTCTGCTAAAAATCGTCGCGACTTCTAGAGTAGATACAACCTTTAGCAATGCTTCTATTTTGAATAGTTACGACTGCTCGAATGGACACAACTTCTTGCAATGCTTCTGTGTTGAAGCATTGCAACTGCTCATTTCAGGCTTATAAAAACCTAGCATTGGCAACGTTTTCTTGGATCTGGTCGCAATTTGGTTCACTTTTCTTCACAACGAAAATTCATTCTAAGTTCTTGTCATTTCGGATTTTATCCGATTAATCTATTTGGTAGAACTACCAAATAAGATTCAATCTGAAAGTGTTCGTCACGACTTCAGGCTATTTTCAGACATTCAAGGCTTTATTCTACTAGAAAATCCCAACAAACTTTACACTCAAACTTGTATATTTATTGAGTTAATTATTCTAAATGGAAAAGTCTCATTATATAGGCAACAAAATAACAAAACACCATAAAATCCTAACAAAATCGGAAATTTAACTATCCAACTTTTACTAATTAAACTCCTAATAACTTGCTAACAAATAACAAAATATGATTTCAATTTATTTTGAATCATTCAACTAACATTCCCTCTTGATTCAAAATCTTTGATGATGTACTATCCCATCATTAAACCTTTAAGATGTAACATCCCACCATTGAACCTCATGATGTACTCTCCCACCATCGAACATTTGGACCACGTCTTTTTTCACATGTCATCAATTTAAAACAACAGTTCTTCTTCTTGGACTGTTCGTGTCAAATTAACATTTTCTTTGGTCTTCATTCGATAATTCCTTTTCATGTGTCCAAATTTCTTGCATTTGTAACATTGGGTCTTTCCACTGTACCACCAAATTTCTTCCTTGTGGTTAAACTTCCCGTAAATGCCACATTTGGATGGAACATTATCTGAAGATGAAACCTTTGCTACTAAAGCCCCTTCAACAACTTGTTGAGTTTCCTCCTTTCTCAACTTATGCCTTTTCTCAAGCCCATAAAAAGCATTAATAAATTCAAAAAATGAAATTTGAGTAGATCTCTAGATTCTTCTAAAGATGAAATTTTTGACTCAAACCTTTCAGGCAAACTCACAAGAACCTTTTCTACGATCTTGCTATCAGGTAGATCTTCTCCCATCAACCTAATTTTGTTGATCACCGACATTATCCTATCAAAAAACTCTTGTAAAGTCTCCTTCTCTTCCATTCTTATCATCTTGAAATCCCTTTTCAGATTGAGCAATTGCATCCTCCTTGTTTTGTCATTTGCATAATAGAGTTCTTTCAATGTATCCCAAGCATTTTGGCAGTTTCACAACCCATAATTCTTGAAAAGATCAAGTCGGTCTCACCAACATGGATTTGAGATAAGGCTCTTGGTGCCTTAGCTTGTTCATCTTTATGAGCTCTAATTTGGTTTAGAATTGGTTGTTTCCAAGAGGTTGTATTTTCCTCTCAGCTTCAACTCATTGCCATAATCCTAAACCCCTCAAATGTGTTTTCATTTTAATGGCCCAAACTTGATAATTCTCACCATTAAAGATTGGAGGAGGTGAAAACGAATTATTGCTTGATATTTTTATTCACTCAAATCATCACAGGTTCCTCAAGAACAAATAGGCTCTGATACCAATTATTGAAATTTAGAATAAAATGGAAGACTTTGAACTCAAACTTGTATATTTATTGAGTTAATTATTCTGAATGGAAAAGCCTCATTATATAGGCTAGAAAATAACAAAACACCATAAAATCCTAACAAAATCAGATATTTAACTATCTAATTTTTACTAATTAAACTCCTAATAACTTGCTATCAAATAACAAAATATGATTTCAATTTATGTTGAATCATTCAACTAACAAAAAGCCACTGGATGATTTATCCTTGAGTCTTTCTTCCCTCTCATATGATACCTGATTTTAATTAGAAGTTAGAAATGCTTGATAACATAATATATATTATTGAAATGCAATTTAGTACCTCTTTGGCTATCTGCTGAAGGATGTCTAGAATCGCAGAGAAGTTCGATCTTTGAGTTGGATCTTGCCACTAGCATTTATCAAGTAATTATGTAAGTTTAGGATGTGTATTCTTAGGGATTGAAGGCTGTAGACCCTATAATAATGTTCATAAAAGATAAGTCAATGGAAATTGAGAAAATTGTTTTAGTTACATGCTGGTGTAAGAGCACATCTATACCTTTTGCAACACTCCAACAGCTGCTTACAATGGGGTTAGGTATGAGTAAGGAAGCTTCAGTGTTAGCATGACAACGCCAGATATTCTTTTTATGCCTTTAGCGATGTGCTAGGAGAACACATGAAGAAACCCGTGATCAAGAAAATGAATACCTCGGGGGCCATCCAGTGGTATGTTCCAGTTTCAGCCGTAATCGCTGCTGACCGAGTTTGCACTTTAGCAACCCCAAAATCCGCAACCTTAACAACCTGTGTAGAAAGGATCTATGATTTTAGAACAATCTAAAGTAAAACTTCTCCCCTCTTGTTTTCTACAAACTAGTTCATATTGATGTAAAAATGATCTTTAAGAAGCCTCTATATTTCCTGCATCAATAAACAGAATACGAATTGGGAGGTTAGTGTGCACTAAGCCAAAATTTAATTTGATAGTTATTATAAAAATGCTGTAACAAAAAATTTAGGTTGAATTATACTAATAAAATTCAGGAAGTATGATTATATCTCATTAAGCTTCAAATATATCCAAAAAATTACTACTTGATTTGGAGGCATGCGCCAGGCCCAAGCTGTAGTGCATCACATGGGCGTCGCTCAAGAAGTCCAGTAGCAAACTACTGAAATGGTGACTCTCCCTTAAATTTAATTTAATATCGTGTGGATCTATGGTCCACATATCAAATATTAAACTGATAAGAACAGATACTACACTTGATCTTAGCCAAAGGCCGGGAAAGGTATGATAGTTCTTGTGTTTATTTTACTTATTTATATTAGGCACTTCCTTTCCCTCTCTTCATATAAGCAGTGTGGGATACGAAATTTCAACTATAATACAAAAGAAAGGTGAGTATATGAGCTTAAGTCTAAGCACTAAAACTCTCGGCTCTATTTTCTTCTCCTTAATTCTGTCAACAAATAAACACCAAGTAGAGAATCAAAGATGAATTTACTTATAAATATCTCATCCCAATACGTCAAATATCCCAATTAAAGAGTTGAGAAAACTGATAGAAGACGGTTTACTCTAATATACCCAAAGATTATAACAAGTGAGCGTTTCTATATAGATCTGTTGTTGGTATTTTAGTGTAATTGGATCAACTAGTTGACCAATTGGATCATAATATTTCATCGAACAAGTCAGAAGAGTGTAGAGTGCACGCTTATTCAAGCTCTATCACGATACTTAGCTTACATAACTTTTTGCAACGCTTCTTATTTGAATTGTTGTGACTGCTTGAGTGGACATGACTTTTTGCAACGCTTCTATATTGAACCTTCGCAACTACTAGAATGGACACCACTTTCAGCAACGCCTTTTCTTTCAGGCATTGCAAATGGACGTTTCAGGCTTATAAAAACCTAGCACTGGCAATATTTTCTGCAGTCTTGATGCAATCTGGTTCAATTTTCTTCACAACAAAATTTCTTTCTAAGTTCATGATTTTTAATTCTGATTTTATCCGATTAATCTATTTGGCAGAACCGCCAAATAAGATTCAATCTAAAAGTGTAAGTCACAACTTCAGAATTATCCAACCATCATTCTATCATATTTTATCAACAAAGATTGAGAGATGTTTTTACAGACATTCAAGGCTTCATTCTACCGGAATTTCCCAACACCTATGAAGATGATTTCAAATTTGGAGGAGAGTGATTATTAATTGATGAGCTCATCCATTTATACACTCTTTTAGTAATGGAGCACTGCAAAATGAACCGACTCTCTATAGATATTAATTGCAGTCAAATTTGCCCACAAAAGAGAAGCTTTGTGATGGCTCTTTGTTTTAACCATGAAAAATAAGAAAAAGACTTGGGAGTTTGATTGAGCATAAATTCCTTTCTAATATATGAAAGGACAAATATAAACGAAACAGAAAATTAATATCTCAAACTAATAGCTTAATATACAAATAGATTTGAATCTGTCACATGGAATCTTGATGTCTATTTCATGATCCCAACCAATGGGCGTGGGTTATGAATTAACTTCCTCAACTAACTCGTTTCGTAATCTACTTGATATGCACTGGGTAAAACGGCTCAACAAACTCATTTGGTCATCTACTTGATATGCACCGGATAATCTGGATGATAGTTTAAAACTGCAAAACAAAAGAAATTGAACCCATATATTATATATTAAGAGATTTACCAATTGATCTATGCTTAATTTACAACTAAGAATAGAATATTGGCTTGTAAATCCTAAAATGATCAAATACATTCAAACAAAGAATTAGGAGAAATCGGACCAGTAGCTCTCAAGGGCAAATAATACTACCCTAAACTTGTAAGGAAAACAAGACAAACATTTTCAACAGCAACACCAGAATAGACACATGCATAACAGAATGCCAAAAGATCTATATATTGTTGAAAACGTGCTCCAAAACTGAAATTTTAATATTTTTTATTGTTATTAAATTTTATTTATTTTAAATTAGATTTGATAATTAATTTAAATTAGTTTCAGATTATTTCAGATACTTTGAATTATTGGCATATTCCTTTTAACCACTTTGATAGTGGCACCAAAATAAGATTTTGGTTTGTTTGTATCTCTATAAATAGAGATATACATTTTACCTTTTAGAATATATCATCCAATAAAAATGTAGAGATTAATATCAATTATGCTTCTCTTTAATTTCAGCTTTCTATTTCTTTTAATGTTTCAACATACATGACCAAGCTTTTATAGGCTATGTATATTTTCAAAGAACCTCTTCGGTCTTCACTAAATTTGTTAATTTCAACATTGTTAATTGAACTTGTGCATCTAATAGTGATTATTAGAGTAATCTGCAATTGCACATTTTTCTATCAACTAATACTTACAATATTATTAATAGCCTGTCTTATAAAACCAAAAGCCATGAAGAGAGATGAGCTGCAATTCTCATAATGTAGTGAATTCTTATAGAGACCACAATTTGACAAGAAAAAACAACCAAAACTAGAATAGGTAGAGTTCCCATTCACGAGAAAATGGAACTAACAAAAAATAGGCATATGCCACTTTAAGAGGCAAGCACACGGTAGTCTTTAGTAAAAGGCGAAAGAATAGTTCGCTATGTGCTTTCCTCAGGGCTGCGTGGTTTCCACACTGATTGGGCTTCCTTTTTTATACACAAGTTGATGTATAAGGCTCTTCCTCTCAGCGGTGTGGGATATTGCACCATTCTCTTGGCTGGAATTATTGACTAAAGCTGCATTCTTCTACCTTTCCTTTTCTTTATTCAATAAAATGATCTACATTCAAATACATCTATTATTTCAATTTACAATTTTGATATGAAATACGAAAATGTCAGTTTTCATAGAGATTATAGTTTCTATTTATTATGCTTACTGCTCTTTGCTGTAATAAACCTAATTTGGAGGTGTGGCATCTGAATTGGAGAATATTGCTCAGCAAAAGGAATTGATTTACAAGCCATCCCTTGGCTATTTTAACTTGCTTTTGTGCTTCAAAATGAAACCAAGACAAGTTAAGTATGATATAATAATAAAATGAAGGAATTGTATATTTCAGGGAAATGATATACATCCACGCATAACCAAAAATCCACCATATGTTGAGAATTTCATTATTCTTTAAGCTTCACCGGCGACACTTTTAAAATATATAAAAGTGAGTCGGTGAATTAACTAATACGACCATGAAGCACAAATACATTATACACTTTGGACCACGATAATCTCACTCAAATTTAGAATAATACTTCTTGATTGACCAAAAATACCGTTGAACTGAAGTTCAATGAAATATGACAAGCTCCACGTGGGCACGGGATTTTGCAGTCCCTCTCGCAAGACGATGATGACGTGTCCTCGATTTTAATGCCTCATAATAAAAGTTCTCTTTGGAATTTTTATTACCAATATAATATTCCTTGCGAATTTTATACTTGGTAGAATCTAGTTCGGCGTGACCAATAACGCGTTTGGTAGGAGCTTGAACCGATGATTTACACCCAAATTAAAAAATACCCATTAAAATATCATTAAAATTCAAAAAGATGGCTTTTGACTCACTTTTGACCACTTTTGGCGACTTTTTGGGCTTATGGGCCTGCTGGCTATCGGCTTGCCGGAGGCTGATCCCACTGGCGGCATCAGCCATGCCACCAGCGGGATCACCATGTCGCCGGTGGCATCAGCCATACCGCCGGCGGCATCACCATGTCGCTGGCGGCATGGCCTAAAACAGGCCCCTGCACAGACAGCTTTTTTTGCCACTTTCGGTGGAATTGGTCAAAAAGGTCTCGAAGACCACCCCATTTTGCCTATAAAAACACAACTTAGGCTTAAGGAGAGAGGGATCCGGAAATTGGAGGAAGAACAATGGAGAAAAACTTAATTCTAGAGTGGGAGAATAGATTTTAGTGAGATAAGAATTATAGAAGGTAGGAAAAAGGATTCTAATCCATTTTTCCTGATTTTTCTTCTTTGAATTCTCTAATTGTGAGCTTAAAATCAGTAGGTCTTTAAGTTAAAATCAACTTGATAGGATTTAGAGACTTAAAACTCTTAAATTTACTACTAAACCATCGTTACAAGCTCTCCGGAGGCTTTTCTTGGTTCACGAAGAGGTGGATTCACGCCCCCGAGGTAAAAATTCTGAGTCTCATAGCTCTTTGACATTAATATTATTGATTTATGCTAATTCTTGTTGATTTGTGTTCGAGTTCGGGTTTTCGGTCATTTTTTACTGCTGCCTGCTGCTACTGCAAGAAACTGAAGTCGCCGGAGACATGTGATGTTGCCGGCGGTATCACTCATGTCGCTAGAGACATCACTGATACCGCTAGTGACATCACATTCCCTAGAGACATCACTTTCTTGTGGGACCCTTTCTTTATGGTACCCCGAAAGCCAAGTAGCCTCCCTACATATTGATGTCACCAACGACATCAATGATGTCTTCGGCGGCATCAGCCATGTCACCAGCGACATCAACCATGTCGCCGGCGGCATCATCCATCTCTTCAGGGCGTGACCTTCTGGACAGCTGTTTTATTTCATTTATTTCTGACTTGTTTTATTTTCTGAAACTAGGGTATACAGTGCAATGAAGGAGGTCCAAAACCTTCTGAAAACGGACCCCACCCCATAATGTGTGGCATTTTCAGTAATAATCCGGTTAAAGCAACGATCAAGCCTAAAATTTGATTAAAATGGAATTTTCCTTTAAACGCCGTTTAAATCTCATTTTTAGCCATCCAACCGGGCTTTATAGAATTGTAAATAAAATATGCCATATTCACGCTAACTCGGGTCTTGATTGGTTTGCTAACTATACATGGTTCGTGAGATATCTCGAACGATCTGCCGTATCCGTGCTAACCATCTTCTGCAGGTAGATGTATGTTAGGCCTTCGGTTATTTTATTTATCGCATAGAAAAATGTACAGGATTTGGAAGCCTTGTAATAATTTTATTGTCTGCACTTATTTTTGGATGACTGTAATAATTTATTCATTGCTTCAATTGCTTGATGAACGCGAAAACAACACAATAACCGAAAACACAAATAAATAGGATGGATTAAACCGATTAAGAAAGAATGAAGTATCTTAACTTGGCCTAATGAAAAATAGATAACATCATCCGAACATGGAATCTCTACTTAAGGTATGGTCCAACAACCCAGTGGGAAATCGTACCAAAATTTTCCTGGTTGAGCTGGACCGGGTGGCGACTCTATTTTAAGTACGGGGTTTCGATTTCGTATCTTTTGAGCATTAAAATATGCAAAACCATTTTCCAATCACATCACTCACACATCCCCGCTATTTTTTAGAGGCCAGCCCACCGGCCTGGCTTCGCAACTACCGCGTAGAACGTCGTCTGCTCACAGTGGTGACTCTGCTGGGGAGCTAATCTCTTTAAACTTGAACTTATTTTTTCATAAAGTTTAAAATTTTTTGATGATGTATTGAAATCATGGGTCAAATTAAAACTTCATTCTTTTTCTTATGATATTTTATCCTTAAATACACGTGTAGATAGTTCGGTAATTTTTAGGTGCCCCATTTTACCCAAGAAGCTCACGAAAGTATCACTCATGCCCTGTTGGAATTGAGGATGCTTAGTGGGTGGATCACTCATTTTAACCAACACGTAAACTCCTACGATTGCACCTATTTGGGTAGTGGTTGAGTAACGTGGAATCAAGGTAAACGAGAACCTTCTACATCAACAACCCTATACCAAAGCCGCGCTAGAAAAACCCTTAGCACATCATTCCTTTAGGATCACCAAAATAAATTAAATAATTGGGACGCGCTTCTTTCGCCATTACCGGAGACGAAGCCTAACTCCATCCTTCCAAAGAGGCATTACGCGGGAGTCATAAGGTGGGAAGATGGACAATTTATGTGCACTGTGATCATGCATCCCCATGCATCGGTTTGAAGAGCCAAAAAATGAATCAACTTACCCTTACTACTTCCACCCGTGGAAGAAGTTTAGCAACATACGTAGGACTTCTCTTATGCCTCTATTGTGTCACCACATATCACTATATGTGGCGCGAGATATAAACGTCCCACGTATGTTGGAGGGATAAGCCATTGTATCCTCCCTAACCACATCTACGCGCAGCCATACGTTCCACGCACAACTTCTAGAAACAAAAAGCATGCATACCATCCATACCATTTACAACCCATTCATGGCCTGACCCACGGTTCATGATCCTAAACAGTCCGCCTCACTAATCCAGACCTTCACAACTAGCCATGTCTCTTCCTTGCAATGACAATTCTGCCACGCCTAGAGAAGAGACTAGTCTTCCCCCTACCTCAGAAGCAGCAGCTCACCCTCCGACTATTGGGTCAGAAATCGCTGCCACCATGACCCAATTTATCTGTTTAGATATCTTCCACAATGCTATTTGGGAACAAATCCATACAACTGTACGGTTATTTGTCAGGCAAGCCCTAACAAGTGAGAACGCCGGTTGGATTTTAGAATCAAACTGTCAGCCCCAGTATCAGAACGAATTTACTCAAAATGGTTTAGAACATGTTCCATTCTGTCCACCAGGAGCGCAGCCAATGCGGTTTACTCAGCTTCCTGTCTAGCCAGTTCAGACTCGACCGTAGCCCAGCCTATTCCAACTCGACCAGACTTCCGTGACTTTGCCAACTCTCTCTTTATTACCTCCAAGCCAAAGGCATATGGCCCAAAACTCAATCCTCCTACCGTTCCCTGATAAGCTCACCCAGCAAATCTCAGCTCTCCCTAGAGGAATAACCAGACTAGCAATGTCGTCGCCGTCTTCTAACACGGCACTTTGGGGGGATGACCTACTAGCCAAACCTTTTTAGCTATGATCTGATGGCTGGTCCCCGACTTAATCAACCAATTCCTTATCCCTACGACCAGTTTGGAAGCCACAACTAGGTCATGCGATCTCCGGGTATGGCACCTGAAGCCTTGCATCAGACAGCCAATGGGCAGCTCCTACAACCTTGGGACATGACACATGAGGTGGAAGCTTTCTTGCAAAAAATAGTGTCGGCATGTCAAAGGGAAAGGGAACCCCAAGGAAATGACGGTCGAGTCTCTAAGGCTTCTAATGTGCGCCAGGCAAAAGGCTATGATTGGCTAGGAGTGTTGCCATCTTAGGTCGATGGAAGTCAAAAAGCCTCTCAGGAACCTATCCCAGCTGACATTGTAAACCCCTGGGTTTTACCCCTCGATGTCATTTTCACCAGATTAAGAAGAGATGATCTCATTGAACCCCTTCATGGTTACAAAAACCCAAAGGAAAATGAGAAAGGAAACTTTTATGAGTATCATGTCCAATGGGGACATCGCACGAATGAATGCCAAACCCTGGCCTAAGCTATAAATCGTCTGGTGAAAGAAGGAAAGATAGCCAAGCCGGATAGAATGCCTTGGGTTTCAAGGCTCATCGACCGGGCAAGTATACCCATTTTTGGTATGTCTAAACGAGCAAATGGGCCATATATGCTCACTAGTGTTGTCGGTTCCAAGGATAACGCCAATAGGAAGAGGAGAATGTACCTTGACAACCGAGCTTAGAGGGCCAGATTTAAGCGAGCTGGGATAATGCAAAATGTTTGGGTTAGAAAAAAATGATGATGTCCAGGCAACAACCACCTAAGCTTTTCCGGCAATGGCTACAGTCCAATCTAACCGCCCTCCTTTTGCCCTAGAGAAGGCCCCCAACACTTCACTCTTGATCAATTCTCATCCAAAAGCTTGATCTTGCAAAGCCCTCCGCTTGGGGAGGTTGATGATTTTTTCATATGTGTAATCGATTAGATCTGCTTGCTACCAAACTTTGAGCTCCAAGAACAACTTCTATTTTTCATACTTATGTCATGTCTCTACCATTTGATCCATCCATTCATATGAGCATACGCATGATGCTTCTAGTATCCAAGATATTTTACTGTTTGAAATTAATTTGAGTACAAATGAAGGCTCTTATGTGGTAATCAAACCCAATAATTTAACTCCTGTCAAACACATATGAGATAATAAAGTTCTTAAAGACCGCAATAATGCTTTTACGTGGTCCCCAGATCAATAATAAAATTTTTAAACGCCATGGGTCTCTTTCAGAATTACCTCAGTAACCTCGCAATGGTACACCTTCAAGCTGCCAAAGAAGTATGAACTGGTCCTGTGAAATGGAAAATTGCGGCATTCATGTACCAACGACTGATGAAGCCCAAAATCCATCAAATAAACACCCTAGCCGAATCTCAAACCAATGTCACTGCCAAGGAAATGACCAAATTCATAGAGAAACACATCTTCACCGAGCACAAATTAACCTGTATCAAACCCCTCGACCAACAAAGGCCAGAGGGTAACCACCTCCTAGAGCACCAAGTATTAGAGTAAGCACCTTCATCCTATGAGCCACAAAGATGAGCACACAACCGATGTCGTGATCAGCTTGCCAAATAAACCAAGAAAAAAAACTACCACTTCACCTTTCAAAGGCACCAAGTAAAAGGGCCTCGAACCAAATATCACTTGGTCAAAACCCTCCACCACCAGTACAAGGGGCAAATTTAGGCCTAAATAGGAAGGAATGTACAAATTGTAGACTGAAAGAGAAATCAAAATAGCAATCAGAATGATAATTAAACCAATCAAGAAGGCTCTGTGTAAGCGCTAAAACTCCCACAAACTAAACTCCTTGCAATGAGGACAATCAAAATCAAAGCAAGGTTACCCGACATGACTTTGAAAGTCAGAATGAATCGGGTAATCTAGGCAAAAAAACTGAACGGACACTAAGAACCTTGGAGAATCTGCAAAGGCACAACCAAGCATACAAAAGCAAATCAGATACCCAACGCCCTCACCAAGAGTCATAGACCCAGCACTAAAGCGTCTGAGACCTTTCGATACCGATGATAATAAAAAGTTTAGATTAAGTTGAGAAGACTGTCATATGACCGAAGATGGTACCAAATACACAAGGCTATTAAAGTCATGAGCACAAACAAGAGCAAGTTCATCGATCTAGTCAACCAGGACAGGCTTAAGCATTATTAGGTCTAAATAAAAGAAATAAATCAGAAAATCGGCACACCAAAAAAATATATTTGATAATCACCCGCCTTTCGATCTTTCTTTTACTGATCAGACAAAAATTAGGGTAACACCTGACGGTGGGTTGCCTGCAAACCGGCCGTACAAAAATTAGGGGATAAGTCAATATCGCCCGCTGAATTGAAAACTCAAAAAGTGCGGTTCAGACAAAAATTAGGGCATGAGAGAAAAATAGTGAGAAGTTAACTTGAAAACTTGTAAAGGCTGGTTAACACCAAAATTCCATTAATGGAAATGATTGCCAACATCTTGTACTCAAATTAGATTTACTCGATAAAAGTGTCTTCTGTACGGAAACCTCTGTGTTTGTGATTGTATGAATGTCTGGCGACCAAGTGATGGAAACATCACAAGTAAGCTTAATTGAGGATGCTCCGAGCTCATCAGGGTTTCTTAAAAAAATTCGGATAGACTAAAAACATACAGGTCTATGCAAAAGTCGGAATAAGTCTGCTAGGTTGAAAACCCGAAAGGGCAGTCTATGCAAATGTTAGAGTCATGACAGAGCCCAAATTTCTCTAGTTCCCTCCAATCTGCATTCCCAAGGCTCCGCTGGAAGCCCCATAGCTATTAAGTGTGGCTCGCCATAGTAGAATTTGAGGAAATGGCCGAATCTATGTATCTGGGAAGTTAATGCCGCCGGTGATATAGGCGATGCCGTCGGTGACATGGATAGTTTTGGGCTATATCAAATGCCGCTAGCAACATGGGTATAGGGGGTTTTGAGGTGACGCACCTGGCGATATGAATCATGTAACCAGTGGCATATAGTTAATTTTTCGAGCAGCATCAGAACCAATCTCATCACTTCAGACCTATACAAAACCTATAAACAATCATGTACTCCATTTCCAATACCTTTTCAAACTACAATCCATTTTTATTCAAAGTAAAAAACCCGGAGGTACAAACCATACAAATATCCCAAACATCTAGCCTACCAAACCAAAACCGAACAACAAATCCAAATTATTCAAACCCAATGTATCGAGGGTACAAACCAAAATCCGAAATAAAAAGTGAAATGAAAGCATAATCTAGGCATGCCCGCCGCTGCCTGTCGGGTGAGATGAAACATCCTCGGGGCTCACTAGCCAATCATAAACATCATCCTCCTCCCTTCCCTAAGTCATTGGGACACTGCTGGACTCCTCAACCACAATAAATGGGAGTCGAATGGCGGACATCTTCACTCCCCTACAACTATTGCTATGGGGGTGCGCGCGATCAATATTTTGCTTGCTCCTCCATTGCTAAACTGTAGCCTCCAGCTGACCCCCAAGGTCTCTCACATGATGCCAGAGTTCTGCAGTCTCCTCCTCGTATCTCCATCGGGCCGTATCAGCGTCTAATAAGGGAAGAGCCAAGAAATTCTGTAAACAAAGGAAAATGTCAATAATACACTTCATTCATAGCATCCATACATGCATCTTATCTTATTTTGACATGATAAAAATAGGGGATGTACCTGAACAAGCAGCGATTGCCCAATAAGCGTATCCCAGAGAGCAAAATTGTTCTTTGCAAGTTGCTCCACATGACTCCGCGCCACCTAAAAAATCCAAAAGACGAATCATTAACCACCTGCATCCAAGGGTAAACAAGAAAGCAATTATCAAGCCTTACATAAGTAGTGCTTTCTAGCATAAATATTGGAGCATGCCGACTCGGGCCTATGTTCCTGGGTTCAAACTCGCCTCGGGAATTCATCACAGGAACCGGGTCTCTATTAGGTTAACCAGATGCCCTTCTATGAAATTTATACCCTCTGGCACACCATAGTACTGTGTCCCACTCTGGTTGTCTCGACCTCGTTTGCTCACAAGTTCCTGAAAAGCACGAAAAACACACATAAGCGACATTCCTAAACCCAAACGATTGCAAATCATGCACATAAGTGCAATCATACCTCAAAAGAGTGTTGTTGCCCTTGGGACATCGGCGCACTCCCACCGGCTACATCCGTGCTTACCTCGTCCTCTCTCTTGGGCCCAATCCCAACATTCCCTTTGATCTCCATCTCTTCCTCCTCTTCCTTGTCTTCTTCCTCCTCCTTAACATCAACTATCCCTTTGAGCTTCCCCTTCTCCTCATCCATCCTCTTATTGTTATGAAACTCGATCGTATCATTATCCTTGATCCGAGGGCTAATGGGAAAGAGGTGCTGCTAGTGATGCTCATAGAGGCCAGGGACGCTAGGGATCACTCGACCATTCCCCTCGATATAGTCAGCTATGTTAGCCTCGGATGTGATCACCAAATGGGGCCACCATAAACCCTTGGGAGGATAAGTGGGCATAGGCCTGGCGGCAATGGGGATAAGCCTCCAGCCCCGGATGCACTCCCCCAAGTACCACTACTGGGTCAGAGGGCACTCAATCACAAACCGATGGTCGTCCACCTCTCTCCTGGCCCTCGCAACTTCCAACAGGTTCTCTACCCCATCAAATGGGTCCAAGATAAGTTGTACCAACAATTAACCAAAATGATTGATGTAAGTACGATGTAGATTCATAAATGCATTTTGTGTACTAATATGTGAAACAAGAGTCTAAGCCAAAGCATCACATACTGAGCTAACCGCACAAACCTCAATGACTCTCGATAGCTAAGGAATACTTGGCCTTTCCGCCAATGCCACCATAGCATTGGGCAAGAAAATGGGAACCCGGGGGCATGGTAGTCAAGAACTTAATCGGAGGGAGGATCTGATGCTCGAACGCCCAAGCCTCCGCAAGTAAACAACCAATCAGTCCAAAATAGCCACAATATATAAAGTGTTCATACCAAATAGTAAAAATCAAGTAAAATGCTTCCAAGAAAGGTATACCTACAACAGCAAATGACTGACTCGGAGAGCCTTCACCTTCTTATAGGCTCTCGTATCTAGCCCATGATACATCTGCGCCAGGATAGCATGCGGCCAATTCTTCTTCCTAATGCCCGCCACATCCTCCACGATAAATATCAACCTGTAGTTGATCTTGCTACCCTAGATCGGAAAAAATTGCACGGTGAGCAAGGAAATCATAAAGGACCGGACACAAGCATCTCTCTAATTCTCAGGCACCACATCTGTCCTAGCTAGTATTGGTGCAACTCACTATAAGATAGCCGCCCTGAGACGGGCTTCAAACTAAATAGCTCCTTCACCTGCCTCACCACAGGCCTCTCGATGTGATATTTGTCCATATAGGCATCAAAGTGAATTACCTCATCCGTTTAGGGAAGTTCGGTCATAGCTATGACATCAGACGGCGTGATTGTCACTTCCTCAAACGAGAAGTGAAAGGTGTGAGTGGTTTCAGACCACCTCTTTGTAAGGGCTGTCACGGCCGAATGGGAGAGCTTGGGCATTAGCATCGACATGATTTGGGCCAAGTCCCCGAAGCCCGTCTCATTAATGGCTAGTGCAAGCTCAGGGTCCTTTTCCGAAATATGGTGCCACCACTCACCGATGGTGCCCATACCTCCAGTATAAGTTAGTCTGTGTGGCTGTAAAAATCAAAAGCAAAATAGATAAGTCCTTCTTTATTTTCTAATCGCTGGTACCTGATGGAAGGTTGCTAATGTCGCTTCTGCTAGAAACAAAGTCGCTGGCGATATCATCCATACCGCTGGTGGTATAGATGACATTACCGGTGGTATAACTTTAAGCAGAAACGACATCAGGCCTTCCTAGGTCTTTTTTACAAGGCCTGATGTCGCTGGCGACATCACTCATGTCGCTAGTGACATCACAACCTACGGGCAGAACCTCTTTTTGCCAAACATTGCACCCATCGCGCCAAAACCACAACAATCACAATTAATTGAACCATAAAAAATAGTGAAAATCGAACCTAAAGCATGCAACATCAGTTTATAATCAATCTATTTCACGCTTATAAACTCCTATCATGGCATGATTTTGAGCCTAAGGCTGAATCGAAACTCAACTAGAAAAGAAGAAATTTGATTTTTGTAGGATTACCTGGATGTAGTAGAGGTGCTTTTCCTTCTCCGGGGATCAGATTAGTGATGAGGGAATTGATCCCGTACCCATACTTCTTGGTCATCTCCTTCAAGCCATAAGCAATAGGAACCAAAAAGAAGTTTCAGACCCTCAACAGAGGAGTTAAGCAGGTTCTCCCTAGCCTTAGCAGATTTTCCCTCGAAAGCCTCGGCAATTCTCTTCCGTTTCTGCAGAATGAAGGAAGAGAAAGTAGTTTTACTTCCTATTAAATAGCTGCGTGGATATCGAGGAGTTTTAATTTATCTGTAACTGCCCAACTCATATAGCCGGCGGCATCACTCCATACCACAAGCGACATCACTCATGCCGCCGGTGACATCACCTCCTTTAATTTGAATTTTGAATTTGTTTGACCAGTCAAACTGCCACATGGCACTCTTCTGGCTGGCGGCATCAGTCCATACCGCCAGCGACATCAGTTATGCCATCAGCAACATCACCTCCTTTAATTTGAATTTTGAATTTATTTGACCAGTCAAAGCTGCTAAGTGGCACTCATGTCGCCGGTGGCATTAGTCCATACCGCCAGTGACATCACCTATAAAGGCAGTGATATCGCCTCCTTCTATTTGAATTTTGAATTTGTTCGACCAGTCAAAGCTGCCACATGGCACTCATGTCGCTAGCGACATCATCCATGTCACCGGTTATATCATCTCTATCCATGCCTTTCTTAGCCATCCTCGGCGAAATCTCAACTCTAGCCCTGACATTCTAGAACTTGCACAAAGCCACAATCGCAAACCTGATTTACTCATCCTGTATGCTACCCAGAGAGTGTGGTATAACCTGGTACGTATGACCCTTTAGGTTCATGCCCATAATACCAACTAAAGGTCCTAATACAATCCCTGTACCCATCACCCTTGAGGTTCATCTCCAAAAAGCCAACTGAAGGTCCCTAATACAGTCTCTGTACGTACCACCCTTTGAGTTCACCCTAGAATGCCAACTGAAGGTCCCTGATACAGTCTCTGCATATATCAACCTTCGGGTTCACCCCAGAACACCAACTAAAGGTCCCTAATACAGTCTCTACATGTATCACCCTTCGGGTCCACCCTAGAACACCAACTGAAGGTCCCTGATATAGTCTCTGCATGTATCACCCTTTGGGTTCATCCTTAGAATACCAACTCAAGGTCTTGATATTGTCTCTACACATGTCACCCTTGAGGTTCATCCTCAAAACGCCAACTGAAGGTCCCTGATATAGTCTCTACACGTATTACCCTTCAGGTTCATCCCAGAATGCCAACTAAAGGTCCCTGATATAGTCTCTACATGTATCACCCTTTGGGTTCACCCCAGAACAACAACTGAAGGTCCCTGATACAGTCTCTGCACATATCACCCTTTATGTCCACCCTAAAACGCCAACTAAAGGTCCCTGATACAGCCTCTGCACGTATCACCCTTCGAGTTCACCCTAGAACACCAATTGAAGGTCCTTGATACAGTCTCTACATGTATCACCCTTTGGGTTCATCCCAGAATACCAACTAAAGGTCCCTGTTATAGTCTCTTTATGTATCACCCTTTTGGTTCATCCTTAGAACACCAACTGAAAGTCCCAGCATGACCTTGTACATGTCGCCTTTGGGTTGACCCCTCTAAAATTGTAACATGACCCAGAACTACACTCTACGATTCGCAAAGGTCAAGTCCGACTAAGGGACAACCACTCCATAAAGCACAAGCCCGACTGAGGGGCAATCTCTCCACAAAGCGCAAGTCCGAATAAGAGATAATCTATTTGTAAAGCATAAGTTTGACTAAGGGACAAAATCTTTGCAAAGAAAAAGTCCGACCAAGGGACAATCTCTCCGCGAAGCACAAGTCTGATCAAGGGGCAATCTCTCAGTGAAGCATAAGTCCAACCAAGGGACAACCACCCTATAAAGCACAAGTCTGAACAAGGGACAACCATACCACAAAGCACAAGTCTGACTAAAGGATGCTCTCTCCACAAAGCTCAAGTCCGACAAAGGGACAACCACTCCGCAAAGCATAAGTCCGACCATGGGACAACTAATCCACAAAGCATAAGTCCCACCAAGGGACAATCTCTCTGCAAAGCATAAGTCCGACCAAGGGATAATCTCTCTACAAAGTAAAAGTCCGACTAAGGGATAATCTCTCCACAAAGCATAAGTCCAACCAAGGGAAAACCACTCTACATAGCATAAGTCCGACCAAGGGATAACCACTCTGCAAAGCATAAGTCCGACTAAGGGACAACCAATCTACAAAGCATAAGTCTGACCAAGGGATAATCTCTCTGCAAAGCATAAGTCCGACCAAGGGATAATCTCTTCACAAAGCAAAAGTCTGACCAAGGGACAATCTCTCCACAAAGCATAAGTCCTACCAAGGAACAACCACTCCATAAAGCATAAGTTTGACCAAGGGATAACCACTCCACAAACTATAAGTTCGACCAAGGGACAATCTCTCTGCAAAGCATAAGTCCGACTAAAGGGCAATCTCTCCATAAAGCATAAGTCTGACCAAGGGATAACCACTCTACAAAGCATAAGTCCGACCAAAGGGCAATCTCTCCACAAAGCATAAGTCTGACCAAGGGACAACCACTCCGCAAAGCATAAGTCCGACCAAGGAACAACCACTCCACAAAGCATAAGTCCAACCAAGGGACAATCTCTCTGCAAAGCATAAGTCCGACCAAGGAACAATCTCTCTGTGAAGCACAAGTCCGACCAAGGGGCAACCACTCCTCAAGGCGCAAGTCCGACCAAAGGGTAAACAAGTCGTCCATCAGGTATCATTCCTATCCCTTGCTCTTTCATGCAATCATATTGACCTGTGTCAGTAGTGATCCCTCAAGGGGCAACCTATGAACACGGAATTTTATAGTCCCTCTCGCGAGACGATGATGATGTGTCCCCGATTTTAATGCCTCAAAATAAAAGTTCTCTTTAGAATTTTTATTACCAATATAATATTCCTTGCGAATTTTATACTTGGTAGAATCCAGTTCGGCGTGGCCAATAACGCGTTTGGTAGGAGCTTTAAACCGATGATTTACACTCAAATTTTAAAATACCATTAAAATATCATTAAAATTCAAAAAGGTGCCTTTTGACCAACTTTTGACCACTTTTGGCACTTTTTTTGGCTTAAAGTCCCGCTAGTTGTCGGCTTACCGGAGGCTGATGCAACAGGCGGCATTAGCCATGCCACTGGTAGGATTACCATGTCGCTAGTGGCATCAGCCATACCGCCAGCAGCATCACCATGTCGCCGGTGGCATGGCCCAAAAGGGGCCCCTACACAAACTATTTTTTTTGCCACTTTCGGTGGAATTGGTCAAAAAGGTCTCGAAGACCACCCCATTTTGCCTATAAAAACACACCTTAAGCTTTGAGAGAGAGGGATCCAGAAATTGGAGGAAGAACAATGGAGAAAAACTTAATTCTAGAGTGGGAGAATAGATTTTAGTGAGATAAGAATTAGAGAAGGTAGGAAAAAGGATTCTAATACATTTTTCCTGATTTTTCTTCTTTGAACTCTCTGATTGTGAGCTTGAAATCAGGAGGTCTTTAAGTTAAAATCAACTTGATAAGATTTAGAGACTTAAAACTCTTAAATTTACAACTAAATCATCGTTACAAGCTCCCCAGAGGCATTTCTTAGTTCACAAAGAGGTGGATTCACGCCCTCGAGGTAAAAATTCTGAGTCTCATAGCTCTTTGGCATTAATATTATTAATTTGTGCAGAGTCTTGTTGATTTGGATTCATTTTTGGGTTATCAGTCGTTTTTTACTGCTGCCTGCTGCTGCTGTAAGAAACTGAAGTCGCCGGAGATATGTGATGTCGCCGACGATGTCACTCATATTGCTAGAGACATCACTGATACCGCTAGTGACATGACATTCCCCAGAGACCTCACTTTCTTGTGGGACCCTTTCTTTATGGTACCCAGAATGCCATGTACCTTGCCTACATATTGATGTCACCAGCGATATCAATGATGTCACCAGCGATATCAATGATGTCATCGGCGGCATTAGCCATGTCACCAACAACATTAATGATGTCGCTGGTGGCATCTGCCATGTCACCAGCGACATCAACCATGTCGCCGGTGGCATTAGCTATGTCTTCGGTGGCATGACCTTCTAGACAACTGTTTTATTTCATTCATTTTTTACCTGGTTTATTTTCCAAAACTAGGGTATAAGGTGCAACGACAGAGGTCCAAAACCTTCAGAAAATGGATCCTACCTATAATGTGTGGCATTTTCACATATAATTCGTTTAAAGCAACGATCGAGTCTAAAATTTGATTAAAAACAGAATTTTACCGCAAACGTAGTTCAAATCTCATTTTTAGCCATCCAATCGGGCTTTATAGTATTGTAAATAAAATAGGCCATATTCACACTAGCTCAGGTCTTGTTTGGTTTGCTAACTATACATGGTTCGTGAGATATCTCGAATGACGTGCCGTATCCGTGCTAACCATCTTCTGTAGGTAGATGTATGTTAGGCCTTCGGGTATTTTATTTATCGCATAGAAAAATGTACAAGATTTGGAAGCCTTGTAATAATTTTTTTTTTCGCATTTATTTTTGGATGACTGTAATAATTTATTCATTGCTTCAATTGCTTGATAAACGCGAAAACAACACAATAACCGAAAACACAAATAAATAGGATTGATTATACCGATTAAGAAAGAATGAAGTATCTTAACTTGGCCTAATGAAAAATAGATAACATCATCCGAACTCAAAATCTCTACTTAAGTTATGGTCCAACAACCCGGTGGGAAAATCATACAAAAAATTTCCCGGTTGAGCTGAACCGGGTGGCGACTCTATTTTAAGTATGGGATTTCGATCTCGTATCTTTTGAGCATTAAAATATGCAAAACCATTTTCCAATCACATCACTCACACATCCCCGTTATTTTTTAGAGGCCAGCCCACCGACCCGGCTTTGTAGCCGTCGCGTACATCATCGTCCGCTCATACTCCATCCTTCTTAACTTAGCTAACATAGACTAATAGATATTAAAAGTGTGTCAAGTACAAGTACAACAAGCCTGAAGCACTAAATAAAGGAAACTAAAAGGTTATGTTCATTGGTATGATTTCGATAGAATTTTAGGTAACCAAAAGCATGAGTATGATAAAACCAAAACTCCTTTTAAGTCACTCATATACCAAACATTAACTTCTCTTTCAAAACTACTACTCAGCATGCATACACTAAAAGAAATCATACCATATGTGATAACTATTTCAATATCATGAAAGTTGTTGTAACAAAAGGTCTATTATTTGTTACAATAAACTTTTTATTGTCACGAAAATTTGTATTGTGGAATTTTTTTATAGTGACAATTTTTTTACACTTGTCACTAATTTTTTAGTTACAACTTAAGTTGTAACCTAAGATTTAGAATATGTTACAAGTATTTGTTTGTCATCACAAAAACTACTTGTGTGACAACATAAAAATCTTGTTGCAAATAATTAATATGTTTTTTGACCAAAAAATCTGACTTAAAACAAGTGTTTTTGTGACAATTTTATTACATGTAACTTATCATTTTTGTTACAACTTAAGTTGTAACCTAAAATTTATAATATGTTGCAATAAATTTTTATGGTAATAAATACTATTTGTGTGACAAAATACAAATGTTGTTGCAAATAATTTTTTACTTTTGTTACAATAACTTATACTTTTTTATTAAAAGGTTGAGTACCGGAACCGACCTCTATTTATTAAAAGGGAAAAGAAAAATACAAAAAAGAAAACAAAAGAAAACAAAAAAATAAAATTGAAGGATCTTCTTATAAAGGAGATTAGTAGCCCAGCTTATGACCATGCTGAATTTGCTCCCTAGTAGCAATCCCTAGTTCTTTCTTTTTCTTGAGTGAAAATGGTTTCCAACAGGAGCCCGCGCTATTGGAGGCACTATCAACAGGAGAGTCATTAGGGGATTGACAAGGCACATTCTGCAGAGCTTTGTCATGTTGTAAACATACTTCCAAATTAATCCCGTCAAAATTAAGACCATCTTCCAGGGGTCGAAAAACATTCGATGTTGTAACTACTGCAACATTCGATGTTACAATAACTTTTACTTGAAACAAATATTTTTGTGAAAATTTTTATACTTGTAACTAATTTTTTTCTGTTACAACTTAAGTTGTAACCTAAAATTTAGAATATGTTACAACAAATTTTTGATAGTCGCAAAATTACTTGAGTGACAACATAAAATATCTTGTTGTAAACAATTTCTTAGTTTTGTGATAATAGGTTCTACTTGAAACAACTGTTTGCCTATCTATATTTACAACTATAATTACTCTTTTTCTATAACAACATTATTTGTTATAACTTTTTTGAATGAAGGTTGGCAGATAAGTGTTGTTATGAATTTATAATATACTACAATAAAATTTTATGGCTTCAAAAAATATTTGTAGAATAACATAAAAAATATTTCTTGCAAATAATTCATTAGGTGTATCACAATATAACTTAAAATAATAAAAGACATTGCAACCCCTTGTTCAATCTCATCTAACTTCCTATTTGAATTTCATTGTTTTTCCAACTTTGTCTATAGATTTCCCTATTTTTATATTTCCTATTTACTTTCTTCTTTTTCTACTATTTGCATGTTTTCTCATATTCTACTTTTTTTTTGAGAAACCCTTGGAGAGACGGTGTATCTCTCCAACAGCTAAACGATTGGAGCGGGTGAAAATTTTGGGGCCGAGTACCCAACTAGGTTGGTTCCTCTGCTTGCCTACAAAACACCCACCCTGCTTTTATTAATAATGGTTCTCGAAACAAGAACCTGAAAATTACATCAAATGTTACACAGTAAGAATCTTCAGATTCATGAATAGATCAGATACCAAAAGGCTTACATCACGCTTATAGGAATGAAAAAGAAACCAATAAAAATTAATGCTAGCAATTAAAATATCTTCGTTGTTGTTGGTTTCGTCTTGAAAAATATTTTTGTTGCGAAGCTTCCATAGATTCCATGCTATAATAAACCAGCGAGACCTACCAAAATCACGAGAGACTCCAGGCTTGAAAAATGTGCACCATAAGAGAAAGAAGTTGTAACCATCATTAGGCATCACAGCCGGAATACCAAGCCAATGAAATGCATCCCTCCAAATCTGAAAATTCTCATGACATAAAAAAAGATTGTGTTCCAATGATTTAGGTAGTGGACAGAATGGGCAACATGCACTAGTTATCATGCTATATCCCCGATGGAAAAGGAACTCACGAGTCGGTAACTTCCTTTGAAAGACCAACTAGCCAAAATTTTTTATCTGGGAAAGCATGTGGGAATCCCAAATAAGTCTAAAGTCCCTCGAGGGAGTCAGCCATTGTGGTTGTTAATAATAACCGTGACAAAATGAAGCTGCCGAGTATTTTTTCTGAAATCCAATATCCCATAAGAAATAGTCTCTTCTCAGTATAAAGGTAGGGTTGTCAATGATTCCAGGAACTTGGAAGAGAGATGGGCATGAAATTGATATCCAGGTATTTAAGTCTCTGCATCGTTGTTGGCTCGTGATGCGGAGGCTTCTTTTTCGAAAAGGGCGGGTTTGGGAGCGGTTGGAAAAAATGAAGCTATACCCATCAAGAATAGTTGCAGATTTCCTATCACAAATAGCAAATAAATCGAGGAAAAGTGATTTGATTGGAGTGTTTGAGGTCCAATTGTCGTGCCAGAATAGCCCATTCCGACTCTCTCCCACTTAGACACACACTTGTGAAGAGAAAAAGGACCAATTGCTCTCATTTTTAAAGCAGCATTTTAGAATCCCATGCCATAAAGGAGAAATAGACTTAAGGTCAAGAAGAGTCATTTCATGCCACCATCTCACCCCATAACGTTGAACACAGTACATTGACCACAAGGAGTCATCGTTAAGGTCTCCCAGTTTCCAAATCCATTTAAAGAGCAGGCTGGAGTTGACAAGGTTGAAATCAAATATTGCCAATCCCCCAAGGTGGTAAGGTAAATTGATCATACCCCAGCTTACTTTACACAAGCCATTAATTGAAGAATCCCTCACCATAAAAAATTATGCATCAATCGATTTAAGGTAAAGGACATAGAGGAAGGCATACAAAATATGGATAGTAAGTAAATAGGAGGGGAAGAAAGTACCGCTTTGATAAGGATGGTACGCCGGCATATGATAGACAATTTCCTTTCCAATTAGCCAAGTGAGACTTGAACTTAGCAGTCAGAGGATCCCAATCAGAGATATGTGGCTGTTTAATACATAGTGGAGTGCCCAAGTACTTTATCGAGAATTTGTCTACTTGGCATCCCAACTGAGCTGTGTAAGAGGCCAAGGTGTCTTCATTAACATGAACTCCCATAATCGCACTCTTATGATAGTTAATACGCAAGCCTGAAATTAGTTCGAAACACCTCAGGATCTAAATAAAACTGGGAATGATATATTCTTCTACCGGAAGGAAATAAATCGTATCATCAATGAATTGTAGCAACGAGATATCTGGAAGGGAATCTTCCAAATGAAAACCAGGTAGCACACCTACTTGAATGCTATGGTGTATAAGCTATTTTAGGCCCTCCACAGCTAACACAAAAATAAAAGGCGATAATGGGTCTCCCTGTTTGACCCCCCTATGAATGTGAATAGGAGGGCCTGGCAAGCCATTAATTAGAATAGAAGTGCTGGAATTTTTCCTGCAGTTCGACAGGCATGAAATCCATTTCCGGTCAAAACCCATCTTTTGGAGTACCGAATTGATATAGGTCTAGGAAATACTATCGAAGGCTTTATGAAAGTCTAATTTCAGCACCATAAAGGACTTTCTTTTTACATGGAGACCATGGATGACCTCAGAAGCCATAAAAGAATACTCATGTATACTTCTTCCCATAATGAAAGCAAATTGATTGTTTGAAATAAGGGACGTTAGAACAGCCTGAAGACGAATCGATAACAGCTTCATAATAATTTTATAGACACCATGAATTAGCGAGATAGGCCTAAAGTTATTCAGAGAACAAGAACCTAGGATTTTAGGAACTAGCACTATGAAGGATGTCTTAACCGAATCTGCAAGCTGAGATGTAGCATAAAAATAATCAAAAACTTGCATAAATTTTGGCTTTAAGTCGTCCCAAAATCTTTTATAGAAGAAGAAATTGAAACCATCAGGTCTCGGTGCTTTATTCTCACCACACGCACATATACTATTCCAAATTTCCTTGACCGAAAAAGGAGCGATAAGAGCCACATTATGTTGTAAACTCACGATATTGAAACTTAGCTTCCGAAGTGAGAAAGGAGTTGTAGGGGCAGCCTTGAATAATTGATCGTAATATCTACAAATAGCGCCCAAAATAGCATTCAAGTCAGTAATGATTTCTCCTTCGATGTCCAATTGCGAATATGGTTATTATGAGATAGGACTGAAGCAGTGTGGTGGAAAAAAGACGTATTATTATTGCCCAATAGAGTCCAATTCACTCTCGATTGTTGATGTCTCACTTTCTCCAAAGAAGCCCTCATTTCCTGAAGGAGGGAATGATGGCAGTTTAGTTCTGAGTTTTAAGTTGAACTAAGAAGCTGGGGTATGTTACTCAATGTGAGGGCCAAGATTTTCTCCTCCAGATCACTAATCTTTCTCCGTAGGTCTCTAAAATTTTCCGAGTGCCATGGGTGGATAGCTTAACCCAATTTCATCAATTTAAAAGATAAGTCCTGTGGGCATAGGATTGATAAATAAGGTGCCATTTATTATGAATGAAAGGCAGAAAGTCCACCTTATCCCACCACAGGTTCAATGATCTAAAAGGTTTAGGGCTAATCAAGAGAGCAGCGGAGGAAAGAAATAAAATTAGCAAATGGTCATATAAGGTAGTATCCACAGTCGAGATGAATAAATTAGGCCAAGACTGCAACGTTGCATCTGATACAAGGATACGATTAATATAAGATAACGAAATTCTATTAGACCATCTGATTGCAATACGAAATCTTGAAAATCCGATATGGACGGATAAAAGCGGTCGCCTGCTCTCTTCGTCGTATGTAACACATCATTAAAATCACCATAAATAAAAATCATCTGAAAGTCATAAGTTCCTGCCATAAATCATATCTATCCACTTGACTTGTTGGGGCATAACGACAAAGGACATGAAGTTCCTGCTGTTGGAGAGAAAATTTAACTAACATCCATCGGGGAGATGAAAGGATAACCGAACCCGAAAGAAGCGAAGAGTTCCAAGCAAATAAGATTCCACCAAAAAGACCATTAGAAGGAATACAGTGATAAGGAAAATCATTATGCCCCCAAAATCATTTGACCACTTGATCAGAAATAGTTTCTATCATAAAAAATTTCCATTTGTGCTTACAAATGCAAGAAAAAACAAACTGCTGCTTCGCCCCATTATTGACTCCCCCTCTACAATTCCAACATAAAAAATCTATCGATATAATGTAAGAGATAAATACCTTGATGCCTGAGAACTATAAATTAACCAGATTATCCAAGGCCGCCAAGACAGCTTGTTTATTTCTATCAGAGAATAGTCCAAATTTTTTTCCCCATTTCTATAGTCAATTCTTTTTCAAGGGTTGGAGATGTCTGAGACTGAGATAAAATGATCACCCGATTCATGTTTGAAATGTTGGGCCCTGACGAAACTGAAGTCACAGCTGATCGGCCTCCGTATGCGGATTGACCAGTTGTACAGCTTGTTTGGCCTTAATCTGTGTTTCACATATAGCTGGATTAGTCTCCAAAACAATACTCAGATTATCATTTGATTGATTTGGAATAGGGATAATATGGAGGTCCGAGCTATTATGATCATTATGATCAGCAATTTCCACTCCCTGGCTATCGGAGCTGATCGATTCATTAGAAGTCTCAATGGAAGCATCTAAAGGCACATCGGAGTCTTCAAAATCATCGTCTTGGTAGTGTTCATAGCCAACACCTTATCTCAAATTAGTGTGAATGAGCACTTCCCTAGTATCCACCAACAATTCAAAGGATCGGTTGGCCGTCCTAAAGGGGACCGAAACCAGACACGAGACTACATCAAGACAGTCTGGATGATTAAAATTGAAGTCCACAAAAATAACTCAGCCAAAGGAGGCAGTTAGGTGTCTAATCAGCTCTTCTCTAACCAGAGTGGGGGGAGTTCCCATAAAATCCAGGTACATGATGCATTCTGTCGGTGTAAAATCGGCAAGCAGCAACTGTACAGCCTTAAAAATATGTTGCATGACATTCCATTCACCACCTACAAAATTTTGCATAGGAAGTATTGAATTAAATGAGACAATAACATTATCCTTGCCTGTAGGGGCAGCGAAAGAAACATCAAATCCCTGATCATGCAATAAATCAAAGGTGAATCGAATATTTGAGATATTGTTTAGAGTGACTAAGCATGACTTATCTTCCTAAGGGGCCATATTTACAATAAAATCATGGCCCCTGGGTGAGCCCCCTAGAATTGGAGGGAGTTCTTATCGAATTAAAGTATGGTTGGCAAAGGATGCCTCATTTAAGACTTGTGGTTCTGCAACCACTTTGGCATACAATCTGTCTCCACATAATGATTCCCGAAAATTGACCCATCTTTGAAGTATCCATTGTATGGAAGGCTTGGGTTGGTGATTTCAATTTGTTGGTGTAGCAGCCATACCTGTGAACTTGGCTCTGTAGGCATGCATGCGAACAATTCTGATGCTTACTGAGTTCAACCTATAAAGCATCTATGAACAGGCAGGGAGTCATCAACGGTAATGAAGCCAACGTTAAGATTCCTAGCATTCTTTTTCCTGGCCACATAGACACGTCCCAAAATTCCATGCTTCTTGAATACCCTGCTTATAGAATCTGCTCTATAAGAATTTGGAGAATTCTCAAAATAAAGTCTTTTATGGGTGGGTTTGGGATTAGGGTTTTAGCGACGGTTGAGGGCAGTGGGTTGGCAATTGTGGTGGCGATGAGTTTTAGTATGACGGTGGTGATCGGTGTTTAGGGAAAGGTTTTGGCGACGGTGGTGATGGGTTTCGGTGTGACGGTAGTGATCGGTTGAGGAAAGGTTTTGGCGACAGTAAGGTTCGGTGTATGGGGGGTTGCAATGGAAGGTGTTGCGGTGGTTGATGGCGAAGGGGGGTTGTAGTGGCGGTGGTGATTGGGATAGGAAGGGTTAGGGCGGCGGTGCCGACTAGGGTTTCTCTCCATGCCGACTTAGGGGTTCTCATATTCTACATTTGGAGATTTCATTTATTACAATTCTATAGTCTACCAATATTACTTACCTTTAATTATTTAATTTAATTTCAAAATTGGTAGGTATTACTTACCTATAATTATTTAATTTAATTTCAAAATTTTGATAAATTGAATCTCCATTTAATTATCATCTTCTGAGTTTTCTAGAAGAATTAACTACAACAGATGATATTTCTTTTATAGTTCAAGACTATCAACCTTTGAAGCATGAGATATTTCAAACTAGTTTGTGATCCTTCTTTCAAAGGGAAAATAGATGTAGAAACACTGAATGGTACAGTGGGAACTTAGAGAGCCTATGTAAGAAGTTGAATGCAGAACCCTCGATTGAATACACTTTATCTTTTGTAAGAATCAAATAACATAGTGAAAGTGCAGATCCATTGATACGATTGCAAGATTGGCATTCCAACAGCAACCAACGATGACTTTTCCAACATGTTTTCCTTTTGTTTACATTGAATGGTATTTTGTAATTTATAAATTAGGTTTTGAGTTTATTGTATACCATGAAAATCTCAAACTCTGTAGTTTTTGTTGCTTAAGTATTTCACACTCATAAGTTTTCTATTAGAAACATAGGTGCAAGTTTGATTTTGTATCTGTTGTTAATTTTTTTAGGCCGTAAATTATATGTTTCTTTATATGAAGTATATTAGCTTTTGTTAGTATATCAAATATGTTGCCAGATGTCATGTCTCCTGAAGCATGCATTTAAATGACTAGGAACTATGAATTACCTTTTAATGGGAAGGATGAGTGTATCAAACATTTGGGAGAAAATAATAAGATTTATATGCCTTCCTCGATAATTTAATTGTTTGAGTTATGCCCTAAATATTGTGTTTCAGTTGGTGACACATAATTTCATCAAGGTTAAGTTTTCAACATTGAAGTTGGGAAAGCTTTCAGGAACTTTACTATCAGTTTTCATAGCATATGTTGTTGAAACTAAAATGCCTTCATAAGGTAAGCACATGTTGGCATATTGATGTTTTTTATTCTAGTAAATTAGTGTTGATGTCTTTCATAACAATAATAATACATAGGGAATTGGTCTTGAAGGAGTTAAGGCTTGCCAATGGTGTAACGGTACTGTTATGATATGCAGATTTTGTTGTTGTGATGCAAAGTTTTACTTGATCGTTGATCTGGATCATACTCCTCAGTTCTATGGTGAAGAGATGAAATAAGGCCTTATGTAAATGAAAGTTCTATTTAATATTAGTACCAAATTTATTTTAATTAATTAGATACTTGTTGGTTTTTTAATTTTTACAAATATAATGTAAAAAATAATATCTAAATATAATTATATATTTGTTGTCACTGTTTCCATGCTTGTCACTTTTTTTTATTTAAAGGTTGAATACCAAAACCGGCCTCTATTTATTTAAAGGGAAAAGAAAAATACAAATAAGAAAAAAAAAACAAAAAATAAAAATGAAAGATTTCCATATAAAGGAGATTAGTAGCCCAGCTTATGGCCACGCTGAACTTGCTCCCTAGTAGCAATCACTAGTTCTTTCTTTTTCTTGACTGAAAATGGTTTCCAACTAGAGCCCGTGCTATTGGAGGCACTATCAACAGGAGAGTCATTAGGGAATTGACCAGGCACATTCTACAGAGCCTTGTCATATTGTAAACATACTTCCAAATTAATCTCGTCAAAATTAAGACCATCTTCCAAGGGTCGAAAAACATTCGATGTTGTAACTACTGGCTTGTCACTTTTTTAATATAGTTAATTTTGTTACACATATGTCATGTAATTAATAGAATTTAAATGTCACGAATTATATATTATGTGTTGAAAATGATTTTCACATATAAATTTTTTATAATTAAATGTTACAGATATTTTATTATGACAAGCTAATATTATAACCATAAATAAATTGTGATAAGACAAAAATTGTAACAGATAAAAATATGTTACAACAAAAAATATGGTTACCCAATTTTATATTACGTGACAGAAAAAAAGGTTATCAATAGTTCTTTTCATGACAACAAATTAAAGTTGTCATATGGTTTCAACTAAATTTGTCACATAATACGTGACAATTTAATTTATCCGTGGGAAGTAATTTTATTTTTCGTTACAACAAATGTTGTAACAAATGTAAAAAAACGTGACATGAATTTTTTTGGCACAAATTAGGTGATTTTATTGTTACATTTCAATGTACATGACAACCGAGTGTGACTCAGTTTTACATTGCAACAATTTATTGTCACGTATATACTTTATGTGACAACTTTTTTATGTTTTGTGACAATTTCACTTGTAACAAATTGTGCGATTTCTTGTAGTGATAGTCACACAACTCAAATTTGAAGTAAAACAACATCAAGACATCTCTGCAATTTTCAGCTGGATATAAGCCATTATTAGGGCTGCAATTAGCCACAAAAAACTAACCTAAACAATAAAACCATGATGTAAATATTGATAAATAAACACATTGTTCTAAATCCACTTCTAAATCCAATTCTAAATCCACTCCATTTTTTACACCAATATTCACACTATTCACTGTAGATTATTTTACTACAATTTGTTTCAAGTCTCCAGAACTAGTAAGATTTCCTGTTGATTGTACTAAATCAACCGAAATCTTAGTATAACTAGGTGACTCATTTTTATCAATATTAAGCATTAAATGAATTACAGTACAATTTTGTGCTTTGTCTGTGTAAAAGTCAAGTGCTCGGTCTAATCAATTTGTTTCACAACTCAAGAACACAAATTATTAAATATAAATGGGACAATCTTATCAAAGAGTACTTATTTCACTACCTATTATGCCCGTTGTTTGTGGGAAGCAGAGAAAATGTTGGTATTTTAGTGTAATTGGATCAACTAGTTGACCAATGCAGTCGTAATATTTCATCGAACAAGTTAGGAGAGTGCGGAGTGCACACTTGTTCGAGTTCTATTACGATACTTAGCTTACAAGGGTCCGGGAGCTATCTTTCGCAATAATTCTATTATGAACTATTGCAGCTGCTCAAATGGACATGTCTTTTTGCAACACTTCTATTCTGAAGAATTGCGACTATTCGTATCAGGTCTATAAAACATGGCATTGGCAACACTTATAGGAAGAGATTTTTTTGCAACGATTTCTGCAATTTTGGTTCGCTTTTCTTCACAACAAAAATTCATTCTAAGTTCTTGTCATTTCTGATTTTATCCGATTGATCTATTTGGTAGAACCGCCAAATAAGATTCAATCTGAAAGTGTTCGTCACGAGTTCAGAAGTATCCATGTACCATTTTATCATATTTCATCAACAATGATTGAGAGACATTTTTTACAGATATTCAAGGCTTCATTCTACCAGAATTCCCCAACAGAAAACTCTATTGCCCATGTACCAGAGTTCTCAAATAACAAACATAATTACATTTATATTGCAAAATATAATTTTTACACAATGATGCTGCTACCCTTGAAATATTAACAATGAATTGTAGGACTTTACCATAGAGGGAGCCCTTCCAAAAATTCTCCAAGTCCTAGGGCAAGCCTAGGACTGTTGAAATTTGAGTTATTTCATGGAATAATTTATTAGATTATTAAATGATTAAGAATAAATGGTGTTTATAAGATCATTGCTAAACTGTTATCCATTTGGCTTCAGGCAGTTCTTCCTTCTCTTATGTCTGGGAATCAGTTTTCCTTATTAAAGGTAGAAGTATACATGAGTGTTTTTTCTTAGCATCTGAAATCATCCACAACTTGCACTCCCGAAGAAAATCTTGTCTGGTTCTGAAATTAGATTTTCATATAGCTTTCGACAATATCTCTTGGAGTTATATTGACTCAGTCCACGTGAAAATGGGCTTTCATAACAAATGGATTTCTTGGCTTTAAAATTATAGGAAAAATTTCACGACATCAATTTTGGTTAATGGTATTCCCAGTGCTCCAATTCGCATTTGTAAAGGTGTGAAACAGGGTGTTTATCTTTGTTCTAACCATTGAGGGCCTAAAACAGATTATGGATTGTTGTATTAGAGAGGGTATTTTATCGGGATTTCGCTTGGATGAATTGCTACCCGATGTTTCTCTACTCCAATTTGCAGATGACACTTTATGCTTTCTCCCGGCTGAGGAATCTTATATTCCTACTTTCATTCGTGTCCTGAGATGTTTTGAATTAATATCGGGCATTTGTATTAATTATAGCAAGAGTGCTTTGATGGGAGTTCATGTTTTGGAAAATTAAATTACATCTTATGCAAACTTACTGGGCTATCGGGTTGAGAAATTCCCAGTTAAATATTTAGGGGTTCCGCTTACGGTCAAATAGCCTCCGATCACAGCCTGGGACCTTCTAATTGTGAAATTTAAGTTCCATCTAGCGAAATGGAAAGGCAGCTGTGTCTCTTATGTGAGGCGTTGTATCCTTATCAAATCGGTACTTTCTTCACTCCCTATTTATTTACTATCTTTATTCAGAATGCCCAATTCGGTGATTTCTACTCTTAATCGTCTTACGAAAAACTTTTTATGGCGAGGTGATTCTAATGTAAATGGCATATATAAAGTAAGCTGGAATACCATAAACCTACCACATCATCTAGGTGGCCTATTCATTCGAGATTTCCAGGTTACTAATTCAAGTCTACTTTTCAAATGGATTTGGAAGTTAAATATTCCCAATCATGATTCCTTGTGGTTCACGCATTGCGTCCAGCGTTACAGTACACGCTCATGGCATGAATTCGTACTCCTCGACTCTAAAGGAATCTCCCCTATTTGGCATGCTATAGTCAAATACTGCTTTAGTAACACGGATAATTGGAACTTTTTATCATCTCTTGTACGTATTTGTGTGGGTAACGGAATGGTTAGTTCTTTTTGGTATGATAATTGGGATGGTAACACACCAATCTAATCTTTGTTCCCGGATCTTTTTGAGATTTGCGGTAAGAAACACTCTTCCATTCGTGAAGGATGTAACTCTCTATTCTAAAATCACATACAAGGGAGGCCTTTTTGGAAAAGGTGATTGAGGATCACAGGGTAACAACGCTGCACGGAACTAAAAAATTGGATTACTTCCTCTTGTTCATTCCTATTCGAAAATTCTAACATGGGACAGCCGATTTTTTTAGCTAGTAATGATAAAGTTACTTAGGAGATTGGTAAACACAAGGACTATTCGGCAGTCACGGCTATTATCAACAACCTAGATGGATGCTTCCGGCTAAAAACTTCACCTTAATATGGGATTCTTACTTGATTCCGAAGATTAAATTCTTTGGTTGGATGTTGTTTCATGACCGACTCCCTACTCGGGACTTCTTATTTTGACGTGGATGCAATGCAATTGAAGATAACAACTATCCGTTCTGCCAAGAAATCAAAACTTTAGAGCATTGCATGTTCTTTTGTCAGTCGAGTTACAGGTTATGGAGAGAAGCATTTTCATGGCTGGGCATTTCTATTGCCATGCCACAAATGGGTTATTCATTTCTCCTATTATGGCAATATTTCTATAAAAGCCGCATTGGACATGAATTCAGGACATCTCAGTGGTTCACTATCGCATGGAATATTTGGAGAAGACATAATAATCATATCTTTGAAAACTCAACTTCTAGGCTAGACGACATCCTTGGCTCTAGCATTTACTTATGTTGGTTCATTTTAAGCTTAGGAATCGTGATGTTAGCCTAGTTGCATCTGATGTATTTGTGTTCCCAAATTTGCTACTCTCATATAATTAATTTGCTCTTGGTCCCATCTTGAGACCTTGGGTAAATTTTATTTTTAATAAAAGAGGGGTAGGTGTTTTGTAGGTAAGCGGGGAAACCAGCCTGGCTGGGGATTCGCCCCAAAATTTTCACCTGATCCAAACTTTTAGCCGTTGGAGGGATACACTGTCCCTCTGAGGGTTTTTAAAATTAAATGATTAAGAAGAAAAGAGAAGAAGGCAAACGGATGACATGAATATCCCCAACTTGTAGCTACAAAGAATAAATTGGATTAGAGTAGCAAGTAGTTTAGTTTTTGGAATTTAAGTTTATGTAACATTTCATTTACTTTTGGGCTAGGGTTCTCTTGGAACCCTAGCAGCCCTGATGTTTTCCTTCGGCGCTTGTCCAACCTTCGACAAGATGGTGACTAGGTAACTAGGCGGCGCCTGATCTCCACAGCAACAAACCTCGGTGATTGTGGCTAGGGTTCTATTGATTTTCTCCATCGGCTTTTGACCAGTTTCTCACTCTATAGGCGTCAAGTTGGTTTGATCTCCACAACACCGAACCTTAGTGATTGCAGCTAGGGTTCTATTTATTTTCTCCACCAGCTTCTGACCAGGTTTCTCACTCTACTGACGTCTGATCGAGATTCCACCTATACTTTGTCAGGTTGATTTCACTCCTCCGGCATGGTCGGTTCGAGCAACAGACCTTTGACGGGAGACTGTTTAGGCGGATAGGGTTCTATTTAGCCAGCATTTTGACTGGGGGTCAATGTTATTCTAACAGGTATTTAGCAGACAGTTTTTCAACATAGGGATCACATCTCCTCCTTTAATGCATTTCTGTGCGGGCGGCTTTGGCTTATCCCTAGCCGTATAGGGTGGTGCCTCTCTGGGCAATAGGGATCGCAAGTTCATCAGCTTGGATCTTCAGCTTTGGTTTATCGGCTTGGATTTCGGTTTGATCTAAGTCGACGTTTGATTAATCATCTCAGCCTTCTCGCCGGGATTGACTTTGGTGCATCACGGGGAACTTCTTCCCGCCGATCAATTTGCTATGGATCCTTAGATCTTTAGGATCACACTCTATTGTGATTGGGACTTTTAGTCCATTATTTTTGCATTAGGTTGCAAATCTTTTATTACATTCTTGTGATGTTTTTCTTTTCTTTTTTATTTTTTGGTTGTTGTTTTTTATTTTCTTTTTAATAAATGGACTCAATTTTCTACCAAGCTCAACCTTTCAACTAAAAAAAACATTTCATTTACTTTTTTGTTTAGGTTGTAAACTCAAAACTCTATATAAAGAGTTGAGCTTTGTTATTTGAATATATGAAAACAAAAACAAAAAGAAAGTGAGTTCAAAGTAAATGAAAAAAACATTTTCTTCATTTTTATCATCTTTAGTCTTACCAATTTCTTCCTCATATTTCTTTTTCCAAGAGAAACAATTGAGATCGACATAATTTGATTGAGTAAAAATTAACCATGATATTAGAGCGATTTCTTAAGAGTTGTGTCTAAGAGGGCAACGAATGTGAACTTGCCTCCACCATCGGTGTTTACAGGAGAAAATTACGATTATTGGGCAGTAAGAATAGAATCGTATCTTCTTGCTTATAGTCTTTGGAGTGTGCTGGAAGAGGATTATGTGCAAAATTTGCCAGAGAATCCTTCCGTGCGGTAGATTAAGCAAGACTTAGAGGCCTCGATGAAGAATTTCAAGGTGCTTTTGATCATTCATTCGGCCGTATCCATAGATATCTTTACCAAGCTAGTGGCATTCGGAACAACTAAAAAGGTTTGGGATCACTAGAAAGAAGAATATACTGGAAGTGCTAAGGTTAGAGGAGTAAAGTTGTTGACTCTCAATCGGGAGTTTGAGCTGATAAAAATGCAAGATGGTTAAAGTGTTAAAGACTACTCTTCTAGAGTTATGAATCGGGTTAATCAAATTAGATTACTTGGAGGGGACTTCAAGGATCAGAGAGTAGTGGAGAAGATGATGATAAGTCTACCTGAGAGATTCGAGTCAAAACTTTTAGTGATAGAGGAGACTTATGACTTGGAAACACTTTCAGTGGCTGAGTTAATCAGCAAATTGCAAGCTCAGTAGTAGAGGACTTCCATGAGAAGTGAGGGAACTATTGAGAATGCTTTTCAAGTGAAACAAAGTGGGAAGCAAATAGCAACAAGTTCAAAAGAAGGTCCTTTTATTGAAGTTAAAGGAAAAAACCAATAAGGGCATGGAGATTTCTCTAAAAAGGGAAAATTTCCACCTTGTCCCACTTGTGGAAAAACAAATCATCTTAAAAGTACATGCTGGAAAAATATGCATTGTAAAATTTGTAAAAAGAATGGTCACATTGCAAAGCATTGCTCAAAGAAGAAGAACCATTCAACTCAGTAAGACGGACAATATCGACCAACTCAACAACAACAATAAGCAAACTTCATTGAAAATCAAGGCCAACAAGAAAGCCATTTGTTTATGGTTTCTCATGATCATCATGTACCTGGTAGTGATATATGGTACATTGATAACGGTTGTACCAGTCACATGGCAAAGGATCAAGGGATGTTTTCTTCCTTGGATCACAGCTATAGAACGAAGGTCAAGCTTGGAAATAGAGTGTTTATTGAGGCTCAGGGTAAAGGTTTTGTGCCAATTCACACCAAACAAGGTATAAAGCTAATTATGTATGATGTTGTTCATACTTGGTTTGGATCAAAATTTGCTGAGTATAAATGATTATTGCCATGTTTATGATGATGCAAATGTTAAGGTTGTCAAGGTGAAGAAGGTTGATAATAGCTATATGTTGTGCTTGAAAAATGTGAATCACATGGCTTTATTTGTCAAAAGTGATGAGACCTGGTTGTGGCACAAACGTTTCGGTCATTATCATATTGACTCTTTAAAGTTTATGCAAAAGAAGGATATGGTTAATGAGATGCTCACTCTTTGTAGTGAAGAAGTTTATGCAGTGTGTCAGTTTGGGAAAATGAATTGGACTAGTTCTATGATATTATGTTGAATACGCTTAAGAAAACTAATCATGCTGTGCTTAAAAAAACTAATCATGCAACAAAAATGTCTAATGATCCGGCGCATGGGGATGATGGAAACTGTAAATTCAACAAAATAAAGTAATTTACAAAGATAATAATACTTGAACTAACAGCATAAAATTATAACACAATATTAGCATGTTTGGTTTAACCAAAGTGGTTTTGATCCAATATAGCGAATAGTAACAGTACGAAAATTTTTTGCATCGTGTTATCGATGCTTCCCAAATAATGGAAATACACAAACATGAATTATTGAATAGTTACAGTAATGTAATTAACAAAACGAATCATGGACCATACAAAAGCATATACAGTTCATTGTATATAGGGATTTTAGTGATGTGGTACTATAACATCTAGCCTTCACATTTCCACACTTACTCAAGAAATCCACACTCACAAGCAAATCTAACATGATTTTAAATATATATATATATATATATATATATATATATATATATATATATATATATATATATATATATATATATATGCCATCCCAATCCATCAGTATCTCAAATAAGGAGTTGAAAAACAAATAAAAGATGGTTTTCTCTGATATACAAGATTGTAAATAAGTTTGCATTCCCATTGATTTGTGAATATTATTTCATAATTTAGAGAGTGGGTGATTATATTGATGAATTTAGCCATTTAAACACTCTTTTAGTAACATAGCACCATAAAATTAACCGATTCTCTAGTTAAATGTATTCAAATTTGCCCACAAAAGACGCTTTTCGGTGGCCGTTTATTTCAGCCATTTTTTTATAATACAAGAAACTTAAAAACCAACACATAAGACCCCCAACAAGAGGCAAAAAGAAACAAAGGGCTGAAAGGTTGTTTGTGCCCGGGCACCATCTAGCAGTTGAGGCATCGCTAAAATCCTGGAGTGATAAACATTGAAGTGCAAGAGGAGGAGCTTGTAGGATCATGACACCTAGCTGAGATGAAAGTGCCATTGAAGCTAAGAAATCTGCGCACCTATTCCCTTCTTTATAGCAGTGGACAACCTATTCCCTTCTTTATAGCAGTGGACAACTTTAGAGTTTGGCAATTGACTCCAATTGAATTCGATGTCCTTTATGAGATTATGTAGAGGATGTCCCCTAGGTATGTCCCTTGATTGATTCAACAGATGAACTGACTCAAAAGAGTCGGATTCAAAAATAGCATTGGAGTGTCCCTTGTCAAGCGCGATTTGGGTCCCTATTAAAGCAGCCCATGTTTCAGCAAGAAGGGAATCACCCTTACCAATATTCTGTACAAATCCGAGGACTTAAAGTTTGGTTGAGCTTTTAAATACCTTTCTAATATATGAAAGGTAAAATATAAGAGCTGAACCGCAAGTCCAACCATTCCCTATTTTAGGGTGTTTTCTAAAATAGGAAATGAATCTACAGAATGTTGAATCCAACCATTCCGTATATTATATATCTCTGTGGAACCCTATTTTAGGGAATGAATATTAAATTATTATTTGTTTTCACTTTTTATTTTTCAATTATTTTCTTAGTTGATTAAAATAGAAATGTTGTACCAGAATTAACATAATAATAATAGCATATTATTAATTTTAGGGAATGAAATATGGGGAATGAAAAATCAGGAAGATGGTTGGAGTAAAAACACTGTAAATAGAGTTTGGGGAATGGAAAATAGGGAATATGGTTGGACTTGATCTAACACGAAATAGACAAATAATATATCATAATTAGCCTTATATACAAATAGACTTGAAAGACTCAAACGTCTGCATAACATTAAGGACTTGTTCTCTTGGGCTACAATTCAATGAAGTTCAATTCAATCCATTTTAGTTCAGTAGTTTAGCTATGCATAGTTATAAATTTACACTAAAATAAGTTTACTTCGATTCAGTTCAACCAACTTCAGTTCAGCTTTTACTAGTTGAAATTAACATGGCCCAAAAATAAGTAAAATAATTATGTATATAAATTACCAGTGACCCCATTATAATTATTTGGTCAAACATAAATGAGAAATTTTCAACTGGAAATATAGAAAAGATAAATATTAAACTGAAAATAAGTAGAGGCAGCGCGAACGCAGGCCCCACGACAACAAATTATGACATAGGCTCTCCTACTTGAGGAGACCTTAGGGATGCACCCCTTCCAAGTGCAATGGAGGCCACAACCCTAGGCTATGGGCCTTCTTGATCACCCATTGACCCCGTCAAGGTAAGTATGTTTCATTGTCTCATTCTCTCATACTTTATACATGTGCTCACCACGCCATTACATAAAACAAACGATGTGGGATATCTAATGTTTTAGAATTTGAGCATTGGAGGAGGGGGAACTCATTTTTTGCTTCCAGATCATGTTTACCGGATACTTATAAAAGTATAGCAGTAAGATTGAATAGTATATAGCTTTGCTTGCTCTCACATATATATACTACCAATTTCATTCTATACAAACAATTAGAAAGAAATGAATCTATGAAAATAATACTAAGGTGTTGTTAGCATTGTGTAGAAGCCCATGTTATGAGCTACTTATTTCAAACTTTAATTAGTTTATAGTGGCATTAAAATCTTGATGAAATCTATTTTATATTAATAAAAAAACCAAGGAACCCTTCGAAAAAACACGATTATATTTGCCATTAGTTGGTGAAATGAGTTTGAAAATAACATACCAAATGACTCCTATGGAACAAGCAATTAATCATAAATTACATATGACAGCTGCTAGTGAAGTTAATAGCTAGTAGTTGGAAAGGTATCTCGAAATTAAGGCAAAAAAGGGGAGTATTAACATCAGATGCAGTCAACAGTTACTCAACTTAGCAATTTTAGTGTTTAGGAATTGAGGAATTGCTGACATTTTTAACATCACAAATTTGGCAACGGCTTCCTTAAGTACTTTGTCAAGATGTTGAGAGTAATTACCTTTGAGTTATTCGAATGAAAGTGGATTGGGAATAGCTTTAACAAAATTCATAATACCAGAATGCTCTTCTTTAATGATTAACATAAATGGATGATCTGCTACAAAACTTGTTGGTATAGGCTTTGGGAAAAAAAGCACCAATACCAGGTAACGCAGTTAGTGCAGTTGCAATTGTTCCATCCTAATTCACATCGACATAACACTTATGAATCGCATCCGACATATGATTTTGTGGTTTGAATCCTCAACAATCTTTGTAAAATCTCCCCCTCCCCGATAGGCAAATCTAATCCCAATTCAATCATAGTTTCCAAAACATTTAAATTGTATCCATACTTCAATTTAGGTAACCCACTTTTTCAAACACCACCTCTTTGAGCTCGCGATGCTCTAGTAAAAAACCTGGAACTTTTGTACAAATTCAGGTAGACTGTCTTTCTGCTCAAGAAGAAAGATGCCGCACCTAAAGTGTACCTAGCAAGTGAACTAGGGTCAAATATGCATATAGTGGCAAGACAAGCTCGTATCCATAGAGACAGTGTGTAGACAGCTTAGAGTTCTCCCTGGTAGACGGGCTAAGAGTTCTTTATATTTTTCTGGGTAAGAGTTCTTGTAATTGAGAAGGCAAAAATACATAAAGTAAAAATTGTACAATATCAAATGCAAATAACAATGATAAAAATCACAAGGAAATCTACCAAGCATAACAATTTAGGATCACTCTAAGCGTAATGCACCATTTACTCAAAGAAGTGTGTAATTCCAAGGTATCTTAACCACAGAAGTTTAAGCATTCCCTTCGGCCACCTTAAACACTAAAGTTACTTAACCTAAATCTCTTTTCAGACTCATTAGGAAAACAACAATGCAATATGTTCATTTAAGCATTTAGATGAGATCTAATACCCTTGGCATATGACCAATCTCCTTTCAGACTCATGCATCATAAGTGTGTGCTTTTGTTCCATCATGTTAAATCTCCTTTTGGCCTCCTTGACATAACTATATATGAGCTAGATCTTTGATTCATAAGGATTAAGCATTCAAACACACAAATAGCAAAAGATATGAAATAAAAGAATACATTACAGTGCCTGGAGATCTCCTAAACTGTCTGCTAAAGGCAGACTTGCTTGTTGGAGGACTACTCCCTCATAATAATGAAGAAAATGAAAATATCCATTAATGAAGAAGAAGGTTTTTTATAGAATATTAATGGTGGTTTTACCCACCAAATTCATCACACTCACTAATAGGGAAGATGAAAAATAAATAGCCCCAATTACAAAAAGAAATAGAAAATATCTCCTAATAAAATATTACCAATTAATTCAAAATAGCCAGATATTTTCCCTACATAATATTAAACAGATGCCACTTGAACAAAAAGGCTTCTAGTAGGTGGCAGATTGGTAAATATGCAAAAAGGTCAAAATCCACATTTCCACCCACTTTTCTGCCACACGTTAAATCAACATATCCAACTTGCACTTCACACTTGATTGCCACTTTTTGGAGGAAATTTTGCCACCATTTTTAGTCTTCTTCAAGAAATGGTAGGAGATCTCTTCTTTTCGACGAGATCTTGTAAAACATGGAGATCTCCAGTGAAGACTGTACTTTTTTCATCAATTTTTAGCAACAAGTCAGAAGTTCTCCTTCTTTCAGCAAAGACCTAAAACCTGTAGAAATCTTCATAAAAATTGATCTTTTCACACAAAATGTTAGCTCAAGCAATCCATTCAATTTAAAGGAGAAGCACTCATAAATCAATAACAATAGAGAGCATGAAGATCTTTGAAAAATAGTCACTCAAAAATAAGACAAGAAGAGAACTTCAGAACATGGAAAACCTTGAGCATTTTATCCTAACATTTGCTTCTAAGGTGTGTAACTTAAAAGAATTTAAACTTCTTACTTCAATCAAGTATATCAAATCAGAATTTCTCACCAGGAGTTCTCTCAATGTTTTTGAGTGTTTAAGTTGTGGAGTCCTCCGGTCTTTACCCTCTTTCAGCAAGTTCTTGTTGATTTAGACCATAGGGTTGCTATTTGGTCAAGTCTCCACCATATAGTTGTTGAAATACCAGCACTATCATAAAGGTCTTTGTGGGTTGTAACTTATTTAGGGTTAGGGGTATTATTGTGAAAGAGAATTTTTGTGTAGAGATCTTCTAACAAAGGTTGAGTTCTGCAACTTATCTTGAGATAAGAGATCTTCAGTCTTATGAGTTCTTATTCTGGTAGGAGAGCTTCTAACTGTTACAGCACATAAGCAATTCTTGCAAGTACCAAAAAGCTTTTATTCGAAATATAACTGCCTCTTTTTTTTCTCTTCTTTTTTTAGAATTTTTTTTCTTTTTTTATTTTTTTGATTTTTTTTGAAAATGAACTAAAATATTACAAAAATTGCTTTTCTTGCTTGCTTTCTTCTTCAAGAGATCTTCTTCAGTTGATATATCCAGTTGCTTTAAATGATAAAAATCATGTCAGAAGACCTTGAGGGTGTTTTGGGAAATCAAAGTGAACGATTTGGGTTTTATTGTGTGTAAAGAAAGAAGTGTTTAAGGCTCAAATGGGTTCTCTAGGGGATAATGTTAATGGTTAGCTTTTGGCTAGAGTGTATACCTAAGTGCCTTAATCATTTAGAACAGAATTTCAACAGTGATCTTGACAAGTACTAACACTCAATCATATAAAACTTTGCATGTATCTGCCATAGCAAGATCTAGCTAAACAACAAAATCGGCCCACTTAGAAGAACTTCAAAGCATGTAGATTTGGAATGAATAAATATGATATACGTTCCTTCCAATTTAGGGTTCACATTCTCATTCAATCTACCAAATTGAAGTAAAAATTAAAAATTCACAAACTTTCAACATGCCAAATAGGTCTTGCTAGCTTACTATGCCAAGCTCTTCTAAATTCTAAAATTCAATTCTTCTATTCTTATTCAAGAATAACAGATTTCCAAAACATTCAGACTTCCTAAAGTTGCTAATCAACAAGTTCTTCTAACAAAACATGTAGCAAATTTCTTGCAAACATCAATCATTCAAGTAAAAGATATCCAAAAATGAAAATTTTGGCTCAATTTTCACAACTTAGAGAGCTATCATGCATAATAATATGATCAATTGACAAGTTAGCACAAGATCTCTAAAAGCAGAAGGTTGAAGCTCTCAACCTCCTCCCACCACTTAAAAGTTGCTTTGTCCTTAAAGCAATAAGAATGCATAACAAGGGGAAATAAAAGAGATCTTCATAAATTACTAAAAGAAGAAAAGAATTTTGAATTGCGTACCGTTCACCATGGTCGAGACATGAAGAGAGCCAAAGTGGATTCATATTGTAAGCAGTCAAAATGAATGGGGGTTAGATGTATATAATGGGTGGTTAACATAAAAATTAAAACCATGAAGAATTAAAATTTCAAAAGTAACTGCCCCTAAAATGAATGCTAAATAAAAGGAAGAAAATATAAATGCAATAAATGATAAAAAAAAAGGGTTAAGTAAAAGGATACAGACGAGATCTTTACCATCACACAACCACAGGAAGATCTCATAGAGATCTTCATCAAAATTGCTTCACTTGGTGCACGAAGTGAGCACCAATTCTGGAGATCTTATCAATGAACATCCCAGAGGATGAAGGTCTCCCCCTTGTTTATTGCGCATGGTTCAGAGGCTAGGTATGGTTTGAGTCTTCACTTATTAACTCTGAAGGTCTTCCCCTTCTGATTTGCAACTGTAATGAAGTTGAAGGAGGAGAACTCTACCACTGAATATGGACCGATCCAAAAATCCTTAAACTGTTATGGAGAGAGCTCTAGATAATGATCAAATACCAATACTTGTTATCCATGGTGGAATTCCTTGACTCGAGGTCTCTTTCCATGAGCATCTAGGAGGTAGAAGTTCTCATTCTTTTGATCAAGTTCTCTAGATGTATTGTATGGCTTAACTTTCCTTAGATTGGCTTTGAAGATCTCCCCTTTGTAGTTGGAAACTTCAATGAGATTAGGGGAAGAGATCTTCACAACAGAATAGGGGCCTTTACATAGAGATTTAGGCATTCCTTGGAAGACCTCCAAGTTATAGTTGAACAAGAGTACTCGTTCCCCAGGGTGGAATTGCTTTACTTAGGAGTTCTCATTATGCCACTCCTTGATGTCTTTAGTATAGCTGGTATTCTCAGATCTAGATGACTCAGATTCTTTAAAAGGTTCTTTGTAATTTCTTGAAAGTTCAGTTCCTTCTCACACCTTTAAGATCTCCTGATGATCACTTATAGCTTCTCCTTGCTTCTGAGTATGCTCATCTTTCCTTCCATTTCTCTTTATCATGATCCTATAGAAGATATGGATTTGAATGTGCATCAGTGGGATCCAATAAATTGCATTGGTCATTATAAAGACAAGGAGATATATCAGGTTTATTAATTTTAAAAGTGACTTTTTCATCAAGAATATTTAAAACAAGTTCTCCATTATGCACATCAGTTACTGCTCTACCTGTTGCCTAGAAAGGGTCTTCCTAGAATGTTGGGAATATGCATATCTTCATCCATATCCATGATAACAAAATTAACGGGTAAAATAAATTTCCCTACTTTGATATGGCATTAAGTTTATGCTAGCTCCTAAGTCACACAAAGCATTATTAATGTTAAGACTTCCAATTGAACAAGGGATAGAGAAACTCCCTGAATCTTTGAGTTTGGTGGGTAAAGGTCTCCTTCTTTGTAAACTTAAAGAGCACTCTCTATTCAGCTGCATCATCGCCACATTCTCTAGCTTTGTTTTGTTTGGCAAAAGCTCCTTCAAGAACTTTACATACATTGGCATTTGACCAAGAGCTTCTGCAAAAGGAATGTTGATGTGCAATTTTTTAAATTCATCAAGAAATTTATCAAATTGCTTAGCAAATTCGTGCTCCTTTGCTCGCTGAGGATAAGGGATCTTTGGTTGATATGGCAAGGGGATCTGCTTGTCCTTTCTCAAGTTCTCCTCCTTGGCTTTGACAAGTTCTCTTGGACTTGGTTCTAACAGGTTCTCCTTAGGTAAATTTTGGAGTTCTCTTGGTTCAGCTTCAGTTAAGGTCTCCTTTTGTACTTCTGAAAAGATCTCCTGAGGTTTGGCTTTAGAGATCTCCTCGATATCATCTTTTTTAGAGTTCTCTTCCTTCTCAGCTTCTTCAGGCTTCTCTGCTTCTGGGTTTGACAGGTTCTCCTTGTGAAATTTGTCTGGTGAGATCTCCTTAGTCTATGTCTTCGAGATCTCCTGAGGTTTATCGCCTTGAAGAGAGATGGCTTTGCATTCCTCAACAAGATATGTTTCTTGAACAGCTCCCCCTATTTATGAAACTATGCTCTGAGAGAGTTGGTAAATCTGAGTTTCCAAACTCTTTAAGTGGGCTTGGCTGTTTTTCATGTATTGAGTCATCATGTCTTGCATCTCTCCAATTCAGAATTTTTGGAGGGTTGTGGAGGACATGATTGAGGAGGTCTCCATGAAAAATTAGGATGAGATCTCCATCCCTAATTATAGGTATTGGAGAACGAATTTGGTCCTCTATGGTTTTCTGGTAAGAAATTACATTGCTCTTAAAGAAGAACCATATCACAATCTAAGCTTATGTTATCACCTCCACAATATTCACAACAGCTTGATAGATGGCTTATAATGGCAGATACGTTCTTCCTATTGAAGCGTTGTAATGGAGCATGCAATTTGTTGGAGATCTCTATGATAGCTTGAGATTTAGAGGTTCTTAGTACCTCATCATGAGCATTGGTGCACATGTGAAACATGGAGGGCTTTTCCTTGAACCTTTCATCCCTTTCTTGAGGTATCATATTACATGATGAGTGTCCCTCTAAGTAAGGTCTTAAATACGTCCGAATTGTTCTCCTCCTAGCATGAGGATTAACCACATACTCTTCCTCTCGTGCATTTGCAAAGTTCTCTAGGTTAGGATTTTGGTAGAGATCTCCTCTATAAAAATTTCCAGCATATGGTCTTCGTCTTTCCATTTTCTCTAAGAGATCTTTACAAAGTATCTGCTCCTAAGGAACTCAACAAACACAAAAAAAGGGTCAAAAGCACCTATCTACAGTTAAAATCTAAAAGCTTTCTTACGTTGCTCCCCAGCAACGGCACCAAAAACTTGTTGCGCCTAAAGTGTACCAAGCAAGTGCACTAGGGTCAACTATGTAAATAGTGGTAGGACTAGGTCATATCCACAGAGAGCGTGTGTAGACAGCTTAGAATTCTCCCTGGTAGATGGGCTAAGAGTTCTTTGTATTTTTTTAGGTTAGAGTTCTTGTAATTGAGAAGGCAGAAATGCATAAAGTAAAAATTACAGAATATCAAATACAAATAACAATGATAAAAAGCACAAGGAAATCTACCATGCATAACAATTTGGGATCACTCTAAGCATTATGCACCATTTACTCAAAGAAGCATGTAATTCCAAAGTATCTCAATCACGATAGTTTAAGAATTCCCATCGGCCACCTTAAACACTAAAGTTACTTAACCTAAAACTCTTTTCAGACACATTAGGAAAATAACAATGCAATAAGTACAGTTAAGCATTTAGATGAGATCCAAAACCCTCAGTACATGACCAACCTCCTGTTGGATTCATGCATCATAAGTATGTGCTTGTGTTCCATTATGTTAAATCTTCTTTTGGTCTGCTTAACATAACTATATATGAGCTAGATCTTTGACTCATAATGATTAACCATTCAAACACACAAATAATAAAAGATATCAAATAAAAGAGTACATTACAGTGCCTGGAGATCTCCTAAACTGTCTGCCAAAGGCAGACTTGCTTGCTGGAGGACTACTCCCTCATAATAATGAAGAAAATGACAATATCCATTAATGAAGAAGAAGGTGTTTTACAGAATATTAATGGTGGTTTTACCCACCAAATTTGTCACACTCACTAATGGGGAAGATGAGAAATAAATAGCCCTAGTTACAAAAAGAAAGAGAAAATATCTCCTAATAAAATATTACCAATTAATTCAAAATATCTAGATATTTTCCCTACATAATATTAATCAGATGCCACTTGAACAAAAAGGCTTCTAGAAGGCGACAGATTAGTAAATGTGCAAAAAGGTTAAAATCCACTTTTCCACCTACTTTTCTGCCGCACGTCAGATCAACCTATCCAACTTGCACTTCACACTTGATTGTCACTTTTTGGAAGGAATTTTCCCACCATTTTCAGTCTTCTTCCCGAAATGGCAAGAGATCCAACTTGCTCTTCTTTTCGATGAGATCTTATAAGACATGGAGATCTCTAGCGAAGACTGCACTTTTTTCCTCAATTTTAGCAACAAGTCAGAAGTTCTCCTTCTTTCAGCAAAAACCTAAAACCTATAGAGATCTTCATAAAAATTGATCTTTTCACCAAAATTTTAGCTCAAAATACATGATTTACTTAGCCAAATTTCCATGTATCAAAAGATAAACTTGTTATATGTGTTCTTGTATTGTCTCGATACATATGGTAACTTGACAAATGTGAAACTCTTAAACGATCCACACGAGTAAGTCGCATCACTTCTCTTCATGAATGGAACTTTGACAATATCTGTGGTGCAAATTTGAGTTGTCATTTTTTGACCATGGCTAGCTTTTTAAATCTACAGATGTTCAAATTCATTACCTAAACTTGAAAATGAAGCCAAATTAAGTTATTGAAGGATTTTTGTAAAAGACTGGAGAAAAAAACCATTGCCTTCGTAGCTCAATGGGCAATGCAAATTGAGTGTAAAAAATTTAAATTTTTCACCATTTTTAATGTTCTAATTTATTTTGGGCCAACATGATATTTACTTAAATTTAAAAAGTGTCATATATATATGAGTTTTTCTTTGGTTACTTTGAGCATCATTACTTTGCCCTTATCACTATTAAATGGGTGGTGTGATAATTAATCCAATAGTGATAAGGAGCAAAGTAACATGTACTTTGTTAAAAATAAAGTAAGCATAGAAAACTATATATATATATATATATCCATAAATAATAATTACTCATAAATTAATTAACATATGTAACACTAAGATTTATTGTAAACAAAGGTAAAACATGGCCTAAATAGTTATGCATTGATGTAATAATATCAAAACATTAAATACTTAAGTGCGTTGAAATTAAAATTGATATGATAATTTGATCATAATTTTAAAATTATTATATATTGGCCAGTTACATAAACCCACAAAGTGGGCTATTTTCGAAATTCCCATCTCTTTTTGAATATAAATATATTATTTTGCATAGTACAGCCAATGGATCCGTTGTAGCAATACAAACTTTGCAAGTGGATTGTGAGAATTCCGGGCTCGACTCCCGGCGGAGGAAAAATTTTCCTTTATATTTCTTTGTTCTCCCCACACAAAATTTCCTTGTCCTTGTGATAAAAATGCAGGAGATTCTATGGAATTATAAAGCATCCGTAGTATAGATAGTGAGAGAAGGAAGAGCCTAGGAATGGAAAATGGTTGGATTTCATCAGAACAACGCCACTCTTCTTTCATCTTTATCCACTCCACCAAATGCTGTACAACTCAACTTCCTCTTCTCCTCCTCCTCATCTCATTACCAGGTTTTCGTTTAATTTACCCCTAATTTTGATTTCTTTTGGAAATCTTGTGCTAGAACTGAAAATTGTACCCCAGTTTAATATAATTGGTTGGATTCTCTATTTCTTTTCGCAGTGGATTTGTTATGTTGGGCTTTGCTTGCATTGTAGGAATTTTTTTTCTAAGGCGATTGATCCGAGTAAATGGAGTGTTGGTGTCAACCAGAAAGCCTCCAGATTCTGGTATGGCGGAGAGGGTGAAACTAATATTTAGGGATTTCAGTGCCCTTTATACTTCAGCTGTGTTTTCTAATTTGACAAACATTTTTTATAGCGCAAAAGCTGGTTCGGGAGTTGGTGTACCGACTTCTGTGCCTGTAACTGTAGCTCATGAGCTTCTTCTCTCTAGTCACCAGTTTTTGGATATTAGGTTTGCGCTTCAGGGATTTTCCTTCGATTTTGTGGGTCTGAAATGTACAAATTTGTCTTAATAGTGGTAACATTGTAGCACTTCTCAGGAATTTAAAGCTGGACAAGTTGTTGGTGTTACAATGAAATAAAGGCCAAACACATCTCTTGTCCCCCAAACTTGGCACGTTTTGTCACATGTCACCCCCAACTTTCACGTGAATAACTTTACCCCCTAAAGTTGGCAAAACTGATACAGTTTGCCCCATCAATGTCACATGTCAGTTTCCGGTTGGTTTGACTTTTCAAATGTGTCATTTTTTAGATTTTTTTCCCTCCAATCAAAAGTTGACACGTGCCATTGAGGGGGCAAACTATATTACTTTTTCCAACTTTAGGGGGTAAAGTGATGAATCACTTGAAAGTTGGGGGTGACATATGATAAAATGTGCCAAGTTTGGGGGGCAATGGATGCGTTAAGCCTAAAATAAACTTAATTTCAAATAAAATTTGCATTATTCAACATAAAAACAAAAAAAATCAGCTTAGAGGAATGGGCACCAACTATAATTGGTATAAAAAAATGCCAATAATCTATGTAATTGGTTAGGAGACATGATACGGATCAGATATGTGCAAAATCTGTGACAGAAATTTCAATAGTAAAAAGGTAGGGTGATTGTTAATAATTGCAATAAGGAAGGTATGGTTGGGTAATGAAAGCATGGTTTATATTTTGGATTTTATGAAGTGATTGTGTCTATCACAAGCTCTATATAAGAGCTAAAATGTGTAATTTGAAGTATGAGCATGAGTGTAAGTAAAGTGTATGAGAGTGCAGAGTGTGAAAATAATAGAAAGTGAGAGTGAAAAAAGTGTTGCTTAAAGTCTGCCTATTTTGTGAAAGTATGTTGCCTTGTAAAATGATTAGTAGGTAATTAAGTTAAGGTTTGTGTTTATTCCTCATTAATCCTAACAAAGTGGTATCAGAGCCGTGTTAAAGATCCCGATTCTCTTCCGAAAAAATATTTTCTTTGAGTACAAAACCCGAGTTCAAGAAATTCCAGACGTTGCAATAGACCAGAAGTGTCGCAATAGACTGTCAAAAGTGTTACAAAAGACTGACAAATTGTTGCTGTAAGTCTAGAGTGTCGCAAAAAGTTCCAGAAATCATTGGAATAGCCCATGTACGCCTAGAGTCCAATTGGCCTCTTTAAAAATGAATTCCAACGGTGTTTCCTTCAGTTCCCCTCAACTTACAGATACCAATTACAAAAATTAGTGTATCAAGATGAAAGCTATTCTCGGAGCCCAAGTTGTTTGGGACATTGTTGAAAATGGCTGCACAGTCCCAGTTCCAACCAAAAATGCACAACTGTCTCAAACAGAAAAGATACTTTACACAAGAACCGTAGGAGTGACCAAAAGACACTTAGTCTAATCCATCAAGGGTTAAATGATATAATGTTTTAGAAGGTGGCGGAAGCAACCACCTCCAAGCAAGCTTGGGATATACTGTGAGTTTCTCTTCAAGAAGAGGAGAAAGTGTAGAAAGTTAGGCTCTAATGTTGCGAGAAGAATTTGAGATGGTGAAGATGAAGGAGACAGAAGCGGTTGTCGATTACTCCTCATGGTTAAAGTCTATCGGTAACCAAATGCAAGTATATGGAGAAAAGCTTGAAGAGTCGAGAGTTGTTGAAAAACTTCTAAGGTACTACTACCAAAGTTTGACTATGTAGTAGTGGCAATAAAAGAATCATGGGACATGAGTTAAATGATCATCGATGAAGTAGTTGGCTAATTACAAGCACGTGAGGACAGGCTAAACAAATAAAGAGAAGAGTCTGTAAAACAAGTCTTGACAGCAAAGGTTGCATTCAAAGGTGAAAGTAGTCGATATTCTAGTCATTACGTACGAGGATGTAGTAGAGGTCATTCAGGAAATGGTAGAGGAAGAGGACATGGCAGATTACAATAACACGGGAGAAGTGACCTAATAATGGACATAGTCAGTCTATAAGAGATAGCATTTTGAGTTCGGGACAGCTGTTTGAGAAAAATTACCAAGTTCACATGATGAATCGAAAGTTGGTGCTGTTGAACGAGAAAAAGGAGCTGCTTGCAAGTGTGCCTATGTCATAGAACCTGATGTTTATTCTCAACATCAAGACGGACGTTGCAAAGTGCTAGAAATCTTGTGTGAAGGACTCTCATTGGCTTTATTATTTGAGATTTGGGCATCTCAATTTTGGAGGTTTGAAACTACTAAGCTAGAAGAAGATGGTGCATGGTCTTCCCCGATTGATAAAACCCATTAGCTTTGTGAAGGATGTCTTGTTAGAAAACAATCCAAAACAAGATTTCCAAAGGAGTCCATGTCGAGAGAAAAGGTGCCCCTTAAGCTCATGCATGCCGACATTTATGGACTAATGACACCATCATTAGGAGGTAACAAATATTTCTTGCTATTCATTGATGATTATAGCAAAAAGACATGGGTGTACTTTCTGAAGGAGAAGTCAGAAGTTTTTAGGACTTTTAAAAAGTTCAAGGCACTCATGAAGAAAGAAAGCAGCTATTACATCAAGGCTGTAAGATCTGATAGAGGAGGGAATTCATATAAAATGAATTCAAAAGATTCTATGAGTATCATGGAATTCATCATTTCCTTTTAGTTCCGAGTTCACCTCAACAAAATGGAGTAGTTGAAAGAAAGAACAGAATAGTGATGGAAATGGTGAGAAGCATGCTAAAGAGAAAGAATTTGCCTAAGGAGATGTGGGAAGAACCAATTTATTGTGCAGTTTATATCTTGAACCGGTCTCCAACAACAACTGTCTCAGATATGACACCCCAAGAAGCATGGAGTAGGAGAAAGCCCAATATCTCTCATTCCTTATTTTTGGGAGTGTTGCACATATTCATGTAGCCGATGAAGAAAGGAGAAAGTTGGACGACAAAAGCAAAAAATACTTATTCATGGTATATTCAGAATGTTCAAAAGGTTATAAGATGTTTGATCCTGACACAAGGAAGATGATCATTAGTAGGGATGAGACTATTAACGAGGTAGCAGTTTGGGAGTTGAATGATGATAAAAAGAACTATAGTTTTTATCCTTTCCCCATGGATGAAAATAATTATAGTGATGCGGAGTTACAAGACACACCATCGACGTCAAGCATTCCTATTTCAGTTGCATCTCCCGAATAAGAAGATGATGAAAGTGAAATTCCTAGATAAAGACAGAGAAAGTTTTGACTTATAGATGATCTTTATGATGCTACGAGAGAGCTTGGAGAAGAATTAACTCTTTATTGTCATCTTATTGATAGTGAGCCCATTGATGCTGAAAGGCCATGAAAGATAAAAAATTAGAGAAGAGCCATGGAAGAGAGATCCAAGTAATTGAGAAGAATGAGACATGGGAGTTAACCAAACTTCCAGCTAACAAAAATCCCATTGGAGTCAAATGGGTGGTCAAAGCAAAGAAGGATGCAATCAGAGAAGTTTTTCAACATAAAGCAAGGCTCATTGCATAGGGATATAGCCAAAAACCCGATATTGACTATGATGAAGTATTTGCACCTGTTGCAAGAATGGAGACCATTAGATTGGTGATCTTAGTTGCTACTCAAAATGGATGGAGAATCCATCAAATGGATGTAAAGTTAGCATTTTTGAATGGATACTTGGAGGAAGAGATCTATATCCAACAACCACCTAGTTACATTATCAAAGGCCACGAATGAAAAGTGTTGAAGCTAAAGAAGGCGTTGTATAGACTTAAGTAAGCACTGGGAGCTTGGAACAACCGCATCGACAAATACTTTCACGAGAATGGATTCGTCAAGTGCCAACACGAGTATGCCTTGTACGTGAAAGTGAAAGGTGGAGACATATTGCTTGTTTGCTTGTATGTGGGCGATCTCATATTTACTGGGAACAATCCTCAAATGTTTAATGATTTCAAGAAGATGATGACTCATGAATTCGAAATGACTGGCATTGGCCTAATGTTGTACTACCTTGGCATTGAAGTGAAGCAAAGTGAAGATGGAATTTTTATTTGTCAAAGTGGCTTTGCCAAGGAGATCTTGATGAAATTTAAGATGGAGAATTGCAATCCTGTCAGTACTCCAATCGAATGTAGTTGAAATTGAACAAGGATGAAGACAGAATCAGGGTGAACCCGACTATTTTCTGAAGTTTCATCGGGAGTCTTAGATACCTAACGTGCACAAGGCCAGATACTCTGTATGCAGTTGGACTAGTGAGTAGATACATGGAAGAACTGAAGGAATCTCATTGGAATGCAGTGGAAAGAATACTCAGCTATATCAAAGGTACAACTAATTTTGGATTGCATTCAAATTAGTTGTATAGTGATAGTGATTGGGCCGGTGATAAGAATGACCGGAAAAGCACTAGCGGATTTGTATTTTTTCTTAGTGACACGTCGTTTACTTGGAGTTCAAAGAAGCAACCAATTATGACACTGTCAACCTATGAAGCTAAATATGTAGCTGCTACCTCATGTGTGTGTCATGCAATATGGCTACGACGATTGTTGAAGGAACTACAAAAGACATACATGATCCAACTGATATCTTTGTTGATAAAAAGTCAGCCTTGGCGTTAGCGAAAAATCCGGTGTTCGATGGTCGAAGCAAGCACATCGACACAAGATATCATTTTTTTAGAGAATGCATTAAACAAAAGGAGGTCGCATTGAAGTACGTTAAAACGCAAGATGAAATGGCGGACATCCTTACAAAACCACTGAAATACGATGTGTTCAACCAGCTACGAGCATCATTGGGAGTTATCGAAAATTAAGTTTATGGGGGAGTATTAAAATAAAATAAACTTAATTTCAGTTAAAAAAAGAAGAAAATTAGGACATATCACGTTTTCATTATTCCACATAAAAACAAAAAAATCAGCTTAGAGGAATGGGCACCAACTATAATTGGTATAAAAAAACAAAAATGCCAATAATCTATGTAATTGATTAGGAGACATGATACGGGTCAGATATGTGCAAAATCTGTGGCAGATATTTCAATAGTAAAAAGGTATGGTGTTTGTTAATAATTGCAATAAGGAAGGTATGGCTGGGTAATGAAAGCATGGTTTATATTTTGGATTTTGTGGAGTGATTGTGCTTGTCACAAGCTCTATATAAGAGCTGAAATGTGTAATTTGAAGTATGAGCGTGAGTGTAAGTAAAGTGCATGAGAGTGCAGAGTGTGAAAGTAATAGAGAGTGAGAGTGAAAAAAAGTGTTGCTTAAAGTCTGCCTATTTTTTGAAAGTATTTTGCCTTGTAAAATAATTAGTGAGTAATTGAGTTAAAGTTTGTGTTTATTCCTCATTAATCCTAACAGTTGGGGCAGTCGACATTCCATATTTGTATAGAGTTGGACCAGGTTCCTTCTATATCCTGTCTTGTTCTTCTACTCGTGAAGATATTTCAGTTTATGCTAATGGATTCTACTCCATTAGATAATATCAGAAGAGTATGCAAATAAAAACAGCGGCTTTTTTGGTTTTTTTATGAAAGCTCTAAAATTAAAGGCCTCCAGTACACGGTACAGAATTTAATGTAATGTGACTTTGGTCCCTAAACAAGATCTTGCAGTACACAGTACACAGTTCAGTTGTTGAATCAATGAATGTTGCCTTCATTGTCTGATTTAGTATTCAATACCTTAACTCTGCTTGTTTGGATTTCAGTTTCTTTGTTAAAGGAATGGCAAGGAACCTCAAATTTCTAGAGGAAGTTGCTTCAGAGTTTGAAAAAACCGATGAAATCCTTGTTGTGTAGGCCTGAATCCTATTTCTCATTTGAGCTTCTAGGCTCCAGACTTTATTTTCTGTATTTCTTTATGCTTATATATATTAATTTGTTTTTCAGGGCTGCCAGATTGGGAAAAGGTGTATGATGGCTGCAATCGAACTTTTAGCTAATGTTAGTACATCATCCTATATATTAGAAGCTTGATCTCAGTTTTATATATATTCACTTAACATACTCAAACATCTTCACATTTTGGTTGCATTTCAAACATTTAGTGATTTTTTTTAAAGTCAAATTAGTATTAACTAGAAGAAGGGTTTTCTGAATGGCTGTTGATCAACCCTAAGTCCGTTATATTTTTTAAAAAATTTTGTGCAGTTGCACTTATATTTATAAGGAAAATCCCCACCCACTTTGGATGTGATTCGAACCTGGGACCTCTAGAGGCCAGAAGTTCAGTTTAACCGTTAGGCTAAGACTTCGCCACAACCTTAGACTCATTAATCAAATCCTTCTAACAAAAAACGAAAAAAAATCGTATATCACTTATTCATATATCAGTTTGGCATCTCACTTATTTATACATCTGTTTATGGGACAAATTCATCCTATTTTTAACATTGAAGGTTACTACTCACGATCACCAGTCTAGTGCTTAGTGATTGTTTCAAGTGCATTCATATATCAACGGAACCCATTTCATTTCTTGTAGTTATAAATGATACTTTTTTAAAAAAAGATTATCTAGAAAGAGGGAAAAGGCAAGAGGAGGTTTCGCAACGCGCCACCTCGGTTAAAAACCCTCTCCTAGGCTCAATTTATTAAAAAAAAAAAGAAAAAAGAAAAATACAAGAAAAGAGAATAAAAAATCATCCAGCCATTACGGCAAACAAAAATCTATCAACTATGGAGAAAATTTTGATGGAGGTTTACGCTCCCATTTAGATAGCTCATTGCGCTCCCGTTTAGCTTGCTCACCCTCTTGCTTAGCTCGTTCTTTTGCGGCGACCGAAACCTTTGGTTTCCTCGGCAGTTGGATATTGTCCCCCTCCTCGATCTCACACCTATAACTGTCATCGCAGGTAGCGAACAAAAAACTTTGCCTAACAGGCGTTGACTGCTTGGCTTTCATTTTTGCCTCTTCTCGTTCCGCAGAATCCGCCCAAGAGCCCGAGACAATTTTCTGCGGTTGTGAGTAATTCGATTCAAAGCCCTCTGGATCAACCGCATCCGAGGCATTCTTGGAATGATTGGAATCATCTGAAACTTCTATAATATGTCCATCAATCGGCTTTTGAACTTCAGTTTCCTTATCTCCGAGCTCTAAGTTAATTGTTTCCTTAGCAGAGATAGAATTTCCCGGCTCCTTATCAAACACCTCATTAGCCGCAGCCTCAATCGCCTCAGAAACCACAGCCTCAAGGTCAACTGCTTTAGAATTGGAAGCCTTCTATGCCAAATTAACCTTTTCTTGATTGGTATTCTTGGTCTGATCTAAACAGTTAACCGCATCCTTCATGACCGGACTTCGTGGTCTTCCATTTTTATTTCCCCAAGTGGTGGCATTTTTTGTCTGCTTTTCAATAGATTCTGGCGCCTTCCTGAAAATAGATGATTTTCCTTGAGGTTTTAAAGCTTCTAATTGAGCTTTTAAACTACTCTCAGATGGCATTTATATATGATTATGTCAAATGCATTTCATATATCCATTTCTATGTCGAAAATAATGCAACAACCTCTTGATTTTATTTAAAACTATAGTTAGATAGAATTTCGTGTTCATAATTCAATTTTGTAGAAAGATAACAAGAAATTGAGAAAATACTGAAGTTCGATAATGTTGTGCAGGGTTATAATGGTATTGTAGATGTTGCCGACGGACATATTGCTTGGACACAAAATGGAGTGCCAACAGAATACTGATATGTGTGTTTCATGGAGGTCCATCCGTTCTTGCAATTTGAGATACTCTTAACATGGGCCTTTGTACCCTTTTAGAAGATGAAGATGATGATGTGGACCCAAATGAAGAATCCAACTTTGAATCCATGTGTAACATGAAGATCCAACTCATTTTGAAGCCATTTGTGCTGTTTCAAGCCCTTATTTTTGAAGACCAGCCTGAAGCCCAATATAATATGCCCAAACCTTGATTTATGCTCAAGTATTCCAGCTGACACAAAGAGGGACGTTTGGAGGAGTTTTTTTAATTTTTTTTTATGTTTAATTATCAATAAAGTTGTTGTTTAAATGACAATTCAAAGTAGCATTAGTACAAAAAAGGTCATTGCGAACGGTTATTTTAGGCCTATGCGGACGGTTTCAAACCGTCTGTAAAGGTCGCGACGGAAATGATCGGGCTTATTGCGGACGGTTTTGAACCGTCCGTAATAAGGATCATTGTGGATGTTTTTTAAGAAGAACCGTCCTCAATACACCGACAAAATGGCCGCCAGAACATTAACTATTTTGGATGGTTCTTGTAAACAATCGTCCGAAATAACTTGATTTTTTTAGCAGTATGCTACCTATTTCGGACGGTTCTTTGAAACAACCGTCCGAAATAACATTATCGACTTCCAGTAAATCCAAAACTCAATAGCAGAACCAATACAAAAAACAATACAATCGATTACATTCCAAACACAACTTCATATTACTCCAAAAACAATGAAATCGATCTCCCCAAACAAAACACTTCAAAATACATGTACAATATGAGAAGCAAAATACTACCGATTTTCAAGCCTAGCTACCTAGAAGAAATTTAAAACATTAAGAAGCTAGGTAATAAACAAAATACATACTCCAACTAACTACACTTAAAATTGAATAGACATGCCAACATAGGAGAAGAAAAAATGTCCAAAACTTCATCTATCTCGCACTGTGTGTAAGTAATGCTTCTTGCATAAGACTGCAGATAACAAAAATATGGTAATAATTATTAATGTAAGATCACATATTCATTTTCCTATATGCATTACAAAATCAAAAGTCATGTATATGCCAAAATTTTAATTCGAAAATTACGTATATGCCAAAATAAAAGTTCAATTCTAAATAAACTATATATAATTTACGTATACCTTCGACAAACATTCTGCATCACCGTGATTTAGAAGTATATCATACATGACCGCATAATATAATACCCGCACTCAACTGAGCCGGGTTGCTTTGCACACTATAAATACCAATTGTATTAAACAAAGTGACAAGTGTAATATTGCAATGTCTAAACATGACAAGAAAGTGGATAGCAATCAAGAAAGTGGATACCAATCTTACCAGTCCCTGGATATAGTTAAAGGTTGTTGCTCTGACACTCATCAACTTCGAACTTTCCTCATCCACACAGCACGACAACAATGCCCTACATATACAAATAAATCATTACTTTTAATATTGGATAGATCAAAGTGTACAAAACAAATTGTATGATCAAAGTAAAAATATGTAACTTATCCAAATATGGCTTAATAAGAAGATCTCAGTCTGGTTTCAGGCGCCAAAGAGGATCATATATGTATACCTCTCTCTTTCTCATACAAATGACCAAAAGAGTCCAATTATCACTATAGGATTATTATGTCGCAAGTAGTTACAATTTATAACTTAGTGTACCACTGACAACACAAATGAAAAGGAATCAGTACCTTTCATTATATGGCAAGAAAATGAATCTCTTCGATCTATCCTTTGATATAGTGTGAGTTAGGTATAATGAGGAATCATCTTTGCTTTTGCTTGCTCACATTGCTTGAGATACCAAAGTTGGATTCACAAATCCAAAATTGTTCGCTTCCTTATAACCATATATCAGTGCACTATAAAAATGTACAAAAAACCACTTAAAGTAAATTAAAGTCAATCAAAATGGCAAAGAAAGATATATCAACCATATGTAAACACATTAAACTAATTAAAACAACCCGAGTATATAACTTACAACCAATAGATCTCAATGATATTTGATTCGATCTTTTCTCCATCAAGCAATGCCTTTATAGCGGTTGGGAAAATCAAAACACCTCCATCAGTGTTGCTAGCATGGATTAAAGCTTTATTGGTATCTGGAATGATAATTTGTTCGAAATCATTCTTCGACCGCAATGCATCGCACAATAATCCACATCTAAAACTCAATTGCATTACATTTTCGATATTGGGTTTATTGGCACTTGGATTTTCGGGAATGGGTTGCTTGGCAAATGGTTTTATTGAATTTGGAATTTTGGATTTTGGATTTTGGATTTTGGGGATTTGCTTTTCGGGGAATTGGATTTTCAGGATTTTTTTTTGGGGATTGGATTTCTAGGATTTGGATTTTTTGGGATTTGAATGGCAGAATTGTTAAAGGAAGAAATCGTCTTCCCACCCTACATAAATATTTTACTATAATTAATCACATACTAAGAATGCTAAATAAGACATATGCGCATATATAGTTTGAGTCACTCACATCTTTAAGTATTACAAGATTCCTTGGCCATTGCACAAAAGAAGCTGTCGCTCTCCCGATAGTATCAAAAACATCAGTTGGAAAAGGAAGGTTCTCATTGGTGTACATCTGCTCAACCGAGTCCATGTAAACGCTCACATTTTCTATAAGAATGGAAGTTCCGTGCATAATATGCCTGTCAGGATAGACAACCCCATCCACAACTTTCACCATATTTCCATTAATACTTAAGAGTAAGTTGCATTTGGTGGGTCCCTATGAAATAACAAAATTATTTTTACATTAATTGTTCAATATTTCAACCACATAGATGACAATGGTTGAGAATTGTTGTAATATGGACATAATTATTTACCTTTAGGTCAGCGAGATGATCCACACTTCTTGATTGACTGTCCCCTTTTGAAGCAGTGGAGACATCAACATTATTGGAATTCATTGAACTTAGAATACCTATACTCTCTTTCAACACTCTAAGTTCCTACAAGAAATGTCAATAAATCATCATGTCGGTCAATGTTAATAAAAGAATTACTCAAACACCCATAAATAGTTTTAGTTTATTGTATACCTCACGAACTCCCTGAACTTCCACTTTCACACCCTCTTTCACACGCAACTTGATCATCTCTTCAATTTCAGCTATATCTGGTACATATCTATTTCGATACTCTGTTGAGTGTCCATACACTTTAGAATAGCCAATTTGAGAACTTATTCCACGTGTACGGCCTGGATGTTCTTTTTTTTGAAGCGCTTCATTAAGGAAAGAGTTAGTCCCGGTTGGGGTGAACTCACCACACTTAGCCTTCTCTTGCAAATCCATCTACAAATTTGCATATATATATCGAGTAATAAAAACACTTGAACCCATAAAAGTAAATGTGGTAATGAGAAACACTACTATTATTATTAACTCACAATTGCACTGTGCACGATTCTTGTTGCTTCAACGGGAATCACCCTATTTCCCTCTCCATCAATTTTAGTTCTTCCAAGCACGTAGTTCACAGAACTTAGCTTGTGAGGAGTAACAGTAGTATAATCTATACCTATTAACTTCATATAATCACCTCGATTCCCCCCTAATACTTGCTTTTTTCCATATGACTGAGAGCCCATGGTATGAGGAACGCCCGTATCTTGTTTCTTGCTCTTCGCCTTCCTATTTTTCTCCTACATGTGTATATAGCATTGTCAAATGTTAGTATAGCACAATTTAAAGTGTCTAGGGGTAAGTATTAATATTTAATTTACCAGTTGCTCTTCACTAGTTTGATGTTTTGCAAACGTATCCCACTCCACCTTTGTACATCTGCCTGTTTCATATGGTAATGGCTTGCCCTTAGGATTTCCATTTACAATGAACTCTCTATTCCATTCTGATTTTTGCCGACACCATACTTTATCAATTTTTTGCCAAACAAAAGATCTCCAATCATCTTCAAGTCAGAATTGTTCTCGTCACAAAAAAAAACATAAGTCCAGTTTATATATTTTCAATGAGCATCTCATTTGAATCCGAAATTTTATATAACTTATTTTAATTATTTACCATCATATCTTGCCATAGCATATCTTTAAGGGAATGAGGAACCTCAAACCATGTGCTGTAAGTAATGGAAATCCTATATCTTCCAAGTTGTCCGTTGTGTTTTGTAAAATCATTGGCCCATTTACCACCTGGGTTGCCAAGATCATCCCATATAATATATCTTTGGCCATTGAATTTAGGGTTCATTCCCTTTGATGGGCCTATTGATCTCTTGCTATTTTGAGATGTTGATGTTTCCACGATGTACCTACAGGCATACCACATTAATTAGACAATCAAACAAATAAAAAAGTAAACAACAAATATATACACATACACATACCACATTAATTAGACAATCAAACAAATAAAAAAGTAAACAACAAATATATTTGCATACACATACCACATTAATTAGACAATCAAACAAATAAAAAAAGTAAACGACAAATATAGTTGAATACACATACCACATTAAATAGACAATCAAAGGAATAAAAAAGTAGACAACAAATATATACACATACACATACCACATTAATTAGAGGCCTTTGCTATTGTTATGGCTCCTACCGATACTTCAAGGTTTTGTTTCTTTCTTTTATATAAACATTTACAAGTGCTTGTAATTTACATAATTTTGTTTCATATGTTGAGTTGCCTTATTGATGGGGATATTGCAGGAGCTATGGAAGTAGAACTAACTTAAATAGTTTGCAAGTAGCAGAATATGTTCAACAACTAAAAGGAGCATTTGTGTTTTTTACTTTTAAGTCAATTTTAAGTGCTTATAAGGTAATTTCAAATGAGATTATGTATGTCCTTTTTTTCGTAACTCTTCAATGGTTATAAGTTGCCCGAAATAAGCTATAAGCAAAAGCTCATAACTCATGAAACACTTCATCAACCAACTTCTAAATTAAAAAGTGATTATTATCCAATAACCTAAGATGCGATACTATGAGACATGATCACAAAATAATAGCTTCAACTTAACAATGATCTTGTACAATGTCTTAGTGCAAGGTTAATAGTAGGGGAACATCAAATGCTTTTTCCTGTAATTACAAGAAATAAAAAACAATAAAGGTATGGATCTCGAATTCGAGAAAGGTTAAATCTGAAATACTAACCATAGATAAATGGATTTTGCATTAGGTTTGGGGGTGGCAAGACAGTAGCAAAAAGGAGAGGCGGCGGGAGACGGCGGCGAAGCAAGACGAGGATAGGTTTTGAGGTGCGGGGGTTTTGCGAGTTCGAGATGGACTGGGAAGAAGGGTGAGTGAGATGGCAGAATGAGGGTGAGAGAGACGGTGGGGGAGCAACACGACGGGAGGTTTTGAGGCGGGGGGTTTTGCGATTTTGAGATGGTGTGGGGGTGAGTGAGAAGGTTATTGTAAAAGCTGTAATTTTAAGGTAATTTGGACGGTTATTTCTTTTTAACCTTCCAAAATACGTAATTACACTCTAGCACAATTCAGACGGTTAATAGTAAATAATCGTTTGTATTATCAATTTTTACTATCGCACCACAATACAGATGGTTATTAACTTTTAGTCGTCCAAAACAAGTATTTCGGCTTGCACAATTTAAACGGTTAAAGTTAATAACTGTCTGTATTATGCTATTTACATTACCATCGGACAATACGGACGATTATTAACTTTTAACCGTCCGTAATGTCTCCTCTACATTTTTTAAAACATTCTTCCAAACGGTTTTTTTATAAACCAACTGGAAAGGTGCGACCCTACTGGCCCTTTTTGTACTAGTGTAGCTTTTAAGTAGGAAGTTATTTGGCTCAAATAACTTTTATTTCAGCTTTGTAACTCTTTGTTGTTTCCTTATTTAAAGGGGCAATGAAATTCAAATAAAATAGATCATATTTTGAGTGAAATTGAGTGTTTAAACACTTTTGGGTTTTATTAGTTTCCAAAAACTAATGGGGTTTTGTGTGTGATACAAAAACACTCAAGTTGCTACTTTGCTTGTGTTACAATTTGTCTCCTTTTTCCAGCCATTTAACCTGATTTAAAACCAACTTAAACACCACCATTTTACAATAAAATCTCTCTTTACACCCTACATCAATCCTAATTTCGTGCAACACTATAAACTAGTCACAAAATAACCTTTTCTTTCATTGTTTCCTTCACAAACAGCCATCCAAACACCACCATGCCATCATTTGGTATCCGAGCCAAGGATTATATGTCCTTGTTTTTTTCATCCATTTTTTACACTCTTGAAGAACAGAAATAAAAAAATATGTTTTTGGATCAAGATCTTTATGCTACATTTTAGAACCTAAGATCGGAATTTGAGGAGGTCAAGGCCAAGAATGAAGCATTGGAATTATGTGTAAGAAAAAAATTTGGAGTAAGTGATCTATTCAAGTTTTTGCCTAAAAAATTTTCTTCTATTCTAAATCATGGTCAGCCATCAAGTATATCCATTTCTTCACAAAATGAATCAGCCTTCACACCACCACCAAAAAGTCCATCAAACACCCAAAACACATCCACCCAACCAAAGCTAATTAAATTGCCCCCACCAATCAAAAGTGCCTCTAAAACTTTCTTGAAATATTTCAAATGCTAAGGTTAAGCTCATTTTGCTTCTGAATGCCCCACAAGAAAAATAGTGACTATAAGGGAAATAGAAGAGATTGAGGAAGGATTGTTGCTTATTGATTCTAATGAGGTAGATTCGGATTTATGTGATGATGAGGAATGGGTTCTTAAATGTGAAGCCATGGCAGATGGGGAATGTTTAGTTATGATGAGGGTTCTGAACTTAGAAAGAAGTGAGGATGATTGGAGGAGGAAATCTTTGTTCCACACTAGATGCTTAACAAATAACAAGCTTTGTGAAGTTGTTATTGGTAGTGGTGCTTGCGGGAATTTTTTTCTAATGAGATGGTGAATAACTTAGGTCTCAAAACCGAGCCAATCGACCCTCCTTACACGTTAACTTGGCTGTATTCTTCGCATGAGATAAGAGTGACTAAGAAATGTGTTGTTCCTTTTTCTATTGGGAAATATGTTGATGAGGTGAGCTGCTATGTTATTCCTATGACTTCTTGTCATTTGTTACTTGGAAGACCATGGTTGTATGATAAAGATGTTCATCATCAAGGGAGAACTAATGCTTATACCTTGTTCCATAATGGGCAAAAGATGTTGCTCAAGCCTATGTCGCCAGAAAAGAGAAAGAAGAAGAAAGAGGTTGGAGTTGTTGGGTTATTGTCCAATGATGAGAAAAGTGAGATCATGGAGGGGCTGCCTAGTTTTATCCCAATAGATGTGGAAGATGAGCTCAAATAGAATTATACCATTCTAAATGAGGTGCAATCTTTGATTACTGAGTTTGAGAGAGTATTTCCAAACACATTACCCTCATGTTTACCCCCTCTTAGAAGCATACAACACACAATAAGTTTTGTTCCGGGAACCCAAATTCCTAACAAATAGTCCTATAGAGTGAGCCCAAAGGAGAGTGATGAGTTACAAAAGCAGGTTGATGAGTTGTTAAAAAGGGAATGTATTAGGGAGAGTGGGTCTCCTTGTGTTGTTCTGGCATTTGTAGTACCAAAAAAGAATGGGAAATGGAGAATAGGGATTGATTCTAGAGCTATTATTAAAATCACACTCAAGTATCAATTTCCAATTCCGAGGCTTGATGACATACTTGATCGATTATATGGAGCTTTGGTGTTCTCAGGGATTGATCTCGCGAATGGTTTCTATCAAATTCCTATTAAACCAATGTGGAGCTGTATGAATGGTTGGTTATGCCAATGGGGCTTTCTAATTCACCTTCCACTTTCATAGGACTTATAAATGAGGTACTCAAACCTTTTCTTAACAAATTCGTGGTTGTTTATTTTGATGATATTCTGATCTTTAGTCGTAGTTTACATGAGCATTGTGTGCATCTAAGACTTGTCTTTTAGGTTTTGGACCATGACTCATTATATGCTAATGTGGAGAAGTGTCATTTTTGTGATATCACCATTAGTTTTTTGGGGTATGTTGTGTCTAGAGATGGGATTAGTATGGATCCGGAAAAGGTTAAGACTATTATTGAATGGCCAATTCCTAGTAATCTGTTTCAAGTTAGAAGTTTTCATGGATTTTGTTCTTTTTATGGACGATTCATTAGAAATTTTAGCATTATAACAACCCAATAACAGATTGCATGAAGAAATGATTGTTTAAATGGACCCTCCAAGCTGCCATTGCTTTTTACAAGCTAAAAAATGCCATGACAAAAGTATCTATTTTATCCTTGCCTAATTTCACCAAACCTTTTTATGGGAACTGATAGTCAAATTGAACATGTATAACAGGCATGGCGGAAATTTAAAATTTTGTCCTTGTCCCCAGGAACACCTATTAGATACATATAAATTAAATAAAGCCTTAACTAAATAATTCTCTACCTAGGTTAGCATGCAAAGGGCTAGGCATACCATAATTCTAAATTATATCCTAGCATGTATATTTTATGCTAAGAATGTTATAACTCTAAGCTATAACCTAAGCATGTTATAACTCTAAGCTATAACCTAAGCATAACATAAACTAAGCATGCAAAACAACCTAAGAATATTATTAAGGCTAAAAACGCTTAAAGAAAAAAACCTATTAATAATAAAAAGAGAAAGAAAGAAAACTTACCAGTGGAAGTGTGCTTTAGCAGAACCTTCTTGCACAAGCCTCCAAGCATAGGATAGCCTCTATGAGTATTCGCACAAACCCCACCAACCAAAACCTCCCCGAGAGGAAGAACTAAGGAGCCTCGAGTAGTTGCTAGACCACTCTAGAAGCCCCACCCGAAAATATAAACTAGAGGTGCTCGAATAAAATCAAGCTCCTCAAAATATAACTTGTTCAAATAACCTTTATCGTAGGAATTACAATTTGAACTTGGTGCAAATTGAAAAGGTGAGGGGAAAGCCTATTTATAGGCTTGGGGAGCAAAATAATATCCCCTTTTTTCAATGCGGGATTGGGCAAAATTTACATAATGGCCTGCCTTACACCCACAAGCCGGGCTTGTGGGCTTTTTCCATAAGCCCAGCTTGTGGGTTGGGCATGCTGGGCACACCCAGCATTGTCCACAAACACTTGTGTCGCCCACAGCCCTGCAGCCAATATATATGGGGGGCCTAAAAATTTGGGCCCCATTTTAGTAGGGTCCAACCCTACAATCTCGATTGGAAAATTCCCTTTTGGTCTCTCTTTCAATTATTAATTTATTCCTTGACCCTAATAAATTAGTTACCGGTCAAAATAAATTCTCTAGTTTATCCAGAATGATCTAATCATTTTTTAACCAATTAAATAATAATTCAATTATTATTATAATATATTTTCATAATAGAATAAATCTATTAGTTCTTTACTTAGTCCGATTAAGGTCCAATGCATGTGACCTTATAAGATCCCTTAGTGTTGAGCTATTAAGGCTTAACCAACCCTTCTTCTAATGGAACCATTGGCTTGAGGTTCTAGACTGTGAATAGAACTCTATTACTTTAAACGACTGTAGTACGCCTCTAGCAAGGGTCTACCATCCCCCATTACTCAAAATGTCATTTATGCTTATGACTTAATCCCGGTTAATACAATAGTCGTCCAGTGTAATAAACTCCTTCCATTCTTTAATATTAGTACCATCTGGTTTACAGGGTTATGTTAAAGTGTTAACCCACTAATAGCAAGGTTGCTCCAAGCTATCCCAGTTATTAACTTGATACTGAAGTATATTGCCTTTTACCATAGTGTGTTTGACTAGAAACCATTTCTATCAAACACATACTCTGATCAGAGGTTTATAGCAGTCATCACTTCAACAAGTGGCCAGGTACAACTCCTTAATATATCCGGAGTGATGGATTCTTTCCTACTACAGCTTACCAACGTGTTGTCATCACTATACCCGTAATCACCCATAACAACCTAAATTAATGAGTGCATAGGAATGACCAAAAGCATAGTAATAGTACCACACAAGGTAGCTAGTATCTCAAGTATGAGGATATTCGCAAAACTTATTGCATGAAGATAAACACTAACACATTGATATATACACCAAGTGTTTATCTTACTGCGGTCTCCAATATATCTCCCAGATATATCCATGTGCCAAATTTAAGGCACCACCTTCAGTCCTTAGGAGATTAACTGCTTGGACCCTTTCCAAGAAAGTTCACCACATGCTAGTCTTTCCGCTTCATCAATATCCTTTCTTGATGAAACTATAACTAGTGATAGTTTAGACATAATCATAATTGTACATGAAGCAGGTTCCACCAAATATAGTCCAACTATAATTTCTATGACTTTATGCTTTGATACGTCTAAGGACTTTTGCATACATACATCAATGAATATATTTTACCCAGCTATAATATATTTATAAATACATCGATATTAACAAAAGATTAAATGCCTTTATTAATTAAATAAAATATTCGTACTATTACATAATTAAGATATATCAACCTAATTGCCTAAAGGGCATACATCATATCCAACAAACTCCTACTTGCACTAAGGCTAATTAGCCATATGTCTTAATCCATATGCTTTAACATGCTGGTCATGTTTGACTTAAGTCAATGGCTTTGTCAGACCATCCGCGAGGTTCTGATCAGTGGAAATATACTCTAGTTTTATTACCTTAGCATCAAAAATCTCCCTGATTATATGATACTTTCTGGATACATGTCTGTTTTTCTGATGAGACCATGGTTCCTTTACCTAAGCTATTGCACCATTATTATCACAATACAAAGTAATTAGATCAACAGCCTCAGGCACCACACCGAGATCACCAATAAATCCCTTTAACCCGATAGCTTGTTTTGCCACCTCGCATGCAGCAATGTATTTAGATTCCGTGGTTGAATCAGCAGTAGTTTCTTGCTTGGAACTCTTCCATACCGCCCCTCCATTTAACACATACATAAAACCTGACTAAGACTTAAAGTCATCCTTATCAGATTGAAAACTCGCATCTATGTAACCTCTAATTGTGAGGTCATTTTCTCCATAAATCAAGAACTCATCCTTAGTCCTTCTCAAGTACTTAAGGATTGCCTTGACGACCATCTAGTGCTTTTCACCTGGATCTGATTGATATCTGCTAATAAAGCTCAAAGGATGAGAGACATATGGCCTAGTATATATCATAGCATACATGATGGATTCTATTTCGGATGCATAGGGTATATCCTTCATGCACATTCTCTCCCGAGCTGTCTTCGGACACTCAGCTTTAGATAGGTTAATCACCTTTGTCATCGGGAGACAACCTTTCTTCGAATGCTGAAGGTTGAACCTATTCAATACCTTGTCTATATATGTACTTTGAGAAAGACCTAACAACCTCTTAGATCTATCCCAATAGATCCTTATACCTAGTATAAATGCTGCTTCACCAAGGTCTTTCATGGAGAATTTTCTTGACAACCATACTTTAGCATTTTGAAGAACAAAAATATCATTTCCTATTAGTAGAATGTCATCGACATACAATGCTAAGAAAAAGACTGCACTCCCACTAAACTTCTTGTAAACACAAGGCTCATTAACATTTGGACAGAAATCCAATTCATAAATTGTCTGATCAAACCTTATATTCTAACTCCTGGATACCTGCTTTAGTCCATAAATGGATCTTTGTAGCTTGCATACCTTCGAGCCATTCTAAGATGTAAAACCCTCAGGTTATGTCATATACACCTCCCGGTCTAAATCCCCATTTAGGAATGTTGTTTTAACATCCATCTGCCAGATCTCATAATCATAATAAGCAGTAATGACGAGGAGTATCCTTATGGATTTAAGCATGGCTACCTGTGAGAAAGTTTCATCATAATCGATACCTTCATGTTGACTATAACCTTTCATAACCAACCTTGCTTTATAGGTGATTACATTACTGTCCATGTCAGTCTTCTTCTTGTAGACCCATTTGCACCCAATTGGTCTAACCTCTTGCGGTGCATTAACCAAATTCCAAACTTGCTTCTCATACATAGAATCCATTTCTGATTTCATGGCTTTTAGCCATTTATCAAAATCCGAGCTTTTCATTGCCTCATCATATGTCCTTGGCTCATCATGCTCTATAAGATATAGTTCCTTATCTCAGTGATGATAAAACCATATCTACTGAGACCTTTATAAACACGATCTGATCTTTGCAATGTTTGTGTTTCGACATGCTATTCTTGGATCTCACTTTCTTATGTATCTTGAACGAGGTCAATCAGTTGATTGTCTATTTCTTCCTCTTGAACTTCCAGTTCAATATTGCTCCCTCTGACTTTTGCAAGTAAGTGTTCCTTTTCCAAAAAGTGAGCATTCCGAGACACAAATACCTTCTGTGCTTTGGGTTGGTAAAACAAATATCCAATTGTTTCCTTTGGATATCCAATGAACAAACACTTATTAGATTTTTCATTTAGCTTATCTGATGCTATCCTGTTTACCATAGCAGGATAGTCCCATACTCTTAAGTGAGTTAGAGATGGCTTTTTATTACACCATCTTTCATAAGGTGTAAAATCAACTGATTTAGAGGGCACTATGTTTAATACATAAACTGCGCTCTCTAGTGCATATCCATAAAAGGATTTACTAAGATCTGCACAGCTCATCATGGACTGAACCATATCTAATAAAGCTTGATTCCTCCTTTCTGACACTCCATTGTGTTGAGTCCACTGGGGAACTATCCCGTTTTCCTTTAGATAATCCTGAAACTCCTGACTCAAGTATTCTCCACCTCGATCCGATCGAAGTGTTTTAATACTTTTCTCAAGATGTTTCTCTACTTTAGATCTGAATAGTTTGAACTTTTCAAAACTTTCAGACTTGTGCTTCATTAAGTACAAATAATCTTATCATGAATAATGATCAATAAAGGTTATGAAGTAGGAGTATCCTCCTAGTGCCTGAACACTCATTGGACCACACACATTAATGTGTATAAGTTCCAATGTACTCGTGGCCCATTCACCCTTTCCTTGAAAGGGTAACTTTGTCATTTTTCCACTTAAACAAGCTTCATAATCACCATAAGACTTCTAGTCTATCGGGCCCAAGTCTCCATGTTTATGCAACTTGGTTAAGCAATCTTTGTTTATGTGGCCTAAACAACAATGCCATAAGTAGAAGGAATTCTCATTATCTAATTTAACTTTCTTCACATTATTGATATTGAAAACTTATGTTTTAGTATTAAGAACATAAATGCCACCAGTCAACATTCTATAACCATAAAGAACATTATTCAAACGAATCTGACAGTTATTATTCGAAAATAAAATTTTAAATCCTTTTGCTGTTAAACACGAAACAGTTACAATATTCTTAGTAACACTTAGAATGTAGTAACAATTATTCAAAACTAAAACAAGTCCACTTGGAAAAATAAGATTAAAGGTTCCTACGGCTAATGCAACAACTCTGGCTCCATTTGCCACATGCAGGTCCATCTCCCCTTTTGCAAGTTTTCTACTATTCCTTAGTCTCTGCACAGAAGTACAGATATGAGAACCACAACCAATATTTAATACTCAAGTGGATTCACGAGGAAAAGTAGCAAAGTTTTGAATTACAAATATACCTGAAGTAGAAGAGAATGATGTTTCTTCCTTGGTAAGTTGTTGTTCTCCTCGGAAAGTGAATTTGTTTATCGGCTTGGATCTCGGTTTTGATCTAAGTTGACAGTTTGATGTTTTGACGTTGTGTCTATCATGCCACGACCTCGAAATTGAATTGAATTTTACGATAATATTGTCATCATTGTTGCCGTTAGGCCTCATCATCTCAGCATTCTTGCCGGGATTGACTATGTTGCATCACGTGGAATTTCTTCCGGCCGTTCCTTATCATGCTATGTCAGCAAGGCTGTTTGGCTTACAACAAACGTAATTGCTATGAATCTTTAGATCATTAGGATCACACTCTGTTGTGATTGGTTTTGTCAACATCCTTGAGATGTTTTTTATTTTTCTTTTTTCTTTGTTTCTTTTCTTTTTCAATAAAATCGAGTCCGGTTCTCCGGTCTCCGCCTTTAAATAAATAATTATTAAAATTAAATAACTGATATTATTAATCGTTTTTCCTTAGTTAATTTTATATAAAAGAAATTATGGAAATGGAAAGATAAGTAATTGTAGAGTTACCTTCCCTTATAAATTCAATTTACATTGTGCCAATTGAATATAGGAAATGGATAGTACAGAACGTGAAAGTGAGAATAAATATAAGAGTATTCTGTTTTCATTATTTCTAATTAAGTAAATTTAAGAGTTGATTTGGGAAATAAGAATAATAGACAACTAAAGTATGATTTCTATTTTCTCAAATTAATTGAGTTGCTTAATTGTTTTCTTATTCCATTGTTTTTTCAATCCGAAAATCTCTTATCATCAAGAGATCGATTGCGAAAGGTAGAGGAGAAAGAACGGTTCAATTTGTTCGTTATAGTTCAATATGTATTAAAGGTTCGCTTCCGCTTTACAGTCAACTTATTGTATTTATCAATTAATTCTAGACAAGTTGTTCTTGGGGTTTTATCCCGATTAAATTTTATGGCTTAGAGTTGGTATAGATTTCATTATTGAAATCGTTACGGGATTATAAAATTACTTACAAGATGGTCTCACCGGTCACTGGAAACCATATTAATACATCGCATGAGTTACACTGAGACGCTTTGAAGGCTTTGAACAAAGTGAATGGGAAGATGATGATTGGTATGCAACCGCTTTATGTTGTTGTTCCCAGCACAAACAAGAGAGTAGATGGGGCTCTATTAGAGGCAGAGTATGCTCAAATTACGATTCACAGAAGGACTTTCACTTGTGCGGGAATCCTAGAAAGACAAAAATAAAATTCATTACCGTTTATATACGAAAATATGCTACTCATAATTAAAAGGAAAATGTGTGACAAAAAAAGAGACTTACTCCTCTGTGGTCAAGAACTAGTTGGCGCCACGTTTTCTTCTTATACAATAAATTCAAAATTATTGGTAGACGGATATTTTTTCCTATACCATCCATGCTAAATATAAATATTGGTGATGCTTGATTGGTTAAGACATCAAATTCATAATCCCCCGTATCCGTTTGCTTCGCAAAGGATACCAAATCGTATATATTTTTTCTGTACCAAATATACATAGTGACATACAAATCTAAAAATTTGGTGATATATAAATCAATAGAAAGAAACCTCAAAATTTATTGAAAATCATTTCAGCTATCAAAAGTAAAATGGTAGACAAGTAGATACATTCAACAGGTTAGCTTAGTTATTGCCGACTTCTAATTGAAACCAATTTGTAGCGATTAAAGGGTGTTGAAAATCATGGGAAAAGTGTTGAGTATCATTGGAAAAGCATTGGGGATCATGGGAAAAGTGTATAATGAAATGAAGCATGATCAGACAGCTTCACTAATTGTGCGAGGAATTAAAGTTTGATCATATACATATTAAAGGCCATCTAAGGTGAATGAGTTTATTTTGAATAATCACTCATCAAATCAGCTTTTAACTTACTCATCATAATGTATATAAATATTTAGAGCACATGGATCGATTCGCTTTAATAGATCAAAACACCATTCATTAAAAAGTATTTGTTTCTTTTGTTTTGTAGTGAACTTGTGAATAAGTAGTTCATGTTTCATGAAACAGGGGCTATATTAATAGCACATCATTGTTTTTTCAAAAATTTGCCAATTGAGCTTATATAATTAAATATTCGAACCTGAGACTTTTAGGTCCCAGATTAGTCTCAAATATTAGGCTAAGACACATAATTGATTCTTAAACTAATCATACATTTTTTGGATTGAATGGAGCTTTTTTTTAAAAAAAAAACCTAACTAACTTACTAACTAACTATATATATATATATATATATATATGAATTCACTCATTAACTTAATCCATACAGAGTTATATTACATAATATCATTGATGCGCTGAGCATTCTGTAATACATGAACTCACACATTAATTAATAGCGGGAGCATCAAATTAACTTAATGTTCAATTGTAAATGATCAGAATTCAGATGTAACTATGGAAAAAGTTAATAATACATAGCCCTTATTCTTACCTAAATTTATTTAATAAGCCCCTTCATTTTGATTTATCCTTAGCTACTAAACTTGCAAATTTAGATATTATAGTGTATGGTTAGCAGAATCCGCCAAAGCTTATTTGCCACTGTTCGTTAATTAGTTCAACAAAGAGTTATATTGCATTTGAAATAATGGAGTGCTATTAGATGAATAATGGGAGACATGCTTGACAAATTTGTTAGTGACAGGCTAAATTACCCAAAACCAAAATATTACAACGGCCCAGTTAAGGACCAAAAAAGTTATAGGGAGGGACTCATTAAGAAGATTTACGAGTAAAAAGCCAAACACAAACAATTCAAATTATCAATATCATGTACATGGATATGAAAATATGAATAATGCTGTTGTAACTTATTCTTATATTTGCAGGAGGCGTTCCTGGTGTGCAATTATAAATGATCAAGTCAGCTTGTTATATGCATTATGTCATCTACTTTAACTTATTACCGATTCAAATGTAAAATTATTTTATACAAATTTTTAACGCAACAGACATTGAAAGCAGATCAAGGCAACTCAATAAACCATTTTATTATTATTTTTATATCCTGCCACACCACAAAAGACCCTTCATAGGTCATCATACTAGGAAAACATAAGTACACTAAAATCAAATTTGTGGTTATAACAACAATACAAATTAGATTAGACACTGGGTTCCAATCAATATACTAATATATTAACATATCAATAATATACTATTGGTCCTATCATAACACTTTTCTGGGCAGGTAGTTTTATTTTTGTTGTTGTTGCATACCTTTATTGTGGCAGAGCTATAGCTCTAAAGCTTTTATATAAATCAATCAAAGTAGTCCTAATTCTCAATCATCCCTAACACTTCTATCAATTCACATCCCATGGCATTTTCAACACAATACAAATGCATCACTTTGGGACTCATCTTTCTTTTTGGATCATTGGTTTCCTTAGCCACAGCTCGTACTCTACAACATTCATCAATGCAGGAAATGCATGAACATTGGATGGCTCTTTATGGGCGAGTTTACAAGGATTCTACTGAGAAACAGATGCGATTCAACATTTTCAAGCAAAACGTTGAACTCATTGAATCCTTCAACAAACTTGAAGGCAAATCATACAAGCTCGGCATCAATCAGTTTGCTGATCTCACTAACGAAGAGTTCAAAACCTTAAGATACGGATTTAAGGGTCACATGTGCTCTGAACAAGCCAGTCCTTTCAGATATGAAAACATTAGTGCAGTTCCAACTTTAATGGACTGGAGAAAAAAAGGTGCAGTTACCCCTATTAAAGACCAGGGCCAATGCGGTAAACTTCTAACAGCCCTATCATATAGCACAACAGTACATTTAATTTTTAGAAGGAATTAATTCATTAATCAAATTTCTTTGGCAGGATCTTGTTGGGCATTTTCAACAGTGGCTGTAGTGGAAGGAATTACTCAGCTAACAACCCATAAGTTGATATCACTTTCAGAGCAAGAGTTAGTTGATTGTGACACTAAGGGAGAGGATCAAGGTTGCGAAGGTGGACTTATGGATGATGGTTTCAAATTCATCATAGCCAACAAAGGAATTACAACCGAAACTAACTATCCTTATGAGGCTGCTGACGGAACTTGTAATGCAAAGAAAGAGGCTAATCATGCAGCTGACATCACCGGTTATGAAGATGTGCCTTGTAAAACTAATTTTAATTTCAACACAATAATGGTCCATTCACAGACCATGTAAAATGTGAACCAAATAAAGCAGCTAATTAAAAAGGAGGCTAATTTATTTCACTAGTCCATCAAATCTGCTAGACTTTGAATACAGATATCAGCCAGTGAGATTTCCCATTACTGAATCCAAATTTCTGTGTGAGTAACTGAAATTTTGATGGTAGATTTCGGCCATTCTTTCCTATAAAAACCAAGGGTCCCTGAGCTCCCAAATCACTCAACCATTGCAGCAAATACACCATCTAAAGAGAGCATTGGAGAGCTCTGAAGATCTCTGGTCGTATTCTCAACTTCTCTAAAGTTAACATCAATGGCTAGAGGTAATAATTTTAATTCCGCATTTAATAAATCTTTATTAAATATAAAGAATAAAGAAACTTACATTTGATACCAGAGCCCAATATATCTTTGTCTTGGTGATTAATCTTTCTGCATGTTCTCAACTTAAAAAAAATAATGATATTAATATGTGTTTCTGAAGTTTTTTTTAGTTTGAAATTGAAGGTCGAAGAAGATGAGCCGTAAGAAGTATGAAAAGAGATTGCAATTAATGCAATAAGATGGTATTCTTTTGGCCATATAAAACAAAAGTTTCTGCTCATTTCAATTAAAATAAAATTGGTCTATATATTAGTTTGATCTGACAATAGTATGAATTATATACTGCTTGAAAAACATAAATATTTAAGTTATTTTTTTTATGTGTTAAAGAAAATATATAGATATATATGTAAAAGAAACATGTGTCAGGGTTATTAATTTGGACTTATGGACTTTATATAATAATTTTTACGTAAATAACAATATCAGTAAAACATATGGGCATTGGGCTGGTTTTATCTTCTTAAGTCAAAATTGATTTTATTTATTCATTTTTGTAAGGAAGGGACAAAAACATGTGATAATACAGAGTGAGAACTATTATTTATTAAAGTTTGTCTCTTATAATAATTTTGTTTTCATCATAAAAAATGTATACATATATAAACGTATAAATAATGCACATGACTTGTTTCTATAATTTTTTAGGGTAATTAAATTTGTTTAATTCAAACCATCTCTTGCTGTGTAGTTTCATGGTTTGATTTGGATCGATATATATAATAAAGTTATCGGATGTATATATTAAATATATGTATTTATGTAATATAATAAATTCACATAAGAATATAGTTAGTTATTTATATATAGTTTTATATGACTCAGAAAAAGCCTTAATTTTCAATTCTGCATCATATATACTTCCAAGCATTCAAGAGTGAGGAATGGAATCCCTAGCCGCACCCTACCCGCAGCCGCACCCTACCCGCACCCTTCCCCAGCCGCACTCTACCCGCAGCCGCACCCTACCCGCACCCTGCCCCGGCCGCACCCTACCCGCACCCTTCCCTAGCCGCCGTCTACACCACCGACCGTCAACCCTGAACCGATCTGTGAGCACCCACCGCCAGCCACAATACCGAAACCCTATCCCCCCCCCCCCCCCGAAATCGCCTTTACCAAATCCCTAACCCCCCAAAAATTTACTTTGAGAATTTCCCAAACCACTTTGATGCAGCGGCTATGAAAAGAATGTTCAATAGATATGGGGTGTATGGCTGGGTCTATATTGCCCGGAAAAGGAATGCGAAGAACCTTAATTTTGGATTCATCACACTCGATGGATCTATGCGGATAAAGGAAGCGTTGGATGCGCTGAATATGATAGCGATTGGTGCGATTAGACTCAAAGCTTTCAAAGCTAGGTATGACAAATCGAAAACAGCCCCCAAAGCACGGTCTAATCCCGTGGTAGCAGTTCAGAAGCCGATATTCAGAGACTCCCCTCGAGATCATCGGTCCTTTGTGGATGTTGTGGCGAATCAAGCCCCACGAGAAGAGTCGACCATTAACCCGATCCAGGTGACATCCTCTCCTAGTGTACCTGCTGCATCTATACTGAAAAGTGAGGTAGTGGTTAAATCTGTACCTTGGAAATCAAAATCTTGTTTGGTTAAACTTAACAATATTTCTCACATCCGTAATATACATGATCTGTTGAGCAATCACGGTTTTGAATTTGTATTTGCTGCTCCTGTTGGTGGATTTTATGTGATTGTTTCGTTTAGATCAGAAGTGGTTCTTATGGACTTTATGAATGAGGATTGGAAAGTTATGGATCATATTGTAGAGTCAGTTTATGCACTTCCAGTAGATTTCGTGCCGACGGAATGTATTATGTATCTGGATCTCACCGGAATTCCGCCAGCTCTTGTTTGTGAACCTGTGGTGCGGGAACTGGCAGCGAGATTTGGACGAGTTGTTTCGATAGATTGTAATTTCGAAAAATCGGATCGGTTGGATGTAGTATCGTGCCTTGTTTCGGTACCGCTTGGGACAGCCAGTAGGAATTTGACGTTGGCAGTAGGGGATAGAGATATAATGATATACACGAACCTTAGACAGGGAATTGGCTGCCAACACAGTCAAGAGTACGAATACGGGTCGGAAGAGTGGAGCGAACCAGAGGAGGAACCTTCGGACAGGTGTAGTAGTGAATCATCGGGGAACGAAGATGAAATTAGATCGGACGAGGATGATGAGACTATTGCGGATAGCAACAACACAAGTCCGGGTAGTACCCACCCTTCCAGCGACAGGCCGTTAATTGAGGGAAACAACGCGGTGGATCCGGGTATGGAGAATTCAAGTTCTTCGGGCCCAAACATCCCAAATATGAATAGAATTATCATTCGCAGGGAAGAAAATGAGCCAACTGTCAGTGAGGAATTAATGACTTTCCGAATCGGAGAGAAGCTTGAGTTGTTTAACGAACAAAATATGGGCTTGATTATAGAGGCATTGGAAGGGCAGCGGCGTTGAGAGAGCTGCTGGCCGAACTGGGATGTTGTGAGTTTTATCATGACTTTGAGTTTTATGAGTTGGAATTGTCGCGGGGGCTTATTGAATGGGGCCAAACAGTTTTTGGTGCGGTCATGTGTTCGTAAGTGGCAGCTTCAGGTTTTTGTCCTAGTTGAGACAAAGTCCCTATCGGTTACAGATCAGGTTGTGAGGAAGTTTTGGGGCCATAACGATATTCATTTTCATTGTATCCTGTCGCATGGCTTGGCAGGAGGTTTATTGATCTCATGGAATCCTAATTTAATTCTTGGCTCGATCACTGCTTCTACAGATAGATGGTGTCTGCTACATATTGTGTCTAGTCAACTTGAGGTAAATTTACTATGCTTATATGGTCCCCCTATTCCCAGGGATAGGAATCAATTTTGGTGTGATCTGCTGCCCCATATTCAAAACATTGATAACTTGGTGATATGTGGTGATTTTAACGAAGTGTTACATAGTTCTGAGCGAGGTAGAAGTGGGAATACGGGGGCGAGTTCAATGATTAGGTTCCAGGAATTTGTTAATGAATGTGCTCTATTTGATTTGCCATTACATGGGCGTGACTATACGTGGTCTAATGCTCTATCCTTCTCTAGGGTTGATCGTGTCTTGGTGTCGTGCAATATTCTTGATAGGTGGCCGGGACAGAATTTGATGACGGTTGATTCAACGCTATCAGATCACTTTTCGATTATATACCGGTCCCATGCATTGGTATCGGATGGCAAGAAGGTGTTTCGATCATTGAACTGTTGGTGGGAAAAGGACGGGTTTCTACCTTTTCTAAGATCGAAGTGGGAGGCCATAGAATTGGCGGATCCGGGGCGCGACATTGATTTTAAATTATGCCGATTAAGGAGCTTTATCCGGCCTTGGCATCTATCTAATTTTGGCGGGTTAGAGGGAAGAATAAAGAAGCTAGAGGCTCGTATTATATTTTTGACATCCAGTTCGGTGGTCCGACCTTTGGAGGAGGGAAGTAGATCGGAGCTTCAGTGCGTGAGATCGGAATTACTTACCTGTAGACGGAACCTTGAACAAATTCGTCACCAACAATCACGTGTTAACTGGACTTTACTGGGTGATGATAATACAAGTTTTTTTCATAGGATGGCATCAGCGAGGGCTAGGGGGAATTGGATTTCACAGCTGGAAATTGATGGAGTTGTATCTTCTAACCCGGTACTTATTAAATCCACGATACGGAATTTTTATTCCAGGCTGTTTTCGAAACAAGAGGTGGTGCCGTTTTCCTTGGGCGAACTACAATTCCGTATGGTTGATGCGATGGACAATGCGTGGCTTGTTGAATCTTTTTCTGAGGCTGAAGTGTGGGACGCAGTGTGTGCTTGTCAAGAAGGTAAGGCGCCGGGGCCGGATGGATTTAATTTCTTCTTCTATAAACGCTTCTGGGAGGACATGAAATCGGATGTGCTAGCTCTGTTTGGCGAATTTTATAGGCATGATCAGCTGCCAAACTCTATCAAGTCATCTTTTACCGTATTGATTCCTAAAGTCCCGGGGTCGTCGTCAATGGGGAATTATAGACCGATTGCCCTTATTCATGGTATATATAAAATTGTGTCGAAAGTACTTGCGAAAAGATTACAGGCTGTGTTGCCTCAGCTGATTTCTGACAACCAGTTTGCTTTTGTTAAAGGCCGTAATATTCATGAATGCTCGTTTATAGCCTCGGAAGTGATCCAATCAATCCACCGCAGTGGTCAGTCTTCTGTGGCTCTCAAGCTTGATTTCCATAAAGCATACGATAGTGTTTCTTGGACTTATATTGACTCAGTGTTGAAGAGGATGGGGCTCTCTGATAAGTGGATTAGATGGATGGTGACCTGCAGAGCGAACTCGACAACATCTATTCTTTTCAATGGTAGTCCTACAGATCCGATCTATTTGGGCAGAGGGGTTAAACAAGGTGATCCCATTTCTCCATTCCTTTTTGTCTTAGCAGTGGAAGGTCTTAAACAGCTCATTTATGCAAGTGTCCGTAAGGGTATTTTACCTGGGTTTCATATTCATGGGTCAGAGAAGGATATATCTATTCTTCAGTTTGCGGACGATATGATGTGCTTCTTACCTGCAGATGAGTCTCTCTTACCTACTTTTATCCGTTTATTAAGTTGTTTTGAGTTGATTTCAGGTCTACGAATAAATTTTGTTAAGAGCTCAATTATGGGTATTAACGCGCAGGACGACTTGTTGAATCGGTGTGCGGAGACAATGGGTTGTAAGATCGAAAGATTTGCCATTACTTATCTAGGCGCCCCTCTCAGTACGAGACGCATCCCGGTGTCTTATTGGAACAGGTTGATTGGTAAGTTCCAAAATAGGCTGGCAAGTTGGAAAGGTCAGTGTTTATCGTATGCTGGTAGGGTGGTCCTTATAAAATCAGTTCTCTCGTCTATCCCGATATATTTGTTATCATTGAATGAGATGCCGGCCTCTATTAACAATAAGCTTGTTCAACTGATGCGTAATTTCTTGTGGAAAGGTATAGCGGACTCTAGCAGGATCTGTAAAGTGAGTTGGGAGATAATTATGCTACCAAAAAATTTAGGTGGCCTATATGTTAGGGATCTAAGACTAGTCAATTGTAGTTTATTGCTGAAATGGATATGGCGGTCTAGAGCAGATGGGCAGGGTTCGTTGTGGTATGAGCTGTGTGTCCGTCGATATGGCTTCGTGTCATGGAACTCGTTTGAAAATGTTAATAGATCCCGCATTTCGTATGTTTGGCAAGGCATTATATCTTGTTGTGTAAAGAACTCAACCTTCTGGGAGTTGTTTAAATCGAACGGGAGAGTTAAAGTGGGGAACGGGGCGAGCGGATCTTTTTGGCATGATAATTGGACTGTAAATGTGTCATTATCTGTTCTTTTCACTGATCTGTATCTATTATGTAATATGAAAGCTGTTCGATTCGGGACGGGAGTCTGTCTATTTCTGAGGGAGCAGCATTATCTAGGCCTTTTTGGAAACGTAGTCTAAGGATTACTAGTAGGGAGAGGTGCTCCCAGATGCGTAATTGGATTTCCCAAGTCTGCCCTGCTGTTTTTGAGGGGGACGGGGCTGTCGGTAACAGGGGGCAGCAGCCACACGTTGGGTCTCAGGTGGTGGCAGATAGATTTGAATGGGATCTGGAAGCTAATAAGGTATTTTCAGCTGCATCTTTTTGTTTAGGGTCCTATAGGTCGCCTCAAAGGACTACACCGGAAACGGATTATATGGTGGTTTGGAATGCGTGTCTTATTCCTAAAGTCAAATTTTTTGGCTGGTTATTGTTACATAGACGCCTCCCAATGAAAGTCTTTCTGGTTTGTCGCGGATGCCAAGCTGTATTGAATGACAAGTGTCCGTTTTGTGATGAATCCGAAACAATTGATCATGCTTTGTTTCACTGTTTGGGTAGTTATCGTATATGGGTTCAAGCTTTTCTGTTACTAGGGATTTCGGTAACAATGCCATTCAAGGGGGCTGATTTTCTTGTAGTATGGCGAGCGCATTTTTCCTCAGGGATTGGACAGGAGTTTGGTACGGCTTTATGGTTTATGATTGCGTGGGCTATTTGGAAAAGGCGGAATAAGTTCGTGTTCGAGGGTGTCTTAAGCACAGATGATCTCTTGGGGGCAAGCATTCATCTATGCTGGTTCTTTTTCAAGTATCGAAGACGGAATCTTAATTTTGTTGTTTCTGATGTATTTAACTGTCCAGATTTATTTCTAAGCTGTAACTAGCTAGGTGGCATCAGTTGGCCTATTCATTGTATAGTCATACCTCGGGATCGGATTCCATATCCGTATCACCTTTAGGCCGTATCCTTGTTCACTGACGCTCTCATCTTGTGAGCGGTCTTTGGATTGCATTAATAAAGAGAGGTAGGTGTTTTGTAGGTAAGCGGGGGCATCAACCTAGTTGGGACGCCCGCCCCGAAATTTTCACCTGTCTCGATCCTTTTCCTTCTGGGGAAACACAATGTTTCTCCGGGGGGTTTTCAAAAAATATATAGTTTTATATAATTAGAATTTAGCCACAATGATTCTAATTATACAATATATTATTTTATAAAGGCATTAATTATAATTAATATATGATATATAATTAAAATGCTAATTGTCCAGTAGTCCATATAATTTTATATGATTAAAGTCTAGCCACAACAACTTTGATTATATATAATTATATATTAAGTTGTTTTGGATCACATATAATATAAAAGCATTAATCGTAATTAGTATAATAAATTTTTATCCCACACGAATAATTTGTTATATTAATTAGGATAATATATCAAGTTATTTTTCTAATTTACTCACGGGAATTAGAAAGTGGTACATAATTTGATAGTATTATCATATAAGTTGAACATAAATATTTGGAATAAAAATTTAGCCTACATGTAATTTTTATATTGATGATTTATGTTGTTTCGATATGCTTTACATTGGTAAACATATAATTTTGTGTTAATCTCAAAACTAATAAATCAGCTATTTATGCGGCTACTCAAACTGTTAATTTCTTTAATGCAAGTTGTCCAATTCCCGAACTCAATGGTGAAAACTATAAGATATGGAAGAAAAGGGTTCTCCTTCATTTAGGGTGGATGGACATCGATTATGCTATTCGGAAAAATGAACCACTAACTACTGCTACAAGTACCCCTGAGGAAATTGCTCTTCATGAGCGAGCGTTGGGAGCAATCTAATCGCCTCAGCATGATGTTCATAAAAACTAAAATTCTCCAAGGATTCGTGGTTCAATTGAGCAGTATAAGAATGTTTGTGCTTTACTTAAGGCCATTGATGAACAATACGCAACTTCAGATAAAGCATTGGCCAGCACCTGATTATGTAGTTTTCATCAACTAAGCTCACCGGTATCCGAGGTGTGCGTGAGCACATCATGATCCTCTTCTTCAGGCTTGACAGGTTTGAGTGCTATGATGGCTTTTGGATCCTTAACTCTTACTTCTCCTCTCTTCAGCTTAATATATTTGGTGTTGTTGGGCTTCTCATTACACCGCAATCCATGAAAATGAGCATTGCTCAAGATTCTGGATTCAATCACCTTTAGAGTGATTCTGCTCCTCAGCGCCCATCCTTCTAAGTCCAACTCATATGCCCTGCATATCTCCATCACAAGATGTCCATACATCAAGTGCTTAGACACCTTCAAAAATATGTGCAAAACTGCCAATGGCCAATTTATACACATTCCATGGGTCAGAGCATAAATGAAAATTCTTTCAAACTTTGAACAGCTTCATGTTGAGGCTGTCTTGGGCAGCAACACCTTGGTTATAAGCTCATGTATTTGCTTCCCTTCCTTAGTGAACATTGATGCTATGAGTTCACCTACTTTATAGTCAGCGGGGACCTCATAATCAATGGGTATGTCCACATGCTCCTCATCCTTGATGACTCGCATCCTCAGGCCTCTCTCACGTATTCCAACAACCAGGGGCAGAGCTAGACAAAGACTTGCAGAGGCAAAGGCCCACCCAATCACCTAAAAACTCCATAATTTCCGGCAACTATGCCCACCCGAAGACAGCCATAAATGTTTTTCTAACGTCAGCTTTCTTTCTCTGTATTTTGTGATTTAAAACTTTATTAGCTCGAGGAAGAAGAAATACATGCGAAGTTGTAATTTACTTTTACCTTTGTGGGTCCCAACATCCTAATCAAATGACAGAAAATTACTTAGGGTATGACCCACACAAACTAAATGACGAGTGAAAACGCATTTTGTTTTCTACTGTACTCTCTTGTTTTTTTTAAGGTCATTACTCTTCTCAATACTTTTTAACCGAATCATTAAAATCAATAAAATATTTATTATACTAATAAAAAGATTAATTTATCCTTGAGATTTTCTTACAAAAGTATCTCTTATTAATTATCAACTTATAATTTCATGAATATATAATATATCTCAGAATTAATACAAGGATAAAATAGATAAATAATGGTAAAAAAAATGCATTTATAATCTAAAATGGCATATAAAAAAAGAAATATTGATAGGTCTAAAATAACATATATAACTAGGTTTAGGGAGTAGTTAATACTGTAATAATTACTGTCTCTTAAATCTTTACTATCATTATTAACAATATGTTTTGATTTGTCTAATTTGGAATATATTTTTTTGCTACTATCTCAGTTTCCTTATATATACATATTAAACTTTTTTAGAAAATATTTACTACACTAAATGCAAATAAAAAAACTATTAGAATATTAGTAATCAAGAGTGTAATTGTTTTCTGTTATTTTTTTGGAAAACATTTCAAATATTATAATTGATGGGATGAAAAAAAAATAAGAAAAAGGTATTTCAAGTTGATGAATAGCAAACGAAAGTTAAACAAAAGGTAATAAATATACAAGAAGAATGCCATTAATTAAATTGATATTCTTTGATCGGAATTTTTATCGAATTTTTCGCTCCCGCTTATAGCAACCATTGGGTAATTTGAAAAACCCTCTGAGATTGTGTTGGCATGTCCACTTCCCGAATCGCTCATCACTGGAGAAACTGAGCATATCTACTGTTGTTGGTGCCTCCACTTCAGTTCCTTCAATGAAACACCATTTTGTAGGAGTATATTTGGTTCCAGTGGGAGTGAACAGATCTTCCCTCTTGTTGATTTCAATCGCCACTTGAGCTTTGTGGTCCATTGTAGTGACCCAACATGTGTCTTTATCATCCCTCACAAACAGTGATTCTTTAGCGCGAGATTCAGATAATCTTCCAGATGAAATCGCCATTAAAATAGCTTGAAGAAGAATAGAGAAATTTGGGAATTTTGGGAAGAAGTTTGGAGAAAAGAAATTTGGTAAAGTAACATTTCTTCTTTCTGAAATTCTCCTTAAATAGCCAAAGACTCTTCGTTAAGCCCTGCAAAGCTACGTGTACGACTCACAATCCATGGTCATATTTGAATGGTTAGATTGAACAGAGATTACTATAGAATTAATGAACGCGAGAAACGCGGGATAACTGCAACTGAATATGGATCATTTCATTACTTGCTACCGTCTCTATCAAGTTTAAATTTGAAAGAAAACCGGAGACAATTTAATGATGTGTCCAAATTCAAGCGCCAAAAAGAAATACTTCACCTAATTCGTAGAAGCTCAAAGTGTGCCCTAATTTCTTTGGTCAGCTTCAGAATAGGTTGGCGGGAATTGTATTTCTTCAGATTGGATTGGACATTCCGATCAGCTCTCTCAGAGTGTTGAATTGATCCTTTCCATTAGGCTTTATGAATATGTCAGCTCGCTGTTCTTCAATAGGAATGTATGTGAGCTTGACTTCTCCTTTTAGCACATGATCCCTTATGAAATGATGTCTAATATTGACATGCTTCATCCTGCTATGTTGAATTGGATTCTTGGATAGTTTAATTGCGCTCTTGTTGTCACACATGACTTCAAGACACTTAGATTTTATACCATAATCCTCCAATTGCTGCTTGATCTATAGCAGTTGTGCTACATAACTTCCTGCAGCCATGTACTCAGCCTCAGCTATACTCAGAGCCACAGAAGTCTGCTTCTTGTTGTACCATGTTACTAGACAATCATCAAGGAAATGACATCCTCTTGTGGTGCTTTTCCTTTCAAGTTTGTGTGTTCCATAGTCAGCATATGTGTATCCTCTTAGAGTAAAATCTAGATTACTTGGATACCATAAACCTGCATCAATAGACCCTAGCAAATACCTGAGAATTCTCTTAACAACAGCTAAGTGAGATTCTCTGGGGTCAGCTTGATATCTTGCATAGTAATATATAGCATACTGAATGTCAAGCCTACTAGCAATTAAGTAAAGTAGAGAACCAATAATACCTCTGTAGAGCTTACTCTCTGCAGGTTTACCTTCCTCATCTTTATATCAGTGGCCATGGGTGTTGACATTGGCTTGGCTTTATCCATGTCAAACTTCTTGAGTACTTCCTTGGCATACTTAGCTTGGCTGGTGAAGATTCCATCTTTGCTTTGCTTGATTTGCAAACCAAGAAAGAAATTAAGCTCTCCCATTATTGACATTTCAAACTCTCTCTTCATCTACTGACTGAATTCTTTGCATAGCTTTTCATCAGTTGCACCAAATATGATGTAATCAACATAGATTTGGACTAGCAACACATCTTGATGCTTCTTCTTGATAAATAGAGTTGTATCTACTTTTCCTCGGACATAACCTTTGCTGAGTAAAAAGCTAGTCAATCTCTCATACCAGGCTCTTCGAGCCTATTTCAATCCATATAGTGCCTTCTTCAGCTTGAAGGCATGATCTGGATATTTGGGGTCTTCAAAGCCTGGAGGTTGTTTGACATAGACTTCCTCTTGAATATAACAATTTAGAAATGCACTCTTAACATCCATCTGAAATAGCTTGAAGTTCATATGAGATGCAAAAGCACAAAGAATTCTTATAACTTCAAGTCTTGCTACTGGTGCAAAGGTTTCTCTATAGTCAATGCCTTCTTATTGATTGTAGCCTTGAGTAACTAATCTGGCCTTGTTTCTGACAACATTACCAGCTTCATCTACCTTGTTCTTGGAAACCCATTTGGTGCTAACAATTGACTTGCCTCGAATCCCAAACTTCATTTCTTTTGAATAGATCTAACTCCTCTTGCATTGCAATCATCCAGTTGTCATCAAACTCAGCATCTTCAAACTTATTTGGTTCAATCAATGAGATAAATGTTGAATGGCTCATCATTCTATTCAGCTGACCTCTAGTCAGCATTGGATTTTGCACACTATCGAGGATCTTCTCAAGTGGGTGATCTCTCCTTGCTTTGGATCAGCTCGCTAAGCTACTGTCATTGGTGGAGCATCCATATCATCACCAAAGTTGATGGATTGGTCCAAGTCAACTTCATAATCTTCCTTTTCTGGTATATCAGGAACCACAATGGGATGACTAACTAATCCGCTGACTTATTCCTTTTCCTTTTCATCATCACTGACTACTCTACATGTATTGTTAGTTTCATCGAAATCTACATGCATGGACTCCTTTAAGATGCCAGTCCTATTGACATACACTTTGTATGCCCTACTATATGTTAAGTAACCCAGAAAGATTGCTTCATCAGCCTTGGGGTCAAATTTAGCCAGTTGGTCTTTAGTGTTTAATATGAAGCATTTACAACCAAAGGCCTAGAGATGACCAACCTTAGGTTTGCCCCCTTCCAAAGTTCATAAGGAGTTTTGTTCAAAACTGGGCGAATTAAAACCATGTTTAGAATATAATAAGCTGAGTTAACAACTTCTCCCTAGGAAATACTTTGGTAGATTGTTATCACTCAGAATAGAACGACCCATTTCCACAATAGTGCAATTCTTTCTCTCAATACCCCATTCTGCTAAGGTGTATAAGGTGCAGAAAAATTGTGGTTAATACTATGCTTAGAATAGAATTCCTCAAACTACCTGTTTTTTAATTCCCTTCCATGGCCACTGCGGATTCTATTAATTTTAAGGTCTTTTTCATTCATGATCTGGGTAGCCAACCTAGAGAATGATTTAAATGTTTCATCTTTGCTTGCTAGCAAGACATTTCAGATCATCTACAACCACAAGGGTGTATTTCATTCCACCTAGACTTGTTGGCACAATTGACCTAAACAAATCCATGTGTAGAAGATCAAGGGGACGAGAAGAAGATATATTAGCTAAGGATTTAAAGGTCTTCCTAAATTATTTCCTAAGTTGGCATGCAGAGCGGAGTTATCTTTTTCAAAGGCTAGATTGGGTAAACCCTCAACAAGTTTATTTCTGGCTAATTTAGACAAATTGGTCATATTGATATGTCCTAACCTTCTATGCCATAGCCATGACTTTTCCTCCTTACAAACTAAGCATATATCATTGGAGCTAGGGGATAAATCAATCATATAAACATTATTAGCATAAAGAATAGTTTGGTCAGAGTTACCATCAATGACTGAGCAGCCCGCTGAGTGAAATATCACTTTCCTGCCTTTATCACATAGTTGAGCAATGCTTAGCAAGTTGAACTTCAGGCCCTTCACTAGGGACACATTATCAATTGAAGGCTTGACTCCTATAGTGCCATTACCAACAATCTTTCCCTTTTTGTTGTCTCCAAAACTGACACTTTCATTCCTTCTTCGCTCCAATGTGATGAATTGCTTTTCATCACCTGTCATATGCCTCGAGCATCCCTTATCCAAATACCACATTCTTCTGTCATCAGTGGATCTCAGGCTCACCTGCAAAATAATTAAGTTTTCTTAGGTACCCATGCCTTTTTCTGGTTGGGTCCTCCCTTATTAGTGGTAGTCATCCTTGACCACTCATACTCATCACAGTGACCATTTTTGTGTCTACACATGACTATTGCATGTCCTGGCTTACCACAAAAATTACAAGCTGCCTTAGGATTAGGCTTGTTCACTTTACTATTTTGATAAACCTTCTCAGAGTGGTGAGTGTGGTTACTCTTAGTATTCCTGCTAGGTAAGGAGGGACCCGCACCTTTTACAAAACTGTTAATTCAGCAGCTAACTCATACAATTTCTCAGAGAGTTTGCTGTTATATCCATTTTAGTACTCGGCTTTTTCCATTAGGTATAGGATGTCAAGTGAGGTAGAAGAGTTGACATCTTCTAGATCATCACACCTCCTCTGGAGTACTTGGATGTATTTTGCTGACTTCTTAGTCACATTAATAACATCATTAAGTACTATTGCAAGCTCATCAAATGACAAAGGGGGTTCAGAATTTACCTTAGTTTGCTTTCCCTTATCTCTGCTCTGGCCAGCTAATTTATTGGCAGCGGAAGTAGATGGTTGGTCAGCTGACTCTGAGTTGGGTTAATCATCTTTATCCATAAGACACATTAGTGGAATCTTATGCCTCTTCATCCGATGATGATGACTCTTGTTCAGAGTCACTCCAGGTAGCAGCAAGAGGTTTCTTGTTCTTTTTCTTCTTGAACTTGTCCTTCTTAGCTTTGGGAAAGCTCGACTGAATATGCCCTTTCTCACCACATTCAAAGCATTTGATATCTTTGTTATACTCTTTGTTGAACTTCTTTCTTGGCTTTTCATCTGCTCCTTTCTTATACTTGATCGGCCTTCTAAATCTTTGGAAGTTCTTATCTTTCTTCAAGAATCTACCAAAATTCCTAGTCATTAGCGCTATCTCTTCTTTCCTATCCTCTAGATAATTTTCCTTAGAGGATCTTCTTCATTATCAGCCTTAAGGACAACAGCTTTGCTCACGCTTTCTCTCTCCTTCTACTTTTGCTTCTTGGACTCATCTTCATATCGCTTTAAGTACATCTCATGGTTAGTAAGGTTCCAATTAGCTCATCAAACTTATAAGTCTTCAGATCATGAGCTTCTTCAATAGCGCTTTTCTTTGCATCCCATTCCTGAGTCAAACTTCTCAAGATCTTTTTGACAGTCTCTTCTTCTATGAAGTTCTTGCCAAGTCTTTTCAACTCATTAACAATATTCATGAACCTGGTGTTCATGTTGGAAATATCCTCTTTGGGTTTCATGTGGAACCATTCATAATCCCTCATAAGGATATTGATCTTGGACTTCTTGACTTTGTCAATGCCTTCATAAGTTATTTCCAACTTCTTCCATATCTCTTTAGCAGTTTTACTTTCAAAAATGTGATTAAACTCAGTTGCATCAAGAGCGCAATAAAGATAGTTGATAGCAGTTGAGTCTGACCAAATCCTGAATGTCCCACTCATTAGAGTATTTTTTTTACTTTAACTCCATTCTTCATGATGGTAGGAATATATGGCCCTTCAGCTAATCTCAACTCCTTTACCCTAGCCAGAGTGCATACTTCGTGACTGGATAAAATTCTTCACATGTTCTTCCAATATGTATAATGCTCTTCATTGAACATAGGAGGCCTGGTGACTGACATGCCTTCTGGAAGAATATAAGCTTGGGTTGTTCCACTGGCTTTTCCTCCTTTGTACTCCATGGTCTTTATCTCAAGATTGTGAAATCTTTGAAATGAGAACTGCTCTGATACCACTTATTAGTCCCTATGCATACACTCAATGAGTGAGATGGGGGTGAATGACTCACTCAAAAGCTTAGTAAACTTTTTCATGATAATGATGAGCTCCGCTGAGTAGGTCAGCTGGCTAAGTGAAATTCTGGAAAAACTTCAAAGTAAAGGACACAGAGATTTTTATACTGGTTCGACAAACTGTGCTTACATCCAGTCTTGAGAGAGTGTCTCGGATTTAATCCACTAATCTCAACTCCTTTACCCTAGGCAGAGAAGCGTTTGACAAATTTTCCAATTACAGTAAGTACCCTCCAAACTGCAATCGCTCACCCACTGGAAGAGTCTAAACAAGAGCTGGATTCAACTTATAAAATGTTGATCCGGTTACAATAATCAGATATTACAAATCAATGATCTATTCTATTCTCTCTTGTTCTAAAGCAGATTCTCGCTGAGTAGTTGCTTTCTTGCTTGAACTTCTTTAAAGCTTACAAATTGACAGAGTTTTAGCTTTTGAGAAATTCAGGTGTAATCACCAAGTTCTAATGCTTGCCTTCTTGCTCCTTTTATAGATGGATTGAGAAAGTAGTCGTTGAACTTTCTTTGGCATCTTCTGAAATTGACAGCTCGTCTATTCACCCATTGCTTCTTCAAATAAATCCGTTAGGAGATAGAATCACACCGTTGTGAGATAGAAAATCAATTCGGTAGAGACAGATTGAAATTCGAGCTTCAATTTAAATTCTTTATCGTTTGATGCCAGTCTTCCATTAAAGAGAACTCGCGCTGAATTGCCACGTGTCTTCTTCCCATACCTTCTAGTAATCTGACATGTTGCAGAGCCCGTGATACTATGTAGTTGATTCTGCAGAATTGCCCAAATTGGCAAATGATATTTTTGCAGCTTGAATATGGAAGACTTTGTCATTTTCTTTATTAAACTGGGTCTTGTCAAGGCATTAATTCTTTTTGTCTTTGTCTCATTAATATTCTGCAAAAAGCAACACTAAAAGCAAAGATCCCATTTTACCTTAAATGGTAAAGTCAGTACCTTTGACAGACATAAAGTAACTCAGCAAAAAAATATATCGTAAAGCACAGCTGAAACAAAATCTAAATATCAAGCGCTGAGTGAATATTACTTAGTCAGTGACTAAAGTAGATACTCAGCCCAGAACACTCAGAGTTAAACTAAATAAATAGGTCAGCGGAGAATTAACATTCTACCCTCATATTCAATAACTCACATATAACCATAGATTATTTATTTTAACATCATTATTGACTTAACTAACTCAACCTAAACTTAATTGTTATGATCAAAACTTAAGCACCACTGAGTCAACCACTAAGTCAGTCAAACTTGTGGTTGGTTCAACATTTACAAATTTACAATTAAGGCAAACTTATCTTAAATCTACATTCTTTTCTTTTCTATTTACCTTTATAAGTTCCTCTGTTTTTCATCTTTGTGTTTTGATTTTCTTTCTTACTTTTCAATTATCTCTCAAACCGTTTATTTTTTCGACATGTTGCTCTAGAATTTTTTATTCGTTTTATTTTTATATTTGAAATAATATCCACTGTGACATTTTCGAACTTTTTAAACTAGTAGATATCTGGTAGACATCTAATTGATCTTAGTTCTGATAGTTTATTATGGAATCTAATGACATCTAACATATATTTAATAGATATATAATAGATGTGTATATGATGATTTCATAAATTAGAAATAGATCAGTATCTTTTTTACGATGATAATTTTATAAAATATAACATCTAATTGATATTCAGTAGACATCTAGTAGATTTGTATTATTTTAATATTTTTCGTTACGAGACATTGAGCAAAAATCTATGAGACATCTAACGGAAATCTATAGGAAATTTAATATATATCTTAGCATGCATTTCATATTGTTTTATACTTTACGAAATCTAGTAAATTCTATTAGATATTTTTTGTAGATACATGTTAGGAATTTATTTGAAGTTGTGATCCACTAGACAAATACTAAACATCTACTAGACATCTACTAAAAAATTCAGTTCTTCCAATTTTACTGAATTCTATGGAACTTCTACTAGATATCTAACAGTTCAAAATAAATTTAGAAAAAAAAGTATTACATTAGATGTCATTTTGAAAATAAAAAGAGACGAATAAAAAACTTTTAAGCGAAATATAAAAAAATTAACGATTTAAAAAATAAATACAAAATAGAAAAAAAAAATTTTAAAAAACACGTCCATCGCATGTGTATAACTATTGTGATAATTGTTTTACTGTAGAAAATATGCTTATAAATTATTTTCAACCTTTTGTATTTTTTTAAATTGTTTTCAACTTACGTAATTATTTTCAAATTTATGGTTGATTACGTAAGAACCTCTAACGAAAAGTATGTGATCAAGCCCAGTCCACCTACCTGAGCTAGGTGGGTACCAGGAGCAGTTTAAGTACGGATAGGATACGAGTTAATTAGGGTAAATAATTATAAGCTTTTTGTGTTTAGCTAATATATTTATAATCTCTCTATATTTTATTATTATTTATCTAAAATCTTATTTTATTTAAATTTATAATTTTTTTATTTAAATAATTTATATGATATTTCTTATTAATAAATTTATCCTTTTTTAATAATTTTTTATCAAATTCTCTTTTTTCACTCTCTTTCACGTTTAATTGCCCTTTTTGATTTATTTCTTTACTATTTTTTATTGATTTTTTTGTCTATTTTTCTTTTATTGCTTTTTATTTAATTTAATATGCAAATTTATGGCAAAGGCTTTGGTCTAGTGATTGAGCCGTAAAGCTGTGATTCTAGAGGTCGTAGGTTCGAGTCAATATTCGGACTGGGTAGAATAAGATTTTTTTTTATTATTATTATAAGTCCATATAAGGCAGTTTTTACAAAATCATTTTAAAAAAATATGCAAATTTTTTTGAGTAAAAATATATAAGTTTTAAATTAATTGAGTCAAAACTTAAAACAACACACGTGATAAGTAAAAATGTATCATGCTTGTGCGGCGCTTATGTAGAACCTGTTTAAGGGTTGAGCTTGGGCACTCATTTTTTATTAAGTCCGGTCCGAATCCGTTAAAGTCAGAGTTCTATAAGTCAGGAATTTAAAATTTTGTTTAGTGTTTTTTACTTGATCCCAATTGGGGTTTTGGACTTTAGAACTGTATACCGTCTCTGGCCTTTCATGATCCCAACATCATAAACTTGAGCAAAATCACGCCTAAACAAATCCCAATTCTTCGCAGCACTCATTCTGGGTTTCAAATTCTCATTAAACAACGCAAAAATGTAAGTCTCAAATTAGGCATCAAAGGTTTTGTTTTATTTCTTTTTTTTGTTGGGTTTCTTTGTTTCAGGTAATAGTTAAAATAATTAATTAGATGACATTTTGTAATAAAAAAAATATGAATGAGCTTATGGGCCGGGCTTAGGAATGACATAAGATACCTGACTCAAGCCCGGAGTTTTAAAGTATGGGCTAAATTAGGTTTGGGCTCATACTTGTAGTACAAAGCTTGATGAGGTCCAGCCCAAACCCGCCCCGCCCCGCCCCGCCCGATGAACAGTTCTATTATTAAGTAAGAATTATAGATAATCTTTAACGTATGTTGTTTTTATTTTTGCCTCAATTAATTTGAAACTTATATATTTTTACCAAAAAAAATTCATATTAAGTTAAATAAAAAGCAAGAAAAGAAAAATAAACAAAGAAATCAATGAAAATTAGTAATGAAATAAATCAAAAAGGGTAATTAAACGCGGAAGAGAGTGAAAAAAATTGAATTTGATGGATAATAATTAGGAAAGGGTAAGTTTGTTAATAAAAAATAAACTATATGGAAAAGTTGTAAATTTGGATGGAAGGAGGTTTTAGTTAGATGGAAATAAAATTTGAGGAGGTAGTAATCGGTTAGTGCAAAGCATAAGGAGCTTATAATTATTTATCCGGTTAATTATTTAACTAAGTGGATAAGCTAGTTGTTATTAGAGAGTAATTAAGTTAAGTCATATATTCTGTTGTTAGTGATAAGTAAGCATAAGAGCATCTCCACTAGTTTATAGATTTTGTGATTATTTGGTATGTAAAATAAAAATTTATGTTGATGATGCGTTAACTATTTTATAGAAAAGATATTGGCTATTTGATTTTTAAATTATATTTTTAATTCAATAATAAGAATTAGTTGAAAACGAATAATAAGAATTAGTTATTTACTTAGTAACGTCTTTTCTTATTTAATTAACATCAATAACGTCTGTTTTTTAAAAATTAAATAAGGAAAATACTTTTGTTATTTCAGTTATCTCCCTTCTTCTTACGGGAGCTTTGGTGGCTATCTGGGCACACATTTGAACATTCTCACCATTTTTTGTTTTGTCTCTTGTTTTCTTCTTCCCTATTATCTTGTTTCATTTTTCAAGCAAAGACTGAAAAAATTTATATATCTATTATTTGGTGAAAATTTTATATGGCACTGCTAGTAGCAATTAATGGGGAGATGATTAGGGTAGTTGCAGATTGAATTAGGCAGTCAGTAAAATCCATTTTCGAAATAGGAAGAACGTGAAAGAAAAGAAAGAAAAGCATTGAAAACAATTTTAATTATCATTAAAAATATTAAAAACTTTGATTATTGGCCTTTTTATTTGATGTTTTGTAGAATATCAAATAGGGGAATTTATATAATGACTTTGGCTTTTCGTACCCTTCCCTCATCTAATGATTGAGAATTGATGAGAGGATATTTAATTAATATGAGAGAATATTTAATTAAGTATTAATCAATTCTCAACCATTGGATGACGGAAAGGTACAAAAAGTCTGGCTTTTTGTATAAATTTCCATCAAATTGACATCTTGAATTGAATATCTATGGTAGAGCCATTTTTTAATTGATTGTCTATTTTTATCTATATGTCAAGAAACCTAATAGAATAGACAAGCTATTGGAGATGGTGTAGAATCCTATGCATATGGGGCTCTTGTGCTTTATTCATTCGTTAGTTTTCAATAATATTCATCTTCATTTGTTAGCTCCAACGTTTAGGTGAACGGACAACTCTGCCTAATTTCAATAATAGTACTCTTGTACTCCAATGTGGCATAATAAGCTTAAATTTTAACTTTATGACAAGCGCATTTAAGCATGAGGGTAATTTCCGTTCAGGTATACATTCTAACCAAAATTAGAGTTCAGGAGTCAAATGTAACTAAATGAAAGTTTAAGGGTTAAGAAACGAACTTTGCCAAATTGCTGGTGCCATCAATTATAAGCTAAAAATTATCCACGGTGGAAAAACATTACTTAATTGACAATGGAAGTTGGTCAGTGATGATATTTGGTGAATGGATGTCTCAATAATAATATAATTCCTTATATAACCAACTTTCAACCTTATAGTCTTGTTTGATATCCAACTTCATAAACAAATTCAAACATATTTGTCCAATTTCATACGTGTAACATCTAAATTTGAGTCTATTGTAGTCCCAACTACAATGGGATAAAAGTGTCAAATAAATATACTAGGGGTAGGACTACAAGTAATACATGAAATATGAGTTTTTTAGAAAGTAATTATCATGTTACTCTTTTTTTGGTTATTAGACCGAGTCTTTAGATACTCATCAAATAAAGATCTTCCTCTCTTTCATTATCTAGTAGATGTAAGATGATTTTAATAATTTACGTGTTTCGTGAGATTAGTTGGTTCGATTTAATTAAAGTTAACTTAATATGTGTAGAGAATTTATAGGCTTCGAGAGTGTTGGGCTCGATAGGTGAGTGAGCATGCAAGTGATGATTGAACTCAGCTAACACAAAACCAATTAGCTTGTGTTAAGGCCCAATCTACTCCACTTATATACCACTCATCATTCTCTTATATTTCCAATGTGGGATAAACTCACATCTCCAACACTCCCCCTCAAGTGTAATTGAGCCTGGACCAGTTGCCACTTGCCAAACATTCTTTGGCTTATCTCTTCTGAGGCACAAGGTCATGAATGGGTCTAGTCTTCTCTGCTAGCCCAAACTCTACCAGGACTTTAATAACGAACCCAGGATCATTGGTTGTCAGGCCTTTTTCTGCTCTGATATCATGTAGAGAATCCATGGGCCTGGAGAGTGTTGGGCTTGATATACTGAGTGAACATACAAGTGGGGTTGAGCTCATCTAACACAAAACCAATTGCTTGTGTTAAGGCCCAATCTACACCACTTATATTTCACTCTTTATCATCTTTAGTTTCCCTTGTGGGATATCTCCAACACTCCCCCTCAAGTGCAACTTGGCCTAAATCACTAGCCACTTGCCAACATTCCTTGGCCTATCTTCTCCGAGGCTCAAGGTCAACACCGGGTCTAGCATTTCTCTGCTAGCCCAAACTCCACCAAGACTTTAAACACGAACATAGGATCATTTCGGCTGTCAGGCCTTCTTCTGCTCTGATACCATGTATAGAATCTATGGGCCTGAAGAGTGTTGGGCTCGATAGCTTGAGTGAGCATACAAGTGTGGTTGAGTCCATCTAACACAAAACCAATTAGCTTGTGTTAAGGCCCAATCTACTCCATTTATATATCACTCACCACTCCCTTATATTTCCAATGTGGGATAACCAACCTCACATCTCCAACAATGTGATGGTTGTTGGATTTAAATGAATAAATTAGACCGGATAAACAGTTGAACAAAATTGATTCAATTGATTTAACTCTTCCCTTGTCCTTATCATTATTCTTCAAAGTAATAACATTTCACCGTTATTGAAACACCCCGTACATTATACTAAGCATAATATGTAAATTATTTTTTAAAAAAACTTATACTTTATTTATATATATAATATACTAACAAAACTTAACATTTGGGTTATACTAATGCTTATAACATTATATATCCTTTTACAAAACAGATGGATACAAAGCACAAACCAAAACCCGACCACTTTCTATTCTATATGCTTGTCATATAAGGAGAGACGGCGAGATGGACACAGCCGACAGACCTTTCTTCCATGACAACTACGGGTAAGGATTACATAGTACAAAACTTTATCTACTACTTCAACAGCTAGAAAAACATAGTGATTTATATGAGTCGCCACTTAATGAATATAAACAATCAATGAACTTATCAATCACATATAGTCATATCCATAATAAACATACAGTCATTCATATATGCTATTGAATGATTCACTTATTTAATTGTTGTGATATTTCCGGCCGAACTATTGCCCCGGGATACATGTAATATTTGTAACAGATAACAATTGATTTACTGGCCAGCCATATAACAGAACATGACCTTTTGGTTCATGTAACGACTTTTCAGTCCATATAACAAAACATGACCTTTCGGTTCATGTAACAATTGATTGACCATTTAGGTCCAAATAACAGAACATGTATAGCAATATTCGGGCAGATATGTCACAACGTTTCCCTTCATATTTCATATATTCAAGTACAAATGTCTGATATACAACTCATTGAGCTTACAATTAGAATATAATAATGCAATTGAATTTTTACATATGTTCCACATATATATATCATATAATTTCGGCTTATCAAATACAATCCTCATTATAAATTTGTATGCACATGATTCACTTAACAATCAAATCAAGTTTATATTCACAAAACCAATGTTATCAACACCGCACCGGGCTACATACTGGCGAGGCTAGTGGTACGCGGATAACCGGTATTATCGGTATTATTAGTGGTTTTACCGGTTTTTTATTTTTAAAGAATATATATTATTTATGATTTTCAGTGGTTTGTGGCAATGCTTTTTAGGTCTTTAGCAACGCTTTTCAATCTCTTTAGCAACGCTTTTAAGTCTTTAGCAACATTGTTTATATCTGTAGCAACACTTTTATGTCTTTAGCAACACTTTTCTATATCTTTAGCAACACTATTATGTGTTGCCAAAAATATTTTAAGAAAACTGGTTTGAAACGGTACGCCGATTTACCGGTTCAACCCAGCTTTCTTCAGTTTTTTATTAAAACTGGGATCTACACATACGGTACCGTAGCCGTGACCGATTCATGGTAAAACCGGTCGAACCGGCCGGTACGGTACGATATTCATAACACTGCACATAACAATACATATCCAATACAATTCATATCAAACTACTCATTTCACACTTAAATCACTCTGGGGCTCGTATGGATATAAACACATATCAAATGTACATATAATTTATTCCATTTCTAATAATAAAATCATCATTAACCAAAATCATGTTTCTAGCATGTGTACTTTTGACCTTATTTCACTTAAAATTTCATAACTCTCAATTTACTAAACCAAACAAAGTGATTCCTATTTTATTTTACTCCTCACACACAAGGGTATTATATATTCAAACCTTAGAATTTTTAGACCTTAGTACTATTTATAGTGAATTTTACATTCACACCCTATTTCAATGTCGTTTTACCTGAACAGTACCTTAGTAAAATGACCATAACTCCCTCTACACAATATGAATCGACCTGATTCCTTTTTCCACTTAAAATAAACATATGAAAGTACAACATATCAAAATTTCAGATTTATCCGATCAGTATAAAAACCACAGACTTAATTTGAATCTCACTCTATTGCAATGACCTAACAGCTCTGAATAGTTTGGATTCTAAAAATCGTAGACAAAAACCTACCAATTATAAAATCCCCAAATTTTGTAGGAGGATTCTTAAGAGATAGATGAACAAATGTCTAGTTTACCACACCTCCTAGTTTTGTCTCTAAAATCACAAAAATCGTATTATAAAATCATAAACATACCTGATTTCCTCCTTCTCTCTATCTATTTCTTTTCTTCCTTATGCTTCCTTCTGTTCTATGGAACAATTCTGGTCTTTCTAGAGGTTGCAGAGATCAGATTTTTTATCCTAATAATATATATATATCCTTAATAATATATACCAAATATACCCTCACTAATATACTACTATTATAATAATAATAATAATAATAACTACTTATTAAACTAATACATTTTTATATACATACATTATATACACTAACTATACCTTTATATTTTTTCTTAACACTAAAATAATTATACTAATAACAATACTACTATTAAACAATACAAATATCTTATCCAATAAACCACTTTATATCTATAATATAACTATACTCTACTTATTTCTTAAAATTCTACTCTTCTATGGTTTGGTGTCTAGACAATAAAATATCGTATTTCGAATTACCAAATAATTATTAACTTAACTAATCAATTTTTTATAATTGAACATGTAAAATATTAAATAGTCTAATTTCATGACATGCAACAGATGTGGATAAATGCAAATGTAATATATGAAATGGGATGTTACAATTATTAATTGATTAATTAATTCAAACATAGTTTCATCAAGTTGACATTAACCTCTTATCCTCTATATCGCTTTCTTGATCACAAAAGAAAACCTAAGAGATTCAAAAGAACAAGAGGGAATAAATTTTCTTCAATTATAATGGGTTAAGATACGCTTCTGATTACTGAATTTATTTTATGTGTTATTAATCAATTTCTGAAATAAATCAATTCTAGAGTTCAAATCCTGTAAATTTCTTTCTGTAAAACTTCTATACACAAATACAGGGCTATCCCAAAAATTTCGTGGCCCTGAGCAAAAGATGAAACATGGGCCTACATAATATAAAAGTATGCTCGACACTTTCGATAACATTTTTTTCAAAAATTTATGCGATAATGCTTTCATTAAATACAGAGAAAAATCTTACCTCATCTCTCATATAACTCGAACTCATGATATCTCTTAGTCACATGAAAGGTCTCAACCACTAAATCAAAACATTTACCACTAACTAATGTAGCTAAATAACCGATTTCATATGCATTGTTATATGTTTCTTAGTTAAATTAATATTGTATATTTCTTAAACATATATATCAAACTCATAAAAAACAACTCAATACTTTAAAATAAAAGTTCATAAATTTTTCCAATACAATTATTCAAAAAAGCAAATAATTTTTTGAAATACATAACTATTTATGAAACTATTATATATTCCTGAATGTTTATTTCTTAAAAAGTACTACAGTGATTAATTTACATAATCGATAGTTTGACATTAATAACATATCTGTAATTTTAAAAGTTAAAATAAAAAATTAGTAAAATAATTAATATATAATATATAAAAGGAGAAAAAAAATAAGAAAACATAAAAAGTGGGCCTGATCATTAACTACACAGATAAGAATATTACTATATATTTTATAATTACTTTATTTTTTATAAAATATTTATTATTTTATATTTTTTTATCATATAATGAGTGTTGATTATAATTTAATGATGAAAAATAAATAAAATGAGAAAAAAAATATGTCGAATCTTAATATTATGAAGGAGAGAAAAAAAATACAAAGAATATGAGGCCCCAACAAGAAACCACGAGACACAAGCAAAACTAGTGTTATAAATACCTTATTGTATCGATAGGGTTGTCGGTTTTACCATAGTTATAATTACGATATGGTATGCTTAAAATGGTTTCAGTAAAAAATTGGAGAAAATTGGGTTGAACCGTAAAAAATCAATAAATCGGCGTATCGGTTTAAACCCAGTTTTTCAAAAAATCTTCTACAACAAGTAAAAGCGTTGCTAAGACCAAGAAAAGCGTTGCTAGAGACTCAAAAGCGCTGCTAAAGACCTAGAAAGCGTTGCAATAATCATTAAAAACTCTAAATGATATATATTCTTTTTCAAAATCTCTCTGGCAACACAGAAAACGTTGCAATAGACCCTTAAAGCGTTGCAATAATTACTGAAAAACCATAAATAATATATATTTTTTTAAAAATAAAAACTGATAAAACTACCGATTATACCGATTAAACCACATATCAGTGGCTTCGTCATTATGAGACCCGATCTGGTATTGATAACACTGAGCAAAACACATGCTTTTCCTTTACTACTTGGCCACACTCTGAACTATTAAAATCTAATTCATTCTGTATTTATATATTTTTCTTTTACTCATATATTTGTATAAACCTTAAAAATTCGAGGCAACCTATTTTTCAGCGTCTTCAACAATCGCTCACCCTGTTCTTGTTAATAGTCAACCATACACAAATACTTTTAGACAAAAAAATATAATAATTTTATATGAATCATTAATTTATCAATAAATGATTATCCCCAAAATCATTAGTGTTGATATGGAGTCGCGAATCCTCTCTTGTTCGTCCAATTTTTTTTAACAAAATAAAATATTTTTTTATGAAAATAAAATATTGTTTTGAGTATAAGTATTTGTTTGAACACTTTAAAACTATCTTTTGTTTTGTTAAAAATTATGAACTGATCATCCTAAATAAGAGCAGTCAGTCATCTTATTTCTAAAATATTTATCATTGTTAATTATTCTCGCTGTATTTATAAACTTACAACAGTAAATTGATTAGTATTTTTATAGGAAAATGATTGTATTAATTACTAAGCCCCAACCAACCAAACTATATATCAATGAGAATAAATTTTTAAAAACACATGCTATAATATAATTTAGTTGAACCAGACCACCCGAATTTCATAACTAAGTTAAGCCGGACCTACAGATCGGGTCAAGCAACGCCTATCACCAGTGCCCATTCCTTCACCTACCCACTCTCTCCTCCTTTGTCAATAAACCTTTTCTATCTCCAACAATGCTCGCCCAACTTACCATAACCCAATTTTCCCTCTTCCCTTCTACCTCTAATCGTAACAGAACCCCATGGCTTCCACCGCTAAAGCCTTCTCATCATTTATCTCCACCCCCAATTCTTCCACTGTAAACCCTACGAATTTGCCCCCTTTCAACCTTCGCTTCAAAAATCCTAACCCTCTATGTTTGCGTTCCAAAAGATTGGAGCTTCCTGTGCTCAGTTTGAATCGAATTGGGTCGTCTAGGGTTTCTGCTAGTTCTGCTCAGGTTATGGATCAATCGATTGGTGAAGCAGCCTCTAAAGCTCCTACAATTGTTGAGGTTGATTTGGGTAACCGGAGTTACCCGATTTATATTGGATCCGGTCTTCTTGATCAACCTGAATTGCTGCAAAGGTAATGCTTCTGTTGATTTTTTTGGGTTGTAACTTAAAATGAAGAAAAACAGTTCAATCTTTTCAATTTCTGCTTGAATTACTTTCAGGCATGTTCATGGGAAGAGAGTGCTAGTGGTTACTAACACAACAGTAGGACCAATTTATCTGGATAAAGTGGTTGATGCATTGACTAGAGACAACCCTAATGTTTCAGTTGAGAGTGTGGTGTTGCCTGATGGTGAGAAATATAAGAACATGGTAAGTCTTGTGAAAGCTAATGATTTAACTTCTTTGCTTTGTGAATTGTGTAATGGGGGATAGAACTAAATGCGGTTGTGATGGTTGTGATTAGGAAACACTGATGAAAATGTTTGATAAAGCTATTGAATCGCGGTTGGATAGGCGTTGCACTTTTGTTGCTCTTGGTGGTGGTGTTATTGGTGATATGTGTGGATATGCAGCTGCTTCTTTTCTTCGTGGTGTTAATTTCATCCAGATTCCTACAACTGTTATGGCACAGGTATTTCTGCTCCTGTATTCTTGTTGGCCATTTGATTTGTTTCAATAAATGCTTTGTGTCGAGGAAAATTGTTTCCTGTTTAGGTGGATTCTTCTGTGGGAGGAAAAACTGGGATAAATCATCCTCTGGGGAAGAACTTGATTGGAGCATTTTACCAGCCTCAGTGTGTTCTCATAGACACTGATACTCTTAACACTCTACCTGATAGGGAACTGGCATCAGGCCTTGCAGAGGTTGTAAAGTATGGGCTTATAAGAGATGCTGAATTTTTTGAGTGGCAGGAGAAGAACATGTCGAAATTAATGGCAAGGTGAATTGTACTTAGGTTTTTACATTAAGTGAATTGGTGAATTTTGGTTTGCTTCCTAGTAGAACACATACTAAGATTAAGGAACCTTGTTGAATATGCTGTCAAAAGACCCTTGTTAATGGATTTTATAGTATCGATTTATACTTCTATAGTTCTATTCTTTTTCTAATGTGGCTTTATATGAAAAATTGTGCTTTCCTCTTACATGTTCACTTGTGGTGTGTAAATGACAGGGATCCGAGTGCATTGGCATATGCCATAAAACGTTCATGTGAAAATAAGGCTGAGGTGGTGTCCTTGGACGAGAAAGAAAGCGGACTCAGAGCAACATTGAACTTGGGTCACACCTTTGGCCATGTAAGTCTGTTAATGTGGACTTAATGTGAGTTGCTGGCCATTGTTTTTGGCAGTTTAGTTAATGTGGGTTACATTAATTTTTGTCTTGAGTCTTGCAATTGGTCGTAGATGCTTGAGTTTATTGTCTTTCCTATGATGCACAATAATCATTTTAAACCGACTCATCAAAGTACGTTTCCGTGTTGACTTATAGCTCGAGTTTCCAGTTATCTCTATGTTCTTGCTAGTAAATTTTTTGTTCTTTATCTCAACATGGGATATGACAGGCAATAGAAACTGGTCTTGGATATGGAGAATGGCTTCACGGAGAAGCTGTTGCAGCTGGAACGGTATTCTGTTTGTTATATTTAAGGTTTTGGCATACATTAATTTAGTACATACAATCGATAATCCTTGTTTGTGATAATTTCAGGTAATGGCAGTTGACATGTCATACCGGCTTGGTTGGATTGACGATTCGATTGTAAAGCGTGTAGATGCGATTCTAAGACATGCAAAATTACCCATCGCCCCACCTGAAACCATGACTGTAGAAATGTTCAAGTCCGTTATGGCGGTAGGATAGACCCCAAAATGTTCTTTCTATTGAAAGCTTTAATCTTTGTCTAATTACTGATTAGTGTTCACGGCAGGTTGATAAGAAGGTTGCAGATGGTCTGCTGAGGCTTATACTGCTGAAAGGGCCTCTGGGTAATTGTGTATTCACCGGTGATTATGATAGGAAGGCTCTCAATGATACACTCCATGCATTTTGCAAGTCATGATTCTTGTTTTTCACTTTACAATTGTTGTACCAGATGTGTGATTTTGTATGTTGGTCGGACCGGTGATTCTTTACTTTGCTTGCCTTATCAGGAAAATTTGGTCTTTAGGTTGTAATTTAACGAACTATATATACGGTTAATAAAACATATTTCTATTACATTACGGACATAATGACATTTTTCTTTTGATCATGAAGAGATTATGAAAGGAGTTTTTGTGGGTTTATGTTGTAGTAGTAGCCTTTACAGTTAAATGAGAAAGGGTAAAACAATTTCAACAATTCATATTTTGTTAATGATTGAAATCGTACAAACCTTACAATTTTATCGACTCGAGAACCCAAATCCTACAAGAAAGGCGTGTTAAGATACCATTGTTTTCCCTGTTCTGAAACTATTTTTCTTATGCTTCTCTAATATTTTTGAGAAAAAGTCTCACAACAGCAAACTAAACTCGCACGAAATGAATTCATAATAACTTATTAATTAGCAAGAAAATGATGGATTTAAACTACTTGTAGTTAATTTTTTCAAAATCTAGCTTGTGACAAGTTCTAGGAGTGGGAAAATAAATATACTAAAGAAAAAATGAAAAATGAAAAGAAAAAATTAACAAAATTAGCATATATTAATTTAGATTTTGAATTATCTAAAGTTGAGAGTTGGTAAAATTATACAATTTGGTCAATTTTAATTCTAATGATACGTTGAATTTTAATAGTTGAGATTTAGTATAATGGTTTGTGGAGTTCAGAGTGTAATTAAATTGCAATCATTAAAACTCAGTAAATAATTAAAATTAACTGAAAATGTATAACTTTATTACCTCTCAACTTTCAAATCCACGGGAGAAGGAAGATTTTCAAGTTTTAAACTCTAGAGAACATTTTGACAAATTCTAGTTCTTCAAAAAGACTATAGTTCAATACAAATCTTCTAAAAAAAATTTCTTTTATCTCTCGCATAAAATAGTTTAGGAATTCTTTTCCAATCCGGAAATGATAGTATTTGAAAACCATCCTAAAAACTTCATTAAATGATTAACTGGCCGAACACAGGATGAGGTGGGATTCCAAAGAAACTCCGTGATAAACAAAAAATACCAACCAATTAAACGGGAAACCCCCAACGTACACGGTGTTTAGCGGCGAAGAGTGATGCACCTGAAAAAGGCATTATGGAGCTCTGGGTTGAAGGATGAATCAAAGGAATCAGATCCCCAGGCCCAAGCTTCGGCCTCGGCTGTTGAAGATTTGGTCAAATCACTGAACAAGGATCGCTTAGACAGAGAAGTCACTCTCGCCCTCCGTACCAGTCTCTACGATGCTCGCGCCCAATTCTCTTTCCTCCGCCTCCGTGGTCTCCGTTCTCTTCTTAACTTCCTCCGCTCCGTCGCTCAATCCGATTCCACCATCAACCTTTTCTGTCAAACCCAATCTATTCCTGATCTTCAAGGTTTCCTTCCTCAGATTTTACCGATTTCTCGTTATTCTTTCTTATTTAAGATTCATTCGTTTGTTCCTTGCTATGATCAGTGGTTCCAGTTCTCTTTCGACATTCTCTCAGGGAGGCAGAGGATTGCAAAGTCGAAAGTTTAAATCATATATTTGGAGTGGAGCCTCTTAAGATAACCGGCCCTTCTACGGGCGCAGAGATCGCCATTGCTCTTCGAGTTCTTGAAGGTTGTTGTCTCCTCCATAGAGAAAGCAGAATTTTGGCTCATCAACACAAGGCTATTCAGGTGTTATTAATAACTGTATATCATATAATTGACCTAAGAACCTTTGATTGTTTAGGACTTTTGCCCCCACTGCTAAAATTGTGGAATGGGATCTTTCCAAAAATCTCTTTTTATGCAGCTAATTTTATACAGTATCGGGTATTTAATACCCTTCCCATTAGATGCTTGACATATATATAGCTTTTATTATTATAATATATAAACTGCAAATGGTCATGTGTAAAAGAACTTATCCTCCTAGACCAGTGTATCTATCAACTAGTACCAAAATTTGACTTTTTTTTGCTTGCAATCGATGGCTTGCAGGTGTTGTTGCATATTTTATCAGTAAGAAGTGCGCCAGAACAAGGTGCTTGTCTAGATTCTCTAATAGCAATAATGCTGGATTCATCATCCAATCAAATGGTTAGTTAATCTTGTCAGAAGATTGCTGTTAATCTAGTAGAGTCTTTGAATTGGTCATCTCTTAGTAGTTTATACCTTTCCCCTACACATTGCTGCAGCATATCATTGTCTACCTAGGAAAATGTTATCAGTCACCTGTATTGGTATTTTCACATTTTTATTTGGTAGTGGAGCTTTATTTTACTTGCACAACTTGTAATTAAGTCCATGCTTTGTTCTACGTTCTAGCCCCTATACAAAAAAATCTTTACCTGTTGGCAGTAGTTATTTATTGGCAATTGCAATTGATTTATGCTATCTCGTGAAATAGACTTTCTTATAACAGCTGGAATGGAGTTTTCTTTTAAGCATTCTTTTGATATAACATAAATGAGCAAATGCTTTTAGGCTAGGCTCTTCAAGTTATTATCATAAGTTTATTAGTTAAATGAAAGTGATACTTTCTGCTGAATAAAAATGGGATTTGCGTTAAAGTGGATTTGGTGTGGTTAGCCATTAGTTCATCATTTTCTATTGATAGATTATTTGTCGTTGTTTTGATTCAGGACAATTGGGCCTAAAATCAAAGAGAGATATGAGGGAAAGTTTTATAAACATTAAGCTTTCAAGGCATTAGTTTCAAGGCATTAGGAAATTTTGGTGGCTGACTAAATAAAAAATTGAATAATGGTGCTTGATATAGAGCATGGAACTGATTAAGCAAAGAAATGGTTTCATTTGCATTCTATTGGAAGCTGAAAGGCTATGCTTTTAATAATAATAGCGCTAGTGCATGTACCTAGGTTGTTTCAATGTGCTAAAATAGGTAAAATTTGGTGTTGTGTTGTGGTTTCTTGTAGTTTCTGCTCTCTTAAACTTTGTAGCTGCTATTTATGTTCTGTGCTGCATTTATTTTATGATTGTACAATAGGTAAAAACTTGTACCATCCTAGGCAAGATTTATATATTTCATATTTGGGGATAGGGGTGAGCAAATGTCAGTTCAGTCCAAAAACCGGACCGAACCGAAACCCGAATTAGTAAATAAATGAAAACCGAAACCGAACCGAATATAGTTCGGTGTAAACCAAACTGAATATATTTCGGTTCGGTTATAACCGAATTGCTCAAACTCTATATTTACAAAATAATTTGTATTTTATTTTTTTGTTTATGGTTATGTAATTGAGATTTAAACTAGTTTTATTTTGATATGTGTCAAATTTAATGATAATTAGACATTGAAATTTATATTTACAATAACAAATATAAATACTAATACAAGTGGTATGACATGTATATATAATGAATTACTGAATGAATTGTATTTCTAATAAGATTAGGATTTCCAAGTTGTAAAGTACATCAATTCTTTCTTAATTAGGATTACTTAAGTTAAATTCACCTATTTATTTTTACCGTCTACTAATTAGTGCCACATATCGTAAATATAAATAAAATTTTAGATATAATATAAATATATACTTAATTATAATATTTATTAATATATTCGGTTCGGTTTGGTTTTATTTCGGTTTGTGTAACAAAAACCGAAACCGAACTGAACCCCGATTTTTAAGAATTTTAAGAACCGAAACCAAACCGAAATAAATTCAGTTCAGTTCGGGTTTTTTTCTTCAGTTTGGGTTTGGATTTTGGTTCCGGTTCGGTTCTTCACATTGTTGCAAATTATGTGCCTAAAGATCTGAGACTTATTTTCCTTTTACTGGTTTACAGAAATTGCTTATAGTTTGATGATTACCCAAATTGCAGGCAAACCTAGGCCTCCTTTACCTTTCCTTGTCCTGTTCCATAGTCATAGATCAACCCTCATCACTGAGTGAAATTTGGACTTGTTTTATTGACGGGTTTTATTTTCATTGAGCTGCTTAGTGCTAATAGTGCACCAGTGTTGTTGCCTTTCAGAGATCTAGTATAACCCTCATCATTTAGTGAAATTTGGGACTTTCTTTTTATTGATGACTGGTCCCTTTCCATATATATGCGTCACAAATTACTCTTTACACATAAGCAACTATAGAAAATTTCACGAGCTTCAAAACAGATCTGGAATTATTATGATAGCCTTTGAAACTTTAGGTGCTCTATAGTTGTATACAATGATAAACTATGAGTGAATCAATTGTTTGATGAAATAAGACTCTGCTTTTATCAAACATCTAAATATATTTCCATTAATGTTTATTTAGGATTTCGAAGTTTGTAATGGCATAGAGGAAGTGACTTTACTTATTAGGGACAAGCAAGTGGATGAAAATCTAAGGTATATCTTAACTGAAATTGGTTCAATGCCTAGCCACTCAGTAGAAGCCTCTAGATTTCAGTAATAATTCTTATTAAAGGTTAATCCGAATTTACTGCAAAAGTAGAATGATATAATTGATTGGTAGGTTAAAGTGTGGAGAGTTCTTGCTGCTGCTGATTGGGCATGTAAATGGGAGAGAAGGCGCTCCAATGGTGACCATACATGAAGACATTAGGCGGCTTCTTGGCGAGAAATCAGCCTCTTTGATATGGGCAGCCAGTCAATTTGGGTCAACCGTTGACCCTGAACAGAGACTTACTGCCTTGCATATACAAGCTGGCCGGGTGCTCGAGTCCCTAGATATGTATTAACTAGGTAAATCACTTACTATTTTCTTTACCGACATATTTTGTTTTTAAGAATATGGAAAAATAAGTTATCTTTGTATCAAGTGTTACCCCTCAGCTCAATTTATTTAATTGGATTAAAATCTGTTGTCCTAAATTATATATCCCCGTATGTCTCTCATTAAAATTTTGCCAGGTGGCAATATAAGTCCTAATCAGCTTAACACCCAACTAACGTTATTCACCCCCTGTTAACTACTCCATCAAACAAAACTCTGTTCGAGGAATTACAGCCCATCTCTCGCACTTTATCGTGTTCTTCCATTACTGCAAAAATATATGAAGCTTGGATCTTATTTTCTCTACTACTGCAAATATATCATTGTAATTAAAATCTTGAAATAAAGTGAAAGAGAAGATAAATTAAACACAAATCTGAACAACCGTAGCTGCAGAGACTCCTAATTAAGCAAACTATTAACCTAATCAGAGCTATAAATGATAACGAATCGTCTTCTCTATCTTTCTCGTGACCATAAATCTGTCAATTTCCCCAAAGTTCCAAACCAAATCGTTCTTCCTTGGCTTCTATATTCCGTAAAATCAATAAAAAATTTCCACGTTACAAGCACATGCCCCGATCCAAACAAACCATAAAATTATGTAAATAAAATCTTGAAGGCAAAACTTAAACCTCCATAGCTCTATCTAAACTTCCGAAAATAGAGATAACAACTCATAGCTACAAATTTGCAATCACCTGACGGAAACTCACCGGGAAGTTTAGCTACCGCACAAAACGGAACCGGACGACTACAAATTAACAGATGAAGAAGAATATGCGTGATTGAAAAAGCAAATCTGGGTAGGAAGGGAGGAGTTAACAGGAAGGGAGTTGTTTAACGTTAACTGGGGGTTAGGCTGATTCAGAATTTTAGTCCCACTAGGTACGGGGACATATAACTTAGCAGATTTTAATCCTATTTAATTAATAACTTAAATTAGCTCTTTTGGAATGTAAAATATATCTTTGTTCACCATCTCCATCAGACATGAGACAAATTAATGCATTTTGAACCGGTTTAAATTTTTAGATACAGATTTGGAATAAGAGTTATTTGATATATAATATTGACTCTGTTTGAGTTCGTGTATGATCTAACCAAACTTTTAATAAAATGGTACCGATCTTAATCTTGCCAATTGAGTTGAGTGGATTGCTATTTTGAATATCATTTTCTATATTGGAAGGAGAATCAGTTCCTTTTAATAGATGTATTGATGTGAAGATCTATTTTTAGAGTACATGTTAATATTGTATCTATCACTTATCAAAAAAAAATTGTATCTATCAGTATTTTTGTGGAAAGGTTTTGTCGATATTTGAATTGTTGTTAAGCATTTGTTTCCTATTGTATACCATTGGCTGTTCACAAACTGGAGTTACTATAAACATTTGAAAATATAGCCTAATTTCATTGAGCAATGAGAGAAATTATATGGCATGCTCTGGACATTATGTCATTCATTTGTCAAGCCATTTAAACTATAACAGCTCATATTTCAACCAATTAAAGAATGACAATATGTCTTTTTTATAAGTGACATTATGTAATTTATTTATTATCTACTTAATATTTAAATTTTTATTGAATTTACTTAGCAATTGATTATTTATATAAAAATTTTATCCTCAAAATAAAATTTCAGCCTTTACAGCAATTGATTACTTAGAAACTGTCTTATTTAATTTTTCCAAAATCAAATCTGCAGAAAAAGCTTGAAAATAGAGCTTTTCAAAAAAGCTACAAAAACTCAAGGTCAAACTAGCCCCAGCACTATTTACAGAGTTATTGATCGTTAGTGTAAATCACCCAAATAAACGGGATTTTATACCGCGCTCTCGGAGCATGCTCCTGAAGTACGGTATAAAATCCCCAAATAAGCTGGCCACAATCGCAATTTCCATATCAAAGTTGGTATGTCAAATGTAACCATATCGAATCGGTAACCTTTTTATTCAATCTTGCACTTCTTTATGCAATAATAAAGAACAACATATCACGGTATATATATATATTTTATCTTTTCAGTGGAATAGTTTGGATACCTAATATCTTTTTATTGTAATTTAATTAGCTAGTTTGATCACTTAAATATAAATATGTGAAAAAGATATTTTCTTATTTATATAATATTATGAAATCGACTCAAGCATAAAAATAGCACTGGCCACACCTGCTAATAAAGGGCATTGCACATACACCTACAAACATGTAGGTCAGATTTGGAGCTAGTTTTGTTAAAAGTAAAAAGGTAAAGTACTTCAGTTGTTAACAATTTGACTATACGGGCTAAATTTAAAAAATAATATTTAATTTTATTTATTTATGAAGTGAGGTTTGAAAATTTTTATTTTTTTAAAATAAAATTTATAATTTTAAAAACTTAATAAAAATATAATAAAAACTATTTTTTTATTCAGAAGAGTGATATTACAAATAATATTTTAATTAATTTAATATTTTTATAATTTAATTTTATTATTTAAAATTTATAGTTATAATTTAAGTAATTTTTTGAGAGTTTTTTATTTTTTTATGATTTTTAAAGTGTAGTATTATATTTTAATTAAAAAATATTTAAATTATTTAAAATTTTTTAAAAATAATCATTGATGTGTAATGTATTTTTACTAATCAATTTATAAAATTTCGGATAAAAACGAATAAAATTATTCATTATTATAATATGATTTAATATCAATTCTCATCAAATATTAAAAAAAAAAATTATGTAGAAAATGATTGAATAAAATAAAAAAAGCACGAAAATAGAAAGAGAGTGAAGAAGGAAAACAAAAGAATCGGAGGATTTGTTGGCGAAGATTGGTTTTGCTCTAACGAACGCTTCAATGGCATAATTTGCCGGCCAAATTACTCAATTTTTTTAAAAAAGAAATTACAGACAAATAAATTATGCTTCTTTCCCTTTTCCCTCTCTCCTCAGATATCTGATAATCTCCCCCAATTTTTTTCCCTTTTTCAGTTAGGGTTCCTCTCCCCCTTTTTCCCTTTCCTTTCTCCATTTACATTTTAATTACCTTTTGCTCAATTTCGCAGATGGCTTATTGACGAACAGCTACAAGTATAAAGAGAGAGGAATCAGAGAAGACGAACAGCAATTGTTGAGATTGGCCGAGGAGTTGTGTTTTGATCAAGAGTACGCTCCTCAGGTGAAAAAGATCTGAGGTTTCTTTTTCTTGATTTTTTTCTTTTTTGTTTTAATTTCTGGTTCGGAAGAAACCAAATTAATTTTCATAATCATCAGTAATTGAATAAAGAACAAACTAAATTAGAAATGAGCGCTTCGAGGTTTATCAAGTGCGTCACGGTCGGTGATGGAGCCGTTGGTAAAACTTGCCTCTTGATTTCTTACACCAGCAATACCTTCCCTACGGTACTTCTCTTTTTTCCTCTCTTTTTTCTGTTTAATTTCTCTATTTTTCCTTGAAGAAATGGTGCTTGTGATTGATTGTGCTATTTGCGTAATTTTAATGGCTGTTAAAGATGTTTGCTTGATTTGGAAATGTTGGTTGCATCAAAAGAGGCCCAACTGCTTCACTGATCGAAGCTGTATATAGATTAAATTTTGATTTTTGAATATCTTAATATGGCATTTAGATTTTCTGCAATTCTTCATCATGGGAGTGGTACATTTTTAGAACATGGGATTCTTATGTCTAATACGGGTAATTCATTAAAGCTTCTGAAAAGTTTTTGTTGCTCAACTTTAATGTGTAAAAGAAAGATTTACAATATAGATATGAACAATAATTGTGGGGCTAAATGTTCCGTTCACATTGCATTGGTCGATTCTAAAATCGTGAATATTATTGGGAGACACATTGTTTTGCCTTTTGTTATTTGTATATGTAGAAATGATTGAATAATCATTCTTTTATTGAAATTGACTGTTGCCCTGGAAACCTTGAGCATGTCAATTCTGAACTTTATTGATTTTTTATTGATTATGTAAATTATTTTTGTAAATTGTAGAAGCTTTTGAATTGTTTATCTGGAATACAATGCCATTACATTAATTTTCTGGCCACTGTTTACATGAGCAGGATTATGTGCCAACTGTTTTCGACAATTTCAGTGCAAATGTGGTCGTCAATGGGGCTACCGTTAATCTCGGGTTGTGGGATACTGCTGGTAATTATATCATTGTTTTCTCTTTCTTTTTCATATGAATACTTTGTTATAATTGTATTGCCATTTTCTGTTTGCCCTAAGCATGTTATTGAATGAACAGGGCAAGAGGATTATAACAGGTTGAGACCTTTGAGTTACCGTGGAGCTGATGTTTTCATACTGGCATTTTCCCTCATCAGCAAAGCTAGTTACGAAAATGTTTCTAAAAAGGTTCTGATTGCAAAAAGGGTTATAATTTTTCATTTGAAACTCAAATATGCTGATTCAGGATGATGATAATGTTTTTTTATTTGGTTTAATTTCCAGTGGATTCCAGAGTTGAAACACTATGCACCTGGTGTCCCAATTGTTCTTGTTGGGACAAAGCTTGGTAAGTTTTTCCTTCAACTTGATGTATTTGTGTCAATAATAGGTCTTTACTGCATGTAGAGTTGAAACTAACGTTGTTTTCTTACTTGACATTCTCTTTTTACATTTGGCTTACTTAGAAATGAGAATTTTCTGTTTCTAGTTTCTTTACAAATGATTTGCTTCAAATTCCTATTATTGTTTGTATGATCAGCTGAAGCAGTTTGGTGTAGTAACCCTTGTATGCTCTTTAGAATGTTGTTAGAAGCCACAAAGGCGAACACAAAAAATCGCTGTCTAGGCTAACCAAAGGCACATTTAGGGCATATATTATCCTTTTTTAAAAAAAATATTTTCTAGGGAACATCTGTAGTTAAAAAGTTGGAAAGGCAAAGCATAATTCATGGTAACATCTTAAATATTATTCTAGTAATCAAAATAAATGGGTCCAAATAAATTAAAGATTATTTAGAGGATACAATTACAAATTCAATATGAGGCAACCTAATAATAATGCATATTTTGTTTCCAAATAAACTAAAGATATTTAAGATTATGCACATTGCTATGGTATATTTGGTTAATAGTGCTTGTCATAGATACTGAAATTTCAAAAACTTAGCTGTCAGTGTGCTGTCTTTCTAACAATCTAAAAGAATCCTAGTGCTAAAGCAAATGATGATTTTGTTTCCAAATAAACTATAGATATTTATGAGTATGCAGATTGCCATGGTATACTTTGTAGTGTGTCATAATTACTGAAATTTCAAAAACTGAGTTGTCAGTGTGTTGTTTTCCTTCCTAACAATTAAAAAGAATCCTAGTGCTAAAGCAAATGCTTGTTTTGTTTCCAAATAAACTAAAGATATTTAGTTTATGCAGATTTGGTTAATAGTTGTTTGTCAAAGATACTGAAATTTTAAAATCTGAGTTGTCAGTTTGCTGTCTTCCTAAAAAAGAATCATAGAGCTAAAGCAACGGTAATATGATTTAGCCACTGTCTTTGGACTTTCTGGGTTTTCCTTTTTGCTTGCTATTTCAGAAATCACTTTAAAGAATTTTTTATGCTGGACCATGCGCCATGCAATCCAAATTGATCGCAGTAACAAAGCTTGTGCTCCCAAATAAGAAAAGAGATAGCTATAGAATAGCAGTATCAGGCTTTCTGCTGCTAGCTAGTATATATATATTCTTCTAGCCTTATTGGCAGATTAATTTCTTAAATCATAGAGAGCATTCATTGGCTCGTTATTGTGAACTTGTAATGCAGATTATGATACACATTGTTAATGCATTTCTCATTTTTTTCCCTTTCCAATGAAACAGATCTCCGGGATGATAAGCAGTTCTTTATCGATCATCCTGGTGCTGTTCCCATTAGCACAGCTCAGGTAATTTATTCTCTGTTTTGACATATTGTTGTACGTATGTCCTAAGTTGTTTTTATTTCTCATCAGCAATTTGTCTTTCGATTTGAAAGGGAGAAGAACTAAGGAAGCTGATTGGTGCACCTGCTTACATAGAATGCAGTTCAAAAACTCAGCAGGTAAACGAATATGTAGGATAGCATATTATTGTATGCTTAATGATGTATCGGCCTTGATAGTCATTTACATGGTGACGGTTTATGTGCAGAATGTGAAGGGAGTTTTTGATGCAGCCATTAGAGTCGTCCTTCAACCACCGAAAACGAAGAAAAAGAAGAACAAAGCGCAAAAGGCGTGTTCTATCTTATGATTGAAATGGGTACGCGAAGTAATTAGATATGTCAGCGAAGAAGCATCAGGTGGTTTGATATTGCTTCTTGGATTATTGTGGATGTCCATTGTTGAATTCGGTTATGTAATTGCCTACCTTCTCTTATCTCTTGGTTTTGTTTTTTTTTTTTGTGTTAGTAGACTGGATTTGTCCCAATTAGGTTAATCATGGCTTTGGCATAGTTTTCTAATATTCCATCAGGAATCAAACATATGTTTTTACTTTTTTTGTTTTAATGTCCTAATCTTAGCTTGGAATTTTTATTTTATTTGTGGAAATGACTATTTCAACAAAATGGTGCTGTCACACACAACTTGAACGAGATTTATAGTGGATGCCAGACAGGGTTTGGTGAGCTCATGATAGCACAGGGCATTATAATTGATCTCTTCTCCGATTCCTTACAAGGGTGAAAAAGCTCAATATACCACTAGGGCAGTAGTAAATTAAGTTGCAAACAAACAAACATTAGCATTTTATTGCAAACCAAAAACTTAATTTCACACAACCTTAATTTGACAAGCCCTTTGGCCGCATCTTAGTAGAATTTCATCCTTTCCAATGATCCAGTTCTGTAGCTTTTTTGTTCTGATGTAGTTGAGATTATGTTCAGTAATTGAACTCATACAACATAGCAGATTTGAGGTGGTTTCTGTAATTTAAATTCAAAGACAAGAACCTGTTCATGCAAATAAGGATTCTTGTATATTATATATAAAATAAGTAAATTTTGTGACTTGAGAAAATTCATGTCATTGGCGATTTGGCAGAACAGATTGCCTTAATATTATCATAGATGAAGGACAAGAAAGGAAATCACTCAAAACTGAAACCCCACTACGAAGTTAGATTTTTTTTTTTATTCTTTCTTCTCTTATCACAGATTCCGGGAGAAGCGCTAACATCTCAACATAGGTTATTAGTCTTAGACATCAAGAAAATGGATATTTGGAGAAAGAGAAAAGAATATAAGGAACTCAAGAGTAGATGGTGGGCCCTTAAGGGTATCAAGATATTGGAGTTTAAGAAAAAGGTATTAGATGGAGGATTTGAAGATATGGAAATCGACACAAACTCAATATGGAAAGTAATGGGAGAACGTGTAAGGAAAGTAGCAGGTGAAGTGTTAGGGATTTCTAAGGGACAAGGACCTCGCCCTCAGGATGCATGGTGGTGGAATGAGGAGGTTCAAAATGTTATAAAGGAGAAGAGATATTGGTATAAGATGTTACCAAAAGCAACTGATGGTGAGGCTTTTGAGAAATACAAGAGGGCTAAGAAAGAAGCTAAGAAGGCTGTTAGTCAAGCACGAGGTAAATACTTTGAAGGCTTGTACCAAAAGCTAGGAACACGTGAAGGAGAGAGAGACATATACAAGCTAGCTCGATTGAGGGATAAAAAGACAAAGGATTTGAATGGAGTCAAATGCGTTAAAGATGAAACACAAAGAGTCTTGTTAGGAGATAGAGAGATCAAAGGGAGATGGAGAAACTACTTTGATCAGTTATTCAATGATGGAAAGGAAGATGATATTGCAGGATTGGAGGTAAGCGGAGTTGAGAAAAACCTAAATTACACAAGAAGAATTATGCATAGTGAAGTGAAGGAAGCTCTGAAAAGGATGAAGGTAGGGAAAGCATGTGGGCCAGATAACATACCGATTGAGGCTTGGAAATGCCTTGAAGATGAGGGAATAGTTTGGTTAACCAAACTATTTAACTCTATATATAGGGAGAGGAAAATGTCGGACGACTGGAGAAGAAGCACCCTTATACCTATATTTAAGAACAAAGAAGGTATACAAGACTGCTCTAATTATCGAGGTATTAAACTGATGAGTCATACAATGAAACTTTGGGAGAGAGTGATCGAACACCGTCTTAGGATGATCGCTAAGGTTTCCGCAAACCAATTTGGTTTCATGCCTGGTAGGTCCACGACTAAAGCTATTTTTCTTCTGAGAAATCTAATGGAGATATATAGGGAGAAGAAGAAGGACATTCATATGGTTTTCATTGACTTAGAAAAAGCATATGATAGAGTGCCGAGGAAAGTACTTTGGTGGGCACTGGAGAAAAACGGTATTCACGTAAAGTACATAAACTTAATAAAGGACATGTATGAAGGGGCGGTAACAAGTGTTAAAACTGGACAAGGAGTGACAAAGGAGTTTCCCATCACGATTGAATTGCATTAAGGATCATCTCTAAGCCCATTTTTATTTGCCCTAGTTATGGATGAGTTAACCACCAAAATACAAGACGACATCCCATGGTGTATGTTGTTTGCGGATGACATCGTATTGGTTGATGAATCAAGGGAAGGGGTTAACAAGAAGCTAGAAGTGTGGAGAAATGAGTTAGAGAGTAAAGGTTTTAAGTTAAGTAGAAGTAAGATGGAGTATTTGCACACCAAGTTCAACTTATTGAAAGGAGACAAAGGAGAAGTAAAACTAGGAGATACAATCGTACCAAAATGTAAACGATTTAGGTATTTGGGCTCTATCTTCCACGAGGAGGGGATGATTGATGATGATGTAACTCATAGAATTAATGTAGGATGAATGAAATGGAGAAGTGCTACCGGAGTCTTATGTGACAAAAAGATACCTTTGAAAGTGAAAGGTAAATTCTACAGAACGGTGGTTAGGCCAGCCATGACATATAGGAGTGAATGTTGGGCTATTAAGACGCAACATATTCAAAGGATGAATGTGGCGAAAATGAGGATGCTTAGGTAGATGAGTGGGCATACAAGGATGGATCGAATTAGAAATGAGTGCATCTGCTAAAAGACCGGTGTAACACATATTGAAGATAAACTGAGAGGACGACTAAGGTGGTATGGACATGTGCTACGTAGACCAATAGATGCTCCAGTTAGAAAATGTGAGAACTTATGGACAGAGAGTAAGGGTAGAAGGAGACCTAAAATTACTTGGAGGGAAACTATTTCTAAAAATATGCGTTTATTCGGTATGGACGAAAATTTGACTTTTGATAGAGCTTCATGACATCAGAAGATCCATATAGCCGACCCCACCTAGCGTGGAATTTAAGGCTTGATTGGTTGGTCTTCTCTTATCACAGAAATTAAAATTTTACTAGCATAGTTCAAGTCGGGTGAAGGCTCCAGAAACCATGAGCATGCCTTGCAGCTTCTTCTGTTCAAGTGAGAAGTTACAAACTATCACTAAGCACCTCTGATCAACCCAAATTAGTCAGAAAACATGAATACAAAAGTAGTCAAACATAAATCTGTAAAATTACATTGCAAAAGGAACGGTACAACCGGTATAAACACAGATAAACATGGTGTCAATTATCAAAGGTTTATTAAAAACTAAACAGATGAATTTAACACCCTAAAAAAACATCAATGAAACGCAGTCATATGATTCAGTACTGGTATAATGAGTGAACATAATTGACATTGCAACTCGAACTGGACTCTCCTAATTCTCATCTTCGGCAAGCAGATTGCATCAGTAACTTATCCACCATATTTGAAATACGTTATGGGATAATATAGTGTCATGTCACACCTTTATGGGCTCGTACTTTTCACCGATAACTCCACCTTTCTGCTTTTGGAACTGGATGTACCTTAATGTGCTGGCAAAGAAAGCATCGGCACCTGGGTCTGCTGTATTTGTTTCACTTTGCATCTCACTCGTTACCAATTCCACAAGGCTCTGAATTGCAGCAACGTTAATATGTGGGTTTCCCTTCTCAAAGAAGTAAAGATACCTGCAATAATAATATTAGGATTCAAGTCAAGAAAAGTTCAACGAGACTAAACAAGTCAACAATCCAAACTAGAAGCAATTTACTTGTTCAAAATCTCAATAAATAGCACTACTGATCCAGTGCAACCACGTACTGCATTCAACATTTGTTGAGCAACATTTGCGATTCTTACAGCACGCTTAAGGCATATTAGAACCCTGAGACAAACAAATAACATAGAAATTTAGTAACAAAAAGGAAACCTACCCACCTACCTACTAGACAAAATAGGATGTCACCACGAACAAGAAATTGAAAAAAAACCGCTGATTGATTAATTGCTACTTATAAAGTAACAGAGCATAGAATGACCAATAATTGATGATTTTTACGCAGCACTCACCTCTCTCCATCTTTCATATTATCTTGATCATCAACCCAAAAAAGGTGGGCACACCCATAGACAGCTCTGCATTGATCAGCCTTCTTTAAGAGCTTTGCAGAATACTGCTCCAAGCAAAGACTGAAGTCAGCAACGGTCCTAAATTAAATGCAATAATCATTTAATTATTATAAACTGCTAATCAAATTACCCCTGTTGCTTTGTGTGTCAAAGTGTCCCTATTTTCAACTCCAAAGACATGCATCCTCTGTAGAGTCCCTATTATTAAATGTAGAGCAGTCACTTGTGCTTTGGAATCCTGTTACACCATGGCAAATTAGTAAACTACAAATCAAAACCACAACAGAATTGAGATTATTTAGAGAGTTAGAACTCAGCTTACCGAGATTTCTTCTTCATACAGAATATATGCTTGGGTGAAAAACTCATAAGCAACAGGCTCTAATTCAGAATCATTGGCAGCCTGATAAGCAACGGAAAAGTAAACACGGTATCAGGGCATGAGATGAAACAGCTAAACGGAACACGGATATTCATATAACATATATTTTACCTCAGCACATTGCAAGTACAACCTCAGTGCCAAATCTGGTGCAGGGACAGTTGGCAGTACCTCAACAGTCTGATACAGTATGGTTCATATTGTCAAAGAAAATAAAAATGATCATAATGTTCCATTTTTGTGCTAGAGTCGAGAAACACCACTAACGACAAAAAGATACCTGATTCAGAAGCTGAAAAATTTTCTTTGGCGTAGTTGATGAATCATCCCCAAAAGGATTTTCGTCTTGCCCCTGCAGCCGCCTAACCAACTGCACATACAAAATCATAGTGAGGATGTGTAATGAAACTGCATTTCTACAAGACAAAATATCATGTCATGTATGTCCATCTGATGAAGCTTCAATTTTTGTTCTTACAAAAAAAACAAACTTATTATTTTCTAGGATAAGATAATTAATAATTAAGGCAGACGCGAACCTTAAGAGAAGAAAACACAAGGGGAGGAATTGTGTAGGGTAAACGTTTCGGGCCTCCAGACATGATCTGCTTCCTGACTGTACATATGATCTGCAAGATTAAAAAGATGCCTGTTAGGAAAAGAAAAGGCTTTCAAAATGACCTATAGCAACAACTCAAATCTACCTAAACCAAGTAAATTACAGAAGTTACTGTACTAAAGTAGCATATACATGAATAATAAAATACCTTGTACAATTCCTCTGGATCATCACTATGCAGCATCTGAATAAGGCGTGCAACAGAATTCTGCTCCTCTTTAAAATCATCTTCATCGACCTATGGGTGAACGAAGAAGGGTATCTATCATATTTGAGAGAATGGGGAACCAGAGCTTTTAGAAGCATCCCAAAAGAGAAAATAATAACATAACCATTGATCATCTAAAACAGCAACCCATCCCAAAAACAACAAAGCCAACTCGAAAAATTATTTCCTAATAGTTATGGAACATAATAAGTAACAGTACTAGTGAGTTAAAGCTAAAATAACCACCTCATGTGTTCCATCCAAATCCTTGATAAGCCCTGTGATCAATTCAAATAAAGCTTCAACCTACAAACAGAAAATAGACATTATCATCTCTATATATCTGTATTTCTGAAATAAAGACAATTAAAAGTAATCTGAACTGCAAGGATCAAGAAGGAATTGAAATATACCTTTTCAGCTGTAGATATGCGTGTGTTGTTCTTCATAATACTTTGTATTATTACTGTTGACATGACTTTATTGGTCTCAACATCAAGGTACTCCATGACCCGGGGATAATTTGAAAGCTTCAATGCAGTGACAACATCATTATATTTCTCCAATGGAGCACTTAAGAGAGCCACGATTTGTTTTGTGGCTTTGCTGTCTTCAAGCTTTCCCTTGCCTGATAATTTCTTAAAACAAGCACCCTGATAGCACAAAAAGTAACTGTGTATGTAAGAACATCCAAAATAGGCACCCCGGAAAACATAATCATGTGTTAGCTACAGTGGTACGAACATGCAAACAAATGGTGTTAATGGAACTTTATGCTATAGATTCAGTTTCAAAGTTGCTCAAATTCACTGTTACACGTATATCCTCTATTTTTTTGGAAATTTATCACCAAGCATATATTTGTCACTAAATAATTCCACGCAGCAAACTTCCGATTATGATAGGGAAGTTCCACAAACCTCATGCTTCAAACTGAAATTGGCGTATGTCATTTATAGCTTTAAAAAACTAAGTTACTTTCCAAAACACATACATGAGAAACATTCTGCACAAGCCTTCATTTGTAAAAACAGTAAAATGTCGTCAAACATTTGCACAATTATACTGTCTCCAATCTCAAGATTGTTTCTTAAACTACCCTGACACATGCAATAGAATTCATTCCATAATTCTATAGTTGCACTAAATAGGTAAGTCACATCAGTTGTATTTCACCTATGAATGTAAGACACCAGGCAGTTGACACCAATACTAAACCAATACGAGGTTAAATACTAAATTTCACCCTTTTATTCTACTTCCTTACGTGTTTGCAATTTAATCCTTAATTTGCAGAATTTGATTAAGGTGACTTTCACATTTAATGCTGACCTGCTAGAAGATCATATTATTAACTGACTTTATATACCAACCAAGGAATGGATTTCTCATCAATATGACATAAACATCCTTTGCTATGGTTTTGAATTGTTCCACAAGAACCGAGAACACAAAACCAAAGGGATTGAAGAAAGAATATTGCTTCAGTTTATGGAGTCGTCATTAATAGAACAAAAGCACCTGCTGTTTTTGCAGGTCTTATAGTTGCACTTGTGATTTTAAATTACAATGTCTTTGATACTATTGTGTGTGTTAATTTAATTAATCTATCCCTTGTAGATAAATTTTCTCTAACACTGAGAAAAGAAATATGAACAGATAAAAAAAGGTCGGAGCTAACCAGTTACGAAGTAAAAAGGATGTTTATAAGGGTTAGTTAATTGGCCATATAATATTGGGCTAGTCCACTACCACAGTTTGCTGAAGAATTGGTCATCAAATACAAGTGATGTGGCAAAAAATAACCGACTAATGGACTTATCCAAAAGTTCCATCTGAAAAGGGCAAACCTAAACCCATTCAAATATGTTAGGGGCGGACCTTTTCATAAAATCCAATATTCCCAATACGTTAAAGGCATTTTCATACATTGACCCAAAATTCTATTTATGAAATTGGCATGTTGCATCTGCTGCTTAAGGAGCAAAAATGAGATGACATCTAAAGTGGATAACTACCTAACATTCCGACGAAAGAAAATTGGAACTTAGTAAACAAACACAGAAGTGATGCCCGTGCCAAAATGGTTTAGGAAGTATAACATACCAACACTTGATCTGCATAATCCAATCGGTCAGGATGAACATGAAGAGTAAACGTGAGGAGAGATGAATATAAAGTCACTGCTCCAAAAATAGGCATGTCAACTTGCGCTTCAATGACCTGCATCAACAGTTAAGGTTTATATTAGTAGGTTAAAGTAAGCAGAAACTACCAAATCATAAAAAGGGAATGAGAAATGGAAGCATGATAGTAGATAGCTCAACAACAAACTTGATTCGGATAGAACAATCATAGAAACTAAGCATACAGCGACCAACCACAAGTAACTGTAATATTAACCATGGAAAAATAGAAATTATCACTTCAAAAGCGCCACTGTAACAAAGTTGGTACGGGCGCAAGGCGCACTGAGGCGCCAAGGGGTCAGGCGCGCCGAGGCGAGGGCGCCCGAGGAACTCTAGGCACATACTGAAAAAGGGGACAGTAAAGTATTAATTACTAGCCATAACAAAATGCAATAAATAGTTAAAAAAATACTAAATCACATTCAATATGACTAACCATAATCACTCTCAATCTAAGTACCCATAATCAAACCCTTATTAATGCAAAATATAAATAAAAAGTTCAATCAAACTATAAAAGTTACCAAATAATACTTTTAATTTAGACCGTAGACTCCATAGATAAACTAAAACATAAAGTTGAACTCTTTTCTAATTGCTAATCTCATATCCAACATTTCATTCTCATCATCTTCAAACTCATCCACCTCAAAGCCGTCATTTTCTTCATCATCATTTAGAGAGAATGAAGCAACATTTTCAACACTAGATAATATTATTTTATCATTTCTCCTTACTCCTTCAGCACTATAAGAAAAAATGAAATTTTGATTTGAATGGGTTGATTTCTTTCCTTTTCATTAAGAAAAGTCAGATAGATGATATCATATATAATTGAAATAGATATTTCCTCTTTAGTCTTATTTTTCTTTCTTTTTTAACTAATATATTATTCTATTATAATGGTTAATATCATGTGACACAATGCTAAAAATAGTAAAAAACCTTCTTTATGCACCGAGGCGTGCCTGAGGCACAAACGGTGTGCGCCTCATGAACCGCGCCTCGCCTGACCCTTGAGCCCCGAGCGCCAGGAGCCCGAGGCGCGCCCGTAACAACTATGCACTATAAGAGAATAATATAAAATATATCTATTCCTCTGGGTCTAACTCTCGTGTCCTTAATTTTCGGCTATTGTTGGTTAGAAGAAAAAATGGAGTGGAAAAATTTGTCAATTCACCACCAGTCTTTACATGCTTCAAATTGGTATGTAGTCAAGCAGTTTCGAAAATTCATTCAGTCCATCCCTCCATGCTCCAAATGAAGTTTAGCATCAGATCAGTCAACATCTCACACACAGAATTACCTTCCCAATGGCGTTGTTCAATTTTGAAAAAGCTTCTACTTGCAAGAACTCAGGCAACACTTCTAAACTTGAAGATGCATAATTTGAGAGCCTCTCCATCAACCTCGAGAGCACTGTCTTGATGTCTACAGATGGCTGTAAGGCATATAGTCAGAAGAAAACAGCAGGAAACAGAATTTAAGAGCTCAAATTGTCGTGCCTAGTGAGTCCATTGACATATGCAACAACAAAAACCAAGTTCGCACCTGAAGCTGTGGGCATGCACCTAATAGAACTTCTAGCGTTTGCAAATGATACTCATCTGGAAAGACTTGAATAACACAATCCATCAAGTAGAATTGAGCAATCTCATCTTTACAATTGACCACCTGTCAAAATTAAGATACATAATGTAGTATGGGACAAGGTAAAAACTAAAAATTACTAAAACCATAGCTTTGAATGCATTTTCAATAGAGAAACAAAAGTATCAAACCTGTTCTAGAATTCTGGGTAGCACGGTTTCTTTGTACAGGTCAAGATCAACTCCTTCAATCTGACTGAGGACATGAAGGTTCTTCCCAACCTATTACATATAAGGGAGAAAAAACACTTAGACGGTCACATGGACTGTACATACACAACCAAGTTGCAGTGTGAAATTATTAGTTTACAGGTTACTGGTATTACAAGATCACGTAGCTCGCTCCGTTCTTTCTCCCGCTTCCCCTTTTCCCGGGCAGGTCCCTGCAGACCAGAAATCCCGACAGCAAGCCTCAACTCAGGATCAGCTAAGAGTATGAATGATGGACAAACAGTATAAGACCTGCATGACCAGGAATCATGCCCTCATGATGCGTTTTACCTTCATGGCATGCAAGTAATGTGATGCATGCCAAACGTGAGAGCAGTTAGTCATAGATATTTCAACCAACCTGATGTTGCATCCGCACCCACAGCTTGTTCATCTCCGTAAAATTTTGCAGCACAAACTCCATAGCATCCATCACAGTATCAGCATCCCTGAAGAAGGAAGACACAAGATTGCAAATCAAGGAGAATACTTGGATATGATTGAGGAATGAGGAGAGATAGAAGATTTTGTAACATGATTAACCCCATCTTGCAAATCAACGATGCAGGAAAACAGATGATATAAAGTCCCTTCAAGTCGCACACGGTAAAAACTTAGGGTAATATGATTACCCCCACCTCGCATATACCAATTGTTTTTGTTAAAGGAAGCTATTTTAGCCTCACAAAATCCTTTGCTATCCCATGTAACATTTAACCATAAATAATAGATCAATCCTTCTTTCTCTTCCTCTTCTATCCCCTAGAATAACAACTATCCTTTTCTTCTCTATCCCTCACACACTCCCAGATAAAGGGGAAAGGAAAAAGAAATTAAGCTCACCCAATTAGGAGCCACAACTGAGGTGAAGGGTCCATATGCTATTGTGACAAGCATACAAAGCGAAAGCATTTCAAAGCTATTAAAATATTCCTAATAATACTACTCATAGATGATTTTGCCTTTCAAGATTATCACACTGACTTAACTGAAACAGTAAATCTATGTTGCAGTATATCATAATCAACCTTGACTAAGACAACAGCAGTCAGAAAGTAGGCGTCAACTCCCACTAAATTATGTCCAATAAACATAAAAATATGTCATAGAGAAATTCAAAAAATCCAAAACAAGTAATCATTCCTTACCCTTCATATTCGGAACCAATATCAGGCAGTTTATCCCTACTGACTTGAGACAGGTAACTCCGTAAGAATAACCCACGTACAGGATTCTGAATGCCACGACACATTTCCACAAGATCTTTAAGGATATCTTTCGCCGGAGCTTCTTTAGATTTAATGTATACTGACCCCACAGTACAGAGGAGATATCTGATACGGAACCAAATGGAAGGAATAAGATTGATGTTAGAGCTTTGTACAAATACCAGTCATCAAATATCATATACACTATCATGTCTTTGATAAGCAATCCAACAAGCAATGAATACAAAACTTCGTATATATTACACTTTCACAGAAAAATTCCTTATGCAGGAAAATAACAATTATTGATTTCCTCGTCTGTTCTCAGTTGCAAAATAACTTTTCTGCTGACAAACTAGCACTTATTCAAGTCAAATGTATTATACAAACAACCAGATTTTTTCCTATACGTAGACCATACTGGTCATATATTAGTAAATGAAGATGAGCTTTAAAAAAGCCAGTCTAACTTAGAATTATCAGCTGCAGGAAATTTCAGCAACCAAAGTAGATAAAAATACATAAACGCACACACGAATGATCAAAGTCAGAATATCATGGATGTAACTTTCAGGCCTCTATGCTTGAGCATCTTATGAAGTGAATTTGGTAGTTAGAAAGCACAGCATCGTGTATCAGCATGAAGCAGTCTAAAAAATTGAAGGATGAGCTAATAGGTTGCAATGATATTCGGTGAGTATAACATATTTGGTTTACATATTTCTACAAAGAGGGATCTGAGAAAGTGGAGCACTTGGAATTTTATATGCATGTGTTTAGTCAAAGCAGAAATAGTAAGGATTAATGTCAATGAGAAATTGACAAGCAGATAAGAACATATAGCTTGGTGTATCCAAGGCACTATATAACCAAAATAAAGCATTACCAGCAGGGAAGGTAAAAGATTAATCTCAGCTTTTGTTCGAAACAGTGGTTCATTCCTGGACGAAATTTGTTAATGCTAAAAAAAACTAGTTCACAATGCTAGAATTTCAAAATACAAATGAAACTAGGATACTAAATTAACCTTACTGAATAGAACTTGGAAAAAAAATAAATAAATCACATACCATTAATTATATAACAAGAGAGTAAACTAAGCCAAAAAGATCAAACGAAGGGAAAACAAAAAAATGAAAATGGACTTACAATCGTGGCAATATGTTACCAGCATGCTGCACAAGTTCATACAAATCAATAATTGAGCAACCTCGCCGAGTCTCTTCCTTGAAAAAAATCTCCAGTTTCCTCAGTTCATCAAATGCTCTCATGTCTATAAAATCACACGCGTATCATGAAACACAATTTCAGCAATTACCTACCCGAATTCAATCATCAATTCTACAGCCTAGATAGTAGATCTCGAAAAACATGCTCACAGAGTTCATAATATTTATGAGGAGAGAGCTTCGAAGTCCGCAACTCAGACAGCATCTGCGCTGAATACTTCAAAGCGTCCCTGAGATTGTTCGAGTCCTGCATAGATTAGGGTTTTCCACAAGTCAATTAATCCTCCTAAGAGAAATGTTGAAAAATCTCCACCTATTTTCTGTAGACAAAACAAATAAAAGTGGGGAAATAGGGTTACCAGAGCGCGATGCATGAAGAAGGCATTCTGTTGAAGGCCGGCAATTCCCGCCGCCAGCCATTTCTCTTCGTCTTCAACTCCATCAGCGATCATCTTCTCTCACTAGCGAGCTCTCTCTCTAAAACGATCTTAAGTTTTATCGAAGGTTGCGTTTTGACCTTGCTTTCTATATTCCACTGCCTGTCAAGTACTCGCTACGCAACTTTAGATCCGGGTGACCTTCGGCTCAAATTCGCTACCGATTTATGATTCCATCTCACAAATTATTTGTAATGGTGCGTTGCACTGATAAAATTTGAGGCATGTTTAACATTCTTCCCACTTACAAATTTTTAATAAAATAATATACTTTAAAATTAAATAAAAAATTTTAAATTTTAATATTAATTAATTATAAATTATCTGTTAATAATTTTTAAAATTTTTTATAACAGTAACTTAAAGAAGTTTAAAAATAGAGTTTTTAATGACAAATTGTTCATTAATTTTTCGTTTGAAATTATAAAACACTTACAAATTAGATAAAATTTCCTATTAATTTGTTATTTGCCATTTACAAATAACTATTGCTTTACACATGATCATCAATGATAGAAATGAAATTTAATCCATGATTTGTAATAGTTTTTTTAATACTGTGATTAGTGATAGTCAGTTTTTTTTTGAAATGGTATCCAACTATTTTTGTGTGAGCAATTACATTTACACTATAATTAGAATTTTTAGCTACAAGATCACCTTATGTTCCTTCAATTAGCAATCATAATTTAAATTAGAAAAATCAAATATTTTATATATTTAGTTTGGTAAAAAATTATTATTACTATTTAATATAAAATCAATCACATATACTAAAGACAAGACTAATTCCTTATGTAACATTCTTTCATAGTTTTGAAAAAACATGACAATCCATGTATATTAAAGGTAAAAAGGTATTCGTTGAAATTATAATTGATTCATCTATATAATTGTTGGATATGATGTATGTATTTAAGGTAATTAGGACGATATATCTTAATTATGTAATAGTATGAATATTTTGTAATTAATAAAGGCATTTAATTCTTTGTTTATATCGATGCGCTTATAAATATATTATAGCTGGTTAGAATATATTCATTAATGTATGTATCCGAAAGTCCTTGACGTATCGTAGTATGAAGTCAGAGAAATTATAGTTGGTCTATATTTAGTGAGACATGCTTCATGTGCAATTATGATTATGTCTAAACTATCCCTAGTCATAGTTTCATCAAGAAAGGATATTGATGAAGCGGTAAGACTAGCATGTGGTAAACTTTCTTGGAAAGGGTCCAAGCAGTCAATATCCTAAGGACTGAAGGTGGTGCCTTAAGTTTGACAAATGGATATATCTGGGAGATAATTGGAGACTGCAGTAAGGTAAATACTTGGTGTATGTATCAATGTGTTAGTGTTTATCTTCATACAATAAGCTTTGCGAATATCCTCACGCTTGAGATACTGGTTACCTTGTGTGATACTATTGCTATACTTTGGGTCATTCCCATACACTCATTAATTAGGGTGTCACGTGATTACGGGTATAGTGATGACAACACGTTGGTAAGCTAAGTAGTCAGAAAGGATCCGTCGCTCTGGATATATTAAGGAGTTGAACTTGGCCGCTTGTTGAAGTGATGATTGCTATAAACCTCTGATTAGAGTATGTGTTTGATAAAAATAGTTTCTAGTCAAACACACTATGGTAAAAGGCAATATACTTCGGTAACAAGTTAATAACTGGGATAGCTTGGAGCAACCTTGCTATTAGTGGTTAACACTTTAACCGAACCCTATAAACCAGATGGTACTAATATTAAAGAATGGAATGAGTTCATCGCACTGGATAACTATTGCATTAACCGGGATTAAGTCATAACCACAAATGACGTTCCGAGTAATGGGGGATGGTAGACCCTTACTAGAGGCGTACTACAGTCGTTTAAGGTAATCGAATTCTATTCACGGTCTAGAACCCCGAGCCAATGGTTCTATTAGAACAAGGGTTGGCTAAGCCTTAACAGCTCAATACTTTGGGATCTTGTAAGGTCACACACATTGGACCTTCATTGGACTAAGTAAAGAACTAATAGATTTATTCTATTACGAAAATATAACATGTTAATAATTGGATTATTATTTGATTGGTTAAAAATGATTAGATCATTTTTGGATAGACCAAGGAATTTATTTTTGACCTGTAACTAATTTCTTAGGGTTGTACAGGCTCGGGTGCGCGAAAGTGCACTGAAAGGTGCGCGAGCAATGCTATGGAAATGGGTTGCCCAAAGGTGCAGCCCAATGGCGCACCGCGAGCTGGGCTCGCGGCATGGGCCGCGAAGCCCAGCTCGCGTGCAAGGCAGGCTCGCAAGAGCCTGCCTTGCGGCAGAATGCAGTGTGCCTATTATGCATGTTCAAATTGACTGTCAGTTACTAACATTGGTATCAGAGCCTGCCTATTTAGTGCATAATTAAGTTAGAAGCGAACTGAATATTATTTTCTATATGAAATAATTTATTGTTTATTTAATTGTTTAAAACAATATATATGAACTTGTGTATTCATTTCAAGTTTAGAAAAGGTTGTGAATAATTTTGAATAAGCCTGCTCAACTTACTCAAATCATACAAGTTTCAATAATTTATATAAATTATATGGGTTATAAATGCTTCCAATTTACATGAATTGAAAGAACTGAATTTATTAGTTCAAGAGAATCCATTGGTCTTCGAGTTTGTGCCTGTATTTGTTCTAGCTAAGGATTGGACTTGGTGTCTACTCACTTCAAGGCCACCTCTCCTACCTAAGAACCTATATCGGTGCAGCTTAAATTGGCCAACGAAAGGATTAAATATGGACTAATTTATTTCTAGTATATAAGATGGTTCTAATATAATTTTCTATAACAAAGTAAAAGTTAAATTTATTGAATAAAAGCTTAAAGGAAATGTAATATAAATATAACAAATAAAAGTGTTAATTATTTTGCATATAATCTAGGTTGATGGAATAATTATAATAAAGAGCTTGAAACGCCCTAAGGTTGGACCTTATAAATTAATTCTAAAATTCCCTGAAATAATATAAATTATTATAAATATGTCAATCTGATAAAATCCTAGATTGGGTGAGACGTTTAACACCAATAAAATCCCAAAGTAAATATATTAAGGCAAGTTATAGTCTTCCTTACTCAAATTTATAATATGGTCTCTTTGGGCTATCAAGTGTTGCGCAAAACGTTTCTTCTAGTTCACATTGATTGGTTGTAAAGTTTGGGATATGGTCTGCCTTAACGGAACTGGGGTAGTCCACCATAAAATTAGGGGCTAGGCCCAGATCTGAGACATATTCAAGGAGATGCTAATATAAGAGCACACGTCCCTTTGGGATTAGGGAACTTGAATGTATTAGCAATTGCATACGATGCAAATAGAATGGGATTCCAACTATAACTTACTATTTTGACTTGACTCATAAAATTGGGAGTTATAATAGACTATTTATAGATGTTACCTACTAGGAAATTTAGTTGTGCTAAGATTCCTGAATTCAATAGAATGGGTTATTGTAAATTTCGAAGAAAATAGTAGGACAAATGTGTTTAATTAAAAGACCTTATATTAAATACATATCTGAACTCTTTTTCTTATCTTATATCTTAGGTTGAAAATGACCTCCAACGTTAATCTCCGTATGTTACTTGACACTAAACTGAATGGCTCGAACTTTTCTGATTGGTTCTGAGCTGTGAGAATAATTCTCAGATCCGAGGGAATCGCTTATGTTCTAAGTGAAATTTTCCCTGTTGAACCTGATGTTAAGGATCATATGGAACATGATGCCTGGTTGAAGCATAAGAAAGATCGTGAGACTCCATGTGTATCATATTGGGGTCCATGAATCTTGAGCTTCAGAAACAACATGAGAACATGGCCTTAGGGCATATGGTTCTCCATCTTGAGGAGCTCTTTTCTGAGCGGGAAAGGACAGAATGGTATGAGACCTCCAAGCTCCTTTTTGGAACTAAGATGCAGGCTGGCACCTCTACCTCTCAGCATATACTAAAACTCTTGGGATACCTTGAGAAGCTGAATTGATTGGGATTCGAGATGAATCATGACTTAAGCATTGACGTGGTGTTGATGTCTTTAACAGATAGTTACTCAGGGTTCGTGACTAACTATTACATGAATAAGATTAATTCTATTATCCCTGAATTAATCAACATGCTGAAGACAGTAGAACCTCAGATCAAGAAAGATTAGAAACCACTATTGTTGGTCGAGAAAGGCAAGGCTTCTAAGAAAAAGAAGCAAGCACTGCGAAGAAAAGAATCAGTAAAAAGAAGAAAGAAAAGAAGACATCTAAGTATGTCTGCTTCCAGTGTAGGAAACCGGGACATTGAAAGAGGGATTGCAAAGCTCCTGCTTCTGAACATTTGAAGAAGAAGCCTGCAGAGGCATCTACTTCAGGTATGTTTATGATTGAAAACTATGCTACTTTTCCTTGTGAATCCACTTGGGTATTAGATACTGGATGTGGTTCTCATATCTGTACTTCTGTGCAGGGACTAAGGAATAGTAGAAGACTTGCAAAAGGGGAGATGGACCTACGTGTGGGAAATGGAGCCCGAGTTGTTGCATTAGCTGTAGGAAGCTTTAATCTTATTTTGCCAAGTGGACTTGTTTTAGTTTTGAATAATTGTTACTACATTCCAACTGTTACTAAGAATATTGTATCTGTTGCATGTTTAGCAGGCAGAAGGATTTACTATTTTATTTTTGAATAATAATTGTCAAATTCGCTTAAATAATGTTCTTTATGGTTATGGGATGTTGAATGGTGGCATTTATACTCTTGATACTAAAACGGAATTTTTTATATGAACAATGTAGAGAAAGCTAAATTAGATAATGCGAATTCCTTCTTCTTATGGTATTGTCGTTTAGGCCATATAAATAAAGATCGCTTAACCAAGCAGCATAAGCGTGGAGACTTGGGCCCAATAGACTTGGAGTCTTGCGGTGATTGCGAACCTTGTTTAAGAGGAAAAATGACAAAGTTACCCTTTTAAGGAAAGAGTGAATGGGCCATGAGTACATTGGAACTTATACATACTGATGTATATGGTCCAATGAGTGTTCAGGCACTAGGAGTATACCCTACTTCATAACCTTTATTGATGATTATTCACGATACGGTTATTTGTACTTAATAAAGCACAAGTCTAAGAGTTTTGAAAAATTCAAACTATTCAAAACTAAAGTAGAGAAATAGCTTGAGAAAAGTATTAAAACACTTCAATCGGATCGAGGTGGAGGATACTTAAGTCAGGAGTTTCAGGATTATCAAAAGGAAAATGGGATAGTTCCCTAGTAGACCCCTCCTTATACGTCCTAACACGATGCAAGAAAGGAGGAATCGAACTTTATTAGATATGGTTCGGTCCATGATAAGCAATGCAGATCTCAGTAAATCCTTTTGGGGATATGCACTAGAGAGCGCGGTTTATGTACTAAACATAGTACCCTCTAAATTAGTTGATTCTACACCTTATGAAAGATGGTGTAATAAAAAACCATCTCTAAGTCACTTAAGAGTATGTGGCTGTCCTGCTATGGTAAAGAGGATATCGTCAGATAAGCTGAGTGCCAAATCTAACAAGTGTTTGTTCATTGGATATCCAAAGGAAACTATTGGATATCTATTTTACCAACCCGAAGCACAGAAGGTATTTATGTCACGGAATGCACAATTTTTTGGAAAATGAACACTTACTTGCAAAAGTCAGTGGGAGCAGTATTGAACTAGAAGTTCAAGAGGAAGAAACAGACAATCAGCTGATTGACCCCATTCTAAATTCATAAGAAAGTGAGATCTAAGAATAACCTGTCGAAACACAAGCATTGCGAAGATCAGGTCGTGTTCATAAAGGTCCAGATAGATATGGTTTTATCATAACTGATCATAAGGAATTGTATCTCTTGGAGGATGATGAGGCAATGAAAAGCTCATATTCTGATAATTGGCTATAAGCCATGAAATTAGAAATGGATTCTATGTATGAGAACCAAGTTCAGAATTTGGTTGATGCACCACAAGAGGTTAGACCGATCGGGTACAAATGGGTCTTTAAGAAGAAGACTAACATGGACGGTAATGTTATTACCTATAAAGCAAGGTTGGCTGTGAAAAGTTATAGTCAACATGAAGGTATCGACTATGATGAAACTTTCTCATCGGTAGCCATGCTTAAATCCATAAGGATACTCCTCGCCATTGTTGCTCATTACGATTATGAGATCTAGTAGATGGATGTTAAAACACCATTCCTAAATAGGGACTTAGACCGGGATGTATATATGACACAACTTGAGGGTTTTACATCTCAGAATGGCTCGAAGGTATGCAAGCTACAAAGATCCGTTTGTGGACTTAAACAAGCATCCAGGAGTTAGAATATAAGGTTTGATCAGACAATCTGTGAACTGGATTTCAGTCCAAATATTAATGAGCCTTGTGTTTACAAGAAGGTTAGTGGGAGTGCAGTCATTTTCTTAGTATTGTATGTCAATGACATTCTACTAATAGGAAACGATATTTCTCTTCTTCAAAATGTTAAAGTATGGTTGTCAAGAAAATTCTCCATGAAAGACCTTAGTGAAGCAGCATTTATACTAGGTTTAAAGATCTATAGGGATAGATCCAAGAGGTTGTTAGGTCTTTCTCAAAGTACATATATAGACAAGGTATTCAATAGGTTCAACCTTGAGCATTCGAAGAAAGGTTATCTCCCGATGATAAAGGGAATTAACCTATCTAAGGCTGAGTGTCCGAAGATATCTCAAGAGAGAATGTGCATGAAGGATATATACTATGCATCCGCGATAGGATCCATCATGTATGCTATGATATGTACTAGGCCAGATGTCTCTCAGGCTTTGAGCTTTACGAGCAGATATTAGTCAGATCTAGGTGAAAAGCACTAGATGGCCGTCAAGGCAATTCTTAAGTACTTGAGAAGAACTAAAGATGAGTTCTTGATTTATGGAGAAGGTGACCTCACAACTAGAGGTTACACTTATACAAGTTTTCAGTCTGATAAGAGTGACTTCAAGTCTCAGTCGGGTTTTGTGTATGTGTTAAATGGAAGGGCGGTATGCTAAAAGAGTTCCACGTAAGAAACTACTGCTTATTCAACCACGGAATCTGAATACATTGCTGCATGCGAAGCGATAAAGGAAGTTGTCTGGTTAAAGGGATTTATTGGTGATCTCTGTGTGGTTCCTGAGACTGTTGATCCAATTACTTTGTATTGTAATAATAATAGTGCTATAGCTCAAGCAAAGGAACCACGGTCTCATCAGAAAACAAATATATATCTAGAAAGTATCATATAATTAGGGAGATTGTTGATGCTAAGATAATAAGACTATAATGTACCTACAGATCAGAACCTCGCGGATGGTCTGACGAAGCAATTGACTCAAGTCAAACATGACCAGCATGTTAAAGCATATGGATTAAGACATATGGCTAATTGGCCTTAGTGCAAGTGGGAGTTTGTTGGATATCATATACGCCCTTAAGGAAATTAGGGCGATATATCTTAATTATGTAATGTCCGAATATTTTGTTTAATTAATAAAGGCATTTAATCTTTTATTTATATCGATGTGCTTATAAATATATTATAGCTGGTTAGAATATATTCATTGATGTGTGCATACGAAAGTCCTTGACGTATCATAGCATGAAGTCAGAGAAATTATAGTTGGTCTATATTTAGTGAGACCTGCTTTATGTGCAATTATGATTATGTCTAAACTATCCATAGTCATAGTTTCATCAAGAAAGGATATTGATGAAACGGTAAGACTAACATGTGGTCAACTTTCTTGGAAAGGGTCCAAGTAGTCAATATCCTAAGGACTGAAGGTGGTGCCTTAAGTTTGACACATAGATATATCTGGGAGATATATTGGAGACCACAGTAAGGTAAACACTTGGTGTATGTATCAATATGTTAGTGTTTATCTTCATGCAATAAGCTTTGCGAATATCCTCATACTTGAGATACTGGTTACCTTGTGTGGTACTATTGCTATACTTTGGGTCATTCCCACACACTCATTAATTAGGGTATCATGGGTGATTACGGGTATAGTGATGATAGCACGTTAGTAAGCTAAGTAGTCGGAAAGGATCTATGACTCCAGATATATTAAGGAGTTGTACCTGGTTGCTTGTTGAAGTGATGATTGCTATAAACCTCTGATTAGAGTATGTGTTTGATAAAAATAGTTTCTAGTCAAACACATTATGGTAAAAGGCAATATACTTTGGTAATAAGTTAATAACTAGGATAGCTTGAAGCAACCTTGTTATTAGGGGTTAACCCTTTAACCAAATCCTATAAACCAGATAGTACTAATATTAAAGAATGGAATGAGTTCATCGTACTGGGTAGCTATTGCATTAACCGGGATTAAGTCATAAGCAGAAATGACGTTTCGAGTAATGAGGGATGGTAGACCCTTGCTAGAGGCATACTACAGTCGTTTAAGGTAATCAAGTTCTATTCACGGTCTAGAACCTCGAGCCAATGGTTCCATTAGAACAAGGTTGGTTACGCCTTAACAACTCAGTACTTTGGGATCCTATAAGGTCACACACATTGGACCTTTATCGGACTAAGTAAAGAACCAATAGATTTATTCTATTATGAAAATATAACATGTTAATAATTGGATTATTATTTGATTGGTTAAAAATGATTAGATCATTTTTGAATAGACCAAGGAATTTATTTTTGACCGATAACTAATTTCTTAGGGCTAAAAAATAAATATTTATTTTAAAGGGGTTAAAAGGGAATTTTGCCTTGGCGAGTTAAATTGGACCGAGAGTACAAAATATATTTTGTATAGGCTCGGGTGTGCGAGCAATGCTAGGTATTGCTTGCGGCAGCCCATGGAAATGGGCTGCCCAAAGGCGCAGCTCAATGGCACACACGAGCTGGGCTAGCGGCATGGGCCTTGAGGCCCAGCTTGCTTGCAAGGCAGGCTCACAAGAATGCAGCATGGATAGCATGCTGCATGCGGGCACAGCCCGCGGATCCAAATGGATCCGCTGGTCATACCCGAGTGGGATGTGCAAATATGCGCATCCCACATCGGTTTTGGGGGAGCATTTTCTCCCCCAAGCCTATAAATAGGCACTCATATTCCCCCTTTCAAAATGCACCAAGCTCAAACATAAATCCTAAGTTGAGATTCGCAAAGATAAATCTCTCGGGTAATTGAGCAAGTTCTTTTTGAGGAGCTTGATTTTAATTGAGCACCTCTAGTCTGTATTTTCGGGTGGGGCTTCTGGAGTGGTCTAGCAACTACTCGAGGCTCCTTAGTTCTTCCTCTTGGGGAGGTTTTGGTTGGTGGGGTTCGTATGGATACTCATCGAGGCTATCCTACGCTTGGAGGCTTATGCAAGGAGGTTCTGTTAAAGCACGCTTCAACTGGTAAGTTTTCTTTCTTTCTCTTGTAATTATTAGGTCTTTTTCTTTAAGCATTTTTAGACTTAATAATTATGCTTAGGTTGTTTTGCATGCTTAGTTTATTTTATGCTTAGGTTATAGCTTAGAGTAATAACATGCTGAGGTTATAGCTTAGAGTTATAACATGCTTAGCATAAAATATACATGCTAGGATATAATTTAGAATTATGGTATGCCTAGCCCTTTGCATGCTAACCTAGGTAGAGAATTATTTAGTGAAGGCTTTATTTAATTTATATGTATCTAATAGGAGTTCCTGGGGGCAGGGACAAAAGTTTGAATTTCTGTCATGCCTGTTATGCATGTTCAATTTGACTGTCAGTTCCTAACATCTTCGTCCTATGGGTTATGTGTCCAAAAATAACTCGGTTCCAAACACCCACTTCCTTTTTAAAGTTACTAGCAGCAAGAAAGATGTTACAGTTGGGGGACCATTTCTCTTCCACTAGTTCTTGAAAGAGCGGGTGAGTTTCCCATACAACTTCATATCAAAAAGGTCTGTTCCTAGTCTCATATATAGGTCCCTCCAATCTTAGAAGAATTGGCAGTGGTCGGAGTGGCGAAAGGGAAGGTTTGTAATGGAAGCATTCAAAAATTCACATCTAGTTGCACCATTCGAGTAAACTCTATCTAGTCTGACTTACAATCTATTCCTTCTCCAAGTGAATCTATTTCCTGAAGCTCATAGATCAATCAAGTTATAGGTATTAATCTAGTTTTGGTGATTAAGGCATCTATTTATGTATTGCTGGGATCCCCCTTGTTGATCAGCCATTCTAGCTATATCATTGAAGTCTCCTACAGTAAACTAGGTCAAATTCTGTGGCACTTCTAGGTTCTTGATATCCAGCCATATATGATTTCTAATTGGTGCTAGAGTGCTTGCATAAACCAGTGTCGTCAATATGGATAGCTTGCTATTTGTGACCCAAACATGTAAAAAGTATCTATTTCTCTGACTTACCTTAACTTGCACAAACTTAGATTGCCAAAACAGCCAAATGCCCCCCAATAGCCCTGTAGGATCAATACACTCATATTTCCACCCCTTTAACATAGCAGTGATTTCCTTAGCCCTTGCACTACCCACTTGGGTCTCAACTAGCCCAACCATATTCAACCTATGTGTTCGAATAAGATCCTTCAAACGAAGGTAGCTTTGATGGCTAGCACAGCCTCTGATATTCCAAAAGACGTAACTCATAAAAAATAGAAAAAAGGACACAAGCATACGCTCCTCAAAGAGAGATTTACTATTTTAGCACTTGGCTTTAGGCCATCCCTATAATATCTACCTTATTTTTCCCTTTCCTCTTGTTCTTTCATGTTTTTGCTCATAAATGTAACTGCCGGAATTGGTGGAGGTATATTCTTATATCCAACCAATTTTACCATCTCATTCTTTCCCTTTCACCAACTCATCGTGTCTTTCGCTTCTAAAGGATCTGTAGTATTAGCAACAAGCTTTCCAAAGGAGGAACTAAGGTCCCTCAGCTTAAAGATGTTAATGGGGGTGGAAGTCTCATTTTTAGCTATGTGCTTTAAAGTTGATTCCTGGTTGTATTCTGAGAGAGTAGGAACTAGGTGAAAAGTATCCATCGCAATATTATTGGAGGGCATATGGGTAGAGGCTTTATTTTGATGGGCTAGAGGATTCTTTGAATTATTTAGTTTGGTTTGGTCATGGGCTTGCCCTGCCAAAGATAAGGCAAGTTCTTTCAAAGTAACTACTAGGATTTCCTTGGGCTTAAGCCCACTTGCTTTAATCGGTCCCCCAAATGATGGTTCACCTTTTTCCAGCTCAAGACACGGGTCAACTTTCCTTTGACTCCCACCGTGGACAGTTCTCATCAGAATTCTATTAGAGATTCCTAGAACCTTCCCTATATGACCTTGCTTCACCAGAACTTAGCTTTTCTTTCTCTCCCCTTGCTTTTCCATCATCCATGGCCCGAAATCATCTAAGACCTCTGGCCGCATCACCTTATCAATTTTCGTCTGTATGTTCCTATTCTCCCCTTTCTCTAGGCTTGTAACAGCTTCTTGCTCCTTATTCGGGCATGAATCCTTATTGTGTCCATAAATTCCTTAATTAAAGCATATGTTGAATAAACCCTCATATTCAATTCTATATGTTATGTGCTTCAGTTGGAATTTTACCAATAATGGTTTACTAAGATCTATTTCCACACAAGCTTTTGCATACTTTCCCTTACTTGTAGTAACTGTTGTGCTATCCACGTATAAGGCTCGGCCTACTAGATTTCTAAGCTTTATAATGGCTGAAGAGTTATAGTACTCAATGGGCAAACCTGGAAAACGCACCCATGTCATAATGTTAGTAACTCAAACATCATAAGGATCAAAATGTGGATGCCATTTTACCACCGATACCAAGTGGTCAGCCACCATCCATGGACCACCCCGATGGGCATTCAAGAAATCATCATTAGTGGAGAACCTTGCAAGGTAGAATTTATTTGATAAATCAATTAGTTCCATGGTTCCTTTCTTCTGCTAAAACTTTTACAATCTTGATGACAAATAGCTAAATCCCACCCTTTTGCCTAATACTTTGCATATGATGGAGTGAATCCATGATTTCCATAAGGATGCCTTCTTTGCCGCTGAAAACCACACTCTGGGGCATTTCTCATCATCATCCCCTTCATCTTCATCCTCCCCATCTTGCTCAGTCTTCGCTTGGTCAGAATCTTCAGACATTAATTCATCTTTACCCCCCGCATTGCCACACAGAACATCTCTATATGCAGATTTCTTTTTAATTTAGGATGAGATTGGATTTTCTTTTTCCTCATTGGACTGAGAAATCACTCATGCACTTCCATCTGGTCCCTTATTTTTTTTGTTGCTACGCTCTAGTTGGTCATCTTCCTCCCCTGCAAGAGCATAGGAATTCGCTATAGTGCCCATCTCACCTAACTTTAATTACCTTTTTTATAATTGATTTAAAATATACTCATTTCAAATATTTTACATCTTTAAATGCTACTACATATCATATTTTTATTAAACACTTAGTAAGGATCAATTAGTAGGAAACAACAAACCGTAACATTAAACAGTTGTAAACTGTAACAACAAACAACAAATACATTAGTGACTAGTGGTTGAGCCTTGAAGCTATGATCCTAGAGGTCAGAGGTTTAAGTCCACATACAGGTGGGGTGAGATGTAATTTTTCTTTGTTACTATTGTAAGCCCAATAAGGAATTTTTTAAAAAAACAAACAATAATAGTTTTACCAAATATAATTTTAAAGTATGTTATTATATTGTTGTCCATTAAAAAAATAGAATTATGCTTTATGCTGTCCAGAAATTACTTCACACCGTCCATATATATACCCCTATTGATAATTTTACCCTCCCATAATTTCATCCTCTTCTCTCTCCCACTTCTCCGATTCTCTGATTTCCTCTTCGTTGGTCTTCCTCCCTTCCACCCTCTCCATAACCACAACATCAATGGCATCTACATCTGCTCTTCTCCTTCTTCAACCCTATTCCACTCGAATAACCCTATCCCACTCCTACAGTAGGTAATTGTTTAGCCATAACATACGAAATCTAAGATTAGTAAAAAAAAGTTTTTCCGCTCCTAACATTACCATATCGTGGCAGCTCTAGTCCTCTCCTCTCTATTGCCTTAGGCAGCAGTTCCGGCTCCCTCCATCGGTGATGCTCTGTCACCCGCCGATCGCCGTCCTTGGCTGCTTTCCTTTTCCGTCGTCGCAGCACTGTTCATCTTTCTCTAGGTTTGTTTTTAAAAAAATGAATTTGAAAAAAATTAGGGTTTGGTATAATTTCCTTTAAATTAGGTTTAAGATTGTGAGAATCATTTTATTCTGTTGTGTTTTAAGTGTAAACTTGATTGGGTTTAAATTTTCCATGGTTCGGTACTAAGATTGGCCTTGCCATTTGGATAATTGAAATCCACCTATAACATCATTTGATTAACTATGAAATCCCTTCATAAATCATTCACTAGTTTGGATAGTTGCCAAATTTGTTTCATTCCCTTCTTTTGTTATGATTAGCTATAACATCGATCAATAAGTCATATAAAAGTGGTAGAGCTTAATCAACCATCGTTTCTTGATTGCATTATTAGTTCTTTAATTAGATGATAATCAATATAAGCACAAGGTCATAGCTAATGCATAGCACCTGAGCCATCAGGCCGCCCTTCGTTCGAAGAAGTTTCGTGAAACTTACAGTATCCAGCTCAAGTCCAAGCCACTACTGATTCTGATCAGAAATCAGACTCTGCTTCACAATCATAAGTTGTGCATTCATTCCAATCAAAATACAAAATGTAAAGCTTGTAATTGTAATATTTGAAATTGTTTGCTTTAGATCAAGTATAGGTGAATATTTTAATTGTTAGTTACATGGTGGTTTTGAGAAGGGAAATTATGGCGGCTTGTAGAGTTTCCTGACCCACAACATGAATTCAACATACGAAAAAAATTATTTTCACAATTTATCGCTTTATTTTTTGTAAGTCAACTTTGACACATTTGGCTTCATACACTTTTGAAGTGTTTCTTGTAGATTATTTTATACTCGTTGGCTTAAAAGTCAAAAGAAAAAAGGCTTACATTTGGAGCTTTTAAAAAAGCAGCTTTTAAACTATTCAAGTTTGATCAAATAATTTACATTATTACTCTCATTTAATTATATATATTAAAAAGTCATTCATCTCTACATATCCTTTTTAAGTCAGTTTGGCCGTGAGTTTTTGCAGCTTTTTTCAGCTGCTTTTCTGAAAAGCTTCATTTTCAAGTTTTTTTTTGAAAGCTGCAGATTTGATTTTGGAAAAAATAAATCAGACAGTTCCTAATTAATTAGTATGAAAGATCAAAATATATTGTTCGAACCCAAAATATGTAGTCCTATTAAAAGTTTTTGAGAGCAACTTATTTTGACAACTTAAAATGCAATATTTTGAGAGTAACTTATTTTGACAACTTAAAATGCAATACTAAACTGGCGCTTAGTCATTTCACATTTCTTGCAACTTATAAGCTATTTCAACAAATACTTCAACTACTTATAAGCAACTTATAAAAAAAGTTTTAAGAAACACTTTAAACTTCTTATTTTTAATCTCCTTAAAAGTTAGAAAGTGCTTAAAAGTCATAAGTCAAAAAGCTAAAGCTACGAGAAACACTGTTTTTGTTTCTTTTAATATTTTTGTTCCTAATGCAAAATTAGCCATTCATTGATAGTTAACAATGTTACCACAAATATTTCGTCAGAATTTTATATGCAAATGTTGTACAAATAGAATGACCCACTATGCAAGTATGCACTCTCTCGGGTCACGTGCGGTGAGGTGCTTGCCCGAGTGACTTGAGGCGCGTACTAAAAAAAGAGCTATACTATCGTAGTTGTTACGGATGCAAGGCAAACTGAGGTGCAAGGGGTCAGGTGCATCGAGCGCAAAAGGCGTGAGGTGCAACTGATGAACCGCGCCTTGCATGACCCTCTGCGAGTTCATCAGCATTTGGATATTTTGATCAAATAGCAAACTTTGCCAAAGGTAAGAGAATAACATTGTTTCTCGATTATGATGGGACTCTCTCCCCAATTGTTGACAATCCTGACTTTGCCTATTTGTCTGGTGTTGTAAGCATGGTTTTCAGAAGTGGAAATCAGCATTCTAGTCAAAGTTATTTTCATTTCTGATTATTTAACATTTGTTTCATATGCGTTCTGTTGTGAATAAGGTAGCAAAGTGTTTCCCAGTGACATTTGAAATTTTTTTTATGTTCATCTCTTGCTAGGTTTTGGTAAACAGGTATATCATTTTGTAGTGAATTTTTACCCTGTTTGAAGAGGTAAATTAATCTCTATTGTGGCATCGAATCATAACATATGGTTTTTTACTCTACTGTTATATTGAGCTTTGTCCTTGATGAGCAGGTTCTTAAAGCAAAAATTACAACAAAAAGATGATTTTCCAAATTACGCTCAAAATAAATTAGGCACTCCATTGGTAGAGGCTCAAAATAAATTAGGTAGTCCACTGGCCGAGGCTCAAAATAAATTAGGCACTCCACTGGTTGAGGCCCATAATAAATTAGGCACTCCACTAGTAGAGGGTCAAAATAAATTAGGTAGTCCACTGGTAGAGGCTCAAAATAAATTAGGCAGTGTGAGCACGGGGCTTTTCGGTGACCCTCGGAACGATGATGACTTTTTGCTCTAACCTTTTATGGTCTAGTTGTTCTATTATTTTAGAATTGAATCACGTTTGGCAAGTTCTTTGTTGACGATTTTGAGATCTTGGACCCCGATTAAAAATATTTGAATCCCGTGTAAAATGTTAACCGCTTCCTTTCCCCTCGCGCGCAGTAATTTGTTTCGCGATTTTTTCCTTAAAATCCATACATTTTCAGTGCGTCTCGTTTGCATCGTTGAATTCTTTGCTCTCCGAGATTTCCGGAATGTCCAGAATCGCTCTGATCGGATGCCCGTAGTGTAAGTTGTTCGCGTTCTAGGCCCCCTTTAGCCTTTCCCCCAGGTGCCCCAACCCGGCGGCGGTGGCCGGCGCAGCCGCCGAAATGCAAGGCCGTGTCACATGACACGACCTAGATTGACAGGGGCTGGGCCGCGTCACGTGACGCAGCCCACCGCATCATGCAACGCGGCCTTAGCCAGACCGCGTCACTGACGGGGCCTTTGCGCAGGGTTTCTTCAGTCGGCATTTTTGCGGGTTTTCTTGGCTACCAAGTCGGGTTTCGGGATTTTTTTGGTCAAATTTTCAAATTTTGGGGGATTAATTCTGAGATTTTGCACTTGGGAAGTCTATAAAAACCCATTAAAATTCTGATTAAGGGACTGTTGGCTGATTTTCAGTAGAATTAAAACTCTTAGAATTTTCTGAGTTTTAGGGAGAAAGAGCTTAATAATATGGTGAAATCTAAACCAAAACACTTGGTTTTTGATTTCTAAATCTTATTAAGCTTATTCTCTTAGGTTAAATGACTAAAATCTATTAGAAATCTTAGGTAAAAATTGGTTTAAATTGGATTTAGGGACTTTTTCCTCACAAATCACTAAATCCCTTGCTAAATTGGTTGTTTCGCCGGGTTTTCGTCTCAAATCCGTCACAAAGCTTTCCAAGCGTCCAGTTCGAGTGTCGAGAGTGGATTCACGGTCTTTAGGTAATTTTCTGAGTTCCAATCTTTTTCTTTTTGTTATTTGTTTCTGGTGCTGTGTTTTTTGTTGTTCTTTCGGGCGTTTGGCCCTTTTTCTTCGTCCTTTTTGTGATTTTCTGCCAAAACTCCAGTTGACTATTTCGGCGAACGTCAGGCCGACTAAACATCGCCTAGGGCACCTCGCTGAGCCAGCCTACCACTTCGTTCAGTCGGCCTACGGGTCGCTCAAGCGGCCAATCGTTGTTTTGTCGGATTTTCTGGGTCCTTTTCCCCCAAACTGAAAAACCAAGGTTATTTAAGCATTTTAAGTCCGAATTTACTGTAACAATGTAGAAAACGACTTAAAATTTTAATAATCTTGGATTTTCAGGCACAAAAATGTCATTTCCAGCTTGTTTATACACTTTTTCCAATAGGCCACTTCAGTGGGACGAAGGCCGACAGAGTGTCATCTAGGCCACCTCGTTGAGTGGGCCTACCATGTCACTGAGTCAGCCTACCACCCCACTGAGTCGGCGTACTGGTAAAAATGTCCAAATGGTCATTGTTTGCTTTATTCTGTTGTTTTTAGCCATGTTTCTGTTGTTTTTGCCCCGATTTTTGTCATTTTAATGCATTTTTTGTCCCATTTTTACTCTAAAAATCTCTAAAAATCACAAATAATTTGAAATTAATTAAATTAATTTTTATAGCTGCTGGCAATTATTTTATCTATTGTTTAATGGGTTAAATGACTATTTAATGGCTTAAAAATGGTGTTTTTAACTAAATAAATCTAAATAAATCGTTTTCCACCAACTAAAAATTCCAAAAATATTCTGGAAATGCTAAATCTGATTTTAGGATGTTTAGTTATTTCATTTCACCCTTTTTAGGTTGTTAGATAATTAATTAATGCCTGAAAATTACGTTTTTGTCCCGAAAAATCCAAAAATATGTTTTCTTCATGCTATGTATTTATTTTCCGCATTTATTTATTCATGCTTTATTTATGATTATTCCTGCATATCTTTTGTCTCGTTTAGAGCCGGGTCCGAGTCGGTAAGCTCGGTTAAAACTTGATTTCGCCCGTATATTTATTTATCGCTTTATTTATTTTCTTTCATTAGAAAAATGTATAGGTATTTGTAAAGCCTTGTAATAATTTTATTTCCTTGGTTTGTTTATTTATCGCTTTCCGTGTGATGCATGACATATAAACCGAAAACACCAAACAATACTTGGATTAAATCCCATAAGAACTAAGCTCACGTTTATTAAAATTTAATCGGCTTGATTTAAAAATTAAAAAGTAAGCAACATCATCCGGGCTTAGAACCTCTATTTTAAGGTACGGTCTAACCACCCGGTGGAAATATCGTACCCAATTTCTCGGTGGAGCTTAACCGAGTGGCGACTCTATCTTAAAATACGGGATTCTAAGTCTCGTATCCCTTAACACATAAATCGGACTAAATTTCAACTTTAACATCACTTCCATCATCCATTTTCATCATGCTAAAATAAGGAATATCCCTTAGCACGCTTCATAGCACTCGTTGTTTCTCCGCCCCATGCCGAGGAGCATTAAAGCTTACCTTGCGGACGGGGGATTCGGGTCATCATCTCACAGTGGCGACTCCGCTGGGGATTTCCTTTTAACTTAAAATTTGACACATCGCTCTCGTTTTTCAAACTTTGGTTAAAGGATTTTGATGATGTGCCTAAATCGTTTCTAAATCAACGCTTTATTTCTTATGCCTTTTAACTCCATCGCTTAGTTAGATTCTAAGTCTTAAGGTGCCATTTTATCACCCCCGAGAAGCTCACTTGCATACCTCATGCCCGTCAGGAGTCGGGGATATTTGTGGGTGGGACACTCGTTTCAACCAACGTGTAATTCCTGCGGTCGCACTCATTTGAGGAGTGGTTGAGTTACATGGAATCAAGGTAAACAAGACCCTTCTATAGTGTCGTTCTACGACACTAGCAATTTGAGACTATAAACCATGATAAAACTAGCCATAGCAACTTCCCCTTAGGCTCACCAAAATAATATAGAGTTACGCATACTCTTTTGCTATTTCCTGGCGCTAGAGTTAAACCCAGACTACAAATTGGCATTACGCAAGAGTCATAAGGTTGGAAGAGGTTTATTTGCTTTCATGTGCTACTTGTGTTGTGCTCATTCATGCAAAGCTCATGCATAGGCCGCCTGTGGCTGACTTTTTTAATTTCTCGCTTACCTCTACTCTCCCCTCGCTTGAAGGGTGAATTTCACAAAATGCCTGAGATTATTTGAGCCCCAACAACCTGTACCTAGTTCGCTAGGCATAGCGAGGAATTCACACGTCTTACGTATTTTGGGGTTAAGCCTCGCATCATAAGCCATTCTGCTCTCTACCTCTCTAAACCACCCGTATGTATAACATTCATCATTCGAATATTTATGTTATCATCCATCTCATTCATGGTTCGATTCAGGCTGATCATCTTTCGGTTTAATCAATTAGGTCAAGATGTCCCTACCGTCGAAGCCCTCTTTGGTTGTGACTTGATCACCATTTAGTTCGTCGTTCAGTGTCAGAATCGATTATTCCTACTATGCTTGATATTCCTCCGTCTAGCGGGTTTCCGACTGAGGGCACTCCTCCTCCTGTCTCTTCTCCGCCAATCGATCAGAGGCAATCTTAGTTGGGTTCAGAGTTGGTTAATGCTATGGCTATGTACCTTCTGTCAGATATGTTTTGGGCCACTATCCGCTCTCAGGGAGGAAAGAGAGTCTCAGATGCCAGCAGGGCCTATATTTCTAGCTCCAGGAGAGATAGTTCAGTCTCTGCCAGTCCGGAATCAGTTTCCAGTATCGCCACTCCCCCCTGTTCATCCTATCCAACAAAGCTAATTTCAGTTTGGTCAAAGCTTTTCTTAACCATCCTTATCATCTGCTCCACCAACCTTCGATTTTTCTCCCCCTGTGCACTCGAGGCCTGTTCTTTAGTCTTCTATTCTCCCTGCTTTCTCAGGGGGATTTACTCCTCAGATGATAGTCCCCTCAAGTGGCTTTGTTGTTCCTCTGGTGCAGCCGACTGTTTTCACACCCCCTAGCTTTGTGGTCACTCCCCGCGAGGCCACTCACCCTTAGAACCCTTTCTCTCGCCCTCAGGTCGAAACCCAGACTCCTCCACCTTTCTAGTTTCCATGCGACCAGGTCATGCAGCCTCTGAGCATGACGCTCGAAATGTCGGCTTTCTTCAGGCAATTTTTGAATAGGGGCGATCATAAGGACAAAGTAAGAGATGATGATTTGGTGCCTAAAAATTTCTCAATGCCCCGAATGGAGGCTTATTCAGGCAAAGGACCCCCCAAGTCCCATATAGTGATGTATGAGCGGATCATGCTTGTCCAAAAGATTGGGGATAAAGTGTTGGCTAAATTATTCCCCGTGTACCCTTTCAGGCCCTGCTCTCGAGTGGTATAATACTCTTCTGGAGTCCACAATCCTGGATTGAAAACTCTTATTTGAAGCTTTGGTTGCCCACTATGGATATAATTCTATAATGGAGACTACCATTCAGCATCTTGAGGTAGTCAAGCAAAAGCCAGGTGAATCCTTCAAGTTGTATTTCAACAGATAGATGGCCACTCAGGTCCTATTAAAGCAAAAGCTCAGCCCGAAAGAAATGATACCAAAGTTGCTTGACGGGGCTCTCCCGATGCTCCAAAAAGAAATGGAGACTGACTTTTTCGAGTCCTATCAGAAAGTTTTTGAAAAAGCTAAAAAAATCAAGCGCCTTAAGGAGAAAGACCGAGCTAACAAGTTGAGTGGGAATCGACTGTGGTTTAAAAAGAAACAATCAAGTGAAATTGCACCAGCTCCTGCAAAGGGTAAGTCGCCTGCGGTGCAAACCATGGCTCAAGAAGAAGTATCAGCAGTTCAAGTCTCTCCCCATTCTCAACAACCGTTTATGTCCCAGTGGAAGTTAACCCTCGGTGTCATTTTTGCTACGATGTATGAAGCATGCCAGTTAAAGCCTCTTCACAATATTCGGGCTCCTCGACCGGATAAAAAGGGGAATTTCTGCAAGTTTCATGTGCAAAAGGGGCATCAAACTAATCAGTGTAAGGCTCTAGCTTCCACTATTGCTCGTATGGTCAAAGAAGGAAAAATGGCTGAGCTGGCCAGGAAGTCGAGCGCTATGGAAAACTTGCAGGCAAGGTCTCTATGATCAGTTCTAATATTAAGGAAGATTATGTTATGGAAATGATATCCGATGAATTCGTAATAGTTATTGACTTTGGTCTCCTTTCGGGATTTGTATTTGATATGATCTCATAGTCTAATCCTGTGGTGAGCTCCACAAAAATTGAAGAAATGAGGCAAGAAGAGGAGATCGAACCGAAGATATGGAAACGGTCAAACCGGCGCTGTTCAATATTGATGATTATATTCTTAAGGGAGAGTATTCTGATGAAGAGTTTTAGGCTTTCAATGCGGATAAGTATGAGCTTCGGGATTTGTCATTGGTATATGAGAGCCACCGTATCAGTTTCAAACCCCGGCCATAAAAAGCGTATCGATTGATGGGATTTTGCACGTCACCCGCAGCGATCGAGTGCACCAGCCTAAGGATAACCGTCTCCATATTGAGAATGATCCAATCACGAACCCCGTCAAGAATGTAGCTAAGCCATTGGCACTGCCTCCTCAGGTTGAAACAAGTCCTGATATTGATCCTCTGATTACTCAGTTAAAGATTACTCAAGCCCGCTTTAGCATTTGGCAATTAGTTCTTGGTTCTGATAATTACCGTCGGGCTCTGATTAAGAGGCTTCTTGAGCTTGAAGTGAAGCCTACTACTTCTATTATTGAGATATGCAACATGATAGGGAAAGGAATACCGCTCCCGAGAGGGGACTATCCGATAATGTTCTCTAATCAAGACCTTCCACCTGAGGGGTGCTCTCATAACCGAGCCTTGTTCATCCATGCCCAGGTCCTCGATAGAATTATCCTATGCGTTATGGTTGATGATGGTTCCTCTCTGAATTTATGTCCTCTAAAAGTTCTTCCTCATTTGGGTTTATCCGGGGAAATGCTTGAGAAATCCAACACTATCATCCGTGCCTATGATGATTTGAAGAGGGATGTTACTGGAGTTTTCAAAGCCAAAGTAACTACGGGGGAAATTTCTGCCAAGGTTCAGTTTACCGTCATCGATATTCCCGTCACCTATTCCTTGCTCTTAGGCCTACCCTGGCTTCTCTCTGTGGGAGCAGTCTCATCGACACTCCATCAAAAGATCAAAGTAGTAGGGAGAGATGGAAAGATTAAGGTAATTGAAGCTGATCATGCCTCGATCATGGCCATTATGAAAGCTGAGGAGGAGTCCAGATTTCAAATGGCTGTTATCAGTAATGAGAGACCTAAGGCCCCTTGCTATGAGCGCTACTCGCCTGTAGCGAGGAAGTTGATGAAGAAGCATGGCCATAAGCTAGGTCACTATTTAGGCAAGCACCTTAGGGAAATTATCAATCCTCTTCCAATCAAGAAGTACCCCATGATAGCTGGCTTTGGGTATGCTCCAAAGAAGGTTTACAGGAGTGTTCATCCATTCTACTGCAACATGGTGACTGTTTGTGAGGTTCAAGGGAAGGGTGTCTATACCCTATTGAGTATGATAGTCAAGTCTGGCCGGGTTTTGAGATCTTCAAGGATGTGTATGACTTCAAGAAGAATTGCTTTATTGCAAAGGGGGAGAGCCCGATTGAGCCGATATCTGCTGTTGCATCCGATGAGAAAGACAAGGGGAAGCTGTTTTCTGATTCAGATTATGAAAAGCCTGCGGACCCATAAATTGAAGATGTAGTTGCTGTTATGTCTAAGGCCATGTTAGTTCTGCTTAAGAAGAAGTGGAAGAAGAATGAAGAAGCTAATCCTTTGGCCGAAGCCGTGAAGAAGCTCGCCCGATCTCTTGCTACTAAAGAAGGTATGTTGTCCGCCGGTCAAGTGAAAGCCTTGGATCACGATCTGGACGACCAACTTATGGAACCTACCGAGGGTGTCAACTCTGATTATGCCGCTGCTCAAGACCCTCTGCCTGTGGAGGATGACTCTATCTATGATGATGTAACTTTTAATATTTCTAGTGTTTTTTGCGAGAACAATGTAGCCTATAAGGCCTTTAATTCAATGAAAGATTCTGATTTCACTTATTTGCTTGATGTTTGGCCTGACAGGCCCATGCATTCATTTAATCTTAAGCATAATGTGTTCATTATTCATGACATTTCTTTAACTGAAATAAACTTGAGTATAGATGATAACCCTAAAATGGTAACCCTTTCTAACGACTTAACCCCTGAGATAAAAGTGAGATAATTAAAGTGCTAAAAGATCATGTTAATGCTTTTACTTGGTCGCATATGGACATACCTGGTGTCAATTGCCATATCACCGAGCATCGCATTCCAACCGATCCTAGATTCCATCCTGTCAAGTACAAATTTTAAAGAATAAGACCGAAGTGGGCCGACAAGGTTAGAGCGAAGGTTGCTAACATGATTGAGGCTAAGCATGTTGAATTCATCGAATATCTGACTTGGTTATCTAGCATTGTCCCTGTTCCGAAGAAGGATGGAAGGGTAAAGGTTTGTGTAGATTACCGAGATCTGAACAAAGCTCACCAAAGGACCACTTTCCCCGGCCTCACATCGATGTGCTAATCGACAGTGCTGCTAGGGCCACAATGTACTCATTCATGGATAGGTTCTCAGGGTACAATCAGATTCTGTTGGACATAATCGATAAGGTTAAAACAGCTTTCATCACTAAATGGGGAGTATTCTGCTATCGGGTTATGCTATTTGGTCTGATGAACGCCAGAGCAACCTATCAGCACGGTGTCACCACTCTCTTTCATGACATGATCCATAAAGAAGTAGAGGTCTACATGGATGACATGTTGGTTAAGTCTGCTACTAGAGAGGGGCACCCCGTAGTTTTGGATAAGTTTATGACTCGGATTGAGAAGTATAACTTGAGCCTTAATCCAAAAAAGTGCATATTTGGAGTTACGTCGGGAAAGCTTTTAGGCTATGTGGTTACTCAAAGGGGAATTGAAATGGATCCAGATAAGATTAAAGTGATTGGGGATATACCTACTCCGAAGATAGAAAAAGAAGTCCGGTCTTTCCTTGGTTCCATCCAATATGTCGGTAGGTTCATTTCTCGCCTCACCACCGTTTGTGAGCCAATCTTTAAGCTATTAAGGAAGTGTCAGTTGATTGCATGGGATGAGCATTGTCAGATCGCTTTCGACAAAATTAAGGCCTACCTTCTTTAATAATCGACGACTCCGCTATAGGGGCAATGTTGGTTCAAGAAGATGACAGTAAGAAGGAGCATGCAGTGTACTACTTAAGTAAGAAGCTGTTGGATTATAAAACTCGTTACTCGATTGTTGAAAAGACCTGTGCTGCCATGGTTTGGTTAACTAAGAAGTTGCGCCACTACTTCCAGTCGTACAAGGTTTAGGCCGTTGCTAAGGTTGACCCAATGAAATATCTTTGTTAGTCGCCATCCTTATCCAGCAAATTATCAAGATGGTTATTGTTGGTTTCTGAATTCGATATTGAGTATGTCACGATAAAAGTTATCAAAGGTAGAACGGTTGCAGAATTCTTGGCAAACCAAGCTCTCGACTCTGATTATATTGAGAACTTGGACTTTCTCGATAAGCAATTAGCTATGATTGATGTTGCCAAGCCCATGTAAACTATATATTTCGATGGTGCTGTGAACAGATTCGGAGCAGGCCTCGGAGTCATCTTATTCACACCCGACAATGAAGTTATCCCTCTGTCCAATCGCTTGGAGTTTCCCACTACTAATAATGGGGCCGAATACGAAGCTTGTCTATTTGGTCTTGAAGCCCTTTTGCTTGTAGGGGCAAAGCACATTTCTGTGATTGGAGACTCAGCCTTGGTCATCCGTCAAGTTGTGGGAGATTGGGAAATCAAAGAAGAGTCTCACTGTCCTTATGTCTATGCCGTTTGGGATTTATCAGCTAAATTCAAGACGTGTCTCTATCAGCATGTCCCCCGAGATGAAAATCAAATGGCTGATTCGTTAGCTACACTGGCTTCGATGTGGGAGGGCCCTAGTGCCAACCTATTTGCCCTCTAATCTTAGTTTTGGCGAAGGTTCCCTACCATTCGCGCAATATTGCCCAAGTTCTCACCATCAGCGATGAGCCCTGCTGGTATTCGGACATTGTGCAATTTCTCCGGAACGGCCAGTATCCTAACGGTGCTATCGACTCCAATCGTACTACGCTCCAAAAGTTGTGCTTTTAGTTCAGGATTGTGGACAATGATCTCTCCAAGCACACTTTCGATGGTTTGTTCCTCTGGTGTCTGACTAAATTAGAAGCTCGTCGGGTTATGGGAGTGGTTCATGCAAGTGATTATGGACCGCACATGAATGGCCTGGCCTTAGCTAAGAAAATTCAGTGGATGTGGTACTTCTGGTTAACTCTGATTACCGACCGTGTCTCCGAAGTCAAGCGATGTCACCAGTGTCAGATTTACGGAGATATTCAGCATCTTCCACCCAACGAGCTTCACAATTTAACTACTCCTTGGCCATTTTCGGTGTAGGGGATAGATATAATTGACGAGATTTGGCCATCGTCAACTTATGGTCACCACTTCATCATCATAGCAGTGGATTATTTGTTAAAATGGGTGGAAGCCGAATCTTACACCGGTATTACAGCCAAGAAGATGGCCAAGTTCATTGAGAAGCTCATTTTCACTCGGTATGGTCTACCTCATCATATCTTATTAGATAATGGGGTTCAATTCCAAGGGGCAACCACGGAGTTGATTGAGAAGTATGGTATAGAGCATCATAGATCCTCACCCTACCGTCCTCAGTCTAACGATGCTGTGGAAGCAGCCAACAAGTCCGTTAAGAAAATCCTTTCTAAGACAATAGCTGGGCACCGAGATTGGGCCGATAAGTTACCATTCGCTCTTTAGGGGTACCGAATAATCATCAGAACTCCCATAAGTCAAACCCCCTTTTTCCTTGGTTTACGATATGGAAGCTGTTCTACCTGTTGAAATTGAGATGAAGTCTTTGCGAGTGGTGCTTCAATCTAAGCTCGAAGAGACTGAATGGACAAAAGCAAGGTTTGAGCAGCTGAATACAGTGGACAAGCGATGCCTGAAAGCCTTGGATAGCCTCCAAATGTATCAACAGCATATGGTAAGAGCCTACAATAGACGGGTCAAGCACCGTAGATATCCTTTAAAAGCCGGTGACTTGGTCCTGAAGCAAGTAAAACCTTCCACCATCAATCCAAGTGGGAAGTTTTGACCAAATTAGGAAGGACCTTGTATAATTAAGAAAGTTCTTAGTAAAGGCGGATTGAAAATCATGGATATGGATGGTAATGAGTTCACGAACCCTATCAATCAGGATTGGTTAAAGCGTTATCATGTCTGAATCAAAAGAATCAAATCCAAAAAAGTGGCACATAAAAAATAAATCAAATCAAATCACCCGGCGAGTGGTCCTTTACTGCTCGGCCAAAAATTAGGGTGTATCCCGCTGATTGGTATTCCGCAAATCGGTTAGGCAAAAGTTAGGGTGCAAAGATAGCCCGCTAGACTGAAAACCCAAAAAGGGCAGTCTAGGCAAAAGTTAGGGTAAAGTGAGCAACGAGAGCGTGTTAGCTAGAAAACCTTCTTAGGCTAGTTAACACCAAAGTTTGAGTCGGTAGAAATGGTTATCATCATTATGTACTCAAGCTTACTTCAATTAATGGAAATGTTACCTTTACTGCTCCCTTATGTTTATGTGCAAATGAATATATTGGGCCCTGATGGTGAAATGTTGCAGATAAGTCAGATTTAGGATATCACTTAACTCAAATTCTTGCACGCCAAATAAAATGAAAATCATAAGAAACAAGAAAAGGCATAAATTCCGATAGGTCAAAAACATCTAGGCTTATGCAAAAGCCGAAAGGTCCGCTGGATTGAAAACCCGAAAAGGGCGGTCCAGGCAAAAGTTAGGACATAAAAGCAGCAAATAAAAGTCTGATAGGCCTAACACGATGTTCAGACCTATACAAAAGTAAAGAAAAATAAAAGTATAAGATAGCGCAATCATCAATCACCCAGAAGGCCCTGCGCCCGCGCCCTTATCATCATCATCGACATAATCGGAGTCAAAAGCCCGAACTAGCTTCTCCTCTACTAATAAAGGATCGAGTCCCGCCTGCCTGTCTCTCCACTCGAACCACGAGCGAAGGTGCTTCATCCGGCTCTATAATCTCCCAACCTATCGCAGCCACCCTCGGTAGAATCCATCGGTAGTGATAACGTCTAATCGATTGTAGTCTAAGGTCTCGTAGCATGCTCGGCGGGCCCATACCTCTCTAGCGTGGCCAAGAAGATGGGTTAAGAATTGCCCAACCTCAAAATCGCCCAAATGCAGTTAGACCCTCTGTTGTCGCCCCCACTGTCGACACAAGCAATAAGGCAAGTAATGCTCAAAGTATCGTAGCCCTACAAGCTAAACTTTGCCTTCACCGATGTCCACCAGTGGCAGACCCAATGAATGTCTGCATCGGATAGACCCACCATGATCATTATCCAATCACCAGTCATCACTGTATTATGGCCAGCAGTGATATAAGCCCTGCTATGATAATTCCTAGGCCCATATTGTCTCGGATTGCCTCGAGGATCCTGGAGCAAAGCTAGTTTCTCTAAGAACCAAACCTACAAATTTAGATTCAGATTCAGATTCAGATTCAGTTTTAGATTTAGTTTTAGTTTCAGATTTAGTTTTAGTTTCAGATTCAGATTCAGGTTCAGTATCGGTTTTAGGTTTAGAGTTAGTTAAGGGAATACCTATAGTACGGAGAAGTGGTCTTCGATGCGATCAGGATCACCGGTAGATCTATCCAGATGGAATAAGATCTTAGCTAACCCTAGAAATAATGGAGATATGCCCACTGAGGCCTGTCCAATGATCAAAACTAGCCGAAATGGGGCAACGGTGCTGACCCCATAGATAAACTCAGCCATTAGCAATAGAGCCACTATAAAAGGATCAGAAATATGTGACCTAGAGGTGGCTATGCACCAATCCTGTCGAGATCATATCCTAGTGATCCAGGAATCCGGGAAAGGAAAGTAGTAGGGGCATTCAGGTTCCACAATGCGATCAGCTGATCCTCAGCCCCAAAATCCACCTCCGGTATAGCAAAGCACATTCCGTAAGTGTAGATCATCCCGAGAATAGCGTGATACTCCTCCACTATCGGGCAAAGCTTAAAGCCCGAGAAGCGGAATACATGGTCCATCGGGTCCCAATAAAGGAATGTTGCATAGAGGAAGGCCGCATTCACCGGCCTTCTAGCAATATATCGAAGACCCGCTAATCCAAAAAACTCCAATCTCTCCCAGTTAAAGCTCACTAAAGTGAGCAAAAATAGCCTCAGGCTAGCATTGTGTGTCTTCATCAGTGATCTCTATATGCTAATCGTCTGTTAAATAAGGTTGCATTCATTAATTCGGATGATTGTAAGCTTTAATTAGGTCGTTCCTAGTCAAGCATCTATCGTGCCTAACATTCATCTAGCGAGTAAGCAACGCAATCAATCAAGCAAACAAGTCAAGCATCACGTAATCAAACCATCCCCAAAGTCACCAGTACATCACTAAAAAATAGAAATGTATAAGAGTAAGGGCTCATCCGAGGCGACCCCCGGACCTCCCCTTTGAGGCACTAGGCCTCAAAGCTCTACCCATGGTAAATCCAGGAGGAAAAGCCGAACCTATAGGCTGCATCCCCAAAAAGCCCATCGTCTCCAAGGTAGCCCGAAAGTGTGCATACTGGCTCGTATCGATCATAGTAACCTCAGTCTCGTCTCCCCCGTCGCTATAGCTGCCCTCGCAAGCCTCATCCTCCCTCTCTAATTGGTCTCACTGCTCCTCTACCCTCTCAATATAGCTCCTCAGCATCTCCATCTCTCGTGTATATTGCTCCCCCTGCTCAACTAGTCGCCTCTCGTAGTCTACGGCCTCCCGAGCTAGCCGACCCTCGTAATCTGTCCTCTCTCGATCTAACCGACTCCAATAATATGTGTACTCGCGCTCAATCCACATCTTCTCCTCTTGCTCACTCCAATACTTATCTCGCTCCATCCCGACCAAGAGCTGCAAATATCAGTAATCAGCCCGATAATTCATGCATTCATAACATACATGCATAAAGCTAACAAATATCCTATATGCTTTTCTTGTTTTAAATCTTAATAGTTTATAAGATAGAATCTTACCCAGCCTATGGAATCTTATGCAATGACCAAGTCCCTCATGCTAAGCAACCCGGGCCAAGCACTCGGCCTCCGAGATGGGTACCTGCGTAGTCAAAAGCAGAACCAACCAATCACTATAGTTAGGTGACACAGACTATAAGAATCGACAAAGTAAAGCATGAGTTAGATTCTTACATGTGTGGTCTCCTGTGGGGCAAAGGTCAAAGGCGCGGTATACTCCTCAATGCGCCTATGCTCTTGAACTCCCGGATGGGTCATCAAGCGTAAAGAGGTATCTAGCTGGTTTATAAACACTCCCTCGAAGAATCCCTGTGGGAATGATCTCTGAGTAGGAAGAGCTGCCCCAGCATAAGCGGTCTTTGGATCAACTGTATACTAGTTTGAAGGCCCTGTGTGAGTTCCTATATTGAGCACAGGAGCTCCCCTTATGTCTCTCTGGGTCCCTTGAAATCAAAAGAAAAAGCAGATCGATCAGTCAAGGCAGAATCCGAGTAATATAATGATTCCAGCATATATGGAGAAAAGTTGTCAAAAGTTTGAGTAGCATACCCATCGGCGCCCCCGCCTAGGGGCAGGTGGTTTGACGCCCGACCCGGCATTACCAGAAAGCATCTCTCCCAGATCCATATCAGCCATCTCGTCACCAGCCTCAAAAGGGACGTCGTCGGCATCATCATCCAACCCGTCAAGTCCGGTGTTACCATCTGTCTGAACGCCATCATCACTAAACTCAAAGTTCCACACCACATCATCTCGGGCCCTCCTAGGGTATGAAGGAATTAGTCGCCTCAGATGAGGATTATAATCTCTGCCAACCGATGCAACCTAAACCTGATCTCCCCCCCTAAACTGAGTCTGATCATCCGACAATATAAGGTGAGGCCAAAAAATACCGACGGGTACATCAGGGGGGACCCTCCTCCGAGTAGTGGTGCTAGTCCTCCATCGGCGGATCCACTCCCCAAAATACCACTCCAAACTAAAGGGGCACGCCAATACAAATTGGCACCCATCTACGGTCCCCCAGACTTCTTTCACGTGCTTATAGTTAGCCAACTTCTTCCAAGGCTTGGAAACGATATGCCAAATAAGAACAAAGAAAATTACATCAGTTACCATTGTAATTATTCTTGCTCTTTTGTAAATACTATTTCAAACTAATGTTTAAACTAAATGCGCAGAAAGTACGGTTACTCGATGATGGCGCAGCTGTCTCAAATACTCTTGGTACTAGCATGGTCCGCTCTCTCGATCAACATTCGATCAGCTAACCATCCATTGGGCAATGGCATGTGACTCGGGTGGTGGCTGATCCTCCAAGTCAGGGGGACAGATAATTCGGTACTCAAAAGCTTACATCTATAAGTGCAATAAGTAAAAAGCTCAGAAAGCAGCAAAAAGCATCAAAAAGCAAAAGTATATGTTAAAGATTTCAATCAAAGGGGATTCGTTACCAAAACCCATAGCTGCCCAGCCTTGAACTCGGCGACTTTCCCTTGCACCGAGCAGTCAAGAGCGTAATAAATCTGTCCAAGAAAGCCCCTTAGGCCAGTTCCACATATTGAAGCTGCTCAAATCCTTGAGGGCACATAATAACCTGAGTGAGGCCCTACTCGAGGAGCAAGGAAAGAATAAGCATGTTAGTATGGTCAGGAGGAATGACCAGAGGTACTAGCTAAAGCACTCTTTGCTAAGGTCGGTCGCCGTGACCCAATGCTCATGCAGATCTACGTATCTCAGCTTGCCATCAGCCGGCATCAGAACCCCCAAAACTGCGAGCACCCAGGTGTGGGCCTCCGGATCAAGGCAAAAGTGATCAAGATAAACGTCGAATACCATCGGGAATCCCTCCCAACATATCTCGATTATAGCGCATATATCGGACAGGTGATCATCATCTCGCTGACCGGAAGATGGAACGTGTGTGTTGTCTCGCTCCAGCGCTCAACCAATCACCCTAGGATATCTGGGCTCAATGAACGGCGTCAAATGGTCAGGGAATCTAGCATCTGTTGGAGCCCCATACCTTAAATAGCCACAACCAATGAGTTGTCGGTCCGGCTTTTGATCTGACTCCACCACTTGGCGCACCGCTGTAATGAGCCCATCGACTTAAGACCATGTGGCTGCGAAAAAAATTAATGTCAAGCATTAGTACTAGCAGTTAAAGTGTGCAAAATCAGAAATAAATCATATTTTTCGCATCTAGTCTATTTTAGATCTGAATTTCGACTGCAAAATTGGAGTCAGCCCTAATTTCAGTCCAAATTCACCCAAATCAGCCCCAAAAAGCATCCTAAACATGTTTCCTCAACCTATTTCTCCCTATTTCAAACCTAAAGCACCCTAAAAAAATCCTAATCAAGTTTATGGCATTTTATGGAAACTTTGATAAAAATTGGGTTTTATCGGTTTACCTGAAGTCAGAAGCATGCCCGACCAAGTTTGTGAATATTGGGACCTGAGAGGTTGGTGTATATCCCATGTATTTGTCGGAGGCCCGCAGTCCGTATGCCCGGTGAACCGGACAAATCCGCCAGCCATCATCCCCTCGTGGTAGCATTTTGTGGTCAAGATTGTGGGACCTCTTAAGCCCTTTTTTGCAATACATCTTTCACCGAGTTCAAAAATCGGGGAGTGTCTCGAGTTTTTGTCTAGAGAGGAAAGAAAGAAAGAGAAAGTAAGGAAATGAAATGAAAAGAAGAAGAATGAGAAATGAAAATGCCAATGGCAAGGAAGTATAAGGAAATGAAAAAGGAATATATTCTTTTTTGTCCTGTAATGCATAGAATATTCTCTAGAATATTCCTTTCAGCAAGGGGTAAAATCGTCTGATCGGTTGTTTCTTTCCGGCTCCCGGACATCTCTAATCTCTGTTTTCATTCTCATTCCCTTTTTAATTGTTAATTGAAGGGGCAAAAATTTTTGTTTCACAAAATCAATTAAGCAAAAAAAGGGCATATTTATCACATGCTAATTTCTCAATTTTAATTCTTGATAGGTCTGTCGATGGCATACCCAGAAAGCAACCGATTCAGAATTCCTACAACTCAGAAAAAAATTTCATCTCGATTGGTCTGTCAGCGGTGCGTTCCCAAACCACCAGTAAACAATTGGTTTGAGATTCTCAGCTTTGAAAGGTCTATTGATGATGCGTCCCTGTACCGTCCGTAGACAACCAACTTAAAGCATTTTCTATCCTCATAAGGTCCGTTGATGACGCGTCCCTGTACCGTCCTTAAACAACCATTTCGTGAGTTTCGCTTCTATGACTAGCTTGTTCCTCCTAAAAGATCTATTGATGGCAAGTTAGGTATAACCTCCTATCCCTCGCTCTATCGTGAGGTCACATTTGACCCGTCAAGTGATAATCTCTCGAGGGGCAGCTTGTGAGCACAGGCTTTTCGGTGACCCCCAAAATGATGATGACTTTTTGCTTTAACATTTTATGGTCTAGTTGTTCCATTGTTTTAGAATCGAATCAAGTTTGACAAGTTTTTTGTTGACGATTTTGAGATCTTTGACCCCGATTAAAAATATTTGAATCACGTGTAAAATGTTAACCGATTCCTTACCCCTCGCGTGCAGTTCACAATTTTTTCCTTAAAATTTGGACATTTTCAGCGGTCTCATTTGCATTGTTGGATTCTTCGCTCTCCGAGCTTTCCGAAATGTCAAGGATCGCCCCGATTGGATGCCCGTAGTGTAAGTTGCTTGCATTTTGGGCCCAGCCCTCGCTGGACTCCCCTTGGCCTTTCCCCCACCGCCGCCGGAATTCGGGGCCGCGTGGACTACGCGGCCTTCTTGGCCATCAAGTTGGGTTTTGGAATTTTTTTTGATCAAATTTTGACATTCGGGGGATTAATTCTGAGATTTTGCACTTGGAAAGTCTATAAAAACCCATTAAAATTCTGATTAAGGGACTGTTGGTTGATTTTCAATAGAATTAAAAATCTTAGAATTTTCTAAGTTTTAGGGAGAAAGAGCTTAATAATATGGTGAAATCTAAACCAACATACTTGGTTCTTGATTTCTAAATCTTATTAGGCTTAATCTCTTAGGTTAAATGACTAAAATCTATTAGAAATCTTAGGTAAAAATTGGTTTAAATAGGATTTAGGGACTTTTCCCTCACAAATCACTAAATCCCCTGCTAAATTGATTGTTTCATCGGGTTTTCGTCTCAAATCTATCACAAAGCTTGCCAAGCGTCCGGTTCGAGTCTCGAGAGTGGATTCAGGGCCTTTAGGTAATTTTTTGAGTTCTAATCGATTTCTTTTTGTTATTTGTTTCTGCTGTTGTGTTTTTTGTAGTTTTTCGGGCGTTTGGACCTTTTTCTTCGTCCTTTTTGTGATTTTCTGTCAAAACTCTAGCTGACTATTTTGGCAAATGTCAGACCGACTGAACCTCACCGAGGCCACCTCGCTGAGTCAGCCTACCACTTCGTTCAGTCGGCCTACAGGTCGTTCAAGCGGCCAATCATTGTTTTGTCAGATTTTCTAGTTCCTTTTCCCCCAAACTGAAAAACCAAGGTTATTTAAGCATAGTAAGTCTGAATCTACTGTAACAATGTAGGAAACGACTTGAAATTTTAATAATCTTGGGTTTTCAGGCACAAAAATGTAGTTTCCGGCTTGTTTAGCCCCTTTTTCCAGCAGGCCACTTCAAATGGACGAAGGCCGACTGAGTGTCATCTAGGCCACCTCCTTGAGTTGGCCTACCACCCCACTGAGTCGACCTACTGGTAAAAATGTCCAAATGGTCCATGTTTGCTTTATTATGTTGTTTTTAGCCGTGTTTCTGTTGTTTTTGGCCTAGTTTTTGTCATTTTAATGCGGTTTTTAGTCCCATTTTTACACGAAAAACCTCTAAAAACTACAAATAATCTGAAATTAATTAAATTAATATTTATAGCTGCTAGAAATTATTTTATCTATTATTTAATGGTTTAAAATGGTGTTATTAACTAAATAAATCTAAATAAGTAGTTTTCCATCAACTAAAATCCCAAAAATATTCTCGAAATGCTAAATCTGATTTTAGAATGTTTAGTTAATTCATTTCACCTTTTTAGGTTGTTAGATAATTAATTAATGCCCAAAAATTACTTTTTGTCCCGAAAAATCCAAAAATATGTTTTCTTTATGCTATGTGTTTATTTTCTGCATTTATTTATTCATGCTTTATTTATGATTATTCCCGCATATCTTTTGCCTCGTTTGGAGCCGGAGCCGGGTGCGAGTCCGTAAGCTTGGTTAAAACCCGATTTCGCCCGTTTATTTATTTATCACTTTATTTATTTTCTTGCATTAGAAAAATGTATAGGTATTTATAAAGCCTTGTAATAATCTTATTTTCTTGCTTTGTTTATTTATCGCTTTCCGTGTGATGTATGACATATAAACCGAAAACACGAAACAATAATTGGATTAAATTGCATAAGAACTAAGGTCACGTTTATTAAAATATAATCGGCTTGATTTAAAAATTGAAAAGTAAGCAACATCATCGGGACTTAGAATCTCTATTTTAAGGTACGGTCCAACCACCCGGTGGGAATATCGTACCCAAATTTCCGGTGGAGCTTAACCGGTTGGCGACTCTATCTTAAAATACGGGATTCTAAGTCTCGTATCCCTTAACACATAAATCGGACTAAATTTCAACTTCAACATCGCTTCCATCATCCATTTTCATCACGCTAAAATAAGGAATATCTCTTAGCAGGCTTCACAGCGCTCGTTGTTTCTCCGCCCCACGCTGAAGAGCATTAAAGCTTACCTTACGGGCTGGGGATTCGAGTCGTCAGCTCACAGGCAATCCACTAGTTGAGGCTCAGAATAAATTAGGCACTCCACTGGTAAAGGCTCAAAATAAATTAAGCACTCCACTGGTTGAGGCTCAAAATAAATTAGGCAGTCCACTGATAGAGGCTCAAAATAAATTAGGCAGTCCACTAGTAGAGGCTCATAATAAATTAGGCACTCCACTAGTAGAGACTCACAATAAATTAGGCACTCCATTGGTGAGACGGATTTCTGATCGCGGGTTATTGACCGGGAAATATGAGGACCATGAAGTACGACACATAGACATGGATACTACGATTTTTAGTTTGTTGTTGCTCATATCACTGTATTGTGACACTTACACATGGAATTTATCAAAAAAGGGACAAAGAAACATGAAGCATTGAGGTTATATTGTTTCAGTGTGCTCAAAAGAAACTCGAAAAAGATGCCATAATAGTTAAATTGAGCCTCACAAGTAAAAGATTTCAAGCTGCCCAATTGGTAGCCAAGTGAACCAGAGAGCCAAGGCCAGCTAAGTCTCTGCAACATTAGGGTTCCAATTTCACAATTAGGGCTTTCTAGAAATAGGGAAATTAAAAAAACGAACAGAGATAGTAAACTTTAACAAACAATTGAGTCACACATGTATCAGAGAAAGTAATCTGGGTTGTTATTTGCCTCCCGTAATTACTTTGTGCCGCCCATAACAATGACAAATTCGCCTTTATTAAAAAAAGCCATATTTACTCACCGAGTCCAATCTTCCCAAAGTTACAAACCAGTGAACTCCTTTTTCAGCAGAAAATCATAAGAAATGTAAGGTAAGGTAGGAATATTTGATCCAGCATCGTTGCTGATGGTTCTCATATGCCGGGAGAAACACAAGAAACGCGGCGGCCACTAAAAAAAACCCTAGAAGCATAGCTGGTCATATATAGTGGGTAAATGGGTTCATAATTACTGTTCGTTTTGGTTCATTTCAATGAAAATGTAAATTATCAATGTCCACTTAGAAAAAAGAAGTCATTAATTTTTTTCTTTCATTTTATTATCAAATTGGATTTGGAGATACAGTGAATTATCATCATAGATAGCTGAGACGAAAATAAAAACAAGAAATTCAGGTGGGGGAATACACCAAAATATCAACAACTACAGTTTGGCCGACCATTAAAATCAATGTCCAAGGTGTTGTTCCAGTATGACATGAAAAATCTTAAATTTCTGGTGTCTAGTGTATTTCAGCCTGCAACAAGATCAATCATTTACCAGTTAGGGCCATTACTCCATTTTTCCGTTTTTTCATTTAGGTTTCACCTTCGCTTTGGTGGGATTTGGGCGCTTTTATTTTGGTGTGGATAAGTAAATTAGATGATTTTTTAAAAGGGTAAAACCGAAGTTAACGCGGGTGGGCGGCGAATAACAACACCCGAAAGTAATCCCTTGCCAGGAATCATCACCCCCATTTTGTGCCCAACCGCTAAGTTTTGAAGGTGAATTTAGACTCGTAAACATCACATTAAGAGCTGAGATTGTGGAAATGCAGCAAAAGTCACATAATTAGCCAAAGGAAATTGAAATTAAAGAGAAACACGATGTGTTACTCATCAATTGAGGAAAATGCAAAACCCTAAACGCAATTGAATCCAAAATTATATAAATTCCAATTGCAAATCATGAAATTCGCAACAACAACAACATATGCAGTGTAAAAACAGGAGACTGAAGTGAGAATACCATCCTGAGAATCTGTCTTTGAAAAAACGGCGGTGAACGGCGAGATTAGAGTGAGTGAGAATACCACCGTGAGAATCAGTCGTTGGAAAAACAACCGTGAACGGAGCCATGGTGACGGAGACGGTGGCTATGAAAGGAGGTGTAGGAGGAGTGCATGAGCGTCGAGAGGGAGGGAAAGAAAAGAACCACATAAAAAATTGAGAGAAGTAGAGAGAGGTGTTGGAATCATGAAAAGGGCAAAATTGTTAATAATGGGATATATGCCGGGGGCATGAAGCAATACGAAAGCATGCAATAATATTGGATTGAAAAATAATAATAACAATAAATTTTAATTTTTATATGAAAATTTTTTAAAAATTATTATAATTTTGAGCTTCTTATTACTATAGACTCTGCGCGATCGCACTCCATGCACACCTCTCTAAACCGTCGGCCATGGGGAGAACTTGTCGACCTTTGGTTATTTACAAACTGTCACTCTTACAAGTCTTTTGATGCAAATGCGTCGAGTTTGATGGCTCTTGCTAATTACCAATCTACCATAAGCTTTCTCAAAGTTTTAATGTGATGATTATCTAACAAGTGACTTAATTTTATACTATAGATCATATTTTTAATAGGATTTTTTATAATATTTTTATTATTACTTTTGTATATCCTTTCTCATTTGTTTTTCAAAAAAAATATCCTTTCTCATTTGTAAAGTCCTCCCCTTTGGGAACTGCTGTTTTTTCTCGCAGGCTCCTTTATGAAGGCCATTTAGGCCCTTTTTTTATAACTTGTAAGTAGCAGAATTAAATTGAACTGAACTTATTTTAGTATAAATTTATATGTATGCAGTACTGAACTGAACTGAACTGAACTGAACTGAACTGGACTGAATATAAGTTGAAAAGAACAGGGCCTTAGAATGTCATTAATGTATTTTTTTCTATGATTGATACTTTGTGATTTCTTCATAATCATGTGTTAGTAGTCTTTCCGTAAGCATACTTCTCCAGAACATTTAGTGTAAGGCTTCCTTCATTGGAAATTAGGTTTCTTGTTATTTAAAAAAAAATATGGTTATTGCATGGTTGAGTGTTTATTCCAAAAAGAGTCAAAGATCTAACTCTTGCAAAATCATATTAATGAGACTTAGCGGAGATTGAATATGGTAAAATCACAAACATACACATTGGATACATTGACGTAGAAAAAATCACATCCCTCCACTTTGATGTTTTCTTCGATTTTATCCATCTATTTTTTGCCACGTGATAAGTTTGTAGGAGAGATAAGATAAAAAGTAGGAAAGTAAATTTAAAAAATAATAAAATAATAATAAAAATTACCATGTGTCAAAAATTGAATGGAGGACATGGAATAAAACACTGAATTGAGAACATGTGAATTTTTTCCATTGACGTAGCTTTGTCCCTACGACGAGAGTTTTAACATTGTTAATGCTTAACTGAAGTTAATGCTAGTTTCAACATTATTAACTTGGTTAGAAACTAAATGAGGACGAAAGGTATAAGCGTAGGAATAGTAGGTTAAGATACCTTGGATCCACAATTTTAATAAAATAGGGTAAATTTCAAAAACATACCCTGTGATTTCAGCAATTTTAAAAAGATGATCATAAAATTTTTGTTTTCAAAACGAGGACTTTGGTTATAAAAGTTAGCAAATAAAGGAAAAAATTTATAAAATATCTTTTTTCTAATGTTACAAATAGTATTTTAATTAATTCAACATTCCTATAATTTAACCATATTATTTATGAATTATATCTCAAGATTTAAATAAATTTCGGAGATTTTTCATATTGTTATGATTTTTCAAAATTATTATCGTCTTTTAACTAGAAATATACTTAAACTTCTAAAAAAGTCAACATTTATCACTAAGGTGTGTTATATTTTTACTAACCAACTTGCAAAATTTTAGTTTAAAATGGACAAAATTACCCTGTTTCGGGACATAATTTCAAACTGAGGATCTTTTTTTCTCATTTATTTGCTAACTTTTGAAACCATAGTCCTCATTTTGAAAATAAAAATTTTATTATCCTCTTTTTAAAAATGACTGAAACCACATGGTATATTTTTAAAATTTACCCAATAAAATAACTAAAACAATTAACCTGTTTGGGAAAAAACCTTTAAACTGTAGGCATGTGTCTGTTTCATTGTTAATTTCTTACTATACTTTCTTGCCTTTTTAATATTTATCACCACAACCACAAAATTAAATAAAACTTTTATGAGACAGTAGGAAAATTTCAGACTCTTAAAAACTACTCCCGATGGATGCAATCTTGTGCCGACCACGTGCCTGTTTCACTTACCTAGAAAGTACTTTTAGGTAGAAACAAGCACATTTTCAATTAATCGTGCAATTGAAAAAGTCAAGAACACCACATGTGTTAATAAAAAATTTTAACATCTGATATCACTTGTTAGTTTTAATACATAATAAATAAAAGTATATCAGAAAGGTTAGAAAGTCAAATAACTAACTATTTTTAAAGGAAAGTTGTATATAATTAATTAAACTAACCGACCCAAATACAAATGTATTCATCAATCTGAAATAAAAGAGCTTGGGACACCAAATTAAAGTTGCCATCATTTCATAATTCATACCATAAATAGCCGTAGAATGAAGTTAAAGCCTCCCCACTTGTTATAGATCAATATGATAAATATATGGATTATACTATATATTAGAAAATGCATGAAAAAACTGCATTAAAAATTTTGGATCTTACATGTGATTATTTATGTGTGATCAAATATGAGAATGATTTACCAGCGACTTGGTATTGCTTAAGCAAGGTTTTGAGTTCGAGTCCTAGTGAGTTCAAAAAATCCTTATTGGGAGACTCACCCACCAAAGATAGGTGTGCGACTCGGGTCGGATCTGGACGTAGTCGGAGGTTCTGATGAACCAGATGGACAATAAAAAAAATATGAGAATGATTTATACATAACTAATTAGTCGGAGTTTTAAACTAATTATATCAGTGAACATGTAGGTGAAGTTGAATTGGTGGAACACAAAAATCAATACAGTCCATATATAATATCCTTGGTGTGTCAATATTTTGAAGTTCAGAAAAAGTGAAGTTCATAGAAGGCAGCCATTATTGTTCACAAAATCATACTACAGGAATAAAATCAACACTATGACAAACTAACAGTACCGGGTCACCCTACAGCTCATAAATATTAATCACAGATCATCAAATTAGTATTAGCAAAAGTTAGCAAAACAGTCATATACATTAAATATATAGATATTCGTGATCCAACTGTTAATAACTGTTTTAGAGGCCGAGTTTAGTATATATATGCACACATATAACCCATTTAATTAACATCAATCTCAGACATTAGCTTTTGTACTAGCTAATATCAAATAATAATATAGACATCAATTTCTCAATTCAATTAGTACAATGAGAATTCTGTTTGAAATACAAAGAAATAAAAGATATTTATCCCTTTTGGGGATGATTCTAGTGGTGAACAACTGTTTCCAACAAAAGGCAGATGCAATAACATTGTACAACAATGAAAGGATTCCAGCAGTATTTGTGTTTGGAGATTCAGTAGTTGATACAGGCAACAACAATAACCTCCAAACTACTGCTAAATGCAACTTCCCACCTTATGGGAGAGATTTCCCGGGAGGTAAACCCACCGGTCGTTTTAGCAACGGAAAAGTTCCATCTGACCTTATAGGTGCGTTATAGTTATTCGATTATGTAATTCACTTTCTTAATTTAACGTTAATCAAATAATTAAGCAAATTGATAAAAAAAATTTTGACATGATTAGCTGAAGCGTTTGGAGTGAAAGACACCTTGCCTGCTTATCATGATCCAAATTTAAAAACAGAAGACCTTCTGACCGGAGTATGCTTTGCCTCCGGGGGAAATGGTTTCGATCCAATCACTAACACATTGGCGGTATTTCTCTTCATGTCTCTCTTTTTTGCTTGTATATAGTTAGAAATTAGGTGGCATTTGATTCGCGGAATGCCTATTCCATAGAATATAAATAGAAATGAATGGAAAGATGTCAAATATAGTAGAGTATATGTTTATAATCCGTCAACGCAGGGAAAAGCTTTTCCTATTTTATATACATCTCCGAAAAAGTTCGTTTAAAAGCTTTTCTGTGCGTTCTAGATAAATAATGTGTCATATTTGACACCTTTCCATACATTTTTATTTCTGCTCCATGGAAAAGGCATTCCGCGAACTAAAAGAGCCGCTAATGTTAAAATGAATGGATTGATTTGAAATTGGATGATATAACGAAAAATGCAGCCAGCATTTTCGTTGGGGGATCAGTTGAAGCAGTTGAAAGAGAGCAAAGAAAGGATAAAAGGAGCAGTAGGAGAGGAGGCAAGTGAAAGAATAATATCAAAAAGCATGTTCGTACTGTGCACAGGAAGTAATGATGTTCTGAATACCTATTACACGACACCGTTTCGAAGTTCTGAATGTGATATTAATTCCTATATTGATTTCCTGCTCTCCTTTTTTGCCTCTTTCATCAAGGTACTTTCTCATTCACATAATTTCTGCAAAAATTGTATCAAACTATTACGAAAGTGTATCTGAAAGGTATGAGTGAGAAATATATCAAAAGTGTATAAAAAGTTTAGTTAATATGCTTTTGATATGGTTAGTAAAATATATTACAGCAATGTCGGTTAAATATATATATCTTTTAATCTCACATGGTATTAGAATATCGGTTAAATACATTACCTCGAATTTGTTACGAAAAGCTGGATGGCACTCTGAACTTTAAAAAGTTTCAGTTAGCCCTTTGAACTTGATAAGAGTGCATCAGTTTGCCCCCCTCATTGTCACGTGTCAGCTTCTGATTGGAGAAAGAAAAAAAATAGAAAAATGACATTTTTAAAATGTCAAACCAACCAGCAGTTGACATGTGGCATTGAAGGGGATAAGCTGATGTACTTTTTTCAAGTTTAAGGGGCTAGTTAAAACTTTTGAAAGTTCAGTATGACATCTGGCCTTTCGTACCAAGTTTAGGGTATCAATACACAGGGTCATCTCGGAGATTTTCGGGGCCCTGAATAAAAAATAAAATAGCATTTAATATTCTAAATAAAAGAATGGAAGAAAATTGAATATTAAAATTGATTGCTAGTGAAAATAACAGATTATCTTATATAAGTTTAAATTGATACGATATTGAAAGAAAACTTAGACCCTGCTATTTTGGGCTACGATTCAATGCAGTTCAGTTCAGTTCAGTCCACTTCAATTCAAATAAACGTAGTTATAAATTTACACTAAAATAAGTTTGGTTCAGTTCAACTCACTTCATTTTAGTTCCGACAACTTCAATTCAGTTCAACTTTCAGAAGTTGAAAAAAATAAAATCTTACTTATATAGATGTTGTATCATTTCTTACAAACAGTAAAATAATGCCTACTTAAAATTCGTGTTAATTATTTTTACTAACTTAAATAACAATTTCAAAAGTATAATGTTTCCATTAAAAAAAATCTATAATAATATTGACCATAATAATTATCTTACAAATTAACTTATAGAGTTAATTGTTTAGTTTCAATAACTATTATTTGACATTGAACTTTTTTAAATGAAATTTTACATTGATAAATAAATTTTTTAATGTAAATAAATATAATTAAAATATAATTTTTTATTATTGAAAATAAATAAAATATATTTTTAAAGAGTAAAGAGTTGAGCACGTCCAATTAAGAAACACGCTCCTCCACCATCTTGACACAGACATCTTTATGTTCATTTGCTATACGTTTTTATATATAAATCTTTTATATATACTTATACTATAGACGAACTAAAATTTAATGCCTCTAAAAATTTGGGACCTTGAACAGTCACTCCACTCGTTCCCCCTAATTTGCTTTAGAATATCTTAATAAATTTCTGAAATTTTGATGTGGTGAATCTGTTTTAACCAAGTTATCAATACCGTACCGTACCGGTTAATTCGACTGGTTTTATCGTGAATCGGTTATGACTACGGTATGATATATCTAAAAACCGGTTTTATTGAAAAAAGGAGAAAATCGGGTTGAAACGGAAAAACCGGCATACGGGTTCAAACCTGGTTCCCAAAATTCTTCTGACAATAAATAAAAGTGTTGCTAAAAACTTAGAAAATAGTTGCAAAAACCCAGAAAGTGTCGCTAAAGAATCTAAAAGGGTCGCAATAGACATTAGAAACCTTAACAATATATATTATTTTAAAAACTCCTCTGGCAACATGTAGAAGTGTTGCAAAAGACCTAAAAAACGTTGCAATAGCAACCGGAAACAATAAATAATATATATTTTTTAAAAATAAAAAACCGACAAAACCACCAATCATATCAGTAATACCGATTATACCGCGCACCGAGGCCGGGTCGGGCATTATTTACATTGGTTTTAACAAATAATAACCTTTAGAACTTTCACATTCTTAAATTTAATTTTTGAAAATTAATCAATTCAACGCATTATGTAATCTGTTTTTTTTTGTTATTTCAAAATTCTAGATTAAAAAAATCGAAAAATGCTAATATGCGTATCTCGTATTGTTATGATTAAATTTAATCATGTTGGAAAGTCAAATATAAGGTCAAATATTAAGAATTAATTGTAATTAGAGAAATGAAAATGAATGGGCAGGATCTATATGGAATAGGAGCAAGAAGGTTTGGAATAATGAGCTTACCACCATTAGGGTGTGTGCCATCACAAAGAACAGTAAGAGGCGGACTACAAAGAAAGTGTTTTGATAAAGGGACTCAAGCCGCCATTCTTTTCAACTCCAAGCTCCTTTCTGCCATTCACTCTCTCAACTCTTCCTTTCCTGATGCTAATCTCATGTATCTTGACGTTTTTACTCCCCTTCAATCCATCACCCAAAATCCTTCTAAATATGGTACCTAATCTTTCTTTTATTTTATATCACTCTTTTATTTTGGTTTATGTAATGTAATTCAATGTACTTTATTTGCTGCAGGATTTGAGATTGCAACTAGAGGGTGTTGTGGGACAGGAAATATAGAAGTGACGTACCTTTGTACACGTTTAGTTGATCCATTTACTTGCAAAGATGACACTAAATATGTGTTTTGGGACAGCTACCATCCCACCGAAAAGGCTTATAGGACACTTATTAATATTCTTCTCCGTTAAAAGGCATGTTTCAAAGTAAGCCTGGAAATCATTTCCATGTATTTCTTTCATAATATATATGCTATTATTTACATATAAAAATGATCAACCAAAACCATTTTATATTGTAGCACATTAATTCTCTTCATAATAGTTCATCTTAATAAAATTACCTTCTTACAAACATTAAAGGAAATGGCCCTCAATGTATATCATTCAGAACAATGTTTTCAAGATTTTATATTTTCCATCACTAAATTAATCAAACGGTCCAAAGAAGCAAATGAGGATCCATTCTCCATCAAAGCCTTCCTGCTCTTTTGGCTAATCTCCTGCACCTTCCTCTCACAGTACTATCATTCTCCATCACACACCTGATCCCTCTCTCAATATCATTAGCCCTAATAATCATACTGCAATCACCTCCAAAATCCTTTCTGTGATCCATTTTAATCTCCACAGCTACTCCCAGCTCCATTATCAACTCAAACAAATTCAGTTGTTGTTCCAAAAACAACGGCCACGTGGCAATCGGAACACCATACCATAGGCTCTCCAGCGTTGAATTCCAGCCACAATGGGATACAAACCCTCCAATTAACGGGTGGGGCAGGATGGCCACTTGTGGAGCCCATCCAATAATTCTACCTACTTCAGCCGTCCGATCTAGAAATCCCTGAGGCATGACATTCGCAGGATTCGTATAATCAGTCGGAATTCCCATCTTACCCTTTGGAAGGGGTTGCCGTGCAGACCACAAGAACCGATAGCCACTCTGGTCGAGAGCATAGGCGATCTCTTTCACCTGGTCCTCACTGAAGCTTCCCATGCTCCCAAAACACTAGAACACTACGGACTTGGAGGTTGATCATTGAGCCACGTCATGATCTCATCTTTGGACCCGCTATTATCATGACCGTCGGCTTTGTGATTTATAATGGGCCTTATCGGGTAAATGGGAGGGTTTATTGAACGGGAGAAAGAACTGACTGCATAGGATTCAAGCTCCTCATTTACCATAATACCCTTGGCCTCTTTGAATCTCTTTGCGCTGCCGTAGTAAAGAGGGTGTAAATCCTTGTTGAATACCACGGAAGGGAAAACCCTAGCAGGGACCGAGTTTGTGAAACTCGGAACGGTCAACTCGGCGTCCGAGTCCTTGAACTCAATTGTATCGACTTGCTGCTCGTCGTTAAGAGACTGCATAAAAAGCATAAAACCGAGAGAAGCTGCGCTTGAAGGGAAGAAAATGTAGGAATCGACGACGAAATCGTTTGCAACATCGATCATCATAGTGCAGAACATTCCGACTACGAAACCGGCGAGCCGCGGGGGCGAGTCGGACTGAGTGAGGAGGTTGTAGACAGCTTCTCTGACATGAGGTTTCTGTGTTTCGATGAAGGATAGGAGAGAGAATCCGGTGGTTTTGTGTTCATCCTTCGAAGAAGGAAGATCGATGAGTCGGACAATTTCAGGTAATGAGAGGGAAACTGAGGATATATTAGTTGTGATTTTAGTGTGGAAAATGGATGGTTTCATGGACAGGATAGTGACGGAAAGTTGTTCGTGGCCGTTAACGATTAGTTTCGATGTCAGGATCCAGGAGCTTCGATCCGGGGGAACAATGAGCACATAAGTGAATGATATACTTCATGGGTTTGACACCATATCTAACCCAAAACCCTAAGGTGATGGGTTAATGGGTCATTCCCAATTATATATCATTCACTTAACTCATTAACTTTCCATGTGGGATTCTCAACTCACACTTACCCCAACAATCTCTCCCTTAAGTGTGAGTTATCACCACATGCGGGCTAAAGGCTGTGGCTCCCCCTTAAGCACAACACCATGCTCAAACAAGCCCCAGCGGCTCTGATACCACTTGTTAGGATTCGGAAGCCTTCGATCCGGGGCAACAATGAGCACCCAAGTGAGTGATATACTTTATGGGCTTGACACCATATCTAACCCAAAACCCTAAGGTGATGGGTTAATGGGCTCTTCCCAATTATATATCATTCACTTAACTCATTAACTTTCCACGTGGGATTCTCAACTCACACTTACCCCAACAATCTCCCCCTCAAGTGTGAGTTATCACCACATCCGAGTTAAAGACCGCAGTCCCCCTTGAGCGCAACACCACGCTCAAGCCAGTCAACCTTAGCTTTGATACCACTTGTTACAAGTTAATTGGAAGAGTTAAGCCCAAAAGACTAGTCCAATGGGTTAGAGAACCCAATTAACTTATAAACCCATATCACTTGGCTTTTCCAAGCAATGTGGGATTCTCCCTTGGTATTTTTTCACATAACAATCGACCCTCCTTCAAGACCGACGTCCTCGTTGGTCACGGCCACGTTGGTCCGTAGGCCGCCACTACGAGTTGCTCTGATACCACTTGTCAGGATTCTGGAGCCTTCGATCCGGGGGAACAATGAGCACATAAGTGAATGATATACTTAATGGGTTTGACACCATAGCTAGCCCAAAACCCTAAGGTGATGGGTTAATGGGTCATTCCCAATTATATATCATTCACTTAACTCATTAACTTTCCATGTAGGATTCTCAACTCACACTTACCCCAACAATGATACCTCTTGTCAGGATCTGGGAGCTTTCGGTCTGGGGGAACAATGAGCATCCAAGTGAATGATATACTTCATGGGCTTGACAACATATCTAACCCAAAACCCTAAGGTTATGGGTTAGTGGCCTTTCCTAATTATATATCATTCACTTAACTCATTAACTTTTCATGTGGGATTCTCAACTCACACTTACCCCAACATTCGACAGCTCCACCGCAGGTACAAGGTGGCCGACGCCTGGTGATGGGATTAAAATAAGCTCTCCTTTCATCTTTCAGGAATTGAATAGCTTTAATTGCTTGTCGCGCTTATTATTGACAATTGTTGATGCATTTACGTCTTATCTGCTACCCATACTCTGTGGCTGCAAAGGACAGACAACCAATGTAGAAAGATCATGCACATGTATATTTATTCAAAAAAAATTTAAAGTGAAACAAAACAAAGACTATAATGCAAAATATAATAACATAACATGCATTACAATTATCTAAATTAAGCTAGTAAACAATTCACAAAATATATATATATATATATATATATATATATATATATATATATATATATATATATATATATATGGCATGAAATAAAACAAAAATAAAATGTATTAGTATAATTTAGCATGGGTGTGATAAAATATTAGGGCAAACTTCAAAAACATGCCCTGTGATTTTGCCTTTTGGCAAAAAGGTTCTTGTGGAATTTTTTGTTTCAAAAAGGTGCATGTGGCTTCAAAAGTTAGCAAAAACATGCTTCTCAAATTTTTTAAACCACATTTGGAAGGGTAATCTCAGTTATTTCAATAAATTCAACCTTCCTATATTTCAACTATATTATTTGTGAATTATTTATTAGGATTTGAGTAATTTCGAAAACTTTTCATTTTTGTTATAATTTTTTAAAGCCATCGTCAATTTTTAATTAATATAAATATTTGTACTTCTCAAAATATTTTAAAATTTATCAGTAATGTGGATTGTATATTTATAAATAAAGTTGCAGAATTTCACTTTAAAATGGATAAAATTACCCTTCCAAATGGGATTTTAAAATTTTAAGAAGCATGTTTTTACTAACATTTAATATCAAATGCACCCTTTTAAAATAAAAAATTTTACAAATACCTTTTTATAAAACATCCAAACCACGTGATATATTTTTAAATTTCATCCTAAATATTATTTTGGGATCTAATCCTGTAATTTGCCCGACTATTTGGGACTTCCATTTGGTCCATGTCATCTAGCACTAGTAAAACGCAGACCCGGGTACAAGCCTTCCTCCCTCCGAAGTCTGTCCATGTATGCTTTTCATGAGTCGGGTTTGAATAATTTAATAGGAAATTAAGTTTGATCCGGTCAGTATTTTAAGAGGCCCAAATAAAATATAAGATGAGTTTGATTTTAGCATAAAACATAAGTTCGGCTCCCCAGCTCGAATAATAATTAATAAACATATAATTATTATTTACAATACTAATAGTTGTTAAAAATTTCAAATTTTCTTGTAAAATTTAGCATCTAAACTTAATTTTGTTACTTGTATTATAAATTTAGTTGCAATTATTTTATTATAATTATATTTTAATTTTCTAATTATAAATACTAATTAGTAGGCTCGCGGAGTCGGACTTGAGTTTTAATTATTTTATAAAGCACAACCCAGTCAAAGTCCGAGTTTTATTTTTTAGGGTTCGGTCAGATTTAGGCTACTAATTTTTCTGTTAGAACCAATTGAGTTTGGCCCAAATCCAACCTATGCCCAGGTCTAGTAAAAAACTATCATTCTACTCTAAACATTGTTTAAAAAAGATGGGATTTTTCCTAAATTATCTTTTGTTATGTTAGCAAAACGGATGGAGTTAGGGAAAAAATCACTTAACTGCTAACGTCGCAAAACCTCACACCCTATTTAAAAGAATCCAAACCTCATTTCAAATGCGTGAAAAATAGTATAATAACATCCATTGTTACAGTTGCTACAGTAAATTCACTCTAACCCTATTTACTCTATTTATACAATTGTTATAGTAAATTCACTCTAACTCATTACTCTGATTCTGTACTCTAAAAAAAGAATCTTTACATCCAACAATATTATTATATCAATCTTTTAAACTTTTCATCAAATAAATTATTATAATTAACAACAAAAAGTATAAAGTAATATTAAAATAATCAACATCAAATATAGAGTAGAGTATGAGTTACTCCAAATTTGGAGCAACTCAGGGCTTGTGTGGGGTTGGAGTGAGTTTTGGTGCTCCACCAAAACTCAACGCCAACTTTTAGGGGTGCTACAGTACTCCTCCAAATATGGAGGGTACTCCATTCATGTTCTTTTTAACTTCTAAAAGCCGAACTGAACTGGACCGAATTTATTTCAGTATAAATTTATAACCACGCATAGCTGGACTGAACTAGACTGAACTGAAATATATTGAATTGTACTCCAAAAGAACAAGGCCTTAATTTATTACTATTATTATTTGGTTTTTGTTTTATTTTGATATTTTTTATTTTGTTTTTGGAAACATAATAATAATAATAATAATAATAATAATAATAATAATAATAATAATAATAATAATAATAATAATAATAAAAGTTAGATAGAAAGTAATAAAATAATAATATTGTAGTTTGGTGTAAAAATTTGGAGTGAATCGTTGGAGATGTAGACACTATAGCAACACCAAATTATAGAAGAAAACGAGATTTGGAGTGAAAAGGGGGTGTGGGATTGGACTTGCCCTCATACTCCGCTCATATCTGGAGTAAGGGTTTGGAGTAGGGTTAAACTTCATCCCTACTACAAACATGACATTTACTCTTTTTTTTTGTTGCCCATCTGATTCACCGGAGATTTACTCCGATATATCCAGATTAACCCGGGTCAAGCACCTGGTTATGGTGGGTCCAATAAGGATTTTCTGCATTCACCAGATTCGAACTCGAGACCTTAGTTAAGCAATACCAAGCCGTTTACCACTTGAATCAAATTTATTAATAAATATGAGATTTACTTTATTGATAGAGTACTATAGCATTTGCCCTAACGCATTCGTTTCCACTTTGCATACGCTTAATTATTTCTAGTGGGCAAGTGATATAATTTGAAACCAAATTGATAAGATTCGAAGTTACTGTCACAACATAATGAAATAATTATGTCCTTTTCCGAAGACTAAAATGAAATATCTTTTGTTTACCAAAAAAAAAAAAAAGAAATATCTTTAGGATGTTTGTGTAATAAATTACAGGGTTGTGTTCTGTCATATTAGTCTAAGTAGCTACCGTATCAACATTAAATTTGAATTTTTGATTGAGTTTATAATTAATACAGTTGAAAATACTGATCCATTTTTTTTGTAATGTTGATATAATTTCAGTGAAGTTTGGCAACACATTTGGATAACTTTGTTTCCTAAATATTTATTTTCAATTCAAATACATTAAGAAAAAAAACATAAGAATTAATATACATTTTTGCATAAAGTAAGCCCCAGTGATTCGGCGAAAAAAAAAGAAGAAAATGATCCGATTAATCAAATCAATATCAACACAAAGTGCTAACAATGACAAAAAGCCGGACAAAAGCTAGAACTTCCACTATGAAGGAACTCGTCACATGAACAGTAAAGCTTTATATTTATACAGATAATCAGTCCCCAAAATATACTATATTATTATTCTTGCTTAAATGTTCAAATCCTAATGCAAACCTATAGTCCATATCATAGCAAAGCTACAAAATTGCATACTTACTTCACTGACTATATGACTACTACCTATATAAACCAACTATACACAAGAGGAACACAGCTCTGTAGAAAAACGGGAAATCAGCGGAGCTTATTCTGAGCAACTGCCTGGCATAACTCATCCTCGTAGAACAGAACCCTGTTTGAAGCTAATGACTTGCATAATGGCTTAGATAAAGCAGATGGCACCATGCATCTTGAAGGAAATGCTGAATCTTGGAACAGAACAGCTGCAATTTGCTTCATCTCAGCAACTTTTATTCGAGATGGTGGCCTATGCCCATGCCTTGGTGCTTTTGGTGTATGTGGGCTAGCCATTAAAGCTCCCTTGCCATTTCCCTTGCTGCTGGTTATTGTTCGAACACAAGTAATAGTATAAACATTAGAAGCGTATTGACAACTACAGACTTGATTTAGAAGGGAAAAAGTGACTGACCAACCTTATGAAAGGCCAATGTTCGGTAGGAAGTGGAGTCATTGTTCTTAACATCTCCTGACGAGAGCGATCAGGTGTCGTGTAATTGAAATAAAATTGCCTAGCAATCACAGTCTGCATGTAAGAAGAAATTAGAGATCCAGCAAGGTGGATGCATTTTTCAATTTGGACAAAAACAGGGACTGAGAAACTTACTGCTTTTCTAATCCTTTGAGATACATGAAAAACTGCCTTCAGTTGGTCATGGTGCAGGTGACAAAGTATTTTAACCTCAAAAAAATAGAATAGCAGACAAGAATCAGTATCCAAGATTTAATCTGGGAAAAGAGTACAATAAAACAAACAAGATTGATTAAAAAAAATTGTAATACAAGGACATATCTTAAGAAACCAACCCAACAACAGTTAAATTAATATGACAACATGAAATTATACTTTACATCTACTCTCACTAGTTCTCAGATTACCTCACAACTCAAGATAAGCTAAATTAATAGCAATTTAACAGTTCCGAACGTATGGAAAACTCTTCTAAGCAGACTGAAAACAAGTAGGGCCAAAAAAAGTATTCACATATTGGCCTTTCCAAAATAGCAAGGATTAGCGATTACAAGCACCAGAGAATCAAGAAAAATATTTAAAGAAGCAAGCTCTGAAGTATATGTTTAAGGACCACAGTAAGAAGAACTATACTAGAATGTACCTTGTACTGAAATTAGGAAAAAGACAGTTTAATTAAGTTAAGACCTTCCAGGTAGCAATATCAGGTAAACGAACAGAGTAATAAGCACAGAGGAAATGCACATCATTCAGGAAAGACTACCAAAACATGGCCCAAATTGGACCCCTAGGCTATGTAGCACGGAAAGGGAAACGGAAACGGACACGAAAACAGAAACTAGGAAACGTGCAAATAATAAAAATATAGGGGTATATATATATATATATATAAAAATTTCCATGAATATAATTAAAATCTTTTATAAAATAATGAAATACTAAAAATACTCTACATTAAAAATATATTTACTAGTTATAAAATAATTTTATCATAAATATTTATAAATAGACACCTATCATATCATATTCATCTCATTAAGGTCACCTAGCATTTGAAAAATTCTAATTCAGAAATAATATATATATTTAGAGACTTACACAATAATTGCATAGGGAACGGTTTCCAGAATATGAAGAAACGAGTTTCCAACTTTCTTTAATTGCGGAAACTTCCCGTAAACGTTTCGTAGGGGTTTCCGAGAGTTTCCGTTTCCGAATGTTTCAGAAACGCCAAAACGGCATGTCACCAGAGTTTCCGTGCTTCATAGCCCCTAGGTTTCACTGGCTTACGTAGGACTTCCAGGATTAACTGTAAAAGCTTGAAAAATACCGAATCCCTGAGGAGTTCACTACTTTGCTTACTCACATGTTTCAACTGATTGCGAACAAAACTCATTTAGATTCATGTTAGGTCTAAACGAATTTATATCTCTAGCAAACATCTAGGTCTAACTTCCTCCAACAATGATATCAATTTCCTCAGATAAACCTTTAAGGGACATCTCCTTAAATCAACAGCTTTCCAAATCAAAAGTGTCAGATAATACATTCACAGTTAACTAACTTCCAAATATGATTTACTGGCACTTCTATTTTACTGTGAATGCAAAAAAATTAAACTACAAATAGACGTCTACAGATTTCAATTTTTTTTTCCTTGAAATATCATGTCCACTTTCCCTATAGGCTTCAACAAATGAAAAAAATTTCAGCAATAAACGATAGCAGCATATATGGAGATAGATTCACATCATAATGAAATATGCTTATATTCACATAGTTACTAGAAACCAAGCAACCAATATTCAATAATATCAAATCACAACAAAAACACAAACATGAAAGAGATGGGTTAGAAATGATTATTACCAGTAAATCCATTGGAAGTGACTCAAGCCTAGAGTCTGATTCACAATCCTCCATTCGAGGTGTCTTTGGTGTCCTTGCCATATGGCTCTGTTTAATTATATTAACAGGGGATAGCATCAAAGGGCTCTGATTAAAAGCCCTTTGATCAATAAGCTTATTTTCAATAATGTGATCTTTCACCTCAGCCTTTTTGGTAGTAAACACAGCAATCCTTTTCTTCCCAAGATCAGTGCATGGGTTTGTTGCAGAAACCTTATTGTAGCGAAGCTGAGCAAGAGCACCTGGTTTCAGGTACCTATTGCTTGAGCTTCGCAATCGCCTTTTCTGTTTAGGGGTTCCTGAAATCCCATCTTTGGGAGATATCTTACCCATTCTGTAGCCTTTACTTATGGACCTTCCTTCTAAATTTTACAAGCACTACAGTATACAGTCCTACCAGATCAATGGAGTAAAATAAGTTAACTATCATAAACGGAGAACTTCAGTAGAGCTCACAAAACAGCAGATTAATGACCAATAAAGTCCATAAAACGAATCAAGCAAGTATGAAATAATAACAATACCAAAATTAAACAATAATCCATGTAGAATAAAGCCTACAACCTTCGAAGAACCAGATCCAGCTGCAATATGCATAAATAAATCCAAGTTGACTTAATAAAGTCCTTTCAATTATCTTCAATTAAATCACCTGGAATAAAACGATTTCAGAAACCCTAACAATAGTATTATCGCTTGGATGGTCAAATCAAATGCAAAATACAACTCGGACTTAAAAGCAAAAATCTTAATTGAAGAAGGGAGATAGTAATTAACAAACCTGGAAATGGAGAGAAACGGCAAACAGAGCAGATAGTGCTTGGAAGAAAGAGAAAGGAGGGAATTTTAGAGAGACAAAAACTAAAGAGAGGGAAACTAAAAAATTGAGTCCATTTTAGGGTTTGGTCTGTATTTGAATTTCTTTTCATTGCCCGCCAAAATTTTCAACTATTTTGTCATCATTTTTCAAAAAGAAAATAAAAAAACCAAACTAGTACAACTTTATTCCGTCAATGATCCTACTTGGCACTTTTCTATTGGACAGTGAGATAATAGTTATGCACACGTTTGTGTTTTAAAGTAGGTCACGCATCCCTATCACTGTCGCAGGCTCGCAGCCCGTATATTCCGGTACATGATTAAGTTTATTTTAATTTTTAAAAATTGGATTTTTATTAAATATGGAAGGAAATCTGTATTGAATGTTTGTAATGACGGAAAAACCCTTGTAATGTAGGACCTCATCAGCGGTTACGTGTGAAGCATTAAATGACAAATAAAACCTCCACGTAGCATTAAGTACTACCCGTGATTGGCGCTCAGCGGCTCACTGAATATAATTTAGAGGGCATGTATGTCATTTTATCTCATGGTTCATGGGCCCATACTTTTGGACTGTAGATTTGGTAAAAAAAGGCTATAACAGTATGATGGGCTCATATTATGTATAGAATTCCTATTAGTTTTTTTTACCAAAATATTTTTCTAAATAAAAATATACTTTTAATAATAATAAAATGAAAAACCTATATATTATCGTTAGTTGTTGCGGTTATCTATCCTCTATTATGTTAACTTTTTAACTCTAAAATAGTTAAAAGCCATCGCATTTAAACACTTTAAATTATTATTTGGTATTGAAAAATAAGTTCTCAAATGCCCATTAATAATAAGCATATTATTATTAAAGAATATAAAAATATATAATTTTATTATTACTTAATATAAATTAGACATGGGGAAATAGACATTTTAAAAATAATATGCTCTAAGTAGACTTAATACAAACAACTTTTTTATTATGCTATTTTCATTTCGATGTGAAAAGTTTTAAAAATTTCATTAATTATATATTCTAGAAGAAACGAATAAATACTCTTTCCATCTTTTTAAAATATTTTTTTATTTGTCATTTTCAAATATTCAGGTACTTTTTGGATTATTTTTTTAATTATACCCTCATTTGTTCTATTATCATTAATTGTATTGGAGTGGAAAACTAAAAAATAATTAGAGGGTAAAATAGTATTTTTCTACCTTAATTAATTGATTACTTCAAAAGTATGAAATGTGTTAGAAGACAAGTAATAAAAGATGAAGGGATTATTTTAAAAAAAAAAAAGCTTTAATCATTCCAAATGATTATAAACAGAGAAGCTTATTTTCAATAGTAACAATATTTGTACAACAACAAAGTTCACAAAACATTACATGTGACGATGTGCTAAATTAGGATTAATCTAAGTACATGGCATCCAAAGATGCTGGGATATTAAATTAAATATTATTTAAAATATTCAATAATTGATGAGTGAACCCATAATTTTGTAAAAGGATGGTCAAAAAATAATTGATTTGCTAGACACAGAAAAGTACTGATAATTATGTTTAGATAGAATGATGAGATTCAATTTTGTCTTCCTCAAATTAGATTCTAGTCAAAGATTTTTTGCATGGTCAGAATATATTTATACTGTAGTGTAACCCAAGAAAATATTGTTAAATTTCTAATGATTTGCATGTTTTTTACATTTATATTCATTTTGTCTGCCCTATTTGTAATAGAAGAAAAGGTATGGTTTTCTAAAAAGATTCAAGATTGACAACACTGTGGTACATATTAATAGTCAATACATAAGAAGCTTATGTATTGGGCCTGCCCATATTAATGTCAAGATACTAATATATTTGTGGAGAAAAAACGATATTAAATTATTTAAAATATTTTAATAGAAATTTTGAAATAGTAGCAACTGATAACATATAAATTTTTTTGATAATTTTTTTTATAAAATTAACTTTTTTTCACATGGTTTGGAAAAAAGTCAATATTTTTTTGATATTTTTTTTAGTTACAAAAAAAATGCACTATAATTGTCTATTAAAAATCCTTTATACAGTAGAGAAAATGAGTTGGGTGGAAAAAGGCGTGGCTTCGAAGACAATAATAGAGAAACGGAAAGGACCACAAATACAAAAATTAGGCTTATTTTTCCACTCTGTGAGGCCAAAGTTGGCCTTTTGTTATGTGGCTTGAAGTGTATACAATCTCTGCCAACTTCCACTCACTTCCCTATCACAACTTAATCCATTTCTTTATTTCTCTCAAATTCATTGTTATTTTTTCATTCCAAATAATCCATTTCAGACATACGTCGTTGCTTCTGATAGATCATTGTTGCATATCCGATAACCCTAAACCCACTTAGTCATTTTGATTCGAAGAAACTATTATTTACTCTTGTTTAATAAAGTGCGGTAAAAGCTAATAAAAGTTAGTCTAAACAGTAAGCGATAGGTTCGAATAAAAATAATGAGACTGTTTTATAACCAAATTGGTGCTTTTTTTTTTAAATTATTACCTCACATGTAGAGATGGAGCTAGGATAATGTGGTCAACAGCTGGAAAGAAGTCTTCACTGCCAAAATAAGACTCTTTTCCTTTTGAAATGCAAATTAGTTGTATTTCATTCAGTAGATAATTCTAAAGTTACATGAAAGCTATTTTTTTTTGTTAGATTACATGAAAGCTATTTTATTTACATCCATTTATCCATGTTTGAATACATTCGTTGTCAATGAATTCAATTCATTCAAAACTATTATATATATATAATTATATACATGATTCAAAAATCATATACAATGAATAAAATTTATTAAAAATTAATGCTTACAAGCAAACTTAAGTGTAAAACAACCATAATTATGTGGGGATGGTAGATAGCTGTTATATGGGTAGGTAACTTATTAAGATGCTTCAGTCAACTTGCTAATTATTACTAATACTGAACTTGTGGGTTGGTAAATAAATTACAATTAGAAACAAATTACGAAATAAATCATACCCAACCACCAAACTACAGACGACCATACCTTAACTATTCCATCTTCATATAGCAGTTTGAAAATTACAGCCCACTGCTGCAATGAATTTAGTTTAGGATTGACGAAAAATTCCACTTACAAACTTTTAATAAAATAATATATTTTAACATTGAACAAAAAGATTTTTGAGTCTTAATACTAAATAATTATGAACTATTTGCTATTGATTTCCAGAATTTTTCGGGACAATATCTTGAAAAGGCTTGAAAATAAAGCTTTTAAAAAAAAGCAATTGGAAAGCAATCCCTAATTAGCCCTTAATTTGGGTTAGCTAGTAGCTTCACTTTGCAAAACTTAAACTTCAGAGTTCCTTTCATGCAAAGAGTTGTACATAACCCAACTCAATCTAATGTAAAATTTACAAATAAACTTGGACACTGTAGAAATTCCAATAAACTGGAAATAGAAAAGTTGGTATCATCACACGAGGTAATTTACATGGATTGTACTGCTGGTAAAAAAAGTTAAAATCATCAAAGGTAATTTTCACCTAACTAAGATAATGGTCAAACTTATCTTTGACTGTTAAACCTACCTTTGACTAATTAAGGAACCGGTAATCCCTTTTTGATTTTTTTTCCTTCTATTCTTACCCTTAATCTTTGGTGTTCCAATAGGGGAAAAAGCTGTACAAATTCCTCTTTTAATTTCATTTTGTTTTCTTTCTTTTTTTTATTAATATGAAACAATTTTTCCCAAATTTATTGATCGTGGGTGTAACCCTATTTTTTTTTCATTCTGGTTCTTCAAATTCTCTATTTCTTCTTATTCCTATCTTTTTCTCTTTGTCTCGTCCATTCATTTTATTTTCGTTTTAGTTTTGTTTCCTTATTGTAAATCTTAAATCGATCAAAGCAAGTAATCGAACTAATGGAAGGAATTTTGGTGAAAATGAATAGAAGCAGGAGAGAAAAGCAAGGGGGTTTTTTTGTGGCTACAAACGTTGTGGTATTCTTACAGTCCAAATAAGAAATTCCCTAAATCAAAGTGGGACAATAATGTGTTTCTTTTCTTATTTGCAAAAGAATCCTGCATGCTACGCCTATTTCCCACTAATTTTATGGGTTTTCCTCACTTATTTCTTTAGATAAAAGCTTTACTTGATTTCTTTAGATAAAAGCTTCGTTTTGTACAACTGAACGGAGAATAGAGGTAGAGTTAGGTCTATTTTTTCAACTTATAATTAGTAGTATTGGACTGAACTGATAAGTACTTATTTCAGTGTAAATTTATATGTATGCAGTACCGATAAGTACTGAATAGTACTGAACTGAACTGAATAAATTATAAGTTGAAAAGAACAGGGCCTTAGAGATGCATCGGGAGGGAGGAGTACCACAATTGAAGAACGAACACCATGAATATTGTAGGGAATATGATTTGAAGTTATTTAAAGTTGATTTTTTCAAATGTTGTTGGTTGTTTTCACCTTTAGTTAGTTTTACCAACTTAAGCATTTAAAAGTATCTACACAAGTTCTATTATTAGGTTCTTCTCAACATAGCAATGGAGTTATATTTGCACAAGCTAGGTTCTTGTGGGTATTTTGAATGGTCTTTATAAATTGGTGAATTGAAATGTAATTTTTGGGTGATTTTGCATTTATATTGACTAGGATTACATGTTACGTTGTAAAATTTTGGTTTATATGTAAAATATTTTTTTTTAATATTTACAAGTATCTTTTGAATCTTATTCTCCTCCAACTTACTCAACATACTTAGCCAATTGAGCTATATTTTTAAAGTTTATATACTACTATTAGTGAAGTGAAACTTTCTGTATCATCCATGATTTTAAGCATAGCAAATTGTTCATGATACTAACTAAAATCAATGTAGTTTATAATTACACTAAACTATCTAATACTGGATATGAATTGGAAATTACACACTAAATATATGAATAAGATAATTCAATATATATACCATTATATATACTCCATCCTTTTTAGATGATTGTCACTTTTGGGGAGTAAGTTTTATTAAGATAATACATTTTTATCTTTTTTCATTTTTACCTTTATTTACTCATTATTGTAAATATTAAAAAGAGAATAAAGAATTTATCCGTATCTTGGAAAAGAACTTATCCAAGGGTATGTTAGTATTTTTGTTGCATAGTGTTGGTATTTAAAATTTTATCAAAAGTGACAATTATTTAAAAAGGAGAGAAAGTAACACTTACGGGGCGTTTGGATTGGAGTAATCAGGAAAGGGAAAGAGAAAGGAAGTTTTTGATTCCCTTTGTTGTTGTTTGTTTACCAATTTCTTCATTTTCCATCACCTTTAATCTTTTATCTGATTACCCTCTCCCACCTAGGTAATACTATTCCCTTTCTTTGTTTCTATTCTATTCCATTTTTAATAACTATCATAATTAATAATAAATAGTAATATTTAGTAAAAATTAATATTATACATATAATAATATTTATTTTTACTAATTATTATTATAAAAATAATAATAATAATTAATAATAATAGTAATATTTATTAAATATAATAATATTTAATATTAAAATTGATATTAATTCTATTCTTTTTTACTATTATAATTAATAATAAAAGTAAATTATAATCAAAATTAATATTATAAATATAATAATATTTATTTTTAAAATTATGATAGGTGTAAATTTGTTGTATTATATCATGCCATTATGTGCTAAAAATAAATGAAAAAAAGATTAGTATTTATCGCTTTTATGGCAATCTCAGGTTTTCTACTGAAAAGGAAGATCTCCATGCTGATCTGGAAATATGGAGCGAAAAGAGGGAAAATCCATAGGAAAAGATAGCAATGATGGAGTAGATAGTAAATGGAGTGGCTCATGGGACATGCACAAGAGGAGATAAGACTTTTTGACTAGCCTTTTTGTTTTTCTTGCTGTGGAAACCTTGAAACTAGTGGGCAATATCTTTTATGTAATATTTTAGTTATGTTTTGTATATTTCTATCTTTACTTTTTGGACAATTGGATATATATATCCCTCTCGTTCTTCATTTTGATAGCAGCTCAAGAATGAAAAAAATGGTTGTAACTAATTTCTCATTAATGGAGGTTGTTTGTTTCTTCATAATTATGAGTGAGTAGTTCTCCTACAAGCTGAGCTTGCCCTAAGGCAGGCAGTCACGAGATCTCCTCCACTGCAATGTATGAATTTCATTATTTGATATTATTTGTTGATTGTGTGTTTGAGTAAATATTCTTATTGGGTTGTGGCCAAACTCATACTTTGCTATGTCAACAAGTACCCAAGGGGGACTTGATATAGCGGGAATTACAAACACACACACTTATTACATGATACCTAGGGGAGATTGTGTATGTGCTAAGGGTTTTAACATTAGTTAAATGCTTAACTAAACTTAATACAAGATTGCTAGTTTAACAAGTACCTAGGGGAGACTTAAATTAGCTATCTTAGAAACCAAGTGAACCTAGGGGCAAATTTAGAGAAATCTGGCTAAGAGACCTTAGATCTATGAGCTTAACAAGTAATAATGCAATATGTTTGGAGGAAAACCTTAGACTGTCCTACGGGTAAGTGAAGCTTGTGCCTTTTTTTATCATTATTTACATCTTTTACTTAATAATTGCTTTTACTTTTATGTTATTTAAATCAAAATCAACCAACTTCACATTTATAAGAAAATCTTTCTGAACCAGTTTATTAGGGAGATCTCGAACTATTTAAAATTGCTCCTTGTGGAATACAACACTTGCTTGCCATACTACATTGACACTAGTGCACTTGCTAGGAAATCCTTTTAGGAAGCAACAAGTTTTTGGCGCCGTTGTCGGGGAGCAACATTAAAGAGTTTGATTTAATTTAACTATAAATTGGTGCGTTTGATCTCGTGTGTTCGTAAGTTTTTTAGGAATAGGCTTAAGGGTGAGACCTTCCTTGCATGCGTAGAGCTAGATTGCCCCCTCCTAATCCTATAGATCCTGAAACTGAAAGAACTTGTAGAAGGAGAAGTGGTGCTACAAGAAGAGCTTGCGCAAGACAAAGAATGGATAGACTAAGGGTCCCAAACCCTAATCCACCCCCCAATGGTAATCTCAAAAATGATGTACTACGAGATGAGGAGGACGAGATCAACCCTCCACCTTCGAGGCAGAGACTTCGGGAGTATATGCAACCTGACATTGAGGGACACTCTTCATATATAGTGATACCTTAGAAAGGAGACAATCTCTTCGAGGTCAACGCCTCAATGATTCACATGCTTCAGGCAGCCATCCAATTCGGAGGTCTTCTAGGAGATAATCCAAATTCACACATCTAAGAATTCATCACCATGTGCAAAACTTTTTGAACAACTAGGGGAATCTCGAATAATGTGATCAGACTAAAGCTTTTCCCATTCTCACTGAGGGATAAAGTAAAGATGTGGCTGAAAACCTTGCAACCAGGTTCCATCACAACCTGGAGTAATATGCCCAAAGCATTCTTAAACAAATATTTTCCACCAAATCAAGCCTTAAAGCTAAGGAATGAGATCACGAGATTTTCCCATCTTCTTGATGAGTCTTTATCTGAAGCGTGGGAAAGGTTCAAAGAGATATTAAGGAAATTTCCAAATCATGGTATCCCCGCGTGGATACAAGTGTAAAATTTCTACAATGGTTTGACCAATGCTCACAAAATGCAAATAGAATCTGTTGCCAATGGTGATCTAGAAGACTTTGCTTCGGAGGAGATCTTTGAAATTATTGAAAAACTTGTCAACACAAGCTCTAAATGGCATTCTGCTAGGGAAGAGAGACCAAAATCTCATGATTCAGAGGTTGTCTCCGGACTCTCCAACAAATTTGATATGTTGCTCTAACACCTTACTAAGAGAAATGTTTCTGCCATCACAAGCTCTCAACCAAGTTATTGTGGAGGCAATCATAGAAGTGCTGATTGTAACATTGCGCTTACCCAAGAGCAGTGTGAATTTTTACAAGAAAGTTCTGTTAGAGGAAACCATTTCTCCAACACTTACAATCCTAGTAGGAGAAACCCTTCTAACCTTTCATGGAATCAGTAAAGATAACCTCAACCTTAATTTCAATAGCAACACGGTCATTTCCAGCAACCTCATCAATCTCAGGTTGTCCAACAAGTAGGACCTTCTTGTACTTTCAAAAAGACTGAAGTGGATGAACTAAAAGACATGATGGCCCAATTCATGAAATAAAGCGAATCTTCTATTAAAAATCTAGAGACTCAAGTCCACCAACTTGCCCAAGTTGTTGCCTCTAAGGGAAAAGGAACTCTTCCCAGCAATATCGAGAAAAATCCCAGGGAGGAGTGCAAGGCAATCATTTTCAGAAATGGTAAGGTTGTGAATTCAACTAACCCCATGATTATTGATGTTGAGAGAAATGCAGGAGGTAAAGCTGAAGACGTTGAGAAGAGGAAACCTGAAGAGAAGGTGCAGAAGGAGATCTCCCAAAAAATAGAGCAACTTAAGACTGCGGAGAACAAAGAGAAGAACTCTGAGGCAGAGAAACCTGTCATTCCAGTATATCAACCAAGGATACCTTATCCTCAAAGAGCCAAGCAACATGAAATGGCTAAGAATTTTGATAAATTTCTTGATGTTTTTAGAAAATTGCACATTAACATTGCTTTTGCAGAAGCTCTTACCCAAATGTCAATGTACGTGAAATTCTTGAAAGAACTTTTGGCAAATAAGATAAAGCTGGAGAGTGTAGCTATGGTGCAATTGAATAGAGATTGCTCCTCCATTTTACGAAGCAAGCAACCTTTGCCCACCAAGCTCAAAGATCCAGGAATTTTTCTATTCCCTACTCTGTAAGCAATCTTAAAATTAAAAATGCTTTGTATGATTTAGGAGCAAGTATTACTTTGATGCCATATCACATATTCAAAAAACTTGGTTTAGGAGGACCTCAACCTACTAAGATATCCATTAAATTAGCGAATAGAACTATAAGATATTCTAGGGGGATAGTGGAAGATGTTCTTATAAAGTTAGGAAAGTTTATCATGCCCGTAGATTTTATTGTGATGGATATGGATGAAAATATGCATGTTCCTGTTATTTTAGGAAGACCTTTTCTAGCTATGTGTAGAGCTTTGATTGATGTTCAAAGTGGCAAGCTTATCTTGAAAATTCATGGTGAAGAAGTTGTGTTTAAATGAATGAAGCTATGCGATATCCTTCTTCCCGTAATGATCAATGCAATCTCTTAGAGGTTACTGATGTGCATCTAAATCCATATTTTCTTCAGGAGCTTGAGGAAAAAGAATTAAAAGAGAAGGCCAAGATTACCAAGAGGCAAGTGAAAGCTAAAACTGAATGCCAGAAAACCTTGAAAGGTGGGCAGAAAATTTAACCCTTGACAGATTGCCCTGAACCTAAGATTGTTGTTCCAGAAAACAACCAGCCAACCTTTGAGCTAAAACCTTGGCCTAGAAATAGTGAATCTAAGGTTGGGGAAGCCAAAGGATTGCATCTGAATGAACTTGAAGAGTTTGAATAATCTAGCTTTGAGAATGTCGTGAACCACAATGAGATAACTAAAGATTGGCATGATGAAAGACTTCAAGTTAAGGAATTCCACCCTGGTGAACAAGTGTTATTATTTAACTACCGTTTGGAACTCTCTTCAAGAGAGATCAAGTCTCTTTGGACCGGTCCATATGTTGTGGTGAAAGACTTTTGATCATGGATCTATTGAAATTGTAAATCACAAAGGGGAAAGCTTCAAAGCCAGTAAACAAAGGCTCAAACCTTACATGACATCGAGGCAAACTGATAAGGCAGGGGAGACCTTCTTCCTTGAACCACCATGAAAAAGTATTAAAATTGTGCTCACTTCAAGCACCAAGTGAAGTAATTGGGGAGTGTTCACTGACTCTCTATCTCACTCAATTGATGGTGAACGGTAACATCTAAGTCCTTCTTTATCTTGTCAACTGAGAAAGTCTTCCTTACCCTGTTTGTTTTTCATTCTTCAATACTTTAGGAATAAAGCATATTTTAAGTGTGGGGGAGGGACTAAGAAATCTTTATATTTATTGGATTGCATCCTTAGCTATCATAAGATCTTCTCTATCTTTATGCATGATACATCGAAAAATTGGTCCAAATTTTTCACTTTGTGAATATCCTTATCTTGAACTATATTGTTGGAAACCTTTTGTTTTCGTGTTTTGATTGATAACCCCACCGTTTAGCAATTAAGAAAGTCTAAATATCTTGGAAATTTGTTGCTCATGAATAAGGATGCAAAACATAGTTTTAGGATTTTGAAGAGCTTAACACATTAAGCTGGCACAACCAAGTTAAGCATGTTTAAAGTTTGAGAACTTTTAAGTTTTACTTCATTTTAGTAAATTGAATCAGAAGATAACCCTTTTATTTGGAAAGAACTTGAGCCAATTAATTTCATTGCTAAATCTAAAAGCTTTGAAGATCTTTTTGAGTGAGCAACCTTATTGTGTTTAGCTAGAACTTGCTATGGGAGATGCATGCAATGCTTGTATATGATTGTGTGTTAGTCTTGTCAAGACCATTATTGAAATTTTATACTCAATGATTAAGGCAATTAGGAATACACTCTAGCCAAAAGCCAACCCTTAACATTAACCCTTAAAGAACCCTCTTTGAGCCTAAAGCCCTTCTTTGTTACACACAATACAACCCAAAATCCTTCACTTTGATTTTCCAAAACACCCTCAAGATCTTCTAATAATGAATTCATCATCTCATAAGCAACTGGAATATCAACTGAAGGAGATCTCTTTGATGAACATGTCGAGCTTGAACAAGACCTTTACAAGTGGAGAAAAAGAGTAAGGAGAAGAACTTTATGAAGCGTATAATTATGTTGTAATTTGTTGAGCTTAATTTTCAAAAAAAAAGAAAAAAATGATTAAAAAAGAAGAAAAAAATGTATTGAATAAGAGCTCATGTACTTGTAGAAATTGCTTCTGTATTTTTATTATAGAAGACCCCAACTCAACAAGGAACTACTGGACAAAGACCTTCTCATAATCTGAAGAAGTTGTTGCTTATCTTCAAACAGTCTTGTTCGAAGATCTTTATACACTCAAATACCTTACTTAACTCACCCCAAAACCTTAACCATACATTACAACCCTCAAAGACCTTTATGATAGTGCAATTTTTTCAACAATTTTTTATGGTGGAGACTTGACCGAATAGCAAGCTTATGGTCTAGGATAACAAGGTCTTGCTGAATGAGAGAGATCTTTAAATTTCATATAAACACTAATGGTGAGAGAACTCTTGGTGAGGCATTCTGATTTAATGTACTTAGTTGAAGTAAGAAGTTCAAATTCTCTTAAGTTGCATGCTTTACTTGGAATTGTTAGAATAATGTGCTAAGGTTTTCTCTTTCCTAAAGCTTATTTCTGAACTTGCTTTTGAGTGATAATTTTCCAAGATCTTTATGCTCACTTATATTGCTAATTGGTAGTTGTTTATTTCTTAACCATGAATAAATTGCTTGAGGACAACCAATAGTTCAGGTGTGGGGGTATTTGATAAGTGTAAATGTAACATCCCATTTCACACATCATTTTAGTAATTTATGCATATATTAGAAATTATTAGATGAAGTATAAATATATAATAAATATATTAATTTTGGTATATTTGGTTTAAAATATATTAGATATATACATATATACACTTAAATATATAAAAGGGATTTGAAATTTTGTGAAGATAAAAGTAGAAATTATAGTTGGTAATTAAATTAGTGCTTGAGTTGTTTATTATTGATATAAGTATAGTATAGTATAAGTGTAAGTATTAGATAAGCAAAAGAAGGGCATAATGGTCATTTAGCCTAGAAAAGTGATAAGGAAGAGACTAGAATATAGTTATAGTGTATGTATATAAATGAATTAGATGCATATGAGATATTTGTATAAGTTATTATTATTATTATTATTATTATTATTATTGTAATTAGTTAAGATGAATGAGGGTAGAATTGTCATTATGCTCTATATATATGTATTAGAAAGAGGTGAAGATAATATCAGATTTTCAGTCTAGAAAGACTAGGAAATGAGCCTTGGAAGAGGAAGAGGTTTAAGATAGAAAAGGAAGAAGAGAAAGCAAGAGAGGAGTCAAGTAATTTTATCTTTTGTGATTCCATTTTTATGATGTTAGAAATAGAATTAGGAGATATGATAAACTAGAAATTTGTTTATATAAGTCTCATGAAGCTCTCTGCAAAATTTAGGAATTTTTGAATAATTAGGTTTAATTCTGTGAATTTTACAAATCAAAGTACTCATAATCGTATGATTAATGAAGCAAGGTCAGATTCAAAGGCCTACTGCGATTTCTACAATGAATGGAAAATTCTGATTTTTGGATATGTTATTTCCTTGTGTGTATAGTTTAAGTAAGAAAAAGAATCAGGTCAATTCATGTTGTTTATAAAAAGTTATGGTCATTTTACTAAGATGCTGTGCAGATAGAACGGGTTAAAACAGGGCGTTGAAGGAAAATTCACTATAAATCGTATATGGCTTTGAAAATTTTGACGTTTTAATATGTTATGGAATTGTGTATTAGGAATTGAACAATCAGAGTAATTGAGTTAGTGAGTTGAAAGTTATGAATTTTGAAGTGAAGTGAGTTCATAAGAACACTAGTTCTAAGTGCAGCGAAGCAGGGCAGAATTAGAGTAAAATATAAAAATTCATTATAAATGGAAAAGTGATCAGAAAATTATGAAATTTTGATATCTTATAAAGATATGTGTTAAGAGTAAAATAAAACTAAAATCAGATCATTTGGTTGAGTACTTTGAGAGATATGACTGGTTATAGTTAGTAAGGTCACAGGGATAGTAATTTTGTTCTAGTTTATATTAATCTTTATATATTTACAAAAGGATATAATATGTATATATGTATATTTGATAAATAAATATGTATCTTATAGGAGCTCAAAATAGTGAAGAGATTCCGAAGAAAGGTCCAAGTCGTTCCGAGAGCATTAACTCGGATAATCTGTGAGTATAAACATGATATGAATTTATGGGTGAAATGCGTTGATGTGTTAATGGTATGAATATGTGAATTGTGGTGATAAGTGAATATTTGTGAACGGTTAATGTGAATTATTGGATAAGTATAAGTGACCATAAATATGATATGAATTTATGGGTGAAATGTGTTGATGTGGTAATTGTATGAATATGTGAATTGTGGCGATAAGTGAATATTTGTGAACGGTTAATGTGAATTATTGGATAAATATAAGTGAGTATAAACATGATATAAATTTATGGGTGAAATGTGTTGATGTGTTAATTGTATGAATATGTGAATTGTGGCGATAAGTGAATATTTGTGAACGATTAATGTGAATTATTGGATAAGTATAAATGAGTATAAACATGATATGAATTTATAGGTGAAATGTGTTGATGTGTTAATTGTATGAATATGTGAATTGTGGCGATAAGTGAATATTTGTGAACTGTTAATGTGAATTATTAGATAAGTATAAGTGAGTATAAACATGATATGCATTTATGGGTGAAATGTGTTTATGTGTTAATTGTATGAATATGTGAATTGTGATAAGTGAATATTTGTGAACGGTTAATGTGAATTATTGGATAAGTATAAGTGAGTATAAACATGATATGAATTTATGGGTGAAATGTGTTGATGTGTTAATTGTATGAATATGTGAATTGTGGCGATAAGTGAATATTTGTGAACGATTAATGTGAATTATTGGATAAGTATAAGTGAGTATAAACATGATATGAATTTATGGGTGAAATGTGTTGATGTGTTAATTGTATGAATATGTGAATTGTGGCGATAAGTGAATTTTTGTGAACGGTTAATGTGAATTATTGGATAAGTATAAGTGAGTATAAACATGATATGAATTTATGGGTGAAATGTGTTGATGTGTTAATTGTATGAATATGTGGATTGTGGCGATAAGTGAATATTTGTGAACGGTTACTGTGAATTATTGGATAAGTATAAGTGAGTATAAACATGATATGAATTTATAGGTGAAATGTGTTGATGTGTTAATTGTATGAATATGTGAATTATGGCGATAAGTGAATATTTGTGAATGGTTAATGTGAATTATTGGATAAGTATAAGTGAGTATAAACATGATATAAATATATGTGTGAAATGTGTTAATGTGTTAATTGTATGAATATGTGAATGTGATATGAATTGTTTTGATATGAAATTGTGTGAGAAATATGTTGATATGTGTCATTTGAATATGATAATGGATTGAATTCTGAAGTGAAGTGAATTGGTGCATGTATGAATTATTGGTGGAGTATAATTGAGTATTGCATTTGATATGCTGGATTTATATGGTATATGTATCTGGAATATATGTTCATTTGTATTAGTATATGCTAACTGTACAGACATTTGCACTTGAATATATGAAAAGTAAAAGAGACGTCGTGACATAGCCGATCAAACATTGGAATACATGTTCTTTTCAACTGGACCTATATGGTCAACCAATTGCAATATCTGACAAATGGACCGAAAGGTCAACCAATTGTTACATAGCTAGCCAGCAAATCAATTGACAATTGTTACAAATGTTACATGTATCCAGGGGTAATAGTTTGGCTGGTGTTGTCACAATGATTAAATAATCGGTTCATTTATTCTCATATAAGTGTGACTGTATATTGAATTTGTTAATATATATATGTGATTTGCTATTAAATTTGTAATGTGTGTAAAAATGCGATTTGCTAAATTCATAGATTGTTTATATTCACTGAGTTGTGCCTCATATAAAGCGCTAAATTTTTTAGAGCTGATAAAGTTTGTACTAGAAGCTCATTATCTATAGATATCGTGGACGAAAGATTGGCTGGCTGTGTTTCGACTCACTCTCTCTCCTCACATGACAAGTATATAGTATAGATCATGGTCGGGTTTTGCTTTTGCTTTGTACAAGATTGTTTTGTAAAAAGATAAAATGTTAGAAGTAGTTATATATATATAAAGAAGTATAAGTAAAAAAAATTTATACGCTATGATTATGATTTTGGTGATTAGTATATGGCATAGGTTGTTTCAGTTGGTATCAGAGCGGGGATATGATTATAGGGGCATTATATGCATACACATATAAAAGTTAATACATTTTAGGATTGTACATTTTATCACCTTTATATAAGGCTGATAAAAATGTTAACTCGAGGAGAGAGGAACCAGCCAGAACGCCGCCTATAGGATCACCTGTGCATTCACATGCATCAAATGTACGTCAAGAGGCTATGTGGTTCAAGAGCCTCGATCATTTGCTCAAAGGGAATGAATGTTTGATGAATAGAAAGAAAATGGTATAGTAGAATTCAAAGGAATTCTTTTAAGCGAATTGATTGTTACAGATTTAGTGTACGAAACTGTTCAATCTAATTGATAAAAGCAGTACTATTTGTTGATATGATTAGATGAAATATTAGAGATTTTTATGTGATATTGGGTTTGCATTGGCTGATAAAGCAACATGTCATTATCAATTGTTTCACCAAAGAAGTGAATTTAGAGTCGTCAAGTTAGTCATGAGCTATTTTTCAAGGTGAATGTAAGGTAGTGCCTATTTGTTTGATTCTTGCAATAAGGGTTTTATAAGAACTAGTGTGTCTTCTTGGGGTGCTTCAGTATTATTTGTCAATAAGAAGGATAGTACTATTCGTATTGATTATAGGAAGTTGAATTGAGGCACTATGAAAAAACAAATATTCTTTACCTCGTATTGGTGATTTATTTGATCAATTACAAAGAGCCAGGGTATTTTATAAGATTAATTTGAGAGACAAGATAGATGGAAAACCGGTATTAAACTCCACAAAACCTTTAGAAGTTCCAGAAAATATATTTGAGGAACAAGAATAGCAAAAGAAGAGATAGGGAAGTAAAGGGAATCAAGTAAGTAGTTGAACTTGTTATACGATTTTCTTAATATTAGAGATAGAATTATGATTCAAAATATTAAAGAGAAAACAAGAGAAATAGATAGAGAGAAAGAAAGGCATAAAAATAAGGTATTTCAGTAATTTGTGATGCGATTTTTGTTATGTTAGAAATAGAATTAGAAGTTTTCATATGAAAATGAATTGTTCCTCTGTAAGATATGATTTTGTCTACAAAATTGGGGAATTCTTAACTGAGTTTATTGGGAATATGACTTTTGGTGGTGAAAGTGTTTAAAATAATATGATCAATGAGTTAGGCTAAAGTTGAAAATTTATTTGGGAATATTTTGCTACGTAAAATGTTCTAAAATTTTGACATATTGTTCAAGGGTATGTCCTATGTACATAGCAAAATGAATCAGGTCATTTGAATTGTATAGAAAAGTTGTAGTCGTTTTACTGGGTGTTGTACATGTGAAATGGGACAGATTCAAGAAGTGGAAAAAAAATTCAGCATAAATTGTATACTAATCAGACGGTTACAAAATTTAAGTATGATATAGTCATGTGTGTGGTAAAGAAACAAGACAAGAACTAGATCGTTTGATTTAGTATTGTAAGAGATATTAATTTTGAAGTCAGTTAGGTAATAAGAATATGAATCTGGATTAAAGTCTAGTTTTGAAAGAATTGAAAAAATTCACTATGGGATTAAGTATAGTTATGTTATTACCTTGAAAAGGCATCTTAAGATTCATAAAGAAGGAAAAGTTAAGTACATAGTATACAAGACCTTATGAAATTCTTGAGAAAGTTGGTCTGTTTGCTTATAGATCAACATTACCACAAGAATTAGCTCAAATTCACAATATTTTTCATATTAGCTTGTTAAGGAAGTATCCGAAAGACCCTACACATGTACTGGAGGATTAAGAATTAGATATTGCACATAATTTGAGTTATGTAGAGGAACCAGTGGAGATTATAGGGATGTAAGACCATACAGCTAGAAAACAAAGAAATACCATTTGTCAAAGTATTTTGAAGAAGTTATTTAGTGGAAGAAGCTACTTGAGAAACAGAAGAACATATGAGAAAGGACTATTCATATTTTTCGGATACAAGCATTTAATTTTGAGGACGAAATTCTTTAAGGAGGGGAGAATTGTAACATCCCATTTCACACATCATTTTAGTCATTTATGCATATATATTAGAAATTATTAGATGAAGTATAAAGATATAATAAATATATTAATTTTGGTATATTTGGTTTAAAATATATTAGATATATACATATATACACTTAAATATATAAAAGGGATTTGAAATTTTGTGATGATAAAAGTAGAAATTATAGTTGGTAATTAAATTAGTACTTGAGTTGTTTATTATTGGTATAAGTATAGTATAGTATAAGTGTAAGTATTATATAAGCAAAAGAAGGGCATAATGGTTATTTAGCCTAGAAAAGTGATAAGGAAGAGACTAGAATATAGTTATAGTGTATGTATATAAATGAATTAGATGCACATGACATATTTGTATAAGTTATTGTTATTATTATTATCATTATTATTATTATTGTAATTAGTAAAGATGAATGAGGGTAGAATTGTCATTATGCTCTATATATATGTATTGGAAAGAGGTGAAGATAATATCAGATTTTCAGTCTAGAAAGACTAGGAAATGAGCCTTGGAAGAGGAAGAGTTTTAAGACAGAAAAGGAAGAAGAGAAAGCAAGAGAGGAGTCAGGTAATTTTATCTATTGTGATTCGATTTTATGATGTTAGAAACAGAATTAGGAGATATGGAAAACTAGAAATTTGTTCATATATGTCTCATGAAGCTCCCTGTAAAATTTGGGAATTTTTGAATGATTAGGTTTAATTCTGTGAATTTTACAAATCAAAGTACTCATAATCGCATGATTAATAAAGCAAGGTCAGATTCAAAGGCCTACTGCGATTTCTACAGTAAATGGAAAATTCTGATTTTTGGATATGTTATTCCCTTGTGTGTATAGTTTAAGAAGAAACAAGAATCGGGTCAATTCATGTTGTTTATAGAAAGTTATGGTCGTTTTACTAAGATGCTGTACGGATAGAACGGGTTGAAACAGGGCGTTGAAGGAAAATTCACTATAAATCTTATAAGGCTTTGAAAATTTTGAGGTTTTAATATGTTATAAAATTTTGTGTATTAGGAATTGAACAAAAGAAGAATCAGAGCAATTGAGTTAGTGAGTTGAAAATTATGAATTTCGAAGTGGAGTGAGTTCGTAAGAACACTAGTTCTAAGTGCAGCAAAACAGGGCAGAATTAGAGTAAAATATAAAAATTCATAATAAATGGAAAAGTGATCAGAAAATTACGAAATTTTGATATGTTATAAAGATATGTGTTAAGAGTAAAATCAAACTAGAATTAGATCATTTGGTTGAGTACTTTGAGAGGTATGGCTGGTTATAGTCAGTAAGGTCACAAGGATAGTAATTTTGTTCTAGTTTGTATTAATCTTTATATATTTACAAAAGGATATAAGATGTATATATGTATATTTGATATATAAATATGTATCTTATAGGAACTCAAAACAGTGAAGAGATTCCGAAGAAAGGTCCAAGTCGTTGCGAGAGAATTAGCTCGGATAATCTGTGAGTAACATGATATGAATTTATGGGTGAAATGTGTTGAGTGTTAATTGTATGAATATGTGAATTGTGGCGATAAGTGACTATTTCTGAACGGTTAATGTAAATTATTGGATAAGTATAAGTGACTATAAACATGATATGAATTTATGGGTGAAATGTGTTGATGTGTTAATTTTATGAATATGTGAATTGTGGCGATAAATGAATATTTGTGAACGGTTAATGTGAATTATTGGATAAGTATAAGTGAGTATAAACATGATATGAATTTATGGGTGAAATGTGTTGATGTGTTAATTGTATGAATATGTGAATTGTGGCGATAAGTGAATATTTGTGAACGATTAATGTGAATTATTGGATAAGTATAAGTGAGTATAAACATGATATGAATTTATGGGTGAAATGTGTTGATGTGTTAATTGTATGAATATGTGAATTATGGCGATAAGTGAATATTTGTGAACGGTTAATGTGAATTATTGGATAAGTATAAGTGAGTATAAACATGATATGAATTTATGGGTGAAATGTGTTTATGTGTTAATTGTATGAATATGTGAATTGTGGGGATAAGTGAATATTTGTGAACGGTTAAAGTGAATTATTGGATAAGTATAAGTGAGTATAAACATGATATGAATTTATGGGTGAAATGTGTTGATGTGTTAATTGTATGAATATGTGAATTGTGGCGATAAGTGAATATTTGTGAACGGTTAATGTGAATTATTGGATAAGTATAAGTGAGTATAAACATAATATGAATATATGGGTGAAATGTGTTGATGTGTTAATTGTATGAATATGTGAATGTGATATGAATTGTTTTGATATGAAATTGTGTGAGAAATATGTTGATATGTGTCATTTGAATATGATAATGGATTGAATTCTGAAGTGAAGTGAATTGGTGCATATATGAATTATTGGTGGAGTATAATTGAGTATTGCATTTGATATGCTGGATTTATATGATATATGTATGTGGAATATATGTTCATTTGTATTAGTATATGCTAATTGTAAGTTCAATGATTCGTATAACAAACATTTGCTCTTGAATATATGAAAAGTAAAAGAGACGTCGTGACATAGCCAATTAAACATTGCAATACATGTTCTGTTCAACTAGACCTATATGGTCAACCAATTGCAATATCTGACAAATGGACCGAAAGGTCAACCAATTGTTACATAGCTGGCCAGCAAATCAATTGACAATTGTTACAAATGTTACATGTATCCCGGGGCAATAGTTTGGCTGGTGTTGTCATAACAATTAAATAACCGGTTCATTCATTCTCATATAAGTGTGGCTGTATATTGAATTTGTTAATATATATATGTGATTTGCTATTGAATTTGTAATGTATGTAAAAATGTGATTTGCTAAATTCATAGATTGTTTATATTCACTGAGTTGTGCCTCATATAAAGCGCTAAATTTTTCAGAGCTGATAAAGTTTGTACTAGAAGCTCATTACCTATAGATATCATGGATGAAAGATTGGCTGACTGTGTTCCGTCTCACTCTCTCTCCTCACATGACAAGTATATAGTAAAAATCGTGGTCGGGTTTTGGTTTTGCTTTATATAAAATTGTTTTGTAAAAAGATATAATGTTAGAAGTAATTATATATATAAGGAAGTATAAGTAAAAAAAAATTATACATTGTGATTATGATTTTGGTGATTAGTATATAGCATAGGTTGTTTCAGTAAATTTGTTGCATTATATCATGCCATTATGTGCTACAAGTAAGTGAAAAAAGATTAGTTTTTCTCACTTTTATGGCAATCTCAGGTTTTCTGATGAAAAGGAAGATCTCCATGCTGATCTGGAAATATGGAGCAAAAAGAGGGAAAATCCATAGGAAAAGATAGCAATGATGGAGTAGATGGTAAAAGGAGTGGCTGATAGGACATGCACTAGAGGAGAGAAGACTTTTTGACTAGCCTTTTTTATTTTCTTGGTATGGAAACCTTGAAACTAGTGGGCAATATCTTTTATGTAATATTTTAGTTATGTTTTGGATATTTCTATCTTTACTTTTTGGACAATTGGAGATATATATCCCTCTCCCTCATTTTGAAAGCAGCTTTAGAATGAAAAAATGGCTGTAACTAATTTCTCATTAATGGAGGTTGTTTGTTTCTTCATAATTTTGAGTGAGTAGTTCTCCTACAAGCTGAGCTTGCCCTAAGGCAGGCAGTCACGAGATCTCCTCCACTGCAGTGTATGTATTTCATTACTTGATATTATTTGTTGACTGTGTGTTTGAGTAAACATTCTTATTGGGTTCTGGCAAACTCATACTTTGCTATGTCAACAAGCACCTAGGGGAGACTTGATATAGCAGGAATTACAAACACACACATATTACATGATACCTAGGGGAGATTGTGTATGTGCTAAGGGTTTTAACATGAGTTAAATCTTAACTAAACTTAATACAAGATTGCTAGTTTAACAAGTTCCTAGGGGAGACTTAAATTAGCTATCTTAGAAATCAAGTGAACCTAGGAGCAAACTTGGGGAAATCTGGTTAAGAGACCTTAGATCTATGAGCTTAATAAGTAATAATGCAACATGTTTGGAGGAAAACCTTACACTATCCTATGGGTAAGTGAAGCTTGTGCCTTTTTTTTATCATTGTTTACATCTTTTACTTAATTTATTACTTTTACTTTTATGTTATTTAAATCAAAATCAACCAACTTCACATTTATAAGAAAACATTTTTGAACCAATTTATTAGGGAGATCTTGAACTGTTTAAAATTATTCTTTGTGGATACGCACACTTATTTATCACATATATTGACACTAGTGTACTTGCTAGGAAATTCTTTTAGAAAGCAACAAATTACTTCTTATAAAAACAATAGTAATTAATAATAACAATAATATTTATTAAATACAATAGTAATAATTGATATTGATATTAATTCTTATTATTATAAATTGAAATAATAATAAATGATAATAATATTATTTAATAATAAAAAATTTAAATATAATAATAAAAAATAATTAAATATAAAAAATATCTATTATTAATAATATATACAATGTTAATTAATAATATTTAATTATTATTAATAATAATAGCTATAAAATTTGAAATAATAATAATAATTAAGTATAGTATATATTATTATTATTATAGTTTTATTATCAGTGATAAAATTTAATATTAAAAATAATCATAAATATGATAAAAATTTATTAGAATATGATTTATTATATTTATTTATTTAATTAAAATAACACTATTATCGCTATAAATATTATAATATTTATTAATTATAATAAAAAAATAAAAAATATTAATATTATTAATAATACAAATTATTAGTAATATTCATATTATTTTTTATAATTATTATAAATATAATATTAATATTAATTAATAATAATTATTATTTATTTTTTTATAAGATTAATTATTTAACTATTCTTAATTAATTAACTAACTATTTATAATAAATAGTTAGTTAATTAATTAAGAATAGTTAAATAATTAATCTTCTTTAATCAAAACAATAACAAATGAAATCAGAATTAATAATGTCATTCCCCAGAGCATTCAAATGACATAAGCCAATCAAATAGAATTACAATCCCTTTTTCTTATCATTTCTTTTATTAATTCTCTTCCCTTTTCCTGAATTGAACTAAACGTCCCCTTTACAATTGGAAAAAAAGTCAAATATTCAGAATTAACATCCTTTGCTTGCCATAAGTAGATTTATTTACTTTAAATGATTTGTTAAGTTGTTTTACTTGAATAGCCAATAAATTAAAATTAATAGGTCAAACACTAACAAACATAGATGCATCCTATGAATATACTTTTCATTTTTTCGATCAAACTTCATACAATTCATATAACTATGGAAAAATAGCAAAATAATACTTATTTTATAGAAAAACAAAATAAATAATTGAAAAGTACATAATGAAAACGTAGTGGTTAGAAACCTCCAACATGGAACTTCTTTACAAGCTCGTGACATGTGAAATTTGAAAAGGGAAGGGAACAAGTGTGTCACCAGCCAGGGCAAATCCTACAAATTAATTTATTAAATTAATAAAAAAAATTATTTTTTTAATATGTTGTGATAAATTTTATTAAAAATATAAAATAGTTGGTGTTAAATTTATAAATAAAAAATATATAAGGGCCGTTATTTTTACGAGGCTTAAATAACCGTCCTAGTAATTTCTACCGTATGAGCGAATCTCTCGAAATAAAAAAAAACTTCAAAGTTTAGTGTGGAGTGGAAGCATGCATGTCAACCATTCTGAAAAGTAGTTCAACCTTTTTATAACAGTAAGTTAACTTTGACAGAAAATGTTGCAAAAACAGAAGAAATATTCTGTGATATTTGAGAATATAGTGGTCTTCATATTATGAATTATCTACCGGTGTAAACTAAAACAATCACAAATGGTATTATAAAATTTTCAAAACGTCCATAGTTATATTTAGTTTGGTTGCCCATATGGTTCATCAGATCTTTGCTCTAATTACGTCTATATCCGATCTGGGGCGCGCATCTAACTGTGGTGGTCCCAATAAGGGTTTTTTGCATTCACTATGACTCGAACTCGAGACCTTATTTAAGCAATACCAAGTCGCTTACCACTTGAACCAACCCTTATTGAAACAAGTCCATAGTTATATTGATAAGAGTAAAAAATACGAACTTTCAAAATGCATTATACATTGATCAAATAAAAAAAATACTCTCCCAAAAGAAATATAACGATGTTAAGGTACAATTTTACAGACGTAAACATAATACAATTGAAGATTAAATATAAACTTATAAAATTTGTGATTTTAAAACTGTAATACATGAAAGTTAATGATTAAGGATTGATTTTGTATTGGTTTTTAAGTTTTTGTTTTAATAAGTTAATCTCATAAACTTTATTAAACTATATATTTTAGCTTTGAACAACATATTTTAATTATTAATACTAATTAATCATTGACTGTCTGATTTATTATTTACAAAATCAAATCTATTGCTTATAAGAAAAGTTTAAAAATAGTGTTTTTCGAAAAAGCAACAGCCTAAAATGGTACAATCAAATTGACTCTAAATATAATTAGTAAAGTATGATAAAAAAATTTTGAATGAAGTAGAGGATGGTTTTAATTCGAATCAGCAAATCATGATAATCTTAAGTTGTACTATTTTATACATTCGCTATCCAATTGCATTTTGTTGTTCTGTCATCATTATTTATAAATTAATGTGTCTAAATTTTATAATTTTATAATAGACGGGCACATTGTTTTTAGGCTTCCAATTTCACACGCCATGTAATACCAATTTTTGTATTTCAGCGCAATTACAAACGACTTATAATGGATTCCAAGTTATAATTGCTTTTCTTTTATTTTTAATTTGAGATTTGAGGTATGTGAAATAAAAAATAGTATACTTAAATAGAAGCAATAATAATACACCTATTTCGCCGACCCATCAGCATCCACTTAGACCCACTTAAGTCTTAACAGCTTTATAACCACTAAAGTACTTAATTATAAATTTCAAGCTATTTGAAGTATTAAAAATTGGATTATTCTCCACTAACTGTTGAACATCCATTTCACGGGATTTTGATTCATGTTATCATATACGTAAATGACACACCAAACATTTGTATAATCTTTGTTTGCATAATCTTTCAATGTATATTTATATACCATATGATACATGTTGGGGTTCAATTTGGTTTTATTTTATTGGAATACTTTACTTTTATATGATTGATTGGTAAGATTCATAAATTTTAGTACTTACAAAACTAATGTGTTGCCAATGATGATTTTATTTTATTGTTGGGATAAGAATTCCATCCAATTCTAATTATGAGCCAATAGGTAATTATTTACTGAGTAGAGTGTATATATTTTAGCTAATATATATGTATGATCTTTTCCAAACAAAGAAACAATCAAATTGAAAAATGAGAATGATGGTACAGAAAATGTCATCCCAGCTTTGAAAATTAAGACAGATTAAGGTAGAGAGAATGTTGGTTTCCTAAAGCAAAATACTCCTCCATCTAGAAATTATTGTCTCTTTAGCCATTTTTTTAGTTTTCTTTTTAGTTATCAATTTAAATTATCAATGCATTTTGTACAATTTTTTCTTTAATTTGCCCTTGTATTAAATATGAGAGAGATTATGTATTGTTAAAATTATAAGTGAGTAATTAAGAAGAAAGAGAATTTAATAAATGATAAATTAGTCATTTTAATTGTGTAATAAATTTTTTATTAATTTTAATAATTCGATTAAATGAATAATATTTTATAAATGAAGGGAGTACCAACAGTTGATTAAGACTCTTTGTAGTGACATTACATTACATAATATGAATTGATTAGCGAACATTTTTTTATTAAATCTGTTTTGTTTTTTTTAATGGGCGTTGATGAGTCGTAATTGACTTTTAGGTGGACTTCATGTGGTTGGTGGTCACGAGTGTTATGCAGTACGTGTGTATTTAATTTCGGTTGCTTGCCCCAAAGATATTTTTTGTTTTAACTATATTTTTTACCTTGTAGTTTTTTTTTATCATTTTTTACCTTGTATTAAATGGTATTTTAAATTCGGACAAAAACTTATATTAAAATTATAATTTTTGTATGCTTATAATTTGTTATTTAATCTGTAGAAATGTTTCTTATATTGTGTAAATAAATATCTAGATTGAATTTATTAATGACAATGTTATCAAAACCGTACCGCGTGTTGTATAATTGATATTATCAGTTTAATTAGTGGTTTTACCGGTTTTTTATTTTTAAAAAAATATATTTTTTAGGGTTAAAATCCAAAAAATGATGAAAAATAAAAAAATATGTTTTTAGGGTTTCCAATAGCAATTGCAACGTTTCTGAGTTTTTAGCAATGCTTCTAGATGTTACTATAAGGGTTTTGAAAAAAACCTAATTTGAACCGGTTCACCTATTTACTAATTTTTTCTGATTCAACACAATTTTTTTTAAATTTTTAACAATTATTTTTAAATTAAATCGTGGCCATTATTAATTTGGGATAAAGTTGGTCGAATGATCGATAGTGTAACCTAATTAATCATGCATATAAAATGTTATTTTACTTTATTCTTTTTAACACGTACAGGACCCACTCCGCAATAACCAATGAGTGCTTGAAGAAAGGCAGTCCATTGCGCTCATCACATGCCAAGAATTTGCAATGAGTACTAAATATTCTATACTTGACAATGGAATTCTGCTAATTATTGTTGGCAAATATGATCCTCAAATTATATAATACATATAATTTTTAATTTATGTAATAAAAAAGATTTTAAAATTATAAGGTTAAATTCTTCATATCTCGTTTTACAAATAAATTAAACCACAAGGTACTTTTTTAAAATTTGTCCTAATTTTTGTTCGAAATAATTGATATTATGAATTTAAATTTAAGTCCAACTATGGAAGAGTTTGAGCATTATTCTCACGAAAATATATTTGATGAGATAAACTCAATTTATTTTAACGAAAATACTTGCGTTGGTTTGGAGGAAAAGGACGAAACGAACCGATGAACCAGAGATAGAAACAGGCCCAAGAAAAAGAAAACAAAGTGATTAAATTATTTTAGTTATTCCAAATAAAATAAAATTATAATTAATTAGTTTATATAAAAGAAATATGAAATAAAAAGAAATGATATTAAATATTTAATTATTTTAAATAAAATAAACTTATAACTAATAAATTTGGATAAAGTTATGATATGCAGCCGTACAATTTAAAATAGTGAAAAATCATTTTGTGGATAAAATATAAAGAAAACACTAATAAATGATATAAAAAGGAGGAAATGAGGAAAAAATAGTTATATCTGATCATCTCAAATAGTAAGGCAGCAAGGGGGGATCGGTCACTGGTTTTTGAAACAAGGATCACTGCCATCTCATCATTTGTCGCTGGGGCACATTAGAACATTAACTTCCTACTTAACGTAAATTATATATATTATAAAATATCAGCTACTCTCTATCAAATTTTCACGTGATCAATGGGGCTACGTGACGCGACTCTAAATCATTAACATTATTAATATAAAGGGCTTTATGTCTTAATATATTGTCCTCTCTTTAGTTATAAATAAATAATTTTTTGATATTTTTATTTTAATTTTAAATAAGTGGCTTTTTAAATTATTGATATAATATTTATAACTTTTTCTTTCATTTGTCATTTCATTAATTAGGAAAGAGAATAAGTATTGTTGAAATTATTAGTTTATAATTATGAAGAAAGAAAATTTTATGAAGGATAAATTAGTCTTTTTAATTGCTTATTAATATTTTATTGATTTTGATAAAAATTTCAACAGATCATTTATTTAAAATAAGATGAAGTAGTTCTTTAATGTTTATCCAAATGATAAACATCTAATTAGTTTATAAAAATTAAGTATAAAAATACATTTATTCAAATTTATGACAATGAATAAAATCAACTTTAATTAATGCATCTATGTCGAGTTTGAGATTTTAGCTCTGCCAAAACCTATTTACGTGCACCGAAGACTTGCCAAAAAAAAATTTATTTACGTGGAGTTAAGACAAGTCGTCAAACTGACATTAATGTTTGACAAAAAAAAATTTTAATTTTGCAGTTAACCAGCGGTGACAAAGGGAAGGAGTGCTGCTTAGGTCCCACTTTGGTACCCTAAAAATTAAAACCGCCAGTAAATTTAGCTATAGCTTTATCCTTTATTCTGCCTTGTCACTGGCTATTATGTTGTGAAATTATACAGGTGAACGAGATCGGCTTCTGGTAAGATTATAATTCAATTCAATTTATTTTTAATTATTTTAATTTAATTTAATTATATATATTTTAATTAATATTAAAATAAATTTAATTAATTTTATTTTAATTTAATTTTTAAAAGTTAGAAAGAGTAAATCTGTCGTTTCTTTATTCATTTAATTTATTGAATTTTTTTTGTTGGTGAAAGTATATTATTTTGAAGTCAAAAATTAGAACACTTTGAAATAGATAAATTTCGGATGAATCTTGCATGTTCTCCACATCATCAAAATTGTATTATACTTTCCGACATTAAACTAGTCAATGTGCTTCAGGGGTTTTTGTTATATATATTTATTAAGAATCAAAGTGATACGCTTAACAATTTATGATGGTTAAAGGCATTTGTAATTAATCTTATTCATATGATTTCATATATAACATATTTATTCTTGGTAATGAATTTTTTATAACTAGAATTTACAACTAGCTATCACCGTTGCAATTGCTCCAACATGGTCTATCTTCTTGGCTCCCTCCCTGATTGTCAATACTTTATATTATATATATATATATATATATATATATATATATATATATATATATTACTAATTTTGTCACTGTGCAATAGTATTATTTGACTTTTCCGATGAAAAAATTTATAAAAGCATTTCAAAAAACTGTCGTGGCTAATAAATTTTTACAATAGCATCTGCCATCTATCAGGTTATTTTCTTCGAGTACAATTGCACTTAAATTATAATGGAAAGAATCGTGTCCTATTTTAAATGAAGTTCAAACCTGAAATACGTGGATACCATAAATTTAGTCATTATAATTATGCTAGGGCTTCACCGCTTCTACTAATTTCTTACTTTTTTGAAATTGAATATTTTTCTGAGGTTCATTCATATCTTCCCTATTGAAATTATTCATTCAAATATTATTCTTTTATCATGTGATGAAATCTCACAAAATGTAGCTGCAATAAAGAAATTTTATCTTCAAGTTTCTAAAAATCTTGAAACTAAGGTTGCTAATCAACAAGAAAAAATCAGTCTGTTTAACCTCATTAAAAGATTATAACAGAAAAATATAATGAAATAATAACTCATACATGTTTAACACGGTACTTTAGAATGTTCCCATCTTTTGATTAGTACTTAATTAAAGTTATATGCAAGAGTCTATACTCAACGCGCTAGAACTTCAGAAAATTGATTAGGACATCACTTAGGATTAGGGCCTGCAAAACAGTCAAAGGTGAAAGGATCGGGGCTTGTCTCTGGGGGAACCTCCAATGCCTAAGTCAGTAACTTGAAAGAATATGTTGTAATTAGAAAATGGCAGAGTTTAGGTAAAAGTGTTAGAATATATATTACCATTTCAGTAGTAGGCCTTTGGTATTTATAGGCCTCCTTATGACCGTTACCCATGATCTGGTAATTACGGATTTGAATGTGGGATCATGATCCCGAGATTGTAGGAAGACTTGGTCAAATTCTGTTAGTTCCGCATTTTTAGGGAGTGGGAAGTTATTGCTTTGGTTAGGCAGATGACATTCTTGCGTGTGTCGTCTCGCTTTCGAGACGGATACCAATAGCACGTGGCTCAATATTGCTACGACATAGCGGTTGGTGAGCCGAGGCGGTGTCACCAGTGAAGGGTGTACGCCTCGAGCGTATGGCCAGTTATCAAGAGTCCCCCCACAAGTACGGGAAGTCTTCAGGGTTCTGTCGCCTCGAGATGGGTGTCTTCTCAAGACGGATGCCGTTTTGAGGATGGCATGGTCTGACGTTTACGATTCGTGTAACAGCTGTTAAAGCTCCTCGCGTAGTGTGCCATACCACAAAAACGTGCCACGTGTGCTTCTAGATCTTTCCCCAAGATGACTGTTTAAATTCAAAAAATTCTTATAAAAGCCGCTCTTTTCAACAGTTACCACTTTACACTCAACTTTCTATTGGCTTAGCGTTTTTCGGCGAAGAAATTTCAAGACTTTTCCGGCGCTTTCTCCATTTCTTCTACGATGGCAAGGGTTTTTCCTTTTGATCCCAATTACAAGTAAGCGTTCTTTTACCCTCAATTGTTTTGATTTATGCTTCTATTTGCAAATTCTATAGAATGCAATGATTCATGCTTCGGAGTAATTGTAGTGTGCCTTTTTTGCAATGGGCGTTTATAGATTCTTCTGTTTTTTGCCATGGTTCTTGTGTCTTTCAATATATTCCTTTAGCTAAGCTTTTCTAGCAATGAATTTGTATTTCGCGAACTTCTGTATGGACTGGGAACAAACTTAGGTTTGAACATTGAATTGACAGGCGTTCTAGGGAAAGAGGTATTTTTAGGCCCTTACTGATTTAGTACGGGGGCCTCGAGGTGGTGCCCCCTTTGGTCTCGAGCCCAAGGCTTAACTTTTTCTTTCGTTTGTTTTCTAGGATGGGCTCATCTTGTAGTTCAAGTGGCGATGCCCTTTTTGCCGAGATCTTGGGTCATCTTATGAGGCTTGATTAGGATTTGTACAGTCTCCTAGTTCAGCCGATAACTATTGATAAAACTAACCAGCATCCTTTTATTAGGACTAAGCAAAGGGCGCATAGGATAATGACTAGTCAAGTGGGATCAACTTCTAAGTCATTGACCCTAGTCAATTGGGATGATACGGAGATCCGAGTCGTAGAGGAGTATGAGGGGGTTGACGACCCTATGGACATGGGGGGGATAGATCCATACAAGAGGTTGGGACATCGTCTCCCCAGCCGACTCCGAAACAAAAAAGGACCAAGGTGGTGGATACCCCCAAGCAGGGGAGGAAGAGCCGCGCCAGGGGTTCCATGCCTCAAATCGGGAGTATAGTGTCTATCCCTAATGAGTTGGACATCGGGTTTGAGGCGCAAGTGCATAAGTGGCTGATTGGAAAGCCATGTATGTTGCCTGCTCACCATGAACAAGTTCATACTCCCCCGGATGCCTATTTCAGTATATACATGGAGCAAGTTTGGGCCGGCTTCACGTATCCGCTCCCTGAGGAGATTGCCAAACTGTTGACCGACTAGGGTGTGTGTCTGGCTCAAATACATCCCAACTATTGGTCGGACATTGTAGGGTCCTACCATTTATGCCGTGGCCTTGATTTTAGGTTCGACTCGGTCTTCTTCCGCCGGTTGGCTTCCTTTAGGTGGAAAGCTTATGAGGACCGCCTACATTTCAACCACAAGGATGGGTTCTACCATTTCTCGGACCGGCTACAGTCGGTTCAGAACTTTAAGCAGTTCTACTTCTATATAAAGAAAAAACCTTTATATTCGCCATTTTTAACTCGGTGGAGGGAAGATATTCCTGAAGCGTTGCCCACGAGAGGGCTTGAGTTGGACAACCGCATTAGCGTCTTCAGCCGATTGGAGGTGGAGATGGTTGACCTTACTAAGGACGATGCCTCAAAGCTAGCCCTCTCCAAGAAGGCTGGGGATAGGAAGAGGCCGCAGGACGAGGTTCCCCCCGTCGAGAAAGGCGCCTCGTCGGCTGACGCACTGCCCAAAAAAGGGGCGTGAGGTAATTCGCTATCTTTTATATTTCCCTTTTATGCCTTATGTTGCTAATTTGCTATCTTTCTTTGTAGGGCCAAGAGCTGTCGGGCCCGAGCCACCGCCAGGGGTTGCCGATTGCGCTAGTTTCCACTGCCACCATCTCTCCTTCTACCCATTTTAAGGAGAGCTTCCTGGAGCTAGTTGGTCCTCAAGGAGGGATATACAGCCCTCAAGTCCAATTAGCGCTTCAAAGCGTACTCCCTCTGCCAAGGGAGAAGGAGTTATATAAAGAAGAGTCCAATATGTGCGTGACTGGAATTATACTTGACCAGCTCTCTTAGGTATGTGATACCAATTTTATCTTAAGTTGTTTCTTTTGTACAACCTATGACGTTACGTATATTTTTGTAGGTTATGTCTTGATGCGTTGAGATGCATCAGAGGGCCTCCAACCATGCAAAGGTCAAGGTGGACCTCCATATGGTGAAGGTTGACCTCCAAGTGGCTAAAAAAGAGGTGGCAGCGGCCAAGCAAAGGGAAGCTGAGGCCATGAAGGCTAAAGAAGAGGTCGAGGATGCGACCGCCAAGCAACGAGAGACCGAGGCGGCGTTGGCCGAGGTGAAGAAAGAGCTCGAGAACTTGTGCGACGCCCATACCAAAATCCTCTCCCGCAACACCCTTTTGGAGAAGGATTTAGGGTCATTGTAAGGAAAGGTTGCAAAGCTTGAGGCAGAGATTGTTGAACGAGATGCCGAGCTAGACAGCCTCGTGGGGAGGATGGTGAGAATTGGCCATATGTTTGGCCAGAGGTTGCTCGAGGCGGTCCGTTAGCATTGGACAGAGCTTTCTGAGGAGATGGTGAGCAATTTTAACATTCCCACTTTTGAGGAAGTTCCTGATAGCCCTCATGCTGACCAAGCGGATCCTTCTGTTGGAAGCGAGGTTTGCGAGGCATTACTAGTGAGCTTGTCTCAAGTGCCACATGAAGACCCTCCTGCCGCATAGCTTTGATTTTTCTTTCTTTTTTTTGTTCTATTTTGGGGCTTGAGGCCTTGTAATTATTGACCTTATATCTAATGGCAAAGTATATTTTGATTTGTGCTTAATTTGTTGAATTATTATGTTATTGCCACTTGCTCTAGCATGCTTTGTGATGTGTTTGCTTGGATGAATGTTTTTATTTTGCATTTACATGCATGGTTACTTGCCTGGAGGTTTCATGACTTAGATTTATCTAAGAATTGCTTTATATGCTTTATCTAAGGCTCGTTAGCTTAGATATGAGACCTTTGGTGCCAAGTCTTGCGGGTTTAGTTATAACCATTGTTTATATTAGTTAAGGCTTATTAGCTTAGCTATAGTCGCTTGTTTAGATTATCTAAGGCTTGTTAGCTTAGTTATGGGATGATGGTAGCTGGCTAAGGCTGGGTTGCGCCGTTTGGGGGCGAAGTAGTGGCCATTGTTGGGCCTTTAAAGGCTAAGCAAAGATAATAGCAAACACAACATGAAATCGAATAAAGTGCTTTTATTGATGAGCATAAATAGATTATAGGTAATTACATTATCCGGTGCTTTATTAGTCGGCGAAGGCTTAGGGGACGCTGCCTCGTTAAAAACCTACCCGAGGAAAAAACCCAGTGGGAAAAAATCCAAGGGAGGAAAAGAGTGCAGTCGTCTGGTTCCCTAACCATTAGATGCTATGTAGTGTGGCCTCAAATTGGAAATGTTCCATGTTTTAGGTAATTCTCTATCGTTGAGGTCGCTGAGGCAATATCTTGCATGGCCTAGGACTTCTGTTATCTTGTATGGTCCTTCTTAGTTAGCTCCAAGTTTTCCCTTGCCCTCGCGAGACTGTGAGGTAGTAGTGTCTTTAAGGACTAGGTCTCCCTCTCTGAGTCATAGGCTTCTAACAATCCTGTCATGATACTTGGTAATTTTGGCTTTATAGGCAACCATTCTAATGCAAGCTCACTCTTTTTTTCTTCGAGGTTGTCCAAATAGTGCCTTAGGTTAATATCATTCTGCTCTTCGGTGTAATAAACAACCAACTCTATCAATTGGGGCTGTGATTTCTACTGGGATCATGGCTTCTGTCCCATGCACAAAGGAGTAGGGCATCTCGCCAATTGGTCTACATGGTGTAGTCCGGTAGGGCCATAGTACACTTATGAGCTTGTCTGCGTAAGATCCTTTCTTCCACTTTCGAGACATTTCTTTAACCCCTCTCTAGCATCTTGTTAGTGACCTCCATCTGGTTGATCTTCTGCAGATGCGCTACGGAGGAAAAGTGGTTCCTTATCTTCAGCCCTTGGCAGAATTCTAGGAACTTCTTTGACCTGAATTGGGTGCCGTTGTCTGCCACGATTTTCCTTGGTACCCCAAACCACATGATAATATTTTTCCAGATGAAGTCAATGACTTTTTCAGGGGTGATTGCATTCACAGCTACCACCTCGACCCACTTAGTGAAGTAGACGGTGGCTACAATCACAAACTTCCTTTGTCTACTGACTTCTGGCAGAGGTCCGGCTACGTCGATTCCCCATATTGAGAAAGGCTAAGTGGTCATGATGGGCCGCTGGTTCGCATGGGGGATGTGTGTTTTTTTGGCGTGCACTTGGCATGGACGACAACTTTGAACATAGCTTATGGCATCTGCCTCCATTGTTTCCTAATAGTAGCCAGCTAAGCCGACTCTTCTAAGTATTGTGGATGCCGCCTGGTGAGACCAACAAATACCTTCGTGCATCTCCTCTAGGATGTTCTTGCCTTGGGATGGAGTCACACGTTTCTGCCAAGCATCCACATAGGACTTTTTGTAGAGCTCGTCGTTCCTAAGGGAGTGTCTCATGGATTTTTAAACAATCTTGGAGGCTTCTTTATCGTCGGCTGGGAGTTTGTTTTCTTTGAGATAGGTGATTATGGGCTGACGCCAGTCGTTGTTTCCTTCCTTAATACAAAGTACCTCTTCTTTGCAGCTTGGGTTGACTAGAACTTCATATGGGCAGCTTAGCTTTTTTTTAATCGTCTAGGCTAGCCGCAGCTTTTGTTAACTCATCTACTGTCTCACTTTGAGCTTTAGGGATGTGTTTAACTTTCCACTCCATCCCTTTCTTCTCTAGATTTTCCACTAAAGTTTGAACTCTGCGTAAATATTTAACCATGCTTCCTTCCTTTATCTTGAAGTTTCTGTTTATTTGGTTAGACACCAACTGTGAGTCACTTTGAATAATTACCCTATCGGGAGCAATCTCCGTCACCAGCTGAGACCTTTGATCATAGCCTTATATTCCGCGATGTTATTGGTTATCGGGAAGGCGAGTTTAGTGGCATACTCAAGGCAAACGCGAGCAGGCCCCTTTATTAATACCCCGCACCGGCTCCCTCATTCGAGGATGCTCCGTCCACATATACGATCCAGGGTTCCATTTTTACTATCTCCGTTAGCTCGAGGCCCGCAAATTCAACCACAAAATCAGCCAGTACTTATGCTTACAAAGCCGTCCTTCCCTCGAACCTAATATCAAACTCTCCTAGTCTTACCACCCATTCGGCCATTCTGCCAGATGTCTTGGGCCGTTGGAGTACCTTTTTCAAAGGAAAACTGGTTCTTACGATTATGGTGTGCACCTGGAAGTAGGGCCTCAATCTTATTGATGCAGAGATTAGGCTCAAGGCTAGCTTCTCGATCTTTAGGTACCTTAGTTCTATACTTTTTAGTACCTTACTAGTGTAATAGATGTGATGCTGCTCATTGTCTTGCTCCTTTACTAGGATTGCTACAATCGGTTCGTCAGTAGCTACTAGATAGATGTATAGTGGTTCCCCCTGGACAGGACGGCTGAGCAATGGGGGCAAGACTAGGAATTTCTTCAAGTTTTTAAAAGCTAGGTTGCAGCACTTGTCCCATTTGAAGGCTTTGTCTTGCTTAATTTCCTTGTAGAAAGGCAGGCATCTCTTTTTAGAAAAGGAGATAAACCGCCCGAAGGCGTTGATCTGGCCATTGATACGTTGTACCTCGTTCAGATTTTAAGGTGGTTATATCTTGATGATAGCTTCAATTTTCTTGGGATTGGCTTCTATACCCCTTTCGAAGATGAGGAACCCTAGGAACTTGCCACTTTTCACCCCAAAGGTGCACTTCTCTGGGTTCAGCTTCAATCGGTACTTCTGTAGCACTTTGAAGACTTTCTCAATATCAGCTGCGTGGCTGGCCTCATCTTTTCTTTTTACGATCATGTCATCTATATATACCTCAGTGTTTTCACCTATCTGCCTTTGAACATCTCGTTGACGAGCCGTTGGTAAGTGGCTCCTGCGTTTTTGAGCCCAAATGGCATCACCTTATAATAGTACATCCCCTCGTGTGTAATGAAGGAAGTCTTCTCTTCCTCTTTAGGGACTATCGAGATCTGATGATATCCCGCCTTAGCATCCAACAGGGAGTAGACTACAAATCCAGCTATTGAGTCTACGAGTTGGTCGATGTGAGGCAAATAGTAGCTATCCTTGGGGCAAGCTTTGTTCAAATCCATAAAGTCCAAACACATTCACCATGAGCCATTGGGCTTCCTCACTAGTACCACATTGGCCAGCCACTCAGGGTAGTTTACTTTTCGTATACGACCCGCTTCAAGCAGTTTTTTGATTTCTACTTCAATTACCTTTTGTCTCTCAGGGGCGTGCTTATGTTTCTTTTGCTTTATTGGGGGGTCGAAGGATCTATATTCAGTTTGTGACACATGACCACGGGGCGCACACCTTCGATGTCGTCTGGAGACCATGAGAAAGTGTGTTGTTGCTCTCTTAACACCTTTATTATGGCAGCTTTTGTATCTTCTCTCAAATCCTTCGTGAGCTTGAGCATCTTGTTTTGACCTATGATAAGGACTTCTAGATCCCCCACTGGCTCTGTTCTTTCTCTCTCCTCTACGTCGATAGAGATGGTTTTAGTCTGCAAGGATTCTAAATATGTCTCATGGCCTACCTGTGGGTTTCCCACTGCTACTGCTGTTCTTTTCTTGGTTGGAATTTGGAGTGTCAAATATTTCATGGAGATGATGGCTTCGGACTCGACCAAGAATGGTGGTCCTAAAATGATGTTGTAACCCACTGAGATGTCAGCTCCCTCTTCAAGTCAAGTCCTTGTCTCCTATCTCCATCTCTAGTGTAACTTGTCCTATTGATGGGACAGTTTGCCCTCCCAGCCCTACAAGGGGATTATATCCTTGCTGGGCTCTGTTGTGGTGGACGTCTAGTTGCTGTAGTGCTGACTTAGTTATCAAATTGACTGAGCTTCCTATGTTGATCAGAACTCTTCTAACTATATACCCTTCGATCAGCGTCTCAATGACCAGGGGGCGCATGGTCTTTCTTTACCAATGAATGCCTTGGACAGGCCTTAAATAGTTCTACATCTCGGCCCGTTAAATCTACTACCTAGGGTCTCTTTTGGGGTGACTCGAATCCCGGTCCTCCTACTATTACCATTATCAGTCCTTTAGCCTTTTGTGCCCTATCATCTCCGGATTTTGATGTCTTCGGAGTGACTTTCTTTTCTTCCCTTGTGACCCCTTTGACAAACTGACTGAATTTCCCGACTCGAATCAAGGCATGTAATTCATCTGCCAACACCCTACACTCATCTGTGTGATGTCCTCTTACCCGGTGGAATTCATAATATTTTTTTGGGTCGCGGCCCACCGTCTGGCCCTCGGGTATTTTTGGGAACCTCAAGTTTCTCCACTCGTTGGTCTTTTTTATGGCAACCAATATTTGACTAAATGGGGCTTTCAGGCCGATTGGTTGACGTCGGCTCGAGGGATAGTGCTTCTACCCGAGCCGCCTGAAGGCTTCCTAGGGTGGCGGTCATCTCTTCGGTCGCCAGATCATTCTTCAACTTTCCTCTTTCTGGATCTTTTCATTTCATCCACCTCAATCATGCTCTTAGCCATGGCTATCATTTGTGTAGTGTCTCGGGGCGTCTTTGTAATGATTTTCGTGCGAAGCTATCGTTCCTTGTGCCTCGAATGAGGGCTTCCTTGACAGTTCTAAAATTGAGATCATCAGTGCTAATGCACACTTCATTGAAGCAGTTGATGTAAGACCGGAGTGATTCATCTGGTTCCTGGATAACTTCGTGCAGTTGTCAGCTCACATACGAGGTGGGGGTGGAACTGAGGAAGTGCTTTCAAAATATCTCGCTCAATTGGTCCCAGGAGCTGATAGAATTGGGCTTCAATTTATGGAACCAGTACGCGGCTGGACCGGTGAGTGTCTGTTCAAAGTAGCGGCATATGTAGGGTTTCGGGGCGTAGACCATCTCCATCTTGTTCACATAATGCCTTACATGAACCACCGGGTCATCGCGACCATCGTATAGCTTTGTGAAGTTGGGAGCAATGAAGTACGGATTTAATTGGACGCCTAAGATCTTCTTGGTGAATGGGGAGAGCCTCTTCTCCACTAGCGACTCCTGGTATGGTATCGTTAGGTCTTTCAGCAGCTTTTTAAGGTTTCCTCTGAGCTTGGGGTCAATTTCCGTGTCGATGTCTCCTTTATCTGCAATGTCCACCGGCTCAGTGTTTGAAGGATGAAGTGTTGATGGTGAGCCTGGAGCTCGGGAGAAAGGGTTCAGCCAGGCAGACGGAGCTGCTCCATATGAATATGGCATTTGCATGCCCATTGCCGGTGCCGACACTACAGCCGGGAAGTGGGGGTTACTGCCTGGGGAACTGAAGGCTTGGAGTATCACCAACATCTGCGCTTGTATCACCGAGTTCGAGGCAACGCTAGCCTGAGGAATCTTCAGCGCCTGGTGGGGAGCTGCGGTGACCGGGACGACGGGAAGCGTCTCTGTAGTGGCGATCGCTTGACGATTGTCATCAGAGGGAAACATCTCTCTTGCTAGACCTTGGTGATAAGGTCCGTCGTCGCGGATTCCCTGGAGGGTAGTCCCCACCATATTGTACTGCTCCGTAGACCGTGTTCTGATGATTTGTTGCTGCTCCGGTGGGATGTTGTAATCCCTGAAGATTTTTAGCATCTGTTCCGCGACACTCTATGGTGGGGGTGTTGTAGAGGAGCCTCCAAGATTAGTAAGACCCTCGGGGGTGCCTTGGAGAGTACCGGTTTCGGAAGGATGGCTGTCATTGATTTCCACCATTTTCGTGTTCAAGGTAGACCAAAAATCTCGAATGAACCAAGTAAATTTGGTCTACGCTCGCCACACTACTGAAATTTCTCCTCAAGCGTGTATATTCAACGCACTAGAACTTCCGAAAATTGATTAGGACGTCAATTAGGAATAGGGCCTGCAAAACAATCAAAGGTCAAAGGATCAGGGCTTGTCCCCAGGGGAAACCTCCGATGCCTAAGTCAGTAACCTGAAAGAATATGTTGCCGATTAGAAAATGGCAGAGTTTAGATAAAAGTGTAGGAATATATTACCATTTCTGTAATAGGCATTTGGTATTTATATGCCTCCTTATGACCGTTACCCATGATCTGGTAGTTACGGATTTGAATGTGAGATCATGATCCCGAGATTGTTCGAAGACTTGGTCAAATTCTATTAGTTCTGCATTTTTAGAGAGTGGGAAGTTATTGCTTTGATTAGGTAGATGACATTCTTGCGTGTGTCGTCTCGCTTTCGAGCCGGATACCAATAACACGTGGCTCAATATTACTACGACATAGCGGTTGGTGAGCTGAGGCGGTTTCACCAGTAAAAGCTGAACGCCTCCAGCGTATGTCCAGATATGCGAATTAGACAATGTATGTTCATGCGAATTAGACAAAGATACCTATTTTGATGATTATTATTGGATTAGGACCTTTAAAACAGAAATAAATTAGAACATGAAAATAAAATATGTGTGGAAATTGGAAAATGAAGACAGATAGCGATTGACGGCTAAGGGAGGGGACATGGTGCACACGTGTCATATAGGTAGGGCACTACTGTGTCATTTTCTTTAACTTTAAGATTATTTTAAAGTCACAACTTACTTGCAACTAAAATTATACAAATTTTCTTATTTTAGTTGCTTTTATAGTTTCCACCTTGCTCATGTCTTAATTTTCAATTATGTTTTATATTTGACATTGAAAGGTTGTTTCTTTCGTAGAATATAAGATCTTTTTAATTTATTGTTGTTTTTAATGTTTTCATGATAATATATATTTTTTTCGTCTGATTCACCGAAATTTTACTCTACTATATTCAGATTTAATTTGAGTTATGCACTTGATCGTGGTGGATGAATTTCTCAATAAAAATTTTATGCATTCACTAAAACTCAAACCCAAAACTTTAATTAAACAATACCAAATATTTAAAAGTGAAATATAAATAAATATCTTTTAAAGTTTATATTTAAGTATCTTATAAATATTTAAAGTTTGACTAAATATATTTATATAAGGAAATTTTTTTATTCTCTACATGTATTTGTAAATCATTTAATAATTTCTAAAATTTATAAATTAAGGTCAAATGCATCCTTTTTGAATTTGGCATAAAATATTATATGATATCATAAATTTTTAAAAGTTTTAACTAGCCCCTTAAATTTAGTAAAGATGCATTAATTTATCCCTTATTATCACGTGTCAACTCTTGATTCGAGAAAGAAATATCAAAAAATGACATATTTAAAAAGTCAAACCAACCAGAAGTTGACACGTGACAAATAAAGGTTAAACTGGTGCACTTTTTGCCAAATTCGAGGTAGTTAGAGCTTTTGAAATTTTAGAGTGACATCCAATTTTTTTGTGCCAAGTTTAGGGGGCCTTAATGCATTTAACCATAAATCAATAATCGTCAACTATTTCAGTAATATGGGAGATTTTTACCAATTATATTAATTATGAGGTTTGAACCCACAATAATAAAATTATTAATTTTTTCCTAATAAGGTAGTAACCACTACCACCAAACTAGTGGCTAACCATCAACTGTTTACAAGTTGACTATAATAAACATTTAAATTGCTAGCTGTTTATTACTTAAAAATAAGTAACACTACAAGCAAGTTGAAACACCCCTAAGAAATTACCAACCGTTGCCTTTAATATTGCTTTTATTTTACTCATTAAACTCTATCGTATTTCAGTACGATATAGTAGTACTATTAATTTTCAGATTGAAGACATAAGGTTCAATATACAGACCGAAATTCAATAGCTTAATTAATAAAATCATGTTGTGAAATTTGTTCTATCCGATTGTTAAATATTCTACATCTTGTGTTTCATATGCACTTCACATTTATGAGATTTTCTAGGGTTACTTTATGTTTTAAAAAGTAATTATTTACTAGTTTGTATACCATCACTAATGAATTAATTTTATCATATTCAATTATTAGTGATAGATAACAAGGTAACGAATAAAATAGCAATGAAAAACACTCACATTCATATTAATTTTGAAAAACATTTAGGATAGTCTGAAATTGGTCAATTGTCTTATATTTATATGGTTTTAAATTTAAATAACAATTTTTTTACTAGTATATTATACTTTTTAGATAAAAATTGATTTGAGTACTATTCGATTTACAGTTCTTCGGTGGAATTTATAAAGTTTCCAGGTTTTTTTATCACACAATAATATTTGTTATTATACTTTTTTTTATAATATAATTATACCCTTTTACATTTTTTTTGGTAAATTATACCTTCACTTTAAAATAATTATCACTTTAACATTTTTACTAAAATCTATAAATGTTTAATATTTTATTTTATGAAATTATAACTTGATAAGTAAGTAGCAAAGATAATAAATTAGGCTGAAAATTTGAAAACTACAGTTTCTTTTTCCATATAAAAGAAAGGGTGTAGAGGGTGGTGGAATGGATATTTAGGATGCAATGCAATCTGTTGAATCGCGATTTTAGCCGCATTTCAACATCCGCATCTACACGTAACATGGATACAATATGTCCTTATTATTTATCATTATACCCCTGCCATTTATTTTCCACGACATCTATATATTTATATTATGGGTTTAGTTTTAAATTATTAATTTTTTGTTAATAAAACAATTATTTGTACTCCAACAAAAAAAAAAACTTCAATGTTCCCTATCAAAAGAAAAATGTGCTATACCGGTTTAGGATTGATGGAGTAATTGGTAGATAGTGTTTTCAATCATTTTCCATCAGTCTTGTTTCGCGAATTAAAATTTAAGTTAGGAAACTAAACTTAATGATTAGTATTTTCCAACTTCTAATTCAATTATTAGTTTCGTGTTTTGTCCTGGACCTTTCATGTTGGGGTACCATCTTTTTCAACAGGGTACAATATAGTTTTAGTCATTCAAAAAAACAATATAGTTTTAGTTTTTGTCTACAAATAAATTATACACTTAATGAGGCAGACCACATTATAATTGGAAGGTAATTATTCGCCATAAACGTGCTATTAGTATTAGATTGAGGTTCTAAACAGGATTTTTGGAACTCTAAATTTAAGTTATTCGAGAATTTTAATTACAAATAAAGGTAAAGTATACAAACATGATACTCTATTTGTCCAAGAAATTATTGCCATTTTAATTAATTCACACTTTTTAAGATAATAATTAGTAATTAAATAAGGTGATATACTAATTTATCTTTTTTTTATCAATATTCTCCATTAGAGTCTCCTCATCTTCTTATTGAATATGATGTTGAAAAAACTAGTGTTTAAAGTTACTTTCAAAAGAACCAATATCCCACATGGGTTTTTGATAAGTGAATTTTTGACTTTATATTGAGATGTTCCATATGGGCTTGCTAAGTTGTGAGAAGGAATAGGTGGGCTATCGTGCACATGAGAGAAAATGGCCCAAAGCAATCTCTAGTGCAAATTGGTGGATTCCCCCCTGCGCGGGTGATGGGGACTATGCTCGGAACTATTATATTATTTTTATTGAGAAAATAATATTTTTCAAAAATATTTTTTTAAAATTTAAATTGCTTAATGTTTTCCAACGTCTCTTTGCCTTCTCCGGTTTACGCTAAGCCTTTTCCCGATGTCTCTAAAGTAGAGATATTCAGTGGCGAGAATTTCAAGAGATGGCAAGAAAGAATTTTCTCTATGCTGGATATGCATGGAGTCGCTACTGCTCTTACCAAATCTGCTCCTACTGATCCTGATGCTGATGTGAATTCTTGGATTCATGCTAACAAGGTGTGTAGACATTGCATTCTCAGCACTTTATCTAATGATCTTTTTGATGTCTACTGTCCCTACAAGCAAGCTAAAGAGATTTGGGAATCACTGATTTCTAAATACACTGCTGAGGATGCCGGGAAACAAAAGTTTGTAATTGGCAAATATTACAAATGGGAAATGGTTGAAGACAAGGACATCAAGATTCAAATCAATAAGTATCAAAAACTTATTGAGGATTGGAAGGCTGAGGAGATTGTACTTCCTAATGAGTTTTTAGCGGGAGTTCTTATTGAGAAGTTGCCTTCTTCTTGGAATGCGAACAAGCAACAGCTCAAACACAAACAAAAGACCTTATCACTCTCTGAGCTAATCAAGCACATCTTCATCGAGGATGCTAATAAGAAAGAGGCCAGCACTGCTAAAGGGAAAGAGATAGTCTCCAAGGCAAATATCGTGGAAACTACTCCTCGTCAAAAGAAAAGGTATGAACATGGCTTCAAACCCAAAAGTGGTAAAACCTTCAAAAAGAAAGGGAACTATTTCATATGTGGAAAACCCAGTCACCATGCTCCTCAATGTAGGAAACGAGTTGTGAATGACAATCCCGTTAAACCTAGAGCTAATCTGGTTAAAGCGGATGATGAAATTATTGCTGCGGTCATTTCACAAGTTAATCTGGTGGTTGATGAAAATGAGTGGATTCTTAATTCTGGAGCTACGAGGCACATTTGTGCTACTAGAAATGCTTTCAAATCATATACTCCAGTTGAAAGTGGAGAAAAAAATGTTTACCTTGGCGATTCTAGAACGATACATGTTCTTGGAAAAGGGAAAGTTCTTCTCAAGCTCACATTGGGCAAAATATTGGCACTCTCTGAGGTGTTACATGTTCCCAATATTAGAGCCAATTTGGTCTCTGTGGGCCTTTTAGGCAAGAGTGGTGTGAAAGTAGCTTTTGAGTCCGACAAAGTTGTAATGACTAAAAATAATGTGTTTGTCGAAAAGGGTTATTTGAACCATGGACTTTTTATACTCAATGTTGCTCAAATTATTAATAACAATGATGCTAGTACTTCTGCTTATATTGTTGTTTCTTGTGTTTTATGGCATGCTAGATTAGGTCATATTCGTTTGCCTTATTTGAAACTTTTGAACTCTAGTGGCTTGATCCCAAACGTCAATTTTTCTAGTTTTGACAAATGTGAAATATGTGTTGAATCAAAACAAACTAGAAAGTCTTTTAGTTCAATACATAAAGAATCTGAATTGTTAAGTTTAATATACTCCGATTTAGGAGACTTGAAAATAACCATTGATAAAAAAAAAAGAAAATAACCATGACTAGAGGTGGGAAAAAGTATTCTGTTACTTTTATTGATGATTTTTCAAGGTATATAAAAGTGTATTTACTTAATAGTAAAGATGAGGCTTTTGATAAATTTGTGCTATACAAAAATGAGGTTGAGAATCAGTTACATAAGAAGATTAAAAGGATTAGATCCGATAGAGGTGGTGAGTATATTGCCCTAAATGACCTTTGTGAGAAACATGGTATTATACATGAGACCACACCTCCTTATTCACCTAAATCCAACGGTATAGCTGAGAGGAAAAATTGAACCTTAAAAGAAATGATGAATTGTATGCTTTTAAGTTCTGGTGCTCCTAATAATTTGTGGGGTGAGGCTATTTTGTCTGCTTGTCATGTACAAAATAGGATTCCTTATAAGAAGACCAATAAGACACCTTATGAATTATGGAAGGGTTATCCTCCTAATTTGAATTATTTGAAAGTGTGGGGGTGTCTAGCTAAGGTTCTTCTTTCCGAACCTAAAAAGAGGAAAATAGGTTCAAAAACTTTAGATTGTGTTTTCATAGGCTATGTTCCAAATAGTGCTGCCTATAGATTTCTCGTGCTTAAAAGTGATGTGTATGAATATAATACAATTATTGAGACAAAGAATGCTGAATTTTTTGAGAATGTTTTTCCATTAAAGATTATTGAATTTCTCGAATCTAGAGTTGATCTAGATTGTAACCCGGTTGCACCCATTCCTCAAAATAATTTTGAAAATGAGATTTTGAGGGAAGGAAAAAGAATTCATAAAGCAAAAACCTTTGGTGATGATTTTTACACTTATTTAACTGAAGATGAACCTGTGAGTTTTTCTGAAGCTATCTCTTCTTCCGAGTCAAAGTTTTGCCAAGAAGCCATTAAAATTGAGCTTGATTCTATTTTGAAAAATGGAACTTGGATTTTGGTTGATTTACCTCCGGGAGCTAAACCTATTGGTTGCAAATGGATTTTCAAAAAGAAACGTCATCTTGATGGCTCTATTGATAAATTTAAAGCTCGCCTTGTTGCAAAAGGTTTTACTCAAAAAGAAAATATTTATTATTTTGATACCTATGCTCCGGTGGCTAGAATTTCTTCTATTCATGTTTTAATTGCTTTGGCTTCAGTTCATAATCTTTTTATTCACCAAATGGATGTTAAAACTGCCATTCTAAATGGTGATTTAGATGAAGAAATTTATATGATGTAATCTAAGGGGTATGTTGAGCCAGGGCAAGAGGGGAAAGTTTGTAAATTGATAAAATCTTTATATGGTTTAAAACAAGCACCTAAACAATGGCATGAGAAATTTGATCAAACTTTATTAGATGATGGTTTCACATCACTTGAGGTGGATAAATGTATATATTCTAAAGTTATTAATGGCGTGTGTGTGATTATATGTCTTTATGTTGATGATATGCTTATCTTTAGTCCGAGTATTGATATTATCAATAGAATAAAGATATTCTTATCATCAAAGTTTAATATGAAAGATATGGGTGAAGCAAGTGTGATATTAGGAATGAGAATCATAAGGAAGGATAATGACATCTTGTTAACTCAAGAGCATTATATTGAGAAACTTCTCAAGAAGTTTGAATATTATGATGTAAATCATGTGAGTACCCCTTATGATTCCAATATCCATTTGAGTAAAAATAAAGGTGAGCCCATAGCTCAATCCAAGTATGCACAAATTATTGGTAGTTTGTTGCACTTGATGAATTTTACACGTCCTGACATAACGTATGCTGTGTGTAGATTGAGTAGATATACACATAGTCCAAATAATGGTCATTGGGCAGCCATTTTAAGGCTTATGAAATATTTGAGAGGTACCATGAATTATGGTATTCTATATAGTGGAAAACCCGCTGTCCTAGAGGGGTACAGTGATGCAAACTGGATCTCTGATTCAGATGAGACTAAGTCCACTAGTGGTTATGTTTTCACCCTTGGTGGTGGAGCAATAACATGGAAGTCAACTAGACAAACTATCATTGTGAAGTACACAATGGAATCTGAGTTTGTGGCATTAGAGTTGACTTATAATGAGGCTGAGTGCCTTTGGGAGTAAAGCCAACACCCTCGGTTTATATACATTGTGATTGCCAAGCGGCAATATCGATATCGAAAAATAAGACCTTCAATGGCAAGAATAAACATATTCGTTTAAGACATAATGTTGTGAAGCAATTGCTAAAAGATGGAGTAGTATCCATAAATTATGTAAGGTCAGAAGTGAATTTGGCCGATCCTCTAACCAAGCCTGTAGGGAAGAAATTAATCTTTGAAACATTCGAGGGGACGGGACTTAAGCCAATTTGAAATTAATGAAGGGTGGGAACCCAACCTAGATGAGTGGGGATCCCACGGAATAGGTTCATATGGGTACTAACAAGCCTTCCGTTAGTTCTGCTTGTAACACCCCCTTTATAAGGAGTGCCACAGTAACTATAAACACCCAATAAGCAACTCTACTCCACTGTATGAAGTTCAATACTTATAGATTTAATATGTACAAATACAAATATAATGTTTCCAACTCCAAATATTTCTCAATGCTAATTATTCTCCAAATATTTCTCAATACCATTTTACATTTCTCACACTATCTAGTACATGCCATTATTCTACAAACCATAATATTACATTAAAACATAAATCACCTCGAGTCTTTCCTTATTTGCTCTTCAAGCTGATTCACTTACACCACTTTGGTCCGAGCAATCTACAAGTTCTCCACTTACGTGTAGAAAAATAACTACACGCTAAGCAATTTGCTTAGTGGTGTCCATAAAAGAAATACAGCAACTTTGAACATTTTTAACACTTTAAAATAGAAACAAAGTATGTTCATAAGTCAAAAATAAATTAAACAACTTTATAAAACCAAAACACAAAACTTATATTATAAACATTTCAAAGTACAATCAAATTTATATCCAATTTTTTTTTAACACACTAACCATATATTGCCTAAAGTAAACAAGTCCTGAATAACGGTAAAATGGATACGGGAGCGGACAAGCCCGAAACCGAAGCTTCAATATCAATGTATCGGTTAAGCCCGAAGCTGAAGCTTCAAAATCAATACATCGGTCCAGCTCGAAGCCAAAGCTTCAAAATCAATATATCGGTCAAGCCCGAAGCCGAAGCTTCAATATCAATATATTTTTATCAAAATATCGGCCGAACCCTGAAGCCAAAGCTTCAATTGTTTGTACAGTACTATACCCCCCCTTTATTGGCACCAATCTACCCTGACCCCGTATTCTACTCGTTTAATAAGGGAAATAAATCAAAGTAATATATTAAAAATTTTAGTATAAATCATCAAACATAATTCAACATAACTTCAATAGCCAAGAAATTCAAATCCTTAATTTTAAAGCATCAAACTTTAATTAAAACACAATAAAATCAATATTCATATTTTCCAGATTTCCAGATTTCATGACCTGACTTTCCCTGCATTTTTCACTATTAAATCATCATCAAATCGAAAAGCTTTCTTCTAAACATAATTAGCCACAAGTCTTAGCTTTCCAAAGCCACTAGAATCATAGAAATCCAAATTGTATAACCAAAGTTATGATCAAAATACTAAATAGTGTACAAAGCTGAGATTTTCCAAAAACACATTTCATGACTCAACTTCAAACGAAAATTTCACATTGGAAACGAACGAAATTCAACAGGGTTTATTCTGAACATATATTCCTTACTTTCTGTAGATATCAATAGAATCAAGAATCATTCAAATCAGATTTATATAACAAGAGAAAACATTAAAACAAAAAAGGGTTACAAATCTGAAAATTTTTCCGAAAAACTGAAAAATCGAAATTTGAGACACAAACCTTTTTCTAAGCTCTTTCTAGCTCTCTTCTACCTCTTTTGCTTTTGATTTGCTTGCACTAGCTTCCTCTACAATAGCCATATATAATTCTATCAAGATATTGTATAAATAAACTTCCTAATATCATAAATATGCTTAATCTACCATGAATTCTACTAATTAAACTTTTATTTCATCAAAAATCACTCACCTCAAATTCGGGTTACTATTCATCTGAACCTTAAAAATTGAAATCCTCCTCTTCTAGTCTTGATTCTCTGAAATTGATGATGATAGAGGGCTTAAGGATCGATTTCTAACAAGAATTTGAAGTTGAATCATAGAAATCGGAAGTTTTTAGATTAGGGAAAATTTTGATAAGGGAAGGAAATGAGTAGGAGAAGAAGGTGATAAAGAAGAAGAGAAAGGCTGCATATATGTTATGTATTTATTTATTTTTCTTTTTTAATTTTCAATAATGCACTTGAACAAATAATTAAATGCCTAAGTCATCCCTCTTACTTAATTAACTCTTATTTCCTCATGTCTTATATCCAATAATAATAATAACAATAATTACAAAAATAATTTTCATGATATTTTAATACCATAATAATTTATTATACGTAAATTTTGAAATTTTGCTTCATTACACTACTAGCACTATATATAAAAATAAAATAAATTTTTTTATCATGGTCCCAATCCACATTTTGTGAAAAGTGCTATGTTGCATATTTTGAGAGGTTGAGTCAAAAGGACTCTTAATGAGATTTCATAGCTCTTTATGAGTGGTGTATAAAGTGCAATATACACTTGATGATATCACCTGAGTGTGAAGTAGGGCCACTTCCATGAGATATAATTTTGACGCTCTAGAGCACTCATCAAAGGCCAGGCAAGCGCACGGCCTATTTGCGCAAAACCGCGATGAACAGAAATGTACTTGGTATAATGCAATATGATAAAATTCCTATCTTACAATAGCGCTTATTTGGTTCATAGAAACTATATGTTTCACCAAATATTCCGTAAGTTAAATTTTATCTATCAAGTTCTAGTTCATTGTCCACAAGACACCAGTTCCATGCATTATATGACAAACCAGAGATATCAAGAAAATTCTTTTATTTTACATCTTCTTTTGAAAGTTGTGGGGGATTGTTGAAAAAACTAGTGTTTAAAGTTACTTTCGAAAGAACCAATATCTCACATGGGTTTTTGATAAGTGAATTTTTGACTTTATATTGAGATGTTCTATATGGGCTTGCTAAGTTGTGAGAAGGAATAGGTGGGCTCTCGCGCAGATGAGAGAAAATGGCTTGAAGCCATTTCTAGTACAAATCGGTGGATTCCCCCCTCTGCAAGCGATGGGGACTATGCTCGGAACTATTTTATTATTTTTATTGAGAAAATAATATTTGTCAAAAATATTTTTTTAAAATTCAAATTGCTTACCCGTAACTGTTGAATTTTAAGGGGTGTTAGGTTAAACTGTAACGGACCTCTTAATTGCCAACAGTCATATTTTCATTTAATGTTTTCCAACGCCTCTTTTTTTCACATATAAAAAGGCTTTCAGTCTTTTCCTTTAAGATATCCCAGCTATATCTTGCTTCTAGATAAAATTTGGAATAATTGTCAACATGAAAGAATTAGAAAAAAACACATTGGAAATAGTAAATGACAATAAAAAAAATAGACACCAAAAAACACCTAAAACGACTATATTTAATAGACGGAGGAAATATGTGATTTCACTGTTTTAAAATCATTTGTAATTTTTTTAATGAGGTATATCATTTCAAAAAAGTTAGCTAATAAATGAACACCAATATTTAATTATATTATGATAAATGTAGTTTTATCAATTTTGAAATGTAATTTTACAGGTTCTTCAATTAAAATATACATCTCATGGCAAATTTGAAAATTTATTTGGATTGCAAATATTTTTTTTAATTAAAAGATGATGATAAATAATTATAATAAAATAAAAAGTTTAAAAATTTACTCAAATTTATAATTTTTAAATAATATAATTAAATTATAAAAATGAAGAATTGATAAATATATCATTTATAACATCATTATCTTTAACGAAAAATATTTTTTAATAAAATTTTACTTTCTAAAACTACAAAACCCCATTTTAAAAACAAAGCTATTCTTACCTTATAAATAGGGGTGAGCAAATGTCGGTTCGATCTAAAAATTGAATCGAATCGATCTAAACTGAAACCCAAATTAGTAAAAATATAAGAACCGAACCCAAATCGAATATAGTTTGGTTCGGTGTAAACCGAACCGATTATAATTCGGTTCAAATTTGATTCGGTTCGGTTATAACCGAATTGCTCAAACTCTACAATTTATAAAATAATTTATAATTTATTTTTTCGTTTTAGGGTTATATGAGAGAGACTTAAAGTAATTTCATCTTGATGTGTTAAATTTGATAGTATTTAGATTTTGCAATTTATATTTACAACAATAAATATAAATATTGATACATAAAAAATATTAATTCAAGTAGTATGACATGCATATAATGAATTATTGAATGAGTCATATTCTTAAAGTTGTAAAGTAAAACAATTCTTTCCAAATTAGGATTATTTAAGTTAAAATCTTATATTTGTTATTATTGTTTACTAATTAGTGTGTTGTATATCGTCAATATTGATTAGGATATTAGATATAATATGAATATATATTAAAATATAATATTTATTAATTTATTCGATTTGGTTCGATTTCATTTCGGTTTTTGTGACAAAAACCGAAACCTAACCGAAACCCGAATTTTAAGAATTTTAAAAATCAAAACCGAACTGAAATAAATTTGATTCAGTTCAATTCGGTTATTTGTACTCTGTTTCGGTTTGGGTTTCGGTTACGGTTCCGTTGTGCACACCCCTATTTATAAACAATAAAATAACTCACAGTAGAAGAATACATTGAGGTAAAAGAGCATTCAAAGTACTCCCTCCATATAAAAATTATTGTCTTTTTAGACATTTTATTAGTTTTTTTAGTTATCAATTTGGATTATCAATACATTTTGTACAATTTTTTCTCTAATTTGCCTTTATATTAAATATGAGAGATATTATATATTATTAAAATTATAAGTGAGTAATTAAAAAAAAAAAATTTAATAAAAAATAAATTAATTATTTTAATTATATAATAATTTTTTTATTAATTTTAATAATTCAATTAAATAAATAATATTTTATAGATAACCATTAAAACCGAAAAAGCAAGAACAAATTGGATATGAGGAGGATGGAGATGTAATTAACACAAACAACCAAAATCCGAGCTGTTGCGGCACTCTCTTCTCTCTGCACAAAGTTGCGGACAAATACCACCGAAACTGTGATTGATAAAATAAATACACACCCCATTTCTCCACCTACACAGAGATAGAGGCTATAAAGAAAAATCGAATTTGTTAGGCCTCTTAATTCCGTGAATACTCTACTCCATCACTTTTACCAAATGCTGTCAGTCTTTTCCAGAATTCAATGCTCTTCACCTCACGGGTTTCCTTCACATTTTCTCCTTTCTCCCTTTTATGCTGTCTGTTTTCACTAACTGCAACAAGGCCAGCTATGGTAAAGTTTTTTCTCTTCCTTGTTTTCTTCTTTTACTACGACCGCGAAATGTAATTTTGTTCTCTCATTGCTCTATGCAGGTTCTGGTTTTCGACGATTTCTTTTTCCGGAGCTCTAGAATTAGATAAAGGTGAGCTGATGGCTGTTCTCTTTTTGTTTCTTTTGGTGTTTGTTTATTTTGTTTAGAAAAGCGAGTCAAGAGGCGTAATGAATAATCCATTCATGCTCATTTATTACTTTTCATCCGTTTGTTTTCTCGTAATTTGACGGCAGCTGAAAGTTGAAGGAGACGGCGACTTCTCCTTTTACGGTTACTCTGTTTCGGCTTCTGCAAGTTTCGAGATCTCTAGACGCAAGACCTCTTCATTGGCCATGCTTTTTCCGTATAGATCCAGGGGAGTAGCATTATTTGATGCTGATCCAGCTTGAAACCAGATAATTTTCGGATCAAATTCTCCTTTTCAAAAAGTCAAGCTCTTTTCCTTCTGTTCATCAATGCGACTTACTTCCGTTTTTAAGCTCCTGTGAGTGTTGAAATAATTGGATTTAGAAGAGGTAAAATGAATCGGAATAATTTCATTTTTTTAATTATTTATTTGACGAAAATTTGGGTTGATTAATGTGAGGTTTGTTGAAAGCAGATATTTAGCTGGATTTGTTGAGTGGTGTGAATGGCGACTTGGGATAATCTAGGGGAGATTGCGAATGTGGCCCAGCTTACAGGGCTTGATGCGGTTAAGCTAATTGGAATGATAGCGAGAGCTGCTACTACCGCGCGGATGCACAAGAAGAATTGCAGACAATTTGCGCAGCATCTCAAGCTAATTGGGAACTTATTGGAGCAACTCAAAATCTCGGAGCTTAAGAAATATCCGGAAACAAGGGAGCCATTGGAGCAGCTTGAAGATGCCTTAAGAAGGTCTTACATTTTGGTCAATAGCTGTCAAGATAGGAGCTATCTGTATTTGCTTGCTATGGGTTGGAACATTGTTTACCAATTCAGAAAGGCCCAGAATGAGATTGACCGGTATTTGCGGCTTGTTCCTCTCATCACTCTCGTAGACAATGCTCGTGTCAGGGTATGTACGCCGCCGCCGGTGTTTATTTGTGTTTTTTTTCCTTGTCGTTCTAATTCTTTTTGCTCCAATTAATCAAATTTTGTCGGCAGACAATGAAAAATTTGAGTTTACAGATCATCTCATAAACTATCTCGAATATGTTTAACACCTCGAGATTCTGTGATGATTTTCACGGCAAAGACAACTGAAAACGGCAACCTTTTATTTTATATTATTATTTCATCTATGTTATTAACTTATTAGGGTTCTCTAATATGTCATGTGAATTGGTGAGCTAAAAACAGTTCTATGCTTTTAGGCGGCTGTGTTTTAACTTTTCATTTCACCGTATGCAGGAGAGACTTGAAGACATTGAGAAGGATCAACGTGAATACACATTGGATGAAGAGGATAGAAAGGTGCAAGATGTGATCTTGAAACCAGATCCCATCAAAGATCAAACTGTTGTGCTGAAAAAAACTTTGTCTTGTTCATACCCAAACTTGGGGTTTAATGAAGCTCTTCAAAAGGAAAATGAGAAGCTTCAACTCGAACTACAACGATCGCAGGCTAATCTAGATGTGAAGCAATGTGAAGTTATTCAACATTTGATTGAGGTTACAGAAGCTGCTGTTGCTATTTCTGATCCTCAAAAAAGTTCACCTGTAAAACCTTCCAAGAAGCTGGAGTCCAATTACTCAGATGTTAGTGAGAAAAACCATTCATTTGATCAAAGCTATTCTAAGAAAAGTGATTCCCGAACAACTTCAAGGTTAGATGTTCTTAATCTATGTTATTGAAGTGCAAATATAGTCGTACTGTAAAAACTGTATGCATTGATGTATCATGTATGGTATGACACTCGGGTCTGCGTGTCTCATTATCTCGTTTTTGAGACACTTCTTCTTCCATCTGATATGAGGCTTACTTTGGCTTTTGACTTTGCACTTGCCAAATATTAACTCGATAAAATGCATTTTGATTGTCAACTATTTTACTTGTTTGCAAGACTGGTAATACCATAATCTGTCATTGCAAGTTCTTGAAAGTCGTGCGACTTGCGACCAATAAAATGCTCTGAATCCCTCAAAAGTATCTGTAGAGAGCTGGAAATTCTAGTAGAATTTTTTTCTGTTTTGAGTCAGGATTTCATATTTCTAATACAACACTTGCATGCTTTGTGCAAGTTAAAACCTTCATCTTTGTTCAAGCATTTGCAGTTCAGTTAACCTAATACTACAATTTTCTATGCAGAAAGACATCAGTTTCATCAGGGGATGATCTGCTCTCTCATCGGGGCTCATATCAGCATGACGAGTGGCACACCGATTTACTTGGTTGCTGCTCAGAACCCTCTCTATGTAAGTTCTGCCAAATGATTATTGGCTTTCATTATCTCATTTATCTGTTGGCAGTACAAAAACTGTAACTCTATCATTGCTTTTCAAGTAAATGTTCATTTGTAACAATAGTCCATTTTGTCTGTACAGTACATTTCCCTTATGCTCTGACCTTTTTGCATGTCTATATAATAGCAGTCTGCCAATTTGATGTTTTCCACGTCAGCCTTGTAGTCCTTAATCCCAGCATCCACGTTACATGAGATATGCTTATCTTGCGTGCTCATATGTAGTACATTTCACATGAGAGCTTCTCTCATTGCCTACACATAATGTAAATTGGAAACAAGTATGCACCAAAAAAGTTTAATTAGCTACCTTGTGTGCTATTTGTCACAGACCTATATGTATTGTAGCCATTACAGGTCCCATAGTTGAAGAGGTAAGCTGCGCAATTTTATATTGGATCAACCTAGCTCATGCGTCTTCTGTTTGGCAAATTTGTTTAATCTGTGTATATAAGATCCACTCTCCGCATATACAAAAAATATTTTTCTTTCCATTAGCTTATTTGTGAATGCTCCTTCAAAAATTTTGTTTTGAGGTATTTACATGTTGAAAAACACTGAACTAAAAAATCGGAGAACATTTCTTAATATTAGAAACTATGTATGGCACTGTTTATATGCAGTCAAAGTGCTGTAAACAGATCCCTCAATCTGAGGATAACGAAAAAATGGTTCCCTAATTCTACCAATAAGTATTCGCCTCCAATAACAGCAAAGCAACTAAACGTCTCTTCCGACAATATTAGTTAAATTTCTGCAGTCTCCTGTCTACTAAGCATAAATGCGATTTTATGTATGTGCTGGAAATTTGTTCTTGTGAACTTGTGACCAAATTTCGCCATTGCGGCGTGGATTCTAGAAATGAACACTCGACAACTCATGCAGTAGGGCTTCCCAGCAATAGCTTTTGTTATGTATCCCATATATCAGCTTTATCTCATTAGATTCTTCTCAAATTGCAGGTATGAAGACATTCTTCTATCCTTGTGGCACATTCTCAAAGATTGCTACTGTGGCAACCAACAGGCACATGTGTAAGTGGCTATAGTTTATACAAAAATGTTAACTTTATTCCTTAGCCAGTTGTATGTTACCCTGTTGTAATCCATAACCCATAAAATATACACGTTATAGTACTTTTATACAGTTTTAAAATAACGTGGAAAGTTTTTGTTTCATAACTTTCAGCTTCAGCAGAAGCTTGCAATGAATTGATGGCATATTCATTGATACTATCATGCTGTTGCTATACTTGCTGCATCAGAAGGAAGCTTCGCAGAACTTTAAATATAACGGTAGGTTTTTTCTGTCCTTGTGTGGTTGTGATCAGTGTTACCGTACTTCACAGTTGAGGAGGATGAGACCAGTAATATATTGTACCTAGTAGACTAAAAATATGGTTGCAATTCATGCATCCGAGAATGTAAAAGCTGGATTATTCCAGAAAGCATTTTTCTGAAGTGCTAATGTAACCATAATTATCATTAACTAATTAATTATTGGTCATCTTTTTTTATAGTTTTCTAGTTTAGTGCATATAGCCCTAACAAAGTTGGTAAGAGCGGTAAAAGCATCTGAACTATTCAATCAGAGTTATGCTTTGTTGAAACTTTACTCATTTAAATATTATTCAAAAGTAAATATTGGATAAATTACTGAATACATGTTTCTTATAAGAATTCATAGGATAGGGAAAAACCAAATGGGATTACATTATATATTTCTTTGGCATGACAAAACTATATTTGTAAACTGGAACCACTTGCATTTAATTCTGCAGTTTGGGTAAGGAAAACACAGTAAGTTACCCTCAGTAGGGTCATAGAGCTTGGTTCTTATGGAAGAGAAGGAGTTTGCTAAAGTCTGGATCTTGAATTTAAGATATCTATATTTTTTGTAACTTAATGACTGCTGTCATAGTTTTGATTATATTCCAAAATTGGTTGACCCTTACTATTTTGGGTTTGCAGGGAGGTTTTGTTGATGATTTTCTCTCGCATCTGATGTGCTGCTGCTGTGCTCTTGTTCAAGAATGGCGAGAAGTGGAGATTCGTGGGGTTTATGGTACATTTTGTTGGATACTTTTCCTGCTTTCTTGCCTTTGAGCAACATTTCTTATAGATTTACAACACCTTCTGATGCAGGAGGAGCTGAAAAGACGAAAACGAGCCCACCAACCTCACAGTTCATGGAATCCTAATTGATCTATGAAGTTGAATTGTTGGTTGGACACCTATATACAATCACAATGAAATGCAGAGGTAATGACTGATTGCCACAGTTATATAAAGCTTGTATTTGACTTCATTATAGCAACATATCAATGCCCCGTTTATGTATTCTTATTTTTTTGTAAAGCAGCTTTTTAATTACTTGAGTATTTAGCATATGATGTATTGTAAACTTAGCTCCAATCTACTTAGAGAAGTTTGAGTTGATTACGAGGCTTTTTATGTTCGTATGAGTATACAATCTGGACTTTGCAAGGTTCTCCAAGGAGTTGACGACTCTTGGGACTTGGGAGAACCAAAGGCTTAAGGCCTTTTTTTCTCCTTACTGTGAATTTCTGGTTTGGGTTATTGTCCTCGAATTGTTTAGCAGCAGCACCATAATCTAGTTCAGTTCTACGAGATCCCACATCGTTGAGATTTAATGCACTGTGGATCCTACAAACAACTAAATTTGAATTTTAACCATTGGTTTCTAATTTATCTTCAACTTAACTTTGAAGAATCTTAATCCTGCCTTTTATATATGACTGGTCCTGCTTGTCGAGAGCACATGACACTCGTTTGTAAACTCTTCACTAGTAATACAACATACTGATGATTAATGCCAAGTAAATGCAGCTGTATTTTATTTGATTGTTCATGCCATGTTCCACCCTTCATAAAAACGCTAACCTACATCAAGGATTTCATCCATAATCAGTAAGTTCTCTAAGTCATTTGGACAAAATTATAGAAACCCCGGATGTGACTTTAACTCATTACTACTCACAAGTTTAGTCTTAAATAACCACCATATGGTACAAATATGTCATGTTTGTTTAATTATAGCTAATAAGTTTAATATTTTAAATTAATTATCGCTTACAAGATAAAAACAACATACGAAAAAAGTAAGTGCCTTTATACGGTTACTTTGTTTTTTCAATATATAGTTACTGCCCTTAATCACTACATGATCAATTACTGTTGGAAAAATGAGAGTTTTATATTACTTTCAAAAGAAATGATTTATGATATTTTTTATTGAGAAAAATATATTTGATCAAAATATTTATGAGTGGCCATTATTGTTTTAATTCTTTCATAAAAGTGAGTTTTAAGTGATTAATTTTGTAACGGCTATATTTTGATTAAATGTTTGTAACTCCTTTCGGATACGGTTTTAAAGGCATCATACTTATTCTTTTACAACAACTCTTGTCTTGATCTATAAAATGGTTGACGGGTTTTCTTTTTGGTTACAACCATTTTTACACCGCTTTTATATACTCTCTTCTTCCCCTCTTTTCTGGATATGTTGGCATTTCTGATTTCTGTAGCATTTGAAGCAATTGTTTAATTCTGAGAGGAACTACCAAGTATCCTTTAAGGACAGTGTCTTAGACACGACTCAACTTTGCTTTTCCTAACGTTTGATTTCTCTTATTTATTTTACCTAGATTTTACTTAGCATGCAATATTCCTATGCCCGGAAAATCACTCAGCCTAAAGTTACTCACATAAGGTCAGCCCAGAACTGGTCAACCGAGAATTAGTTAGCACAGACTTACTCAGCTCAGTCGTAGGTCAGCCTGCACATGACCACTCAGAGTCAGAATTCTACCCTAATTTTCCAACAATCTTAAAGGATATTCCACAATAGAAAATTATGCTACTCCTACGGGTCCCAATTCGAGACTATGAGAATAGTTATTCCTCCACTAGCTATTCCATTGTAACCTAAGTGATTTCTTGAAAAATTGACGTATTTAATGGTTGGAATTTTACAAGGTGAAACTAAAGAGATTTGAGAATCGGTGATTTATGATATGGATGTGGGTAAGCAAAAATGTGTCATTGGCCTTGAGGATGTTAATTGGAAGGTGATCAAAATAACCAAAGGGAAGGAGATCATGTCAAAGACAAATATTATGGAGACCAATCCCCACTAAAAGAAAAGGTACAAATTTCTCTATGGTTAATAGCTCAAAGTAATAGAAATTTCAATTAAAAGATGAGGAACTTTTATATATGTGGCCATCATGTTCCTAAATGGAGGAAAATAGTTGTGAAAAATGAAAGTATTACTCAAGTTCGAGTTAATCTAGTTGAAATAGATGATATTATTTTTGTGGTCATTTTACAAGACATGGTGATTGATGTGAATGAGTGAGCTATTGACTATGGAGTAACGAGGCAATTTTATGTGAATAAATAAAAATTCTCCATAGTCATATACACCAAAGTTGAAAGTGGAGAACAAAGGTTCTCCTCAAAGCTTACATCTTTAGTACATAATGGGTGCTACTTATTTCCAATATTTGAACCAAGTTGGTTTCAATGAGCCTTTTAGGCAAAAATAGAGTGAAAGAAACTTTTAGATCCGACAAGGTTTTAATAACCAAAGACAGTGTGTTGTCAGAATGAGCTATATGAACTATATAATTTCTTTGATATTTTTTATATTATGAATTATAATGCTGTTCTTCTTTTGCCTATTTGGTTGAAACATGAGATTTCCCATGTGATAGGTAAGATATCTTGATGTTATTGGAGTTTTGTTGATATACAATTTGTGATAAAACTTTTATTTTATGTTTTTGCTGGAAATTTTTTAGTTTTGAACACTCTTGATTGTTTATGAGTTTTCTTGATATTTGCAAATCCGTTTTGAGTTATTCTTGTTTCTATGATTTCATGAGACATAGAAGAAGATATGTTTAGAAGTAATGTTTTTCAAATTCCTTTGTTTGATAATTTTAAATGTTTTTTGAAGTTGGGATAAAAATTCCGTTTTTCTGAAATTTTAGTTTTGAGCTCAGCTGATTCTTTGTGACATAACTTGAGATGTACAAATTGGTTTTACATGTTTTTAGTGGAGTTATATTAACCTTGAGACAAAAAATACATATTCTTTGTGAATGTTTTTCAATGGAGACTAGTGAGGTTTCCATCTTTAAGTGTTGTTCTAGTTGTAGACCCGATTGCACCTATTTTTCAAATTAAGTTTGAAATGAGATTTTGAGGAAAAGCATGAGAACTTTAAAGCAAAAATCTTTTGGTGAAATTTTTGAGAATTTAATTGAAGATGAACTTTTTATTTTTATAGAACTATTTCATTTTCCGAATCAAAGTGTTTGCAAGAAGCTTTTTATTTTGAGCTTGTTTCTATTCTTTGAAAAATAGAACTTGTGTTTTAGTTTACTTTCCTTTGAAGCCATATTCATTGGTTACACGTGGTGTTTATTTTCTACAAGAAAATCTTTGGTTTTGTGTTGCGATAAATATGATTCTTCTATATTTTTTTCTATATCTTCTATTTACAATTGAGTTCACCGCATGAGTGTTAAAATTGTTTTTCAAAATAAAGTTTTTGTTTATATATGGTGCAACTTGAGGGGTATGCGGAGCCTGGACATAGATGGAAAGTTGATAAAGTCCTTGTGTGTTTTATTGGCACGCACCTAAATAATGAGTTGAGAAGTCTGATCATTTGAGGTGGATAAATGTGTATATACTAAAGTGATAAATGGTATATCTGTGATTATATATGGATGATATAACTATCTTTATCCCGAGTATTGATATTGTTAATAAAATAGAGATAATCTTGTAATCAAGGTTTGTCATGAAAGACATAAGAGAAGCCAATGCGATATTGAGTATGAGAATCATAAGGATGAATGAGAGTGTCTTGTTAACACAAGAACACTATATTGATAACTTCTTGATGAAAAGGAAAATTATAGTGATCTAATGGCTTAATCGAAGAATGCACAAATTTTTGGTAGTTTGTTGCAATTATGACTTTCACATGTTTAGAAATAGCACATGCTATGTGAGTGAAAGATTGGGCAAAGAAAGGTGATCCTTACACGCTACTTTTCGAATGTAATCTTGTGAATTGGCTTTACATAACCTGTAAAACAGTAGAAAAGAGGATCGGGGCTTGTCCCCCGGGGGAACCTCCGATGCCTAAGTCAGAGAATGGTCTGAAAAGTGCAAGAATATAGTTAAAGGAAAGAATTAGAATGATCCCCATTGCTTATTGATATTCCAAATATACTTATAGGTTGGAAGTTCCTACTTTGGTGCTCATCAAGAGATCATGTGAAAGTGGGAAAGTGTTGGTCCCTATGCGCACACTCAATGAGTCAGAGGGGGGGGGGGGGGTGAATGACTCACTCAAGGACTAATGAAACTTTTTCATGATAAATACTTGCTCTGCTGAGTGAGGTCTGCTGGCTGAGTAAAAATCTGAAAAATGCGATTAAGTAAAGAACACTGAGATTTTTTATCCTGGTTCGACAACCTATGCTTACATCCTGTCCCGAGAGAGTGTCTCGGCTTTAATTCACTAATCTCAACTCCTTTATCCTAGGCGGAGAAGCCTTTCACAAATCCCCCAATTACAGTAAGTACCCTCCAAATTGCAATCGCTCACCCGCTGACTAGAATACCCTCTTCTATCAGCAACTCACAAAGAGTTTAAACAAGAGCTGGAATCAACTTATAAAATGTTGATCCAGTTTCAAATGATCTGATATCATAATGAAATGATCTAATCTATTCTCTCTTGTTCTAAAGCAAATTCTAGCTGAGTTGTGCTTTCTTGCTTGAACTTCTTTAAAGCTTGTATTTTGACAGAGATTTAGCTTCTGAGAAATTCAGGTGTAATCACCAAGTTCTAACGCTTGCCTTCTTGCTCCTTTTATAGTTAAATTGAGAAAGTTGCTGTTGAACTTAACTTGACATCTTCTGAAATTGACAGCTTATCTATCCACCCATTGCTTCTTCAAATCAATCTGTTAAGAGATAGAATTGCACCATTGTGAGATAGAAAATCAATCCGTTAGATTGATATTCGAGCTTCAATTTGAATCCTTTGTTGTTTGATGCTAGTCTTCCATTAGAGAGAACTCGCGCTGACTTGCCACGTGTCTTCATCCCATTCCCTCTAGTATTCTGACATGTTGCAGAGTGCGCGATACAAGGTTGGTAGATCTGCAGAATTGCCCAAAATGGCAAATGACTTTTTGCAGCTTTGCATTGGAAGACTTTGTCATTTTCTTCATAATTCTGAGTCTTGTCAAGACATTAATTCTTTTAATCTTTGTCTCATTAATGTTCTTGCAAAAAGCAACACTAAATGCAAAGATACCTTTTTACCTTAAATGGTAAAGTCAGCAGCGTTGACAGACTAAAAGTAACTCAGCGAAAAATACAAATGTTAAGCACATAGTTGAAACAAAGTCTAAATATCAAGTGCTGAGTGAATATTACTAAGTCAGCGACTATCGTAGATACTCAGCCTAGGTATCTTAGAGTTAAACTGAATAGCAACGGAGACTCGAAATTCTACCCTCGAATTTACTAATTCCTTAAACAACCATAGGCTATTTGTTTTAACATCATTATTGATTTAATTAACTCAAACTGAACTTAATTGTTATGATCAAAACTTAAGCACTACTGAGTCAGTCAAACTCGTGCTTGGTTCAACAGAAAGTGATCCCTACTTCTCAAGAATAAATCCCATTTACTGTTGTTCTTTTATTCCCACTAACGGATTCCTGAATTGGTGGGCAACTGAAGAGAATATACAGTAAAAGTTAATCTGGAAAATGTATGAAGTGCATGAATATCGCGTGATTATATGAAGGTTGTCTTGGTTGCCGCGTTGCCTGAAAGACCTATTCAACGATGTTGTCTCGATAGGGGCAGCGAGAAGGCGACAAGTTTCGTGTGTGTGCATCTGGAATAGTCGTCCAGTTATCAGTGAGTAAATATACACATAATCCGAATGATGATTATTGAGGAGCCATATTGGGGCTTTTGAAATAACGAGAGGTTCCATGAATTTTGATATAATGAATTTCCCATTGTTCTTGAGGGGAAAAATGACGTTGAGTGAATCTTTGATTCATATGAGAAGAAATTCATTAGTGAATTTCTCATTATTGTTGAGGGGAACAATGATGTTGAGTGAATCTTTGATTCATATGAGAAGAAATTCATTAGTGAATTTTCCATTGTTCTTGAGGGAAAGAATGACGTTGAGTGAATATTTGATTTATATGAGAAGAAATTCATTAGTGGTTATGTTCTCACATTTGGTGGTGAACAATAACATGAAACCCAACTAAGCAAGCTATGGTAAGAGTTACCTTAACCCATTTAGGGCCGTTTAGCTGCAGAAAATTGTTTTCATTTTTCATTTTTAATTTTCTTTTCATTTTTAAAATTTTACAGTTTTTAGTTTCCTAAATAGTCAGTTTCTGTTTTTTATTTTTAAAAAATAATCAATATTATAGTTTAAATTTTACTTGTTGAAAACATTATAAATATTATAAAAATATTACAAATTAAAGTAAAACATCCATTTTATATAAAATTTCAACTTTTTCAAATAAAATTTACCTTATAGGCTTGCAACAACAACAAAAAAAAACTATACCCCACCCGAATGTGGACAAACCTGTGACCTCTAGGATTACAACTTCACGCTCAACCACTAGTCCTTAACCTTTGCCACTTTAATCTAACCAATCATAAAATGATAAGAATATAATTTGATTCGTCTATGAAGTGTTTAAATTATAAAAACTATTTTTTGTCTACGTTATAATAACTTTTGCCTTTGAACTCTAAAAGCTTATTCTATCACATTATACAATTAAAGATAAATGCTTCAAGTTCGCTAATGTGTAGTTTCTCCTAATTCGTATGCTTACACGAGAATCCTTCAATTGATATTTCTTACTACAATAGGGAGCTAAGGATCCGTGAATGTTTAAGTTTTATTGGTTAAAAACAATATCGATTAATTTAAATCAAATTTATATAAATAAGATCATATGAAGTAAAAAAATACCCAATAAAAGTTACCAAGTAAATAAGAAAAATAACTAAATAAATAAATTAAAAGTATATTAATAAAAAATGATTTTTTTATTATTAACAAGTAATTATACAAGTGTGTGTATCTCTGTGTGTGTGTGTATATATATATTAGAAAAAAATAAACTAAATCAATAAAGTATTGTATTGGATACACGAGTCGTGTGAACTGAGTTTGAAACATTTCAGAAAACATAAAAAAGATGTTTTATGCAGCAAAACATAGTTTAAAAAATTCTGAAAAGTCTTTTATTTGAAAAATTCCGCAACTAAACAGCAGTTTCTATTTTTCAGTTTCATTTCTGAAAAATGGTCCAGTTTTCTACAACTAAGGGTCTGTTAATTGCTGAAAATTATTATTTTTTTTATTTTCATTTTCATTTTCATTTTCCACTTTCCTTTTCCTTTTCCTTTTCCAAATTTTTTAATTTTTAATTTTCTAAATTATAAACTGAAAAATGGAAACCTTGTTCATATGTCTAGTTTTCGGTTTTCCGTTTTTCAAATTTTTACTTTTTAAATAATAATTACTCAATTCAAGTTTTTTTATTTAAAAGATATTAAAATTGAGATTAAAACGAGAACATATACATTTTTCTCCCGATCATAGTAAAAGTTAAAGTAATTAATTTTAAATTAAATTTAAAGTAATTCGAAACAATAACACGAAAAATTAACATACTTGTTGATGTCGTGGGACTTGGGGCACGAGATCGGCTCGACACTTCCTAGATTGAGATACCTGCAAAGACAACAGCTCGTTAGAGGGCCAGGTCGGGTGTCCGATGTGGCCTCTCATACGCTCAAGTTAGTGTAGCATGGGGGGATGATGTAGACATTACTAAAAGAGGTATGTTGCGTATGGTGAATTACCTGGGGATACGTGCCCTTATTCCTTATATAGGGGATAGAGTCCCTTGGATGGTTGCCACGTGTCCGGCCTTGGGGGTTAAGGAATGTCTGGATGGTTGACGTGTATTCCTATCCCCTTAGCTTGGTGGGCAAGCTCCTTGAGTGGGCTTCATGGGCCTTGTTGGTGTTAGGGTTTTATGTGCTTTGTTATCATATGTCCCCCCCTTGGTTAGTGTAGACTCTTTAGGGTCGCCATCGGCCCCACACACTTATGGTGGATCTATTTTGAGGTTTCGAAGATGGTCGAGACAAAATGCATCGTCACATTTTATCTCTGTTTCCAGAAATGTCCCCTCTCAGGTCGGTTCGAACTCTTTAGGGTTCGAGTAGCATCATAGGTATTGGATGGAGGCGGGGTTCTGAAGTGATGCCTGTCTCGTTGGAAGGCGTGATGACTGATCTTTGAGTTTATACGTTGGTCAGGGATCGCCCTTGTCAACTGAAGTTTGGGCGGGAAAAAACATTTGAATTTTTCTAAGATGGGCGTTTGACTGCCAACTGCTAGTTGTTTTTGCGTGTTCCCAATACCTTGGAATTCGTTGTCATTAATTGCAAGCATTTACTCTCTCTACCCCTATAAATAGGAGTAGGGTAAACTGCTATTTCTCATTATTCACTCACTAGTGGTTTTACCGAAATCCTTCCTTTCCTCCAAATCTGGTAGATCGATCAAGGGTCACAATGTTTGGGTGATCGGGTATCGACCTCCAGACGTTTTGCACATTGGGTCAGCGGGTCGGCTTGAAGACTTTTCTTTGCCCAAGGGTGGATGTAGAGTGGTAGGCTTTGCCTAGGGGAGGACATAGCAACCGGACATCGATGGTGGTGTCATCGGAACCTTCCTTGTTGCACACCTTGGCGAAAGGTACTCTCTGCCGCCATTGTACGCAACTTGGAATGCCACCACCGGCGACGGTTTGGCGTGCCGTCCTTTCCTAACTTGCCGCTTCTCACCACTTAAAATCTCTTTTTCTTCCTTATAGGGTGGTGAGATTTTATTTTTTGTAGGCCATGAGCTCGGCCATTGTGAGCTTAGTTTTACTTCCTGTGAATGTAGTCATCGGTCTTACCAAGGCTATGACTCGATTTTATGCTCTATGTAAAGTTGTGTTTTTATGTTGCATCTCTTGGCTTTCACTGCTTTCTCTAAATTTGTTGGTCGGCTCTTTCCCTTGTGGATGGTCGATCTGTAGTTTCTTTACTAGTGTTCTGATTGGCGTGTTTACTTACGCATGGGTTCCACACGCGTCTTTTCAACTTTAGCATACTAAACACGCAGTCGTTTGGGCTTCTCTACATCATAATTGTCTAACAGTTTAGCTTTCGAGGCTACGTTTTGAATTTTGTTGCTCATTTTCTTTATAAATAACGGAGCCAACTCCTCCTCCCTTATTTCTCGCTCTTCTTGCTTTCTTTCACTCTGCTTATCTTACGTCAGCTTTTTGCAACATTGGTAAGTTTGTTTTTCATTACCATGGATATGTCAGATGCCTCTTCAACCGGTTCAACATCCTCGTCCTCCACTGCCTCGACCTCTGCCTCAGGCTCTACTTCAGCATCGGTTCCTCTGCTAGTACATCCTGCTACAACCGTCCCGATTCCTGCACCTCCTCTTTAATTTATCTATGGTCAACATCATCCTCACTCGGTCGATGGTCAGACGTCCAAAAATTCCGACAGGTGGTACAACTTTCGATTGGAAGAGCGGATTGCGGGAGCGTATATTGAGAAGACTATTTTGTCTCCATTGTACCTTGGCTTGAAGATAATAAATACTGAATCGAATAATAATGTTCCCAAATCCATTGCGATGTCTTCGAAAGCTATGGTGTGTACTCCTACATCGGTCAGTCAGGACTTGGTTGAGCACTATACTGAGGTTATGCTGGCTGGTCGTCCCGGTGCATACGGGATTGTCCCGTCCCCGGAAGATAGGATGGATGTACCGTCCCCAAATGCATTTGCTATCTTTGAGCAGCACATCAAGTAGGGATTCAAGCTTCCTCTAAGTAGGCCGATTTGCTCCATCCTAAGGGAGTTTAGGGTCTGTCCCTAGTAGGTGTCTCCAAATTCTCTCATGGAGTTATTGCTAATTATGAAGTTATGTCACAACCTGAATTTATGGCTCGATGGTCCTACCTTCCAACTGTTTTACCAACCTGTTCAAATGGGGGTAGGCAATTGTTTGTATTGGTGCTGGGTTTGGATTAAGATGAACAAGCTCGTTCATCGGAAGGATTCAGTGAAGGGTTTCAAGGACAAGTGGTTTTGGGTTATCTTAGACATCGACGCTAAGATAATATATCCGAAGAGCACCCTTTATAGGCGTGGTTACTGGCATTTTCCTGTGAAATGGAATACTTAGCACTGGAATTTGTCTACATGGAGATCTGATGGTCGACTGACGTGGCAGCAAGCTGATACTGTGAGTTATTTGTCGCGTGTTAGGGTCCCAAAGCTAACGTGGACCGATGCTGCCCATTTGTTTACTACCAATCATAGCGAATATGTCGAGGTGGAGGACGAGTGGTCGAACTTATCCCGCGAATCGAGGGAGGTGGAAGCGTCGAACCTACCATTTTGTAAGGTAATGATCATTGCCTTTCCTTGTTTTTCAAAATTGATTTATTCTTTTTTACCGATGTGTAGGTATGTCTAACCAAGGTAATTACTTTAACATTCTCATAGCCGCGGTGAAGCCCAAGAAGAGGAAGTCAAGGAAGGGTAAGGTTTCTGTGTTTGTGGTGGCCGAAGAGGGTAACATGATGGGGACTCAGTCCACTCCCCATCGACCCACTCCCGAAAGGGGTTCGAGGGATGTCATCGGGTTGAGGCTATTAACAAGAGCCTGGCTAATGTTATCTGTCTTGATTCAAACCAGGTAGCGACCGATGAAGCTCTAAGGTCGAAGAAGCCGGGGATGAGTGCTAGTGGGAAGGGAAAAGAGGTGACTGGTGTCGGGGAGACTACTCTCGCACCTAACCAGGGCATATATATGTTGCTGACCGATGTAAGATAACCATCATTTCTTACGTTCCCCTTTTTTTACTTATGTCCGTGCTTCTTTATTGTCAGCTACGGAAGTTAACCGTCAGTCCGGATGTGAAGCTAGAGAATGACTTGGTTGTTCGAGACTTTGCTAGTTTCATGCGTCTCTCATTGGAGGTGGAGAGGTAGCAAAAGGTGAAGGTCGGCCAACTTGCTTTTCACCATTAGGCTAATCTTATCTCTGCAAGTCTTGCACTTGTTGGCGATTTTTCTTATTTTGCTTTCCCTGGGCTGAAGTTTAGTTGCTTTGGCGTAGGCTTTTTCCGACGTGGTCTATTTGACCAAGATCTTGGTGGAGAAGGATAGGGAGATCGATGCTCTTCAAGGCTCGAGGAAGCACCTCGATACTAAACTCACTACAGTCTCGAGGAAGAGGGACGATTGTAAGATGAGGGCCTTAATGAAAGAGTAGGAGTTAAAGGCTCTTCAAGAGTCGACAACCGCTATGGCTAAGGAGATTGAACAAAAGTATGCAGGGGATCTGGATGCCCTAAAGAAAAATAAGTGTGCCTTGGAGGCCTAGGTTTAGAAGTTGAAGGGTGAGGTCAGTACGGTCATGAAGAATCTGGAAAAGATGAGAGAGAGCCGTGATTTTTACAAGAGGCATAACAAGGCTCCGAAGCACCACTTTCAGAAGAAGGATTTGGTAGCGTAGGATCGGAAGGGACATTATAAGGTCAACTACAGCTCCAATTTCCTTTGTAAAGTGTAAGAGAAATTCAAATGCCTTGCTTCGGAGCTAGATGACTTGGCTCTCCTTCCCGAGCCGGAGGCTGATGCTAAACTGACACCTTGGTCCGAGGATGTTCATCTGTTCAACCTCGGGGGTGGTGAAGAGGAAGCTGATGAAGAAGACGAGGGCAAGCAAGGTAAGAACAAAGAAGATGAAGACCAGGTTATTTCTTATCACTCATATGCTACCTCGGATCTTAGCAAGAAGGGTGGGGCCGAGGATGGTGTTTTGTCTCGGTCCCCCAAAGATGTGTAAATTTTATTAAGTTGATCTATGAACAATCCTTTTGAGCTTTGGTTTATTGTTTGTTTGTTTTTTTAAGGGGGAACCCTGCTTGGGGTTACCTCGCTCGTTACATATTGAATTTATGCATTTATTCTCTTACTGTAAGGGGGAACCCTGCTTGGGGTTGCCTCGCTCATTACATGTCGGATTTATGCAAAACTTGAAGATAAGCTCAATAAACTCTGAATCTTTTATTAAAATATGCCAAGGAGTAAATCCAAATAAAAACATGCTAACACTTAGACCGAACCTAGAAGCTATAAACAATCGACTCTAAGACTGACATTCACATAGAACTGACCCAAACAAAGCAAAGACAAGCAAGAACGACTCACATAGGACCGACGCTAGCACTTATTGAAAATAAAACTACCATGACTGCTGGATAGTCTACTCCCCGGCAAAGAACTTTCTTAAAGCCTCAACATTCCATGTCCGGGGTAAAATCTTCCCTTCTAAATCCTGAAGTTTGTACGTATTGAGCCCGATCTTCTGCCTGATCTTGAATGGTCCTTCCCAATTTATACCGAGCTTGCCTTGACCTGCCCTTGCTCTTGATGCTTCAGTTGATCGGAGCACGAGCTCTCTTAGTTGAAAGTTTTGGGGTTTTACCTTCTTTTTAAAGGCGGATGGATGTAACCCTCTACTTGTAGGCGGCCGCTTTGGTGTATGCTCGATCTCTGCGTCCTTCTAGGTCATCTAGGTTTGACCTTAGCTTAACGTTGTTATTGGTGGGGTTAATATAGTATGACACTCTCTCGCTGGGGGTGCCTATATCAACTGGCACCATGGCCTCGGTTCCGTACACCAGGGCAAAGGGTGTTTCTCTTGTTGTCGTTCTTGGTATGGTTTGATAAGACCAGAGGACATTTTGTAGCTCACTGACCCAGCTCAATCCGCTCTTGAGTACCTTTATTTTGATTCCATCCATGATCATTCTGTTTGTTACCTTGGTCATGTCGTTTCATTGGGGGTACGATACAGAGGAGAACCGAAGCTTGATTCTAAGTCCGCTGCAGTATGCTTTGAATGCTTCATAATTGAACTTCATGCCGTTGTCCATTATCAGCGTATGAGGTATACCTAACCTGGTGATAATACTCTTGTTGAAGAATTGCATGACTTAATTTAGGGAAATGGTGAATATAGCTTCGGCCTCGGCCCACTTTGAGAAGTGATCGACCGCGACGATGCTCCATTTTTTCTGGTTTTGTGCCACAGGTAGAGGTCCGACTATATCCATCCCCCATGTGGAAAAAGGCTAGGCTGCTCGGATAGCAATCATTTCTGTGGGCGGTGCTCTGATGTTCTTAGCATATGCTTGGCACGGCTCACATTTTTCTATTAACTCTATGGTATCTAGCTCCATCGTTGGCCAGTAGAAACCCTATAGCTTGGCCTTTTGGACTACGATGTCCTTCTTTTCGTGGCCTCCACAGATCCCTTCATGGATTTCACGCAAGACAGAGTCAGCATATCTCTTTTCGAGGCATTTCTTCCAAGGGTAGCTGAATGATCCCCTGTACAAGTGATCGCCCAAGATCGAATATCCAATGATTTTCTTACAATTTTTTATGCCTCAGCTTTGTCTTCTGGAAGGGTGGAATCTTTTAGGTATCTCTATATCGGGGAGTACCATTCTTCTGTCAGCTCGATTTCGCCCAGAATAACCAAGACCACATTCCCTCTAGTGCTAGGTCGGTCAATATTTCCAATGGTGCAATGGATGAGGTTATCCCCACTGGGATCCGATGCCGCCTTTGCTAACTTATTAGCTTAAGTGTTCTGAGCTCGCGGTACGTGTAGAATTTCTATCTTTGCTCCTATCTGCTTTATCCTGCCAATAAGCGCTCGTACTACGATAAGGTATTGCTGCATTGTCGCATCTTTCATTGCATATCCCCCCAACTGATTGACAGCGAGCTTTGAGTCACCGTAGATATGAGCTTGGTTCGGCTGTATTACTTCGATTAATTGTAGGGCATGGATGAATGCCTCGTACTTGGCCGCGTTGTTTATTGTGGCGAAGGAGAGTCTAGCCACCTAATTAATGACTATTCTATTAGGGCCTCGCATATGCACTCAATTGCCCCCCTGTCCTTGGGTCGAACTTCCGTCAATAAAAACTTTCCACGTCTCCTCCAACAATGTGGTAGGCTCGGGCGATGGGGCCTCTTGTATAAAATCTGCTAACACTTGAGCCTTCATCGCTTTCCTTGGCTCAAACCTGACGTCAAACTCTGACAATTTCACTGCACATTATGCTAATCTGCCCGACATCTCTGGTCTTTGGAGAATTTTTTTCAGACCTAGGTCAGTTCGGACCACAATCTTGTGAGATTGAAAGTAGTGCATCGGCTTTTGAGACGCGATGATGACAGCATAAGCAACTTTTTTGAGACAGGGGTATCTTAGCTCGACATCCTTGAGGACTTTACTGCAATAATATATGAGGTACTTCTCTGCCTTCTCTTCCCTAACCAAGGCCATTCCCAGTGCCTCTTTAAAGGTGCTGATGTAATAGACACTCTCCAGGGGTGGTTTGGCTTAGTAGTGGTGGCGAGGAGAGGAACTACTTTAAATCGTCGAACACCTTGGCGCACTCATCGGTCCATGTGAAATTCTTTACCCCTTTCAGGGTTTTGTAAAAAGGTATACATCTCCTGGTCGAGCATGATATGAATTGACCCAAGGCGTTGATCTTGCCGTTCAACCTCTATACATCATTCATAGTCTTGAATTCCATTATTGCCTTGATCTTGTCAGGGTTCGCCTCTATCCCTCGGTGGGAGATTAAAAATCCCAGAAACTTCCTTGCCACTATGGCGAAAGCGCACTGTTCTGGGGTCAGCTTTAACTTATACTAGTTCAATATGTGCAATACCTCCTCGAGGTTGACTGGGTGTGTATTGGCTGTCTTGCTTTTGATGATCATGTCATCGATATATAATTCCACCGTATCGTCGATCTTGCCTTCAAATATTCTGTTGACTAGGCACTGATAGGTCACACCCCCATTTTTTAAATCTAAATGGCATGACTTTGTATCGATATGTCCCTTCGTGGGTTATGAACAAAGTCTTTTCCACATCGTCCTTAGCCATGGGTATCTGATTGTACCCCGCCTTCATGTCCACGGTGGAGTAAGACTCGAAACCCGCATTTGCGTCTACTAGGGAATTGATGTTGGGCAGCGGGTAACTGTCTTTTGGATAGGCTTTGTTCAGAACAGTAAAGTCTACACACATTCGATATGCCCCACTAGGATTTTTGACCAATACTACATTTTCCATCCAATCGAGGTACCGAACCTCTCTTATATGACCTGCCTTCAATAGTTTTGCCCCCTCTTCCTCAATGGCGCGCTGCTTTTCCGGACCGTGGTTCCTGTGCTTTTGTTTGATCGGGTTGGCATTCGGGTCAACATTTAGCTTGTGCTCCATGACTCTAGGATTGACCCCGCTGACGTTGGCCTCTGACCAAGCAAATGAGTTTTCATTCCTCCTAAGAACCTTGACTAGGGTGGCCTTTGCTTGAGGGTTCTTGTCCTCCGAGATAAATACTTTCCTGTCTTAGCTTAGGAGTATTGTTTTTAACTTACCGTAGGGCTCGGTCTTATCTGGCAGATTTTATTCAGCTTGGTGGGTCAGCTCGGCCCTTATTGAAGCCATATATGTCTCTCGTGCCATCTTCTAGCTACCTCTAATGGTTTCCATTCCTTGCCTGGTCAGAATTTACATCATACGTAGCATAAGTTGACCACTACCTTAGACTCAACTAGGATCGGTCTTCCTAGAATAATGTTGTATGCCAATGGTATATCCACAATTAAAAACTCGGCCTGCGATTTCCACATGATCAAATTATCTCCCATGGTGATTTGTAATGTGGCCGACCCTATGACCTCGACTGCATGGCCGCTCAGGCCTAAGATTGGGTCTTGACCAACTTAGAGCTTGTTTGGGTCCAATTCGAGGGCGTCATATATGGAGCTGGTCATCAGATCTCCATTTCAACTACTAGTGCATCCTGATGTGGGGCAGGTTTGGGTACATGGGCGAAGGAGTAGTACACCCCTCTATCTCGACCGGTGTTATTGACCAGTGATGCTTTACGTTTGTTCGACGTCGGTCCACCGCAAATGATGTTAATAACTCCTCGCCGAGCTGGGGGGGATCGACTGCTCTCAGTAAGAGCAGCTCAATGCCTCTCTGTTTGCTCCTCTTATTGTCGATACGATCACGGTCTTGCCAAGAAGTGATCGAGTTTCCCCTCGGCTGCCCTCTTGTTGAGTTCAATGGCCAAATGCCGACAATCCTCGGTGTCGTGGCCCTCTGATTTATGGAAGTCACAATGGGTGCTTGGCTTTCCCGATCGCTTTATCTTTGTTGGGTATTTGATGTACTGTCGATTCTTCTCTATCCAATACAACACTTCCTTCTGATCTGCCCTCAAAGGAATCAAGTCCTTAGGGAGACCACGGTGTTTGTATTCATACCTAGGGGGCCTTAGTGGTAACTTATTAGATCAGGACAGACTCGGCTGTCAGCCTATATGCTCATGCATCATTGTCCCTTTCTCATTAGCCTCGTAAGTTACCCACTCTCATGCCTTCTGCATCATTAGTGCCAAGCTCTTTGGTCTTCTTGTGAGCAAATCCTTTTTAAAGTCGACGTTTCTACAATTGCTTGCTAGTATATCAGTGGTGACGTCAATGCTACACCCTTTTACCCCAAGGGTCGCCCTTTGGAATCGCTCCACAAAATCTCCCAGTGTTTTGTTTCGACCCTGCCTCATCAACTGTAGATCTTGAATAGTCTTATAAGGTGGGATCGATGTTACGAAGTACTAGATGAAGTCTTTTATCATTGCCTTGAAGTTCGTGATCGATCCTAGTTTTTGATTCTCAAACCAGAAAGTGGCCGGTCCCTCAAGGGTCGTTGGAAAGATCTTACATAGCATCGCATGAGTAGTCCTGGTGGTTGCCATTTTCTGCCTGAAATTCTTGACATGAAAGATCCGGTCGCCAGTGCCGTTGTAGTCCCGTAACTTTGGCCATTTGAAACTTTCAGGGAAGTTAACCCTTAAAATCTCAGGGGAGATCGGTGATTCTGTGTCCTCAATCTCGAGGATGGCCGGCTCCATTCCCATGTCCGCGAGGAGTGCCTTCACATTTTTCATCACATCGCCTGCCCATTTTGGGGCTAAATTTTTCTCAATTTCTTCAATCGCCTGTTTGGAGGCTATGGTTTGGTCAGATCTGGCTGTCGACCTTCTGGGTTCTTTCATTGATGAGTTAACAGATGTATCTGGAGAGCCGCATCGGGGCTTTTTCCTCGTCTCTTCTTTTTTCTGGCCTGACTCGTGCTCATGGGGGCGAGTGAAGTTGGTATAGTCCTTCATTACTACAGTCGCTCCAGGTCGTGGTCCGAGTCGCGATTTTACTGGTCCTCTACCTGACCGATGGGACCTTGGCTCTCGTAGACTTGGCTCGGGTTGAAGATCCGAGGCCGTGGGGGTTGAAAGAGCACCGTCTTCCTGGCTTCTCTCATACGTCAGAAGCCTCTTGAGGTTCTGAAACCCTTTCGAGGCGGACCCGGATTGGGCTGATGTCGCAGCTCTCCGGTCCAGGTTAATGACCGTACCCTCTGTGGCAATGCGTTGCGCATTTAGGGTGTTCACCAAATGCTCCATGTGGCCCATCTTGTACATGACTTGCTTTGTCATTGTCACCAGTATTTTAAGATCGTCCGAGGCGTCGGGCTTTGCCACCATTGCTTCTATCTAAGCATCAAACTCCGGCCCTAATACGATATTCTTGATTTCTTTACCCGTTGCGTCAAACTGTTTTGGAGGTGTCGCTAACTCACTTGTCGACCCTGGGGCCCTTTTCGTATCGACCTGTAACTAAACAAAAATTTGGATTACTAATATTATTGTCATTCCACAACAATATTAATCGAATCTAAAACAACATTTCAAGTGCAGATCCGATTTTCTATTAATTTCTACTTCTACCATTGCCTTTACCAAAAGCTGCTTGGGAATCTCTATACCACCAAAAGCTACTTGTGTCTTACAATCTCTCTAAATTTATTTTTTCAATTTCACAATACATTAACTACAAAGAAGCCATGATTTGTTACACATATAATTTAATGATATAAAGAAAACGAAAAGTTGTTGCCACTATAATGATTACAATTAATTGAAATACTTCTCTTGATCAAAGTATGTAGAAGACAATAACTCTATAATGTAACAAATTGAAGAAAAGGGATATAGTTGATGATCCTAGCACTTATTTGGCAAGGAACTCTAAGATTTAAAATCACAGAAAATGGAGCTGCTTTCTGTACGCTAAACCTTAATTATAAATTGGTAATTACTGAAATCCAAATTCAGATAACAAAGAAGAAAAATGATAAACTAATGGAGGAAGCAGCCGTTTGATTGTAATTAGGAAAACTAGAAAAGGCTTTTTCTAATTTCTAAATTAGAAAAAGTTTTTAACTAAACATCAAACTCTATTTTCTACTTTTCTAGGAAAACTTTTTTAAAAAACAGCCATATTTTTCCACAACTGAACACATGTTTTGAGATTGCAAAATATTGATGGTAGGGATCGCGAAAGCATATGGACACCAGTTCCATGCATTATAAGTCAATCGAGAGATATTTAGAAAATTCTTTTTATTAAAACTTCTTTTGAAAGTTGTGGGAGATTGTTGGAAAAATGAGAGTTTTATGTTATTTTCAAAAGAAACGTTTTAGGATTTCTTTTGAAGAAAATTATTTTGAGTGGCCGTTATTATTTAATTCTTTCATAAAAGTGAGTTTTAAGTGTGATTAATTTTCTAACAGCTATATTTTGATTAAATGTTTGTAACTCCTTTCAGTTACAGTTTTAAAGGCACCATACTTATTGTTTTACAACAACTCTTTTCTTCATCAATATAAGGGGTGACGGGTTTTCTTTTTAGTTACTACCATTTTTACACCACTTTTATATACTCTTTTCTTCCCCTCTTTTTAGGATATGTTAAGCGTTTCTAATTCCTGTAGCCAAATTCAATTCGAATTTGAAGAAGTTGTACTTTAAGGACAATGTCTTAGACATGACTCAACTTAGCTTTTTCTAACGTTTGATTTCTCTTATTTATTTATTGTACTTTAAGGACAATATTCCTATGCCCAGATAATCACTCAGCCAAAATTACTTAGCCTAAAGTTGTTCAGCATAAAAGAGGACACTGAAGGTCAGCCCATTTGGTCAACCCAAAACTTGTCAGCCGAGGATTGATTAGGATAGACTTACTCAGCTCAGCTATAGGCCAGCCTGCACATAGTCAACTTAGCATTAACCACTCAGAGTCATAATTCTACCCTAATTTCCCAACACTTCTGTAACGCTTGTGGAAGCACTTGGACACCCTATGTTGGTATTTTAGTGTAATTGGATCAACTAGTTGACCAATGTGATCATAATGTTTCATCGAACAAGTCAGAAGAGTGCAGAGTGCACGCTCGATCGAGTTCTATTACGATACTAAGCTCACGAGGGTTCAGGAACTGGGAGCTACTTTTTGCAATGCTTTTGTTTAGAACAGTTATGACTGCTGTAGTGGATATAACCTTTAGCAACGCTAGTGTTTTGAACTACTGTGACTGCTCGAATGGACATGACTTTTTGTAGCGCTTTTGTTCTGAACCGTTGCAACTGCTCATTTCAAGCTTATAAAACCTAGCATTGGCAACACTTACTTGCATTTTTTGGCAACTCTTACGGTCTGGTTCATCTTTTCTTCACAATGAATAATCATTCTAAGTTCTTGATTTTTTCTCTGATTTTATCCGATTGAAACATTTGGGAGAACCACCAAATTAGTTTCAATCTGAAAGAGTTATCACGACTTTAGAGATTATCCAAGTTATTTTCGGAAATTTCCCCAATAAAGATTGAAACTAATTCATTTTGAAGTCTGCTTTGTTTCAAAAATTGAAACTAAATTTTTTGAAAATGACAAACAGAGAATCTGTTGAAGAAGTCGTGGAAATCTATTGATATTCAAAATACCGGTGATTCAATCCCATTTTTTGCATACAAACGGTGTTATAATGACATTTTTTTTATCTTGGGCACCGAAAAGGTACACAATTCGATCCATTCTTTTTCGAATTACTTCTTTGATATCATAGCAAAGATTTTTGCTATGTTTTTCTATGTTTTTTTATGTAAATTCTCTTTCTCCCTTTTCTGGAAATTCTAAAATTTTTGTTCGGAATGATATTCCGTGAATATTTTTGTCGAATTTACGGTTAAAGTATTTAAAATGGTGTAAAAATTGTGTTTTTTGAGCATTTTGGCCATGATTCCGTAATCTGGTCAATAATTGAATGAAATTTTATATTTTTATGTTCAAAATCGCATTTGAATTGATTATGTTCGATTTCAGGTATTTTCACGTTGTTTTCACTGAAAAAGGTTGCGATTTTCACATTATTTTGGGTAATGGTGAGTTTATGTTCGTTTTAGGAAAGAGAATAAATCCATTGGACTCGGGACGTTGAAAAACCATAGGAGGGGTCGTTTCGGAGGCCGAAATTATTTTCGGAATGATTTAAAATCAAAATTTATTTTTTTGCGTTGTGCAAGGGATTCTGAATTCGTTGCAGAATCTATTGCAGAATGAAAAATTGTGACGGTTTGTTGCAACAACCGTTTTTCACGACGGTTCAAGCAGAATCGAAGTATGCTTTTCTATGTTTTACAAGGGAAACATGTTCCATTGCAGAATCTGTTGCAAACTAAACAATGTGACGCTTCACTTGTTTTGATGTGACGATTAATTTGTTGAAATAGTTATGATAACTATTAAGAAGGAAAAAAACGTTGCCAGAAACTTTTGTCTTCATCCAACCACGTGGCATATGATGTGGCGTTGGTTTAACCTTTGGGGTTAATCGGCCAATGGTTGACTGCCATATGTCAGTCAAAAGTCAAAGTTGAGTGGTCAACATAATGCCACATGGCGCGCCCTTAATGGTCTCATATGTGTTTTTGCGATTTGAGGCCCTAAACGTCATTTTGCTCCGAAATTTTTCCTACCCCACCATTTTCATATTTTTTAGATTTAATGATTCTTTTTTTCAGAATTTTTTGAAGTTCATAAAGCTGATTATTTGATTTATTTTGTGTAAATTTATTCATGAAAATTTTAGAATATAATTTATGAATTTTATAAAAAATTCCAATATGTTAGAAATTATTTTTATAAAATTTTTCATTTATTGGTTAATGTGAAAAACCTTGTAATTCATCAAATGGATGTAAACTCTACATTCCTGAATGGTGAATTGAATGAGGAAATTTATATGAAACAATCGGAAAGGTATTTCAGGTTGTGAAAATAAGATATGCAAGCTAAAGAATTGCTATATGGACTAAAACAAGCACCAAAAGCTTAGTATCAAAAGCTTGATGATGTGGTTTTGTCTAATGATTTTGTTATAAACCAAGCAGAAAAATGTGTATATGGCAAGTTTGATACTTCTGGTAAAGGGGTTATAATTTGTTTATATGTAGATGACATGTTGTTTTTAGTACTGACCAAAGTCAAGTTGATAAAACAAAGAAATTTTTTGTCATCTAGTTTTGAGATGAAGGATATGGGAAATGCTGTAGGGATACTTGGTATAAGAATCAAACGGAAGAACAATGTTATTTCAATTTCTCAATCTCATTATATTGAGCATATTTTTGAATAAATTTAACTTCAAGGATTGTTCTCTAGTTAGCACTCCAATGAATTCCTTCAGTTTTTTGAAGGTTATTCAGATACAAGTTATTTTTCTAATGAAGAAGATAATTCTTCCACAAGTGGGTGAATATTCCTTCTTGGGGGAGGTGCTATCTCTTGGGCGTCAAAGAAACAAACTTGTATCACTAATTCGACAATGGAATTTGAGTTTGTTAAAACTTAGCATAATTTAGCTGATCATTTAACCAAAGGGTTAAGATGAAATTTTGTGCACAAGTCGGCTATGGGGATGTGATTAAAGTCCATTTGAAATCTCTCATGTTAAGATACCCAATTACCATCTAATATGACATTAGGTGCTGAATTCAATGAGGAAACCTTAATATCTAGAGATTGGAACACACTAATAAAAACATCCCAAGGTGTGTGTTCAGACCTGCAAGATGAATGAGGTTGAAGTTTAACTTCGTAATAGCTTTTTTGAAAAATTGAATATGCAGGTGCAAGAGTAACAAAGCTACCTATATGAGCATGAAGTTTGGCCGCTTTAAGAAGTTTTGGACTTGATTTTGATATGCTTATGACGGATTGGGACACAAGGCTAGTAAAAGATAGTGTCAAGTAAGAACATGTTAGAATGTTAACTTATGTGTATATTATCTTCATGTATTCAAGATGGATAACAAAGGTTTAATCCATAGTGACACCTTTAGTTATTCGAATATTTGGAATGTGTAATATATTAAGATGAAATTCAATCGTCATGATATTTTATTTATGCATAAGTTTGTTATTTGTTGTGATTTTGTTTAGTTAATCATGGATCACACTAAAATGGGGGAGGATTGTTGGTATTTTAGTGTAATTGGATCAATTAGTTGATCAATGTGATCATAATATTTCATCGAACAAGTCAGGAGAGTGAGAACTGCACGCTTGATCGAAATCTATTACGATACCAAGCTTACGAGGGTCCGGGAGCTACTTTTCGCAACACTTCTATTTAGAACAGTTGCGACTGCTGTAGTAGATATTACCATTAGCAACGCTTCTGCTTTGAACTATTGTGACTGCTCGAATGGACACAACTTTTTCACAACGCTTCTGTTCTGAACTGTTGCAACTGCTTATTTCAGGCTTATAAAACCTAGCATTGATAACACTTATAGGCGATTTTTGGCAGCGCTTACGGTCTGGTTCATTTTTTCTTCACAATGAATAATCATTCTAAATTCTTGATTTTTCTCTGATTTTCTCCGATTGAAACATTTGGGAGAACCACCAAATTAGTTTCAATCTGAAAGTGTTATCACGACTTCAGAGATTATCCAAGTTATTTCCGAAAATTTCCCCAACACCCCCCATATGCCCACACATGGCATGATATTATCCACTTTGGGTCTAAGCCCTTATGGGCTTCGTCATGGACTTTACCCCCAAAGAGCCTCATACCATTGGGGATATTGCCACACTTATAAACCATTGATTCTCCAACTTTCTTAGCAATGTGGGATATTTGTTTGCCCAACATTCCTCCCCTCGAATAAATATCCATCGAGCCTCCCCTCGACTGATAAACCATCTGTCTACAAACATGCATTTTCTACTCTGATGCGTTGGAGGGCACACCTTATATAGAGTACTAGTGGTTCCACGGATATCCGGTGATCAAATTGGGCGTACCACTATTTGTTCGACTCTTTGACAATCCACCAACACGGCTAACGTCGGAGCATGGCTATGATGCCAATTTTCAGGATTCGGGAGCTTTCGATCCGGGGGAACAATGAGCATCCAAGTGAACGACTTAATGGGCTTGACACCATATTTAACCCAAAACCTTAAGGTGATGGGTTAATGAATAATGAGTCATTCCCAATTATATATCATTCACTTAACTCATTAACTTCCCATGTGGGATTCTCAACTCCACACTTGCCCCAATAATCTCCCCCTCAAGTGTGAGTTAACACCATATTCGGGGCTAAAATCGTGCTCCTCTTGAGCACAACACCGGCTCTGATACCAATTGTAACGCTCGCGGAAGCACTTGAACAATCCATATCCTCACACATGGTATAATATTGTCCACTTTTAGCCTAAACACTCATGGTTTTGCTCTTGGGCTTTACCCAAAAAGGCTTCATACCATTTAGAATATTATCCATACTTATAAACCATTCTCCAATTTTCTTGTCAATATAAGATATTTGTTTGCCCAATAACTTTTCCAAGGTAAAAACAACATAACATTTACTATGTGAAAAACTAACATACAAAAAACCCGAAAAAGTAAAAACAGTCTCACGATATTCAAAATTGATACAGAAAATCGTTTACTGACAAATAAGAGAAAAGAAGATGCATTAACTGTAAAATACCAGTAGCAGTACATGATCTTCCCCACAGCAAAAGATCCAATAGAATTAGCCCAACCGAAAGAATTCATAGCCCACAAGAAGTCGAAGTCTACAACTCTTCCATACGTTCATTTCTAGACAAACAAACATTCCGGTTCTTCCCCAACACACGCCAAAATCGATCTTTGCAGCAATAATCATCTTATGCACTTCCTCTTCTACAATTTTGTTGGCATTTGCTTAAGTTCCAATTTCTGAACGTTTAACTTTTCTTCATGGATAATTTCACTCTCATTTCGGAAGCATAGGTCGTATCAGTTAATTGAACATACCAACTCCCACCATTTGGCAACTACACTCCGCAGTCCGAATAATGCTTCTACAGGTGACTTTTATAAATTCTCCCTTCTTTGCTTTATCTATACTGTGTTGTTTCCCTAATTTCCTTCCACCTTCATTTCCAGTTCCTGAACTTATCATTTATTGTTGGATAATTTGCCTGGATTATTTTTGAGGTGGATATACTTCTCTGAAGATGAACTACCGAATTGTTGAACACCTTAATTTAAGCTGGCAGTTTGATTAATCTTTCCAAAATGTGGATCTAGATGTGAGATGACATCTTTTGATTGCTATTCCATTGACAATTTTCTGATATGTATTCTTAGGTATAAATTACACATCCTAGTTGGACGAAATCATTTATTATCTTTTTCTTTGCAGTGAGCCTTTGCTGATGTGTTGATGTTACTGTGGTCTTGTCCAAGAATGGCGAGAAGAGAAGATTGGTGGGATTCTTGGTATGTGTTGTTCGATATTTCCTTACTTTCTTGATATGAGACTAAAGCTGTTCCCCTCTTTTAGATCCTCGTGTGTTTTAATTTCCAAGTTCATGTTTTCTTGAAGAAGTCTTAAAACTTAGAACCCCTAATTTTCCAAAACTCTTCTTACTAATAAAAGATCATGTAAATGGAACAAACCAATGTTTTTGTTGGACTGCACATGATAGAAAACCATATCCACATGTACAATATATTATACTTAGGGAAGATATACAAACTTGCAACTAGAGCAAGGACTTCATACATGTTAAACAGTTTAGCATACAACAATTAACTAAAGCCAAACAGGCATCCTATTCTTTTATATACTGAGTTGCAGATGCATATATGTACGATTCTGTGATTTAAGGAGTAGGGTAAGATGCTTGCATTGCTATTCTACATAATCCTTTCTTTGGATCAACATCCTTTTGCATTCTTATGTATCCTTCTTCTCCCCATTGTGTTCCCCATGAATTTTTCACTAGCCAATAATTCATACCATTGCTAGATCCATAACCCACAGCAGTAACTCCATGATCCAGCTCAGTCCCACATGATCCTGTAAATATCCCACTCGAATAGAATTGAAATTCGTAACCACTTGCATCTATTGCAACTGAAACTGGCTAGTTTGCTACAGCCTTCATCAATGCAGCCTCATTGTTTGCTGGCACATCTTCATATCCGGTGATTTTAGCTACATGATTAGACTCTTTCTTTGCATTAAAAGTTCCGTCAGCTGCCTCATAAGGATAGTTAGTTTCAATTGTTATTCCTTTGTTGGCTGTGATGAATTTGAAACCATCATCCATCAGTCCACACCTTGACAACCTTGATCCTTGCCCTTAGTGTCACAATCAACTAACTCCTGCTCTGATAGTGAGATCAACTTATGGGTTGTCAGCTGAGTAATTCCTTCCATTGCAACCACTGTTGAAAATGCAGCAAGATCCTGACAAAGAAACTTGATTAATTATTAGCTACTAATTAAAATGTATAGTTGTGCTATATGATAGGGCTGTTAGAAGTTTACCACATTGGCCTTGGTCCTTAATAGCGGTAACTGCACCTTTTTTTCTCCAGTCCATTGAAGTTGGAACTGCACTAATGTTTTCATATCTGAAAGGACCAGCTTGTTCAGAGAACATGTGGCCCTTAAATCTGTTTCTTGAGGCTTTGAACTGTTCGTTAGTGAGATCAGCAAACTGATTGATGCCAAGCTTGTATGATTTGCCTTCAAGTTTGTTGAAGGATTCAATGAGTTCAATGTTTTGCTTGAAAATGTTGAATCGCAATTGTTTCTTATTAGAATCCTTGTAAACTCGCCCATAAAGAGCCATCTAGTGCTCATGCATTGCCTGCATTGATGCATGTTGGAGAGTACGAGCCATGGCTAAAGAAGCCAATGCTCCAAAAAGAAAGATGAGTCCCTAAGTGATGCATTTGTATTGTGTTGAAAATGCCATGGGATGAGAATTGATTGCTAAGTGTTGGGTGTGATGGAGAAATAAGACTACTTCAAATGATTTATATACGGCTTTAGAGCTATAGTTCTGCTACAATAAAGGTATGTTAAAAAAACTACGTGCCTAGAAAATTGTTATGATAGGACTTGTAGTATATTATTGATATAATAATATATTAGTATATTGAAATTGTAACCCAGCGTTTCAGTAATTTAATTTGTATTGTTATAGCCACAAATTTGATTTTAGTGTGTGTTTCTGTTTTCCAAGTATATTGACCTATAAAGGGTCTTTTGTGGTGTTGCAGAAAATAAAATAATATATAAATGGTTTATTAAGTTGCCTTGCATTACATTATGCATATAACAAGATGACTTGATCATTGGTATCTGCACACCAGGAATGTTACAACAACAGTATTCATATTTTCATATCCATATGCATTAACTGTACGTTTTTGGCCTTTTACTTGTAAGTTTTCTTAGAAAGTCCCATTTGTCCCTAATTGGGCCCTTGCAATATTTTGGATAATTTAGCTTCTAATTAGACATAGGCATGGGCGGGCTGAATCGAGCCTAGCTCAAAATTTAGTGGCCCAAGCCCTGTCCAACTTATCTATTCTATTTTTTTTCCCTTCCAACTTCATTTTCAATCCTGAATTTAACGTCTATTATTAGACAATTTGTCTGAATCTATTTTCTAAGTGTGTATGATTTTCAGAAGACTAAGTACCAAAATGCTGAACACTGTAAATTTATAGTTGGCAGTTTGATTATTCTCTTCAAAATGTGAATCTTGTTCAGTTTTCTACCTCTCGATCACAGAAAAAGAAACATAAGATTTTCAGCTAATTGTGTGTTATCTTCCGACCCCACCTAGCATGGGATGTTGTGTGTTGAAATCTTCCAATTGCTATTTCATTCACATTTTTCTATGTATTTTACCGATAGACTGTACATTCTAGTTACATGAAATCATGAACTACATTCAAAGAATAATAAAGTACGGACTAATTCCTGGTTGTTGTCTCCTGAACTAAAATCACCTATTTTAGTTGTCTCTTCAGAGTTCTGTAGGAAGTTTGTACATTTTTTTTTCCAAATAATACAATTACCTTCTTTTATGGAAATGAAGGCAGTATAATTTTAATCTCTTTTGCCTCATAGAGTTTTCATTCGTGCTTCTTCTGTGAAGTTCGCATACAGCCATAGTAATCATTGTGAAATATAGTAGCAGTTTATTTCAATACCCAAAATGTATATCGTATTATAGGACAGAGGCACCTGAACTATCTTTTATCTGCTACAAAACTCTAGAATTGAAGCTCTGTGCTGTTGAACTTTTTAATTCTTAGTGAATTTTATGTCAAATGATAAAAATATTGGATAATTGAAAAGAGAAAAGGGGAAAAAGAAAAGACAAGATGAAATAGATATCCACATGGCTCTTTTATGCAAATGAATTATTCTTAACGAGGTCACAGCATTTGGTTCTAACTGAAGAGAAATGAGCGAGTTAAATGAAATAATTTAGAACTACTTGGAGGTTTTGCGTAATTTATACTCTGTTACCATCCATAAAGAATTTTCTAAATACTGGATAACTGGATCTTGAATTGAGGGTCTACTATTTTTGGAAATTGGAACTCAGTGGCTAACTGAAGTTTAAATTTTGATTATATTGCAAAATTTCAATCTTTTATTATCTTTTTCTTTGCACTGAGGCTTGTACAAGAATGGCGAGAGAAGGAGAGATTGGTGGGATTTTTGGTAGTGTTGTTGGATATTTGCGTGTTTTCTTGATGTGAATCGACTGTGTCCATTTCTAATTTGTTTTGACAAGTGTGTCAAGAAAAGAAAGATCTATTCATCAAATGAATTCAGGAAGCACCTAGGGAGCCTTAGATCTTATTTCAAAAAAAAATCTAACTGAAACATGCTTTTCAAATGAATTCAATTCATTTCAAATCATTTTACATACAAGATTCAAGGTGTGTTTGGGAACATTCTTTTTAAAGGAATGCAATTCATTTCAAATCATTTTATGTATGAAATTTTAGAACCTTGTAAAATGATTTCAAATGAATTGAATTCCTTCAAAAAGAATGCTTCCAAACGAACAGTCAAAAATTTTATACATGAAATGATTTGAAATGAATTGAATTCACTCAAAAAGAATGTTTCCAAACACACCCCAAAGCTCTTTTGAGTCAAGAAAATTTGGGCACCTACCTCTTCGTTTCACTTTTTTATATAGAAGTGTTCTAACTTGTGATCTTGTAATTTAATTTCCAAGTTTATGTTTTCTTGAAAAAGTCTTAAAGCTTACAACCCTGATTTTCTAGAACAACCATTCTTACAAACATAATAAGATCATGTAAACGAAACTAAGTTCTGTTGGACTGCAGCATATTAGAGAAGACCATATCCAAATGCACAATATATTATACTTAGGGAAGATATACAAACTTGCAACTGGAGCAAGGACTTCACACATATTAAACAATCTAACATACAATAATTATAATTAAGTGAAGCCAAACATGCATCCTATTCTTTTAAATATTGAGTTTCAGATGCATATATGTACGATTCTGGAGTCCTTCCTTAGCATCAGCATCCTTTTGCATTCTTATGTATCCATCTTCTCCCCATTGTACTCCCCATGAATTTTTGACCAGCCAATAATTCATTCCATCGCTAGATCCATACCCTACAGCAGTAAATCCATGATCTAGCTCAGTCCCACATGATTCTTTAAATATCCCACTTAAATAGAATTGAAATTCATAACCACTTGCATCTATTGCAACTGAAATTGGCTGGTTTGCTACGGCCTTCATCAATGCAGCCTCATTGTTTGCCGGTACATCTTCATAACCGGTGATTTTAGCTGCATGATTAGCCTCCTTCTTTGCATTACAAGTTTCTTCAGCTGCCTCATAAGGATAGTTGATTTCAGTTGTTATTCCTTTGTTGGCTATGATGAATTTGAAACCATCATCCATCAGTCCACCTTCACAACTTTGATCTTCACCCTTAGTGTCACAATCAACTAACTCTTGCTCGGAAAGTGAAATCACCTTATAGGTTGTTAGCTGAGTAATTCCTTCCACTGCAGCCACTGTTGAAAATGCCCAGCAAGATCCTGACAAAGAAATTTGATTAATGAATTAATTTCTTCTAAAAGTTAAATGTATTTTTGCCCTATATGATAGCGCTGTTAAAAGCTTACCACATTGGCCTTGGTCCTTAATAGGGGTAACTGCACTTTTTTTTCTCCAGTCCATTGAAGTGGGAACTGCACTAATGTTTTCATATCTGAAAGGACCAGCTTGTTCAGAGCACATGTGGCCCTTAAATCCGTTTCTTGAGGTTTTGACCTCTTCGTTAGTGAGATCAGCAAACTGATTGATGCCTAGTTTGTATGATTTGCCTTCAAGGTTGTTGAAGGATTCAATGAGTTCAACGTTTTGCTTAAAAATGTTGAATCACATCTGTTTCTCATTAGAATCCTTGTAAACTCGTCCATAAAGAGCCATCCAATGCTCATGTATTGCCTGCATTGATGGATGTTGGAGAGTACAAGCCGTGGCTGAAGTAGCCAATGCTCCAAAGAGAAAGATGAGTCCCAAAGCTATGCATTTGTGTTATGTTGAAAATGCCATGGGATGAGAATTGATTGCAACGTGTTAAGGATGATGGAGAATTAGGACTGCTTTGAATGATTTATTTACAGCTGTAGAACTATAGTTCTGCCACAATAAAGGTATGTAACAACAACAAAAATAAAACTACGTGCCCAAAAAAACATTATGATAGGACCAATAGTATATTAATCATTTAAAAATAAATTAGTATTTTGTAAATGTAACCCAGTGTTTTTAGAAATCTAATTTGTATTGTTGTTATAGCCACAAATTAGATTTTAGTGTGTTTCTGTTTCCCAAGTATATTGACCTATAAAGAGTCTTTTGTGGTGTGGCAGAAAATAAAATAATAAATAAACGGTTTCTTAAGTTGCCTTGCTATGCTTTAAATGTAAGTTGCTTTAGTAAACTGTTTAAAATAATTTTACATCTGAATCAATAATAAGTTAAAGTAGATTACATTATGCTGATGCATATAACAAGTTGACTTGATCATTTATAATTGCACACCAGGAACGTCTCCTGCAAATATAAGAATAAGTTACAAAAAAATTATTCATATTTTCATATCCATATACATAATATTAATATTTGTAGTGTACGTTTTTGGCCTTTTACTCGTAAATCCTTGTAATTAGGGGTGAGCTAAACCCGAATTAGTAAGAATATAAAAACCGAAACCGAATCGAATTACTCAATCTCTATAATTTATAAAATAATTTGTAATTTATTTTTATGAGAGTTTTAAGTAATTTTATTTTAAAATGTGTCAAATTTGATGATAATTAGACTTTGAAATTTATATTTATAATTAACAAATATAAATATTAATACATAAAAAATACTCATTCAGGTATTGCATACATGTATAATGAATTCCAAATTAATTGTTTTTTTTAGAATATGATTAGGATTAAAGGAAAACAATTCTTTCTTAGTTAAATATATTTAAGTTAAAATCTCATATTTATTATTAATGTTTACTAATTAGTGTGTCGTAACGTTATAAGTAGGATTTTAGATAAAATATAAAATATATATTTAAATATAATATTTATTATTCAATTTGGTTAGGTTTTATTTCGGTTTTTGTTACAAAAACCGAAACGAAACCGATTTTTAAGAATTTTAAAAACCGAAATCGAACCGAAATAAATTCGGTTCAGTTTGATTCGTTTTTTTTATTCTGCTTTGGTTTGGGTTTTGATTTCGGTTCGGTTCTGCACACCCTACTTGTAATATTTTGGATAATTTATAGTATTTAGACCTGAGCATGGTGGGCTGAATCGGGCCTAGCTCAAAATCTTGTAGCCCCGTCCAACTTATCTGTTTTGATTTTGTTTCCATGATTTCCTTTCAACTTCACTTTCAATCCTGAATTTAACGTCTATTATTAGACAATTTGCCTGAATTTTTTTCTAGTGATTGTGATTTTCTGAAGATTAACTACCAAAATACTGAACACCTTAAATTAAAGCTGGCAGTTTGTTTAATCTCTTCAAAATGTGAATCTAGTTTAGTTTTCTACCTCTCGATTGTAGAAAAAGAAGATGAGATTTTCAGCTACTCGTATTGAAATCTTCTGATTGCTATTTCATTCACATTTTTCTCATTTGTATTTTAGGTATAAATTGCACATACTAGTTGGACAAAATCATGAACTATATTCAGAGAATAAGGAAGTACGGAGTAATTCCTTGGTTGTTGTCTCCTTAACTAAAATCACCTATTTCAGTTGTCTCTTTGGAAGTTAATACAGTTTTTTTTAAAATAATATCATACCTTCTTCTATGCAAATAAGTCAGTAATAATTGGAAACTCTTTTGCCTGATAGAGTTTTAATTCGTGCTTGTTCTGTGAAGTTCTCATACAGACATAGTTATCATGGTGAAATACAGTAGTAGTTTATTGCAATACCGAAAATGCATTTCGTATGATTGGAAAGAGGCACCTGAACTATTTTTTACCTGCTACAGAGCTCCTGAATCGCAACTCTGTGCTGTGTTGAACATTTTAAATCTTAATGAATTTTATTTCAAATTATAAAAATATTGGATAACTGAAAAGAGAAGAGGAAAAAGACAAGACAAGACGAAATATAAGTCCACATGGCTCTTTTATGCAAATGAATTATTTAATGGGGTCACAGCATTTGGTTCTAAGTGAAGAGAAATGAGCGAGTTAAATGGAATAATTTAGAAATACAGAGAGGTTTTGTGTAGAATATGTGCTCTCTTACTATGCACAAGGAATTTTTTAAATACTGGATGACTGGATCTTGAATTGAGGGTCTACTATTTTTGGAAATTGGAACTCAGTGGCTAACTGAAGTTTTAATTTCGATTATATTGCAGAACTTCATCCTTCTATTATATTTTTCTTTGCAGTGAGGCTTGTCCAAGAATGGCGAGAGAAGGAAAGATTGGTGCGATTTTTAAGGAAAGAAAGATCCATTCGTCAGGTAAATTTAGGAATCATCAAGGGAGCCTAAGATCTTATTCTGCCTCTTCGTTTCACTTTTTTTAAATATAGTGTTCTTAGGGCAACTCCGGTGGTTCCCCGTTTTGGGGAATTCTCCAAAATGGGGAACACATATACCATTCCCTATATGGTATGTCCCCAAACGGGGAACCCGATTTTGGGGAATACCATTATTTTATTATTAAATTTTTAGTTTTGATTTTTTTAATTATTTTGTTAGTTGAGTAGAATAGAAATGATGTAAAGACATTAATATAATAATAATAAAGTATTATTATTTCTAGGAAATCTAATATGAGGAATGAAAAATGAGGAAGATAGTTGGAGCAAAAACACTGTAGATTCCCCAAAATGGGGTTTGGGGAATAAAAAATGAAGAAAATGGTTGGACTTGCTCTTACTTGTGATCTTGTATTTTAATTTCCAAATTTATGTTTTTTTATTGAAAAAGGCTTAAACCTTACAACCCTGATTTTCTAGAAAAATTCTCACAAATATAATATGATCATGTAAATGAAACCGAAGAAGTTTTGTTGGACTGCATCACATTAGAGAACACCATATCGACATGCACAATGTATTACTTGGGGAAGATATGCAAACTTGCAACTGGAGCAAGGTCTTCACACATATTAAACAATACTAACATATATTTTTCTTATATACCGAGTTTCAGATGCATAAGTACAATCCTGTGATTTAAGCAGTAGGGTAAGATGCTAGCATTGCAATTCCACAGTCCTTTCTTTGCATCAGTATCCTTTTGCATTCTTATGTATCCTTCTTCTCCCCATTGTACTCCCCATGAATTTTTTACCAGCCAATATTTCATTCCATCGCTAGATCCATACCCTACAGCAGTAACTCCATGATCCAGCTCAGCCCCACATTATCCTGTAAATATCCCACTTGAATAGAATTGAAATTCATAACCACTTGCATCTATTGCAACTGAACTTGGCTGATTTGCTACAACCTTCATCAATGCAGCCTCATTGTTTGCTGGCACATCTTCATAACCGATGATTTTAGCTGCATGATTAGCCTCTTTCTTTGCATTACAAGTTCCATCAGCAGCCTCATAAGGATAGTTAGTTTCAGTAGTTATTCCTTTGTTGGCTATTATGAATTTGAAACCATCATCGATAAGTCCACCTTCGCAACCTTGATCCTCTCCTTTAGTGTCACAATCAACTAACTCTTGCTCTGATAGTGATATCAACTTATGGGTTGTCAGCTGAGTAATTCCTTCTATTGCAGCCACTGTTGAAAATGCCCAGCAAGATCCTGCCAAAGAAATTTGATTAATGATTAGCTTCTAATTAAAATGTATCGTTGTGCTACATAATAGGGTAGTTAGAAGTTTACCGCTTTGGCCTGGGTCTTTAATAGACGTAACTGCACCTTTTTTTCTCCAGTCCATTGAAGTTGGAACTACACTAATGTTTTCATATATGAAAAGACCATCTTGTTCGGAGCACATGTGGCCCTTAAATCCATTTCTTGAGGCTTTGAACTCTTCGTAAGTAAGATCAGTAAACTAATTGATGCCAAGCTTGTATGATTTGCCTTCAACTTTGTTGAAGGATTCAACGAGTTCAACGTTTTGCTTGAAATGTTGAATCGCAATTGTTTCTCATTAGAATCCTTATAAACTCGTCCATAAAGAGCCATCCAGTGCTCATGCATTGCCTGCATTGATGCATGCTGGAGAGTACGAGCCGTGGCTAAAGAAGCCATTGCTCCAAAAAGAAAGATGAGTCCCAAAGTGATGCATTTGTTTTGTGTTGAAAATGCCATGGGATGAGAATTGATTGCTAAGTGTTGGGGTGATGGAGAAATAGGACTACTTTGAATGATTTATATACAACTTTAGAGGTATAGTTCTGCTACAATAAAGTTATGTAAAAAAAGACTACGTGCCCAGAAAAATATTATGATAGGGCTTGTAGTATATTATTGATATAATAACATATTAGCAGGGCCGGCCATTAGGGGAGAGCGAGTGGAGCGACCGATCAGGATCCCGAGTTTTCGGGGGCCTCCGATATTAGTTTCTGTATTGTATGAGTATAAAAAATATTATAAATAAATATAAGTGAGAGAGGAAGGCCTGGATTACTTTTGTCCTAGTGGTAAACATGTTGGCAAGCCATCCCCTGTGCATGCCCAGGATCAATTCTTGGAGAGCCCTTTTCTTTTAACAAAATTATTCCCTTCCTCAAACTTGGATTATATTTAAAAACGTCTTTTATATTCAATATTTTAAAATCTTTAATATAAAATAAACAAATGCATTATAATTAATTTATTTATGTAAAAAAAGTCTTCATTTAACACTATATTAACATTTGGATATAATTTTTTAGTCAATAATTAGGTATAGTTTCTTATTCGTTTTATTTCACAAATATCTCATACTAAAGAAGAATAATGTTTAAGTGTTTATTATTTTACAATTAAATAATAATGATATAACATTAACTTTTGAAGTATTTTTTTCAATGTGGTATTTTTTTTCTTCTTTCTTGTTTTAATGGATAAAAAAATCACAAATAAGAACAAATATTAGTTTGATTGTGTCACTATATATTTTTGAGTATCTAATACCATATTTTAATTAGATCCATTATATTATCATATCTTTCAAAATATCATTAATCAATAAAATCGAGAATGTTATTTTAGATCCATTTCTTGCGAAAAATCGTTAGAAATTTGCTTCAAAAAATAATTTGATAACAAGAATTTCAAATGATAATATCATATATAAAAACTATAAGTTTATATCAAACTTTTATAATTTTTGTTGTAAATTAATAAAATATAAATTATGTTGGTGGAAGTTTTTGAAAATTATTTCACTCTAAAGGGCCCCTATTTCATTTTTCGCTCAGGGCCACAAAATCTCCGAGACGGCCTGTATATTAGTATATTGTAATTGTAACCCAATGTTTCAGTAATCTAATTTGTATTGTTATAGCCACAAATTTGGTTTTTGTGTCTTTCTGTTTTCCAAGTATAATGAATGACCTATAAAGGGTCTTTTGTGGTGAAGCAGAGAATAAAATAATAAATAAATGGTTTATTAAGTTGCCTTGCCTTACATTATGCATATAACAAGTTGACATCGTCATTGATAATTGCACACCATGAAAGTTGCAACATTATTCATATAACAAGTTGTAATATTTTGGATAATTTAGCTTCTTTTAGACCTAGGCATGGGCGGGCTGAATCGGGCCTAGCTCAAAATTTATTCGCTCAAGCCCGGTCCAACTTATCTATTCTGTTTTGTTTCCCTGATTTCCTTCCAACTTCACTTTCAATCCTGAATTTGACGTCTGTTATTAGACAATTTGCCTGAATTTATTTCCTAGTGTAGTATTGTGTATGATTTTCCGAAGATTAACTACCAAATGTTGAACACCTTAAATTTATATTAATCTCTTCAAAATGTGAATCTAGTTCAGTTTTCTACCTCTTGATCACAGAAAAAGAAACATAAGATTTTCAGCTAATTGTGTATTATCTTCCGACCCGCATGGGATGTTGTGTTGAAATCTTCTAATTGCTATTTCATTCACATTTTTCTGATTTTTATTTTAGGTATAAACTGTACATTCTAGTTGCATGAAATCATGAACTACATTCAGAATATAAGGAAGTATGGATTAATTCCTCGGTTGTTGTCTCCTGAACTAAAATCACCTATTTCAGTTGTCTCTTCAGAGTTCTGTAGGAAGTTTGTACAGTTTTTATTTTTTTTCTTTCAAATAATACAATTACCTTCTTTTATGCAAATGAGGGCAGTAATAATTTTAATCTCTTTTGCCCGATAGAGTCTTAATCATGCTTGTTCTGTGAAGTTCTCATACAGCCATAGTCATCATAGTGAAATATAGTAGTAGTTTATCGCAATACAAAAACAACAACAACAACAACATTACCCCAATGCCTTCAAGGCTCCCACACAAGTGGGGTAAGGGGGGTCGGGTGTACGCAACCTTACCTCTGTAATTACAAAGAGGTTGTTTCCAATTGACCCTAAAGTCGAGTTGCAACAGCTATCCATGACTTCACAATAAAAGAAGCTCAGATAGTTTAATGAGTCATTTTGCTTTAGTCCATTATAATCTAAAGCCAAAGAATGGTGAATCTTTGGCCCCATCAAAATAATGGACAATGTTTATCGCAATACCCAGGTCAAAATTGTATTTCGTATGATTGGAAAGAGGACTGAACTATGTTTTATCTGCTACAGAACTCTTGAATTGAAACTCTGTGCTGTTGAACATTTTAATTCTTAATGAATTTTATCTCAAATGATAAAAATATTGGATAATTGAAAAGACAAAAAAAAGAAAAGACAAGATGAAATAGATATCCACATGGCTCTTTTATGCAAATGAATTATTATTAACGAGGTCACAGCATTTGGTTCTAACTGAAGAGTAATGAGCGAGTTAAATGAAATTATTTTGAAATACTCCGAGGTTTTGCGTGAAATATATACTCTCTTACCATGCATAAGGAATTTTCTAAATGCTGGATGACTGGATCTTGAATTTAGGGTCTACTATTTTTGGAAATTGGAACTCCGTGGCTTACTGAAGTCTTAATTTTTTATTATATCACTAAACTTCATCCTTCTATTATCTTTTTCTTTGCAGTGAGGCTTGTCCAAGGATAGCGAGAGAAGGAAAGATTGGTTGGATTTTTGGTAAGTTTTTGTTGGACATTTGCTTGTTTTCTTGATATGAAATCGACTATGTTCATTTTTAATTTGTTTTGACATGTGTGACAAGGAAAGAAAGACCTATTCATCAAGTGAATTAAGGAAGCACCTAGGGAGCCTAAGATCTTATTTTTAAAAAAAAATCTAAATTCTAAAGCAGTCCCCCCTCTTTTGGGTCTCGAGCATATTGAGAAAACTACAAGTTCTCTAACCCCTTCAATTCATGTTTTTTTGTAGAAGTGTTCTAAGTTCTAACTTCTGATCTTGTGCTTTAGTTTCCAAGTTTATGTTTTCGTCTAAAAGTAACCTTAGCTTTCTAAAACACTTCTTACAAATATAAGATCATGTAAACTAATGAAGTTTTGTTGGACTGCATATTAGAGAAAACCATATCCACATGCACAATATATTATACTTAGGGAAGATATACAAACTTGCAACTGAGCAAGCACTTCACACATATTAAGAACACTAACATATATTTTTCTTACATATCGAGTTTTAGATGCATCTGTACGATTTTGTGATTTAAGCAGTAGGGTAAGATGCTAGCATTGCAATTCCACATAGTCCTTCCTTTGCATCAACATCCTTTTGCATTCTTATGTATCCTTCTTCTCCCCACTGTACTCCCCATGAATTTTTGACCGGCCAATAATTCATTCCATTGCTAGATTCATACCCTACACTACAGCAGTTACTCCATGATCCAGCTCAGTCCCACATGATCTTGTAAATATCCCACTTGAATAGAATTGAAATTCATAACCACTTGCATCTATTGCAACCGAAAATGGCTGGTTTGCTGCGGCCTTCATCAATGCAGCCTCATTGTTTGCTGGCACATCTTCATAACTGGTGATTTCAGTTGCGTGATTATCCTCCTCCTTTGCGTTACAAGTTCCATCAGCAGCCTCATAAGGATAGTTAGTTTTGGTTGTGATTCCTTTGTTGGCTATTATGAATTTGAAACCATCATCCATTAGTCCACCTTGGCAACCTTGATTTATAAAATTTGTACAAAAGGGAATTCAGTATTTGGAGATGGAAGCGAATTTGAGTAATAGTGATGCAGATGTAGATGAAGATTTTTCATTCTTGCAACCATTGGACCTTATCACAAAAGATGTATATGAATTACAGCAGTTGATTAAAGATAAGAAAAAGAATTTGCATAAGGAAGGAGACAAAGACAAACACAAAGGCAGAGACAAGGACAATGACAAAAACAAAGAGAAAGGGAAAGACAAAGAGAAAGATAAAGAGAGAGAAAGAATCAGAACATGAAAAAGAACGAGCAAGAATAAGAGAGAAGGATAGGCATGAAAGGGAGAAGGAAAGTGAAAAGGACAGAGAAAGGGCAGAAAAAGAAAAAGAGCGGGAAAAGCATCATGCTGATATTACAAATAGAGAAACGGTTGCTGAACCTGTGGATAAGAATAGTATCAAGCATGAAGAAAATGGTATTTCTGGAGGTAATATAGTTCATTTATTTACTTATTGAAGGTTTTTCGCATGATAATTTTGGTTTGATGTCCTTTACTAATTATATGAGATTATCCTAGTTGTATGCTACTACAGATGTTGCAGTATTAGACAAAGGCTTGTAACTTCTCTTCAATTATAGTTAGAAAGTTTGCATTTACCTTTCCTTTCAATGAACAGGAGTTGAGTTTTTTGTAATGATGGAATTGTTTTCTGTACTGATATGGCTAGGATTATAGTTGTTAAGCCGGTGGTTTGCATGATAAGTGTACTGATGTTCATTTCTAGAAACGTTTTAGTCAAATAGCAGATATTTCAACTCATTACTGGTAAATTCCATGTTTAAACTCAAAATATTTCATATCTTGCAGAGCCAGGAGTGAAGTTAAGATCTTAGTTTGTGGCACCTTGTTTATATCATTTTCATTGTTTGAATTTTGTAACATGGTTTGTGTTTTGAGTTATAATTTGAACTTAACTTAGCTGACCAGATTATAAGTTGAGAAGAACAAGGCTTAACTGGTAATTGAGAGGAATTCCCTTGTGAAGTGTCAGATACAGTTGTGGAATTAGTTGTATGGCTTGCCTTTGTCCATTATTTCAATGGGGCCAAAGATTCATCATTCTTTGGCTTTAGACTATAATGGACGAAAGCAAAATGATTCATTAAACTGTCTGAACTTCTTTTTATTGTGATGTCACAGATAGCTGTTTGCAACTCCACTTCAGGGTCAATTGGAAACAACCTCTCAGGGGTAAAGTTGCGTACACCCGACCCCCCTACCCCGTTTGTGCGGGAGCCATTGGGGTAATGTTGTTGTTGTTGTATTAGCTACTAATTTAAATGTATTGTATTGTTGTGCTATATGATAGGGTTCGCATTGGCCCTGGTCCTTAATAGGGGCAACTGCACCTTTCTTTCTCCAGTCCATTGAAGTGGGAACTGCACTAATGTTTTCATATCTGAAAGGACCGGCTTGTTCAGAGCACATGTGACCCTTGAATCCATTTCTTGAGGTTTTGAACTCTTCGGTAGTGAGATCAGCAAGCTGGTTGATTCCAAGTTCATATGATTTGCCTTCAAGTTTGCTGAAGGATTCAATGAGTTCAACGTTTTGCTTGAAAATGTTGAATCGCGACTGTTTCTCATTAGAATCCGTGTAAACTCGACCATAGAGAACCATCCAGTGCTCATGCATTTCATGCACCGAAGCATCTTGGAGAGTACGAGCTGTGGCTAAAGAGGCCAATGCTCCAAAAAGAAAGAAGAGTCCCAAAGTGATCCATTTGTATTGTGTTGAAAATGCCATGGGGCGAGAATTGATTGTAAGTGTTAGGGATGCTGGAGAATTAGGACTACTTTGAATGACTTATATACTGCATTTGAGCTATAGTTCTGCTATAATAAAGGAATGTACCTACAAAACCTATGATGCACGGACACTCCAAAGCTTGTCGGATACGTGTCCGACACGCCAGATAGGATTGACGCACTCCGGACACCCCGGGGACACTCCGGCGTCCAGACGACGGCATCACTTTTTCAAGTGCCAAAGTCGGCGCTCCAGTAAATTGAAGTAAAAAATCTGAATAGGGTAGAGAGAATTGCACACAGATGAAGAAGAAAGGGAGAGATTGATGGCAAAACTAAGAGAGAGGAAGTCGTGTTGGCTGTTGGGAAGCCATAGAAAGCGTCAATCTTTTGCTCCTCTATTGTCGAGCGGCGCCTATTTCAGAAGAAGATGATGAGTTTTTACTTTCCTCTTTTTTTCAAATATTACTTTAGGTTAAAGAGAAACCTAGAAGGCCCCCAATGATCATTGTGTCCTTTGTAGTCTCCTATCTGCAATTTCTCATTCATAAAAAGTAATCTATGTTTATTAAATTGATTCATTCTAACCTCCTAGGTATATTTAATTAGATTATATCTGTATCATTATCTAAAAAGAAGCTTTTTATATATTTAATTAAATTATAATACAATTTATTTTAAAATTATTTTGTTTTCCACTTAATACAAAGTTTTTTCGAAAGTAAAATTATTTAGTTAATTATAAAAGTTAATTATGCAACTTATAATATAACAATAAGTTTTCTAACCATCAAAATCCCTGTAATACTTGTGTTTTCTTTTTCCCTTATAAAATGGAAATAGATAATATGAATTTTACTATGGACAAATATTTATGTTAGGTAATTTTGTAGGCACCGTGTCCCAGCCGTATCTAAATGCATATTTTTTTAAAATTGTCATATCCGCGTGTCCGTGCCCGTGTCGTGTCGGACACTCGGTGCGTGTCCATACAACCTAGTACAAAACTAAACTACGGCCCAGAAAAGCAAATTATATATCATTGATTGAATAATAATACAGTATATTGTAATTGCAAACCTTGTTTCATAATTCTAATTTGTATTGTTGTAGCCACAAATTTGATTTTAGTGTGTATTTTGGTTCCCCAAGTACATTGACCGAGAAAAGGTCTTGTGTGTTGTGGCAACAAATAAAATAATAAATAAATGGTGTATTAAGATGTCTTCTTGTTTTTCTCTGCTGTAAGTGTAATTTGAGTTAATAAGTTTTACATTGAATCAATTTTGCTGATAAGTATTTGTTCTTGTTCTTTTTTATCATACTAATTTTCATCGCACCATTTCCAAACTAAATTAAGGCCTGTTTGTTTGCAGGAAAACATTTTCCTAATTTTCAAGTGTTTGCTTCAAATGTAAAATAAGTTAAAATAAAATATTAAGCTAGTCAACAAAAAAATCTCTTAACAAATGATGTAAAATGTTTTCTCCAAGACAAGATAGGGAAAACGTTTTACTGGAAGGAAAAAGACGCTCTTCATGTTTGAGGAGTAAAGAGTAAAGACGTTGTTCCATCAATCAGCCATGGTGCTCTTTCACGTCGATTAAAAATCTCAATTGACAATCAGATTGATGATAAAACAAATTAATGATCTGATTAAGACGAAATTGATAAAGGAACATATTTTTTTGCTGAGTCTATGATTGAATTCTATTGACTCTTTAAGGACTATTCTTGCTTGATAACATATGGGGAAAAAAGTTTTTGATAGTAATTATTGTTATTATAATGGTTTAAGGCCTTTTTTTTTTATTTTAATACATGTTACCGTCTTCATTAAATATTTGAGTATAAACATATAGGTATATTATACCTAAATTTATGGTCCTAAAATAATTTTTAGCATTGTAACCAAACATCAGTAAATATTTTCTAGTATTGTAATTAACCAGAGAAAAATATTTTATTTTTTTGTAAAATATTTTCTCCTGCACAGTATTGTCCTGCAAACAAACGGGGCCAAAATCACTTGAAAATTTTATTTTATTTTTGAACAAAGGTAATGTTTGGAAAATTACAAATTTGTCAAGCATTTTTCATTTACCAGCAATCTATTGATCTTGTAAAATGCAGAATTATTATTGGGGTATCTACGTAAATGGGCAAAAAAAAATTTGACAAAAAAATAATAAATTCAACTTGCAAAACAGGGAAAAATATTCCCATAAATACGTTCCAAAAAGAACAAATAACACCCATCTCTTCCACTCCCCCCTCTCTCCCTCTCGTGCGATTTCACCGGAAATCAAATTCCAAAACCAAACTCCCAAAACCGTTGACCATCACTGCAAAAACCCCTCAAATAATCTGTCAAAAACGGTTTCATCTACTTTAAACACTAGCATTGATTTCGAAATTCATTCACTGGAGTTCAACATCTATCTAAGAGAAAAAGTACAATCTACAGAGGTAAGAAAAACGAAACCTAAATTCAATCCTTCTGCTTCAATTCTTGCGATTTCGTGTTACTGATGAACAACAGAAACAACAGTTAAATGGCTCCGAGGAAACAAACTGAAAAAGCGACGAAACCTTCAAAGAGAAAGAGCAAAAGAAACGACGCAGATGTAGAGGCAAGATGTAATCAAGAGGTAACTCATAGTTGAATTCAAACAAATAAACGACTTGGTTTTTTTGGTTTATGGTGAGAATAATTGCTATTAAAATGTACAATCTAGGTTTCTTCGACCTAGAAGCCCGATCTAACAAAAACCTTGAAGAAAAAACGCTGAAAATATGGGTTTCTTCAACCTAACAACCCGATGTACACTGCACTGAAATTTTAAAGACCAAATAAAAGGTATTAACTGAATTTCTAGCAGAATTAGTATGAACCAGTGTTGTCAGACCCGCCCCAGCCCGACCGGTCGGACCGAAAAAACTCAGACCCGGTGACTAAAATGGACCGGTTCATGCTAAAACCCGGCCATTAGATGACCTGCTAAAAATCCGTTGACCCGATCGGTGACCCGGTGGCGGGTTATTGGGTCAATGGTTTGAATTTTTTTTGTTTAATATTTAAATAAAGATATATTAAATTGTAGCTTATAGAGTCTAGACGATTTTAAACTTTGATGAAGTTAATTTTAACTAGTTTTTTACTCTTAATGTCCATTTCTTCTAAAAAAATTATGTCATGATATAAAATTTGTAATAATTAAATTTATATATAGTCTTAAAACCAATAATTTTGATATTTTTTCCATTTTAACTATTAATTATAAGTTTTTTTTGTCTTATTTTATGCTTCCCTTTTTACTATTTTTTACTTTTCAATCTTGAATAGATTAACTTCATATTGTTTGGAATATAAAAATCATTAGTTTGTTAGTTAACAAGTTATTGTATCATATTTTAATCTTCTAAATATTGAAAATAATAATTTTTGAACAAATTTATTCTAACCGGTTCAACCCCAGTTGACCCATCAACCCTTGACCCTCTACCTTCCCCGGGCTCCAGTGGCCGGGCCGGGTTTGACAACCATGGTATGAACAATTCGAAGGAAAACCTGATAGATGTCCAATATATAAAAACTAGATATAAGACAGATAAAGGTACAAGTATTACAACAAAAAGTGATATCAGCTGAATGTCTATAGAATATATATTGGACACTTATAAGACATCAAACATATGTAAATTAAAGATTTAAAAGAAAAAGGAAGACAAATGGACAAGTATAAACCTGAAAATGATTTAGGTTGCATCTACATAGTATATATATGGGACATCTATAGAACACATACCAAAACTAAATTGTTTACATATCAGATATCTCTTGACCATGTAGTATGGAATATATATCAACATGAAACAATCCTGATATATATGACATGGCTATTGGACACATATAGGTTATGTAGCATATCTCTATAGCATGCCTATTAAATGTATGTTTGACAGCAACATGACTTGTTTTACTATTCAGATGTTAAGTAGGTAAACTATGATCAAGTTTGAATAACTTACAAATTTCTATGAACATTGGAAAATGAATAAGCAACCACCAGTACACCGATCCCCGAGTACAACTTCAAATACCGACCAAACACGAAATGGGCACCTAACATCACTGTTATAATAAATGAGGACATAATAAGTTTCATCAAAGAAAACGTCCCAAAAAAGGTATTGAACCTGCTAAAGGAATCAATATTTGGAAATTTCTTCAAACTGCCAACATTAACAATGCAATACCAACTATTGCATAACCTGATAATGCTAGAAATAGACTACTCTGATTACAGTTGCATTGTTATTCTGGTGGGAAACAAGCCTCTCTATTTTGGGGCAGAATACTTTTTACTGATCTCAGGGCTCAAGACAGGACTAACTGATTTCAATCTAAAACCCATCGAAGAGTCCAAAGATTATGTCAAATAGTTCTTCCCGAAAAAGAAAAACAATATTAAGAAGAATGACTTACAAAACCTACTGGACTTGGAGAAAAAGTCAGCATCAAAGCTGCAGAGCGATGATGACATTTTCAAAATGGCGATCCTGTATTTCATTTGCTACTACCTCGTAGGATTGGATCCTACTGTAAATATCAAACAAAAGTACCTGGACTGCATCTACAATGACACTTACAAAATCACAAGTTGGGAGGGACGTATCATACTCAGAAACATTATAGGGGCTGAAAAAGAACGAGATAGAAAGAGGTAGCCCGGGTTCATACAGACTGCAAGGATACCTTCTAGTATTTCAAGTATGGTTTTACGAGGTTTGTGGAGAATGCTAGGGACACATATGCAATAGGAGGGAGCTAGACGAATTCGTTCCGATATTTTTCAAATGGGAGGCCTTCAACAAAGACTACAAGACCAGATAATTAAAGAAACTCGTTTTCAACAAAAGCCAGAAAACTGTAAGATATCTTAAACTTAATACTATTTCATTACTTGACTTAATAAACTATCGCAACAAAACATGATAATCGAATTGATGCTTTGTTTTCTTACAGCTCAAACTGTATAAGATTGAACCAACCAATGAGGAGATTGAGAGGTTGTCCCTACATAATCTTGTTGAGAACTGACAGTCAGATTGAACATGCATAAGAGGCATGGCGGAAATTCAAAATTTTGTCCCTGTCCCCAAGAACTCCTATTAGTTGCATATAAATTAAATAATGCCTTAACTAAATAATTCTCTACCTAGGTTAGCATGCTAAAGGACTAGGCATACCATAATTCCAAATTATATCCTAGCACATTTATTTTATACTAAGCATGTTATAACTTTAAGCTATAACCTAAGCATAAAATAAACTAAGCATGCAAAATAACCTAAGCATAATTATTAAGTCTAAAAATACTTAAAGAAAAAGACTTAATAATTAAAAGAGAAAGAAAAAGAACTTACCAGTTGAAGCGTGCTTTCGTAGAACCTTCTTGCACAATCCTCCAATCGTAGGATAGCCTCTATCAGTATCCACACGAACCCTACCAACCAAAACCTCCCCGGGAGGAAGAACTAAGAAGCCTCGAGTAGTTGCTAGACCACTCTAGAAGCCTCACCCAAAAATATAAACTAGAGGTGCCCGAATAAATTCAGGCTCCTCAAAAATAACTTGCTCAATTACCCAATAGATTAATTATCTCGCTTAGGATTTATGCTTTGAGCTTGGTACAACCAATTGTGTATTTTGAAAGGAGAGGGGACAACCTATTTATAGGCTTGGGGAGCAAAACTTTGCTCCCCAGCAGCGATGTGCCATCCCACATAGGTTGCACACGCGGATCGAAAGGATCCGCGTGTGACCCATTCACATGCAGCGTGCTATGCGCATGGCAAGGCAAGCCCTTCTTGTGGGCTTGCCTTGCATGCGAGCTAGGTCTCGCGGCCCATGCTGTGAGCCCAGCTCGCGCTGCCCTTTCATGGCAGTGCCTAGCAGTGTTCGCGCACCTTTCAGTGTATTCCGTGCAACCGAACTTTTTATAAAACATTTCATACTTTTCGGTTTTAACTCGCCAATGCAAAATCCCCTTTAAATCCTTTCAAATAAATATTTATTTTTGACTCTAATAAATTAGTTACCAGTCAAAATAAATCTCTTGGTCCAACCAAAATTGATCTAATCAATTATAATTTATTTATGACTCTAATTAATTAGTTATCGGTCAAAATAAATTCCTTGGTCTATCCAAAATTGATCTAATTAATTTTAACCAATCAAATAATGATCCAATTATTATTTATGTTATATTTTTGTAATAGAATAAATCTATTAGTTCTTTACTTAGACCGATGAAGGTCCAATGTGTGTGACCTTATAGGATCCCGAAGTATTGAGCTGTTAAGGCTTAACTAACCCTTGTTTTAATGAAACCATTTGCTCGATGCTCTAGATAGTGAATAGAACTCGATTACCTTAAACGACCGTAGTACGCCTCTAGCAAGGGTCTACCATCCCCCATTACTCGGAATGCCATTTATGCTTATGACTTAATCCCGGTTAATGCAATAGTTATCCAGTGCGACAAATTCCTTCCATTCTTTAATATTAGTACCAATTGGTTTATTGGGTTAGGTTAAAGCGTTAACCCACTAATAGCGATGGTGCTCCAAGCTATCCCGGTTATTTACTTATTACAGAAGTATATTGCCTTTTACCATAGTGTGTTTGACTAGAAACCATTTCTATCAAACACATACTCTGATCAGCGGCTTATGACAATTATCACTTTAACAAGTGGCCAGGTACAACTCCTTAATATATCCGGAGCGATGGATTCTTTCCGACTACTCAGCTTACCATCGTGTTGTCATCACTATACCCGTAATCACCCGTAGCACCCTAAATTAATGAGTGCATAGTAATGACCCAAAGTATAGCAATAGTACCACACAAGGTAGCTAGCATCTCAAGTATGAGGATATTCGCAAAGCTTATTGCATGAAGATAAAAACTAACACATTGATATATATACCAAGTGTTTATCTTGCTGCGGTCTCCAATATATCTCCCAGATATATCCATGTGTCAAACTTAAGGCACCACCTTCAGTCTTTTAGGAGATTAACTGCTTAGACCCTTTCCAAGAAAGTTGACCACATGCTAGTCTTTCCGTTTCATTAATATCTTATCTTGATGAAACTATGACTAGGGATAGTTTAGATATAATCATAATTGCACATGAAGCAGGTTCCACCAAATATAGTCCAACTATAATTTCTCTGACTTCATGCTATGATATGTCAAGGACTTTTGTATACATACATCAATGAATATATATTTAACCAGCTTTAATATATATATATATATATATATATATATATATATATATGTATATGTACAAGCTCATTAATATAAACAAAAGATTAAATGCCTTTATTGATTAAACAAATTATTCGTGCTATTACATAATTATGATATATCGCCCTAATTGCCTTAAGGGCATACATCATATCCAACAAACTCCCACTTGCACTAAGGCCAATTAGCCATATGTTTTAATCTATATGCTTTAACATGTTGGTCATGTTTGACTTGAGTTAATGGCTTTGTCTGACCATCCGCAAGGTTTTGATCAGTGGGTACATATTCTAATCTTATTATCTTAGCATCAACAGTCTCCCTAATTATATGATACTTTCTGGATACATGTCTGTTTTTCTGATGAGACTGTGGTTCCTTTGCCTGAGCTATGGCACCATTACAATATAAAGTAATTGGATCAATAACCTCAGGCACCACATTGAGATCACCAATAAATCCCTTTAACTAGACAGCTTCTTTTGCTGCTTGCAGCAATGTATTCAGATTCAGTGGTTGAATCAGCAATAGTTTCTTGCTTGGAACTCTTCCAGCATACCGCCCCTCCATTAACATATACACAAAACCTGACTGAGACTTAAAGTCATCCTTGTTAGATTGAAAAATCGCGTTAGTGTAACCTTTGATTATGAAGTCACGTTCTCCATATATCAAGAACTCATCCTTAGTCCTTCTAAAGTACTTAAGGATTGCCTTGATGGCCATCCAATGCTTTTCACCTAGATCTGAATAATATCTGCTCGTATAGCTTAAAGCTTGAGAGACATCCGACCTAGTACATATCATAGCATAGATGATGGATCCTATCGCGGATGCATAGGGTATATCCTTCATGCGTATTCTCTCCTGAGCTGTCTTCGGACACTCAGCTTTAGATAGGTTTATCCCCTTTTTCATCTAGAGATAACCTTTCTTAGAATGCTCAAGGTTGAACCTATTCAACACCTTGTCTATATATGTACTTTGAGAAAGACCTAACAACCTCTTGGATCTATCCCTGTAGATCTTTATACCTAGTATAATTGCTGCTTCACCAAGGTCTTTCATGGAGAACTTTCTTGACAACCATACTTTAACATTTTGAAGAAGATAAATGGCATTTCCTATTAGCAGAATGTCATCAACATACAATACTAGAAAATGACTACACTCCCAGTAACCTTCTTGTAAACACAAGGCTCATTTGCATTTAGGCAGAATTCCAGTTCCCGGATTGTTTTATCAAACCTTATATTCCAACTCCTGGATACCTGCTTAAGTCTATAAATGGATCTTTGTAGCTTGCATACCTTCGAGCCATTCTGAGATGTAAAACCCTCAGGTTGTGTCATATACACATCTCGGTTTAAATCCTCATTTAGGAATGCTATTTTTACATCCATTTGCCAGATCTCATAATCGTAATGAGCAGCAATGGCAAGGAGTATCCTTATGGATTTAAGCATAGCTACTAGTGAGAAGGTTTCATCATAATCAATACCTTTCCGTTGACTATAACCTTTCGCAACCAACCTTGGGTAATTACATTACCGTCCATGTTTGTCTTCTTCTTGAAGACCCATTTGCACCCAATTGGTCTTAACTCTTACGGTGCATCAACCAAATTCCAAATTCCAAACTTGGTTCTCGTACATGGAATCCATTTCTAATTTAATGGCCTTTTGCCATTTATCAGAATCTGAGCTTTTCATTGCCTCATCATATGTCCTTGGTTCATCATCCTCCATAAGATATAGTTCCTTATCATCAGTGATGATAAACCCATATCTATCGGGACCCTTATGAACACGACCTGATCTTCGCAATGATTATGTTTCGACAGGTTGTTCTTGGATCACACTCTCTTGTGTATCTAGAACGGGGTCAATCAGCTGATTGTCTGTTTCTTCCTCTTGAACTTCCAGTTCAATATTACTCCCACTGACTTTTGCAAGTAAGTGTTCCTTTTCCAAAAAGTGGCATTTCGAGACATAAATACCTTTTATGCTTCAGGTTGGTAAAACAGATATCCCATTATTTCCTTTGGATATCCTATGAACATACATTTGTCAGCCTTGGCATTTAGCTTATCTGACGCTATCCTTTTTACCATAGTAGGACAACCCCATACTCTAAAGTGACTTAGAGATGGCCTTTTGTTACACCATCTTTCATAAGGTGTAAAATCAACTGATTTAGAGGGCACTCTATTTAAGACATAAACCACGCTCTCTAGTGCATATCCCTAAAAGGATTTACTAAGAACTGCTTGCCTCATCATGGACCTGACCATATCTAATAAAGTCCGATTCTTCCTTTCTGACACTCCATTGTGTTGGGGTGTATAAGGAGGGGTCCACTGGGGAACTACCCTGTTTTCCTCTAGATAATCTTGAAACTCTTGACTTAAGTATTCTCCACCTTGATCTAATCGAAGTGTTTTAATACTTTTCTCAAGCTGTTTCTCTATTTCAGCTCTGAATGGTTTGAACTTTTCAAAACTTCAGACTTGTACTTCATTAAGTACAAATAACCGTATCATGAGTAATCATAAATAAAGGTTATGAAGTAGGAGTATCCTCCTAGTGCATGAACACTCATTGGACCACACACATCAGTATGTATAAGTTCCAATGCACTTGTGGCCCACTCACACTTTCCTTGAAAGGGTAACTTTGTCATTTTTCCTTTTAAACAAGGTTCGCAATCACCATTAAGACTCCAAGTCTATTAGGCCCAAGTCTCTACGCTTATGCAGCTTGGTTAAGCGATCTTTGTTTATGTGGCCTAAACGACAATGCCATAAGTAGAAGGAATTCTCATTATCTAATTTTCTCTTAGCAATGTTTATATTTGAGAATATGATTTTGTAATTACTAAATATCATTTATCATATTACAATAAAATATCATTCATAACTTTGATAATACCTTTTATCAATTTGGAAAAAATTCCATCTACTGTAAGGCAGGAAACAATATTTATAATGACAATTGAATTTCGTTCTTGTTCAAATTTTAGCAAAATGGAAATTTTAAGTTCCTACATCAATAGCAGCCATCAAGCTCTGATGATTTTTTGTAGGTACAACTCTCCTTATTGCCAAACCTCTACTTCTCAATAATATCTATACCTTCGTATGGACATGTGATTCTCATTAGGTATTCCATACCAATTTAGAATTCCCTTGAGATGTAGAATTTCTCAATATCAAACATCTTGAAGTGGAAGCTTCAGGCCTCCTCTTCTCATGTTATGAGACTCTAGCCATTTTGATCTTATTTCAATATCCCATATTGAAATGAAGATCTTGTTTCCAATATTTCATGTTGAAAGCAATCATTTTGTCTCCCAGACAAAATTCTCAATATTCTTTTTACTTTTCTCTTTACTCTACTCCATCTTACTTCAAAACTAGACACCATGTGTCCCTTTACTTCTTTGAGATATGAACCATTTAATTTTCAGACTAATTAATCAACCAATTTTCCATCAAAAATATTTTGGTTCAAATTTTCCACCAAGGAAAATCCTTTCTCAAAGATGTAAAGACACAGACTTTCAAGTCCATGATTTTATGATGCCCTTGTAGCTAAGGTAACATCCTAACATCTGACTTGATGTTTATCCTTGTCTCCTGCCAGCTAATCACATAAGGTAACAGGGATGTAAACAACCTCCAAGGTGTTGTATCCTAGTTTTCTTTATGTATTTAATGCATATCTGTTTCAAGCAGAACTGGTTGCATCATGTTGTTTAAATTCGGGCTTATACAAAGTACATGCCAAGCCCAAGGCTTTGAGGACTATCCCCACATTTCTAAACAAACCCTTTGAAGCTAGAGCCAATCAAAATTAGTTATCAATGCGAACATTTGTATTTAAATAAAGATTTCAACCTTAGATATAAGAAAAGAAAAGTGTTTAGATATTAGTTTAAGTACATGTATTTAATATGAGGATTTTTAATTAAATACATTTTCCTACTATTTTTTTCAAAATTTACAATAGTCCATTCTATTGAATTCGTGAATTTTAGCCCAGCTAAATTTCCTAGTAGGTAGCATCTATAACTAGTCTATTACAACCCCCAATTTTATGAGTCAAGTCATAATAGTTAGTCACAGTTGGAATCCCATTCCATTTGCATCGCATGCAATTGCTAATTCATTCAAGTTCCTTAATCCCAAGGGACGTGTGCTCTTATATTAGCATCTCCTTCAATATATCTCAGATCTGGGCCTAACCCCCAATCTTAAGGTAGACTATCCCAGCTCTGTTAAGGCAGACCCTATCCCAAACTTTACAACCAATCAATGTGGACTAGAAGGAACACTTTGCGTAGCACTTTGATAGCCCAAAGAGACCGTATTATAAATTTGAGTAAGGAAGACTACAACTTGCCTTAATATATTTACTTTGGGATTTTATTGATATTAAACGTCTCACCCAATCTAGGATTTTATCAGATGGACAAAATTATAATAACTTGTATTGATTCAGGGAATTTTAGAATTCATTTATAAGGTCTAACCTTAGGTGGGTTCAACTCTTTATTATAATTATTCCATTAACCTAGATTATATGCAAAATAATTAACACTTTTATTTGTTATATTAATATTGCATTTCCTTTAAGTTTTTATTGAATAAATTTAATTTTTTACTCTGTTATAAAAACATATATAAGCACCATCTTATATACTAGAAATAAATTAGTTCATATTAATCCCTCGGTTGGTCAATACAAATTTTACCGATATAGGTTCCCAGGTAGGTGAGGTGCCCTATGAGGAGTAGACACCGAGTCCAATCCTTAGCCAGAACAAATACGGGCACAAACTTGAAGACCAATAGATTCTCTTGAACTAATAAATTTCGTTCTTCCAATTCATGTAAATTGAAAGCATCTATAACCCATGTAATTTAAATAAATTCTTGATACTTATATAATTTGAGTAAGTTGAGTAGGCTTATTCAAAATTATTCATAACCATTTTCTAACCTTGAAATGAAAGGCACAAGTTTATATATATTGTTTCAAACAATTAAATAAATAAATCATTTCATTTAGAAAATAATATTCAGTTCGCTTCTAACTTAATTATGCACTAAATAGGCAGGCTCTGATATCATTATTGGGAACTGACAGTCAGATTGAACATGCATAAGAGGCATAGCGGAAATTCAAAATTTTGTCTATGTCCCCAAGAACTCTTATTAGTTGCATATAAATTAAATAATGCCTTAACTAAATAATTCTCTACCTAGGTTAGCATGCTAAAGGACTAGGCATACCATAATTGCAAATTATATCCTAGCACATTTATTTTATACTAAACATGTTATAACTCTAAGCTATAACCTAAGCATAAAATAAACTAAGCATGCAAAATAACCTAAGCATAATTATTAAGTCTAAAAATACTTAAAGAAAAAGACTTAATAATTAAAAGAAAAAGAAAAAGAACTTACCAGTTGAAGCGTGCTTTTGCAGAACCTTCTTGCACAAGCCTCCAATCATAGGATAGCCTCCATCAGTATCCACATGAACCCCACCAACCAAAACCTCCCCGGGAGGAAGAACTAAGAAGCCTCGAGTAGTTGCTAGACCACTCCAGAAGCCTTACCCAAAAATATGGTGCAAAAATAACTTGCTTAATTACCCGAGAGATTAATTATCTCGCTTAGGATTTATGCTTTGAGCTTGGTACAACCAATTGTGTATTTTGAAAGGAGAGGGGATAGCCTATTTATAGGCTTGGGGAGCAAAGCTTTGCTCCCCATCAGCGATGTGGGATGGGAGTAAAACTCCCATCCCACATGGGTTGCACACAATGATCCAAAGGATCCGCGTGTGACCCATTCACATGCAGCATGCTATGCGCACTGCATGGCCGTGAGGCCCAGCTCGCGCTACCCTTTCATGGGATGCCTTTGTGCAACCCATGAACATGGGCTGCCGTGACCACTGCCTAGCAGTGTTCGTGCACCTTTCGGTGTATTCCGTGCAGCCGAATTTTGTACAAAATATTTCATACTTTTCGGTTTTAACTCACCAATGCAAAATCCCCTTTAAATCCTTTCAAATAAATATTTATTTTTGACTCTAATAAATTAGTTACCAGTCAAAATAAATTTCTTGGTCCAACCAAAATTGATCTAATCAATTATAATTTATTTATGACTCTAATTAATTAGTTACCGGTCAAAATAAATTCCTTGGTATATCCAAAATTGATCTAATCAATTTTAACCAATCAAATAATAATCCAATTATTATTTATGTTATATTTTCGTAATAGAATAAATCTATTAGTTCTTTACTTAGTCCGTTCAAGGTCCAATGTGTGTGACCTTATAGGATCCCGAAGTATTGAGTTATTAAGGCTTAACCAACCCTTGTTTTAATGGAACCATTGGCTCGATGCTCTAGACCGTGAATAGAACTCGATTACCATAAATGACTGTAGTATGCCTCTAGCAAGGGTCTACCCTCCCCCATTACTCGGAACGTCATTTATGCTTATGACTTAATCCCGGTTAATGCAATAGTTACCCAGTGCGATAAATTCCTTCCATTCTTTAATATTAGTACCATTTGGTTTATTGGTTTAGGTTAAAGTGTTAACCCACTAATAGCGAGGGTGCTCCAAGCTATCCCAATTATTTACTTGTTACCGAAGTATATTGCCTTTTACCACAATGAGTTTGACTAGAAACCATTTCTATCAAACACATACTCTGATCAGAGGCTTATGACAATTATCACTTTAACAAGTGGCCAGGTACAACTCCTTAATATATCTAGAGCGATGGATTCTTTCCGACTACTCAGCTTACCAACGTGTTGTCATCACTATACCCGTAATCACCCGTAGCACCCTAAATTAATGAGTGCATAGTAATAACCCAAAGTATAGCAATAGAACCACACAAGGTAGCTAGCATCTCAAGTATGAGGATATTCGCAAAGCTTATTGCATGAAGATAGAAACTAACACATTGATATATATACAAAGTGTTTATCTTGCTGCGGTCTCCAATATATCTCCCAGATATATCCATGTGTCAAACTTAAGGCACCATCTTCAGTCTTTTAGGAGATTAACTGCTTGGACCCTTTTCAAGAAAGTTGACCACATGCTAGTCTTTCCGTTTCATCAATATCCTATCTTGATGAAACTATGACGAGGGATAGTTTAGACATAATCATAATTGCACATGAAGCAGGTTCCACCAAATATAGTCCAACTATAATTTCTCTGACTTCATGCTATGATATGTCAAGGACTTTTGTTTACATACATCAATGAATATATATTTAACCAGCTTATATATATATATATACACACACACACACACAAGCTCATTGATATAAACGAACGATTAAATGCCTTTATTGATTGAATAAATTATTCGTACTATTACAAAATTAAGATATATTGCCCTAATTACCTTAAGGGCATACATCATATCCAACAAATCTCTTGCCAATGGATGGCCCTTGGAATCTGAGCTTTTTTTTATAAAAACGACACTATCACAGAGAGTAGGAAATGGAGGCCAAACTGACTTTTTTGAAGAGCTAGAGAAACTATCAAAGAATATGGAAGATGGATTTAAAAAAATCAACTAGAGAATTAACGGAGTGGAGAAGAAATTGGACGCGCTAAAAGTGCGTGTAGATGAAATTGAAGAGAGCCTGACAACTGATGTCTATTGGTAAAAAATAAAAGACTGGAATATTTTGTCTATAGAATATCTATATGATGTCTATTGGTGTTGTATATAATGATTGCTGAGTATCTATTGCATATGAACATTTTAACTGCTAACTAACATTATCAACTGAAAAACGGGTTACAGGAAGAAGCTGAAGATAAAATGTCCATAGACGGCGAAGAAAACGAGGAGTAAGGAATGAGAGATACAGAGAAAAGTACATCGGGAACAAATATCCTTACCGAGGAAGCAAGAAGTGATGATGAAGGGATAAGGACACCAATGGATGAAGTACTAACAAGGACCCATGTACTTTATAGAAGAAGTTGGATTAGATGAAACAGGGGGGACCACGATAATTGATGTAAGTAAAAAATAACATGAAATAGATAATAATAGGAAAGCACTACATCATGCAATGATTATAATATTACAGCATCAACACTTTAAAACTGGGAAGGAAACCCTACAGAGTAATGAAGGAGCGATAACTGAGAAAATGGAAGGAGGGAGTGAGGATGATGGTAAAGAAGGAAGTGAAGAAGACCAGCAGTTAACTAGGGAGCTAAACCTAACAAAGGTAAAAACACCATGAAATTGGAGAAACATGTTAAAAAAAGACTAATGTACATCTTATAGTTATGCAATAGATAACCAACCTAAAATCTATAGATTGCTACTTGACTTTATTTCAAATAAATACAGAAAAATGAAAACTTATAAATTGATATCTGTAGGATAAAGACTAGTTGGAAAATCAAGAAAAGAATCAAGAAATGACGCAAAATGTCAAAATTGAGCAGAATCAGGAAGAAAGAAAGAAAGAAAGAAAGAAAGCTAGAGGAAATAAGAAGAAAATTCCAGTGTTGTCGACCAAAGGCAGGACACTAGTTTCGTTCGACCCAAAATGGCACTTGATAACCGACATCGCGAATGAGACAGTCTCAACACTAGACCAAAACAAGGAGGCAGATGATAAGGAAGAAAATAGAACAACAAAAGAGGAAGAGGGAGAGCAACAAGTTAAAGAGAATGAAGGTGTAGTTGATAAGGGCTACAAAAAAAAAATAGGTAAACACGAAAAACACAACTCATAAGTCATTAATGATTACAAATTTTGTCTAATAGAATTTATTGAATTCGAAAAACATTGCCAGGTGGGATCTCCTTGTTTCTTAGACAACCTTGATCCTACAGAACTTGATAAATTAGAAGCCGATAGTATTCGTAACTTATGTCTAATAGAACAAAAATAATAACACAAAACCATTAACAAAAAGCAAAAATCTATTTTCATGTATTCAGGAGCCTGAAGATGATGTGATGGAGATTCAACAACAACATTACACTAGTAGAAAGCGACAAAAGGTAAGGGCACAAAGGAACACAACAGAAGACAAAAAGATAAAAGGCATTATGTACTGGACACTTATGCACTAATAGGAGAGGAAATCTAGGATAAACAACAAGTGGATGATTTTGATGCATACATAAAAAAGGATATCCTACCTTTAAAGAGGTAAAAAGCTAGATAAATGTTAGATTTAAACTCTAAAATTCCATTGACTCAAATAAAAAAATCAGGGGCAAGGAAAATAAATGGTACAACGACGAGAACGACATCATTCCACTGCTTCTATTCAATGTCATGGACGTCGCCATCAAGACATTCTTCATTGATCTGTACATCAAGGGAGAAGAGATGACAAATGATGTAAGTAATATTCTGACTTGCAATAACATGTAGTAGTGGCAAAGTTGATTGAATATCAGAAACTAGAAACAAAATAGAAAAACTATAGAGATGCTATAGAAACCATTATAAATGACACTTAGAAATATATTATTTTGCTAGAGCAAAGTTGATTGACTGGCATATGTTTGAAATTAAATAGGTATGCTATAGGAAACTAATATAAATGCAATAGAACTAATGCATAAATCATACAGAAATAGGATTTTATTGAGATGTACATTTCTTAACAAGAAATAGATGTTGTCATGTACTATCTAAGGAAAAAGGGCGAGCATTGCAATAGGATAAGTTATAAATTTACATCAGCAGACATGATATTTGATCAGAGAATTAAGGAGATAGGTAAAACATTAAATACAAAAGAAGGTCTGTAAAAGGTAAAGGAACAATTGAGCAAAGAGGACAAAATCGCACATAGAATGAAAGGGAAATGAATATGGTGATGGAAGAATTGGAGGGAAGTGGATCAGGTCTTCTTCCCAATATTGGCAGGGAACAACCACTGGATACTTGGAAGATTCGACAATTACAGTAGAAAAATCTTCATTTACGACTCAAAGCTCAAAAGGAATTCAAAAAAGTCTACAGATGTTGCTGCTAACGATTACTGCACAATCTTGTTGTTGTATCTCAAAGAGGCCAAAATCTTTGCTGGAAAGAAGGAAATAACCGAATCAGTAGCTTGGAAAAGCAAAAGACCTATGAACAAATTTGAACACGAAGTTGTCAAAGGACTGCCACAACAAGTGTTGTGGTATGATTAGATAAATGAACAACAAACACTGAATCTCACACTTTCTGACTTTAATTTCAAAAAGAAAAATTATTGAAATTTAACAAACTGATAAATACTGACATTCTATTTACAATGTGAATTGCAGTGATTGTGGTATCTTCATGTTAAGCTTAATGGAATATATGATTGAGTAGAAACAGATTCCAGACGACTTTGATGTCTCGATACACCGAAGAAGGCTTGCTCTGAGCTTGTACAATCATGGCAATGAGTACAAGGAACAGAATCTTGAGAGTGACCTGGAGTTTGTCGACACAATAGAGACACCATAGAACTAGTTTCAATGAAAGCTTATGTTTGATTTAGAAAAAAAAACTTATGTAGTTAAGAATCAAGGTAGTTATAAATGATGTTTGTTTGGACAAATTTTATGTTAAATAGCTCTGATGACTGTGATGCCTATTTACGTTTGAAAGTTGCAAAACTTATGCAATTAGGATTTTAAGTAGGTGGAATTTATGTCCCTTTGAACATATTTGAAATTTACAAGTTATGAAATAGCTTTTGCTAAAATATTCTGTTTATGATGGTGAACAATTTATCTTCTTCTACCAGAATACAACATCTTTTGTAATTCAATTCAAAAAAGTATGACACTTATAGTAGATATTAGACATGTTCAACATATGAAATAGAAAGTTAGAAAAACTTTTAAGAATCACAACAATACACTGATAATCAGTAGGGATCATATACAGTGCCTACAGAAATCCTATGGAAAAGCATTATACATCCTATAGAAATCCTATAGACATCAAGCATTTATCAGTAGACAGCAAAAGTATACCACTTAGTTCAAAAAAAAGTACAAAGAAAAAAGAAATAGCAACGAAAAATGATCAGTATTCAATAAATGGAAAGAAAGATACATCAATACTCAATTCCTTATTCAAAATCATAGTATACCGAGATCAAGGATCCAATAGCTATTTCAAGCTCATAACAAAGAGAAAAAAAATTATTTCTTGCCCCGACAAGATCATTTATTATGACCAATTCTTCCATAAGCACTACATTTCACAGAACACTTGGATTTCTCCCATGTGGAATGATACCTTTCTTTTTTCGATCTACCTACTTTAGGCTTAACATCGGGAGGAAGAACTACATGTTGAACAAAATCATAAGGTAAAACCCAATTATGTCTCAATGACAGCGGGTGGATGGTTCCTTGATATGTTGTTACCCTTTCTTCCTTCCTATAATACTCTAAACAGTAATATGAGTAGACAAGTGAAACTTCTTGATGTGAGCAAGAGCATGCGCGCATGGAAGCTCATCTATCTGAAATACATTGCAGGTACAGGTTCTCTTATCCAAATCAATAGAAAACTCATCCCCGTTACTGGTGACGGATACCAAATGGCCAGTCGATGGATTTACTGACACCAATAAAAATGAGAAAAATAAGAAGATAATCTATATTATATCTATAGGACACCAATAGACATAAACGATGAACAAGAACAACATAAATTATTCTTCAAACACAAGTTAACATCCAATCTACTACTAAACAAACAAGAGAATTAAAAAGGTAACAACTAAAAAGTAAAAGATACATAGCAGATAAAATACCAATGGTTAACCAATCACAAGTTTAGACTGACTCAGTGGATAACTCAATAGTACTTAAGTTTTGATCATAACAATTAAGTTAAGTTTAAGTTAATTAAATCAATAATGATATTAAAATAAATAGTCTACGGTTTTAAGCGGGTTATTAAATTCAAGGGTAGAATTTTATGTCTCCGCTGATCTAGCTATTTAGTTTAACTCTGACTTATTCTGGGCTGAGTATGTACTTTAGTCGCTGACTAAATACTATTCACTCAGCGCTTGATATTTAGATTGTGTTTGAGCTGTGCAATATTTTATATCTTTCACTGAATTACTTTATGTATATCAATGGCACTGACTTTTCCGTTTAAGGAAATATGGAATCTTTGCTTTTAGTGTTGCTTTTTACAAAACATTAATGAGACAAAGACAAAAAGAATTAATGCCATGACAAGACTCCGGTTTATGAAGAAAAAGACAAAGTCTTGCAGAATCAAGCTGCAAAAAGTCATTTGCCAAATTGGGAAATTCTGTAGATCAACAACATAGTATCGCACGCTCTGCAAACTGTCAAATTACCGGAAGGAATGGAAAGATGACACGTAGCAAGTTAGCGTGAGTTCTCTCTAACGGAAGACTGGCATCAAGCGATAAAGAATTCAAATTGAAGCTCAAAATTCAATCTGTCTCTAACAGAATGTTTTCTATCTCACAACAGTGTGATTCTATCTCTTAACAGATTGATTTGAAGAAGCAACAGGTGAATAGATGAGCTGTCAATTTCAGAAGATGCTAAAGCAAGTTCAATAGCTACTTTCTTGATTTCAAGTATAAAAGGAGCAAGAAGGCAAGCGTTAGAACTTGGTGATTACACTTGAATTTCTAAGAAGCAAAATTCTGCCAATTTACAAGCTTTAAAGAAGTTCAAATCGAGAAAGCAACCACTCAACGAGAATCTGCTTTGAACAAGAGAGATTAGAATTGATCATTCGAATTGTAATATCTGATTATTTGTAACTAAATCAATGTTTTTATAAGTTGATTCCAGCTCTTATTTAGAATTAGTTGAGTTGCTGGTAGAAGAGGATATTCTACTCAACGGGTGAGTGATTATAGTTTGGAGGGTACTTTCTGTATTTGGGGAAATTTGTGAAAGGCTTCTCCGCCTAGGGTAAAGGAGTTGAGATTAGTGAATTAAAACCAAGACACTCTATTGGGACTGGATGTAAGCACTGGTTGTCAAACCAGTATAAAAATCTTTGTGTCCTTTACTTTGAAGTTTTTCAGATTTCCACTCAGGCAGCTGACTGATGGTTGCCCAAAGTGAGCGATCTAGTAAGTGCACTAGGTCGTAGTCAGTAGTATGGGGCAAGCACAAGATCGTATCCCACAAGGAGAAAGGAAAGTAGCTAAACCTTGAAGTAAATCAGTAGTTAGAAATTCAAGATATTAAATAAGATTAGAAAATAATAAAGTAAATGATTGTAAGGAAGTAAAAATGATTGCTTCTAAATGGTTACTCCTAACAATATTATAACGGGGCAAGCATAACCAATAAATAGTCAAGCATGGTTAATGACTCCTTTCTTTTATCTTAACATATTTTTAGCACTTTTATTTAGGTTTCTTGTTCCACGTGTACAAAATGTAGCTCTCACTTTGTGTTTAGTTTCTTTAAAGGTTAACTTATAGGTTTCCCTTCGCAAGTCCCCTTTAAGCATTAAGAACAGACAAGCATTCTATTTTAATAGAAACCCCTAGCACTATCCAGGCACCTCTCGGTTCGGTAGGATATGTGTGTCTTATATTTTATTCTATGTTACAATTCTCGGTTCTTCTTGCTACACTGATTATAAGTTGATCAGACTTATGAGTTATTAAGCACAAACATAAGACAATCAATTATAATCAAAGTTACTTTGAAGTTTTTTAGATTTCCACTCAGCCAGCTGACTGTTGGTTGCCTAAAGTGAGCAATCTAGCAAGTGCACTAGGTCGTAGTCAGTAGTATGGGGCAAGCACAAGGTCATATCCCACAAGGAGCAAGGAAAGTAGCTAAACCTTGAAGTAAATCAGTAGTTAGAAATTCAAGATATAAAATAAGATTAAAAAATAATAAAGTAAATGATTGCAAGGAAGTAAAAATGATTGCTTCTAAATGGTTACTCCTAACGATATCATAACGGGGCAAGCATAGCCAACAAATAGTCAAGCATGGTTAATGACTCCTTTCTTTTATCTTAACATATTTTTAGCACTTTGATTTATGTTTATTGTTCCACATGTACCAAATATGGCTCTCGTTTTGTGTTTAGTTTCTTTAAAGGTTAACTTATAGGTTTCCCTTCGCAAGTCCCCTTTAAGCATCAAGAACAGGTCAAGCATTCTATTTTAATAGAAACCCCTAGCACTATCCAGGCACCTCTCGATTCGGTAGGATATGTGTGTCTTATATTTTATTCCGTGTTACAATTCTCGGTTCTTCTTGCTACACTAATCATAAGTTGATCAGACTTACGAGTTATTAAGCACAAACATAAGACAATCAATTATAATCAAAGTTAAGAATAAAAGAAGAGGAGCGATCATACCATGTTTAGCCTATCATGCTTGTTGGACGTGCTTGCGCCAGCTTAATTAGCAAGAAAGTAAAGCTTAAGATAAAAAACATAAAATAAAATATTATATTAAAGAAATAAGGGCTGGAACATAGAGAGAGAGTGAGACTACGGAGGCTTAAAGCCAACCAAAGCTAAAACACAAATGAAGAATTCTATCCTATATATAGTGGCAAGTGGATCTTTCTAGAGATGCCACTTACCCAAAAGAATAATAATATCAGTAATTTATCCAATAAGGCTTACAAGTAATGTAAACAACTTGCTTAGTCATCCATTACAAAAGGACAAAATCCACCGCTCCACAAGTGGGGAGATCTTCTACAGCCTTAAGTAAGGAATCCTTCTTGAAGATCTATATTTCTTGTCATTCTTCTCCTTTTTCTTGGGTTAGGGATCCTTCCTCCAAATCCGGTGCAATTCTGTGATTGACCTGGCCAGTTTCATGCTTGCTTTGCTTGGTTTTCTACTTGCTCTGCTCCATCTCGTGCTTGCTCTGGGTTTCTGCAGCAATCACTAGGGGCAAGCAAGAGTAATCTGCAAAATCAGAAAAATACTAATAATTTCAACAATTTAACTCCAAATTAAGTGATTCCAAAGCTAATTTACTTGTATTTTCTTGGTACATTTTCCCCTTATCAAATACCCCAACACTTAAACATTTGCTTGTCCTCAAGCAAAATAAAAAGACATAAAACATAAAACATAAAGAGAAAAAAACAAGAGTGGCAATTAACAATCAAATTGTCCCTAGGAAAACTGAATATTCTACTCCAAATACAAAGATTAAGGAAGGAGATGAATGCCCCCACACTAAACAAGCAACTTGGTCTCAAAAACATGTCAAGACTAAAAACTAGAGCTAGTTCGTCAATAACTAAGTCCATCATGAAACCAAACTGCCTCACCAACAAGATTCACTCTATTCTCTCAATGTGTTTAAGGGTGAGTGTTTGGAATTCGCTCCTCGACTATACACAACAGTCTTAAGTCCATAGACTTGATTATCCGTCCTATCTCCAAGACGAAGTTCTTGATCACCAACACAATCTAACGGTCTTTTATTTGGGTTGTAATGTAGGCTTGGGTTTGGGTGTGTAAAGTGAAAGGCTTTTAGGTGTAAAGGATTTTACCAAAGCAAACATTGATGAACTTTCAGCAAGTTGTAAAATTATAGTTGCTAACTCATGCAACAAAAGAAGATTTTAAGCACAAGGAATGAGAGTGAACAATCAGAGCAATCTTGAAGACAAGAATAGAATTGATCAATCATTCTAGTAATAATAAAAAGGCTATATTTAATATGTTGAGCAAGCTTATATGATGTATGAAGAGAGAAATGAGCTTGCTTTAAGGGCAATATTTAGTTCCTATACTATGACTTTTTTACTACTATTAATATCTTATTTTCTTTTCCTTTTTCTTATTTTTTTCTACTTTTTTCTGTGTTCCTTTTTTCATTTTTTCATTTTTTCTTTTTTTTTCTTTTTTTCATTTTTTCATTTTTTCATTTTTTTCTTTTTATTCAAATAATGATGAAAATGGGCTGGTAAAATAAGGATTGCAATGAATTTGGAGAAAGCTTGTTAGGTTTCCTTGAAAAGACTTTTAAAGAAAACACAAGTTAGCAATTTTACATACTTGCTGCCTTTTATGAAAATTCTTTGGTAAAATTAAGGGTAAGAAGGGAGAATCAAAGTGAAATGGTTTTTGGATTTAATTATAGTGTGTTTATGAAAGAAGATCTTAAAGGCTTAAAGGGTTAATTAGGGGAAAACTATGTAAAGGGTGGCTTTTTGGTTAAAAGAAGGGGTTGGTCCTAATGCCTTTATCATTTTATGCAAGTGATCAATGGTGTCATCTTGATAAGTACTAACAAGTTTCTCCCAAATCAAGTTCTAGCTTAAGCATGCATTTGTAAGCCCTCTCAGTAAGGAAATAATGCAATAGTTCACAAAAAAATAAGAAAAGGCTCAAATCCTCACTTAAAATTGGGTTAAAGTTGATTCATTTCAGACAAAGTTATTGAAAAACAATTCCAAGTTTATAGTCTATCTTGCTTAATTAACCTCATTAAACTTGCTAATGTAAGTTTACCATCAACATCCAGACTCCAAGTATTTTTTAGAGACTACTTGCTTTCAAAAGATCAAAATTTCATGCTAATCACCAAAAACATATTTAAAATTGAAAAATTTTGACAAATTTTTACAAAAAACAAAACAAAAAATTCAAAAAACACACTTAAAAACATTTAAAACACAGAATACTTAAGTTCAAACAAAATATTTACGTGGGGCAATCACAGTCAAGCAGGGACAATCACAAGTTGTGGCCATTTATACAAAATAAACACAAACAAAAAACAAGAATCACTAAAAATCAAATTCATATCATTCCCCCCACACTTACAGATTGATTTGTCCTCTAAGCAATGAATAAAATTAAGCAACATTGACAAACAACAACTAACATGCATAGCGGGTAAGTGGTAACTACCTTGCATGACTTTTTCTGAATTAAAATGATTGCTGAGCCAAAATTGAAGTGAGTTACCCGAAAGTGGAAGAAGTACGAATGGGTGAGTTACTCTTAGTTTTTTAAGGGTGGTAGCCCTCAGCAACTTCATGATTGCATCTCAGATTTGTCGGAGCAACCATTATACAGATTACCCCCACACTTAATTTATTGACCATTAGCTTCCTACAAAAAGATTAAAGACAAGATTAAAAATATACTAAACAAGGAAAACAAAATAAATATTTACAAGGTTTGAAAAATGAGTTTAGGCTCATCCAAAGTGCTTCAATTGGTGTTTGAAGTGGACACCAATATATACAAGTTGATCAAGGAGGTTCATAAATGAAGGTTGGAAAAGGTGGACTGGTGTATGGTGTCTTTTATTGTAGCATGTCCACTTCTCTCTATGATTTACTTTTAAATTGATCCTCATCAAAAGATTGCATGAAGAAATAGTGCTCTTTAAATTTGTGAGGGTTGTGAGTAGATTGCTCATCTTCAACAATTGGGGAGCAATCAATTTTTCCTTTGAAATCCACCTCAACAATTTTTTCCTCATCTTTTAAGATCTATTGATTATGCACATGAAAGTTCTTTCTCAGCTCCTCATATCTTAAATGTTGCATTGCTCTTTTAGGAATTGGTATCTTTGGTCGGTAGATTCAGAGTGGTTGCTCCCTTAAAATCGCTTCCTCTTGAGCAAGCTTCTTTTCTGGAATTAGATCATTCTTATATTGAACTTCAGGTTGCTCTTTGTTATCCACATGTTTCTCATGGTGATATTCTAGTTGCTCTATATCATGATCTGGTTGCTCCGTCTCCTTGGGAGCTTGCTCCTCTGAATTATAAACATCATCAACAACAAGCATGTTAGAATTATAAACAACCTTACTACACTTCATCATGTTTTCTTCACATTCCTCCATGGAGTTATGCTTAATGTTGGTTGGAATGACCACTTCATCTATTGAAAGCACCAAATAGCTAGTTGTTGAAATTGGGTCTCTAAGTTTTCGATTGAAGCTTGAGTTTGCTTTATAAACTCCATTATCATCACTTCCTAGCTAGGTTTCTCAGGCTCACATGATGGTTTAACTTGCTGGAAGTAATGTTGAGGTTGTTGGAATGGTTGGTAAGATTGCTCAAATGAAAAATTAGGTTAGTGATATTCATGGATAACATTTTGAGGTTAGGGTAAGAAAAACTGAGGTTGTTGGGATATCATTTCAGGTTGTTAGATTAGAATTTGTGGTTGTTGGGACAAAAATTGAGGTTAGCCTTAGAGTCTATTTACTTGCTCAGCTAACTCCCCAACTTTTTTTAAAAGTTTTTACACAACCTTAGATTCTGAAAAATTTAAGTTCTTCTCAGAATACCATTTGCAACTTGTGTTCACCACTTTCTCAATGAGGGTAAAGATTCCTTCGGGATCCATTTCTTCTAGTTCACTATTTGCAAGGGTTTCTAGTCGGCTTTTATGCTCATCTATTAACCCATTATAAAATGTTTGTATTTGCATCCACATAGGTAAGTCGTGGTTTGGTACCCTTCTGGATAGTTCCTTGAATCTCTCTCATGCTTGCTCGAGAGATTCATTTTGAAATTAAGTAAACCTAGAGATTTCATTTCTCATTCTAGCAACCTTGGAAGGTGGAAAATAATTTGTCAAGAATGCTTCAACCATCTCCTCCCAAGATGTGATTGAACCCGGTTGTAAAGATCTAAACCATGCTTTTGCCTTTTCCTGCAATGAGAAAGGAAACAACTTTAACCTGAGAATATCATGAGAAATACCATAATTAACTTTAAAATGATTGCAAATTCCAAGAAAATCATAAAGATGATCATTTGGGTCTTCATTAGGCAATCCTTTAAATTGAGCATTGGTTAAAACAAGTTCAATAACGGAGTGTTTAATTTGAACTAAATTTTCTTCCTCATCTGGTATCACTATGCAAGACATATATCCCAATGAAGAAGGTTTGGAAAAATCAGTGAGTTTTTGAAGGGGCAGACAAGTTCTGTAATCTACCATGGTTGCTCCCTTTGGGTTCTCAACTTGTCTACTACTTGCTCCAAAAGCTTACTGGGAAAAAAATTTTCCTGCCTTCACCCTTTTGCAAGAAAACTACACAAGCTGAACAAACAAAGTTAAAAACTACTAATTTACTTAAAAATTTAAATTACTTCATCGTTACTCCCCGAAAACAGCGCCAAAAACTTGTTGGTTACCCAAAGTGAGTGATCTAGCAAGTGCACTAGGTTATAGTCAGTAGTATGGGGCAAGCACAAGGTCGTATCCCACAGGGAGCAAGGAAAGTAGCTAAACCTTGAAGTAAATCAGTTATTGGAAATTCAACATATTAAATAAGATGAGAAAATAATGAAGTAAATGATTACAAGGAAGTAAAAATGATTGCTTATAAATGGTTACTCCCAACGTTATTATAACGGGGCAAACATAACCAACAAACAGTCAAGCATGGTTAATGACTCCTTTCTTTTATCTTAACATATTTTAGCACTTTAATCTAGGTTTCTTGTTCCACATGTACCAAACATAGCTCTCGCTTCGTGCTTAGTTTCTTTAAAGGTTAACTTATAGGTTTCCCTTCGCAAGTGTCCCCTTTAAGCATTAAGAACAGACAAGCATTCTATTTAAATAGAAACCCAGGCACCTCTCAGTTCGATAGAATATGTGTGTCTTATATTTTATTCCATGTTACAATTCTCCATCCCGGTTCTTCTTGTTACACTAATCATAAGTTGATCAGACTTATGAGTTATTAAGCACAAACATAAGACAATCAATTATAATCAAAGTTAAGAATAAAAGAAGATGAGCGATCATACCATGTTTAGCCTATCATGCTTGCTGGACATGCTTGCACTAGCTTAATTAGTAAGAAAGTAAAGCATAAACAATAAATAAAACATAATATAAAACATTATATTAAAGAAATAAGGGCTGGAACATAGAGAGAGTGAGACTATAGAGGCTTAAAGCTAACCAAAGCTAAAACACAAATGAAGAATTCTATCCTATATATAGTGGCAAGTGGATCTTTCTATAGATGCCACTTGCCCAAAATAATAAGAATATCAGTAATTTGTCCAATCAAAACAGCTTCTAGTAGGGTAAGGCTTCCAAGTAACGTAAACAACTTGCTTAGTCATCCATTATAAAAGGACAAAATCCACCGCTCCATAAGTGGGAGGTCTTCTACTGCCTTAAGTAAGGAATCCTTCTAGAAGATATATATTTCTTGTCATTCTTCTCCTTTTTCTTGGGTTAGGGCTCCTTCCTCCAAATCCAGCGCAATTCTGTGATTGCCATGGCTAGTTTCATGCTTGCTTTGCCTAGTTTTCTACTTGCTCTGGGTTTCTGCAGCAATCACTAGGGGCAAGCACAGGTAATCTGCAAAATCAGAAAAAACATTAATAATTTCAACAATTTAACTCTAAATTAAGTGATTCCTCAATTTACTTGTATTTTCTTAGTACATTTTCCCCTTATCACTGACCTACTTAGCGAGGTTCATCATATTGAGAAAAAGTATATGTTTTACTGGAGCGAGTCATTCACCCCCTTTAACTCATTGAGTGTGCGTATAGGAACCAACAAGTGGTATTAGAGCTAGTTTTCATTATAAATTTTTCATAATCTTGAGATAAAGAACATGGCATACAAGGGAGGAGAATCCAGTGGAAGGGCCCAAGCTTATATTCTGCTAGAAGGCATGTCAGTCACCAGGCCTCCCATGTTTAATGGTGACCATTATACTTATTGGAAGAACAGAATGAAGAATTTCATCCAGTCTCAGAGCATGCATGCTTGGATGGCTATAGTTGAAGGGCCATATGTTCCTACTATCGTAAAGAACAGAGTACGCATTGATAAGTACTCTGATGAGTGGGACAATCAGGACTTGGCCAGATTAAAGAAAAATGCAACTGCTATTAATTGTCTCCATTATGATCTTGATGCAGCTGAGTTCAACCGCATTTCAGTTTGTAAAATTGGTCGAGAGATATGGAAGAAGTTGGAAGTAACTTATGAAGGTACTGACAAGGTCAAAGAGTCCAAGATCAACATCCTCATGAGAGATTATTAATGGGTTTCATATGCAACCCAAGGAATATATTTCCAACATGAACACCAGGTTTGTAAATATTGTTAATGAACTAAAAAGACTTGACAAGACGTTCACAAAAGAAGAGACTATCAAGAAGATTTTGAGAAGTTTGACACAAGAATGGGATGCAAAGAAGAGTGCTATTGAAGAAGCTCATGATTTGAAGACCTATAAGTTTGATGAGCTTATTGGAACCTTGCTGACTCATAAAATGTCTTTGAAACAATATGAAGATGACTCCAAGAAGCTCAAGCACAAGGAAAGAAAAAGCTCTAGCAGAGCTTTTGTTCTTAAGGCTGATTAAGAAGAATCCTCTGAAGGAGAATATCCAGAGGACAGGAAGGAAGAGATAGCACTGATGACCAATAACTTCAACAAGTTCTTGAAGAAAGATAAGAACTTCCAAAGGTTCAAAAGGTCCAACAACTACAAGAAAGGTGCAGATGATAGACCACAGAAAGAATTCAACAAAGAGCATAACAAAGATATCAAATGCCTTGAATGCGGTGAGAAAGGGCATATCCAGTCTAGCTGTCCTAAAGCTAATAAGGACATATTTAAGAAGAAAAGGGATAAGAATGCTCTTGCTGCTACCTAGAGTAATTCTGAACAAGAGTCATCATCATCATCAGATGAAGAGGCATAAGATTTTGCAAATGTGTGTCTCATAGCAAAGGTTGATCAACCTAACTCAGAGTCAGCTGACTAACCATCTACTTCTGCTGCCAATCAATCAGCTGACTAGAGTAGAGACAAGGGAAAGCGAACTGAGGTAAATCTTGAACCCCCTTTGTCTTCAGATGAACTTGTTGCAGTACTTAATGATGTTACTAATGTGACTAAGAAGTCAGCCAAATACAACAAAGTACTCCAAAGGAGGTGTGATGATCCAAAAGATGTCAATTCTTCTACCTCACTTGACATCTTATACCTAATGAAAAAAGTTGAGTACCATGATGGATATAATAGTAAATTCACTAAGAAAATAGATGAGTTAGCTGCCAAATTAACAGCTTTAAAAAAGGTGCAGGTCCCTCCTCAACCTAGCAGGAATACTCAGAGTAACCGCACTCACCACTCTAAGAAGGTTTCTCAAAAGAGTAAAGTGAGCAGACCCAATCCTAAGGCCGCATGTAATTTTTGTGGAAAGTCAAGACATGCTACAGTCATATGTAGACACAATAATGATTACTATAATGAGTATGACTGGTCAAGGATGACCACCACTAACAAGGGAGGACCCAGCCATAAAAAGGCATGGGTACCTAAGAAAACTTAATTATTTTGTAGGTGAGTGAGCATGAGATCCACTGATGATAGAAGAATGTGGTATTTAGATAATGGATGCTCGAGGCGTATGACAGGTGATGAAAAACAATTCATCACATTGGAGTGAAAGAGGAATGGAAGTGTCAGTTTTGGAGACAACCAAAAGGGAAAGATTGTTGGCAATGGCACTGTAAGAGTTAAGCCTTCAATTAAAAATGTGTCTCTTATGAAGGGCCCGAAGTTCAATTTGCTAAGCGTTGCTCAGCTATGCTTTGGGCAAGAAAGTAATCTTTGACTCGACGGGCTGCTCTGTCATTAATGGTAACTCTGACCAAACTATTCTTTATGCTCCTATAATTAATAATGTTTATATGATTGATTTATCCCCTGACTCCAATGATATATGCTTAGTTTCTAAGGAGGAAAACTCATGGCTATGGCACAGAAGGTTAGGATATATCACTATGACCAATCTTTCCAAATTAGCCAGAAAGAACTTATTGAGGGTTTACCCAATCTAGCCTTTGAAAAAGATAGACTCTGCTCAGCATGCCAACTTGGGAAATAATTTAGAAAGACCTTTAAATCCTTAGCTGATATATCTTCTTCTCGTCCCCTTGATTTTCTACACATAGAATTGTTTGGGCCAGTGTTGCCAACAAGTCTAGATGGAATGAAATACACCCTTGTGGTTATAGATGATCTAACCAGGTTCACTTGGATTACCTTGCTTGCAAGCAAAGATGAAACATTTGAATCATTCTCTAGGTTGGCTACCCGGATCATGAATTAAAAAGAACTTAAAATTAATAGAATCCGTAGTGACCATGGAAGTAAATTCGAAAATAGGCAGTTTGAGGAATTCTGTTCCAAGAATGGTATTGACCATAATTTTTTTGCCCCTCATATACTTCAGCAGAATGGGGTTGTTGAGAGAAAGAATTGTACTATTACGAAGATGAATCATTCTATGATGAGTGATAACAACCTACCAAAGTATTTCTGGGGAGAGTCTGTTAACACAACTTGTTACATTCTAAATAGGGTTTTAATTGGCCCAATTTTGAACAAAACTCCTTATGAACTTTGGAAGGGGCGCAAGCCCAAGGTTGGTCGTCTCAAGTCCTTTGGTTGTAAATGCTTCATATTAGACACTAAAGACCAATTGGCTAAATTTGACCCCAAGGCTGATGAAGGAATCTTTCTGGGTTACTCAACAAACAGTAGGGCATACAGAGTGTATGTCAAGAGGATTGGCACATTAGAGGAGTCTATACATGTAGATTTCAATGAAACTAACAATGCAAGTAAAGAAGCCAATGATGATGAAAAAGAAAAGGAACAAGTCAGCAGATTAGTCAATCAACCCATTGTTATTCCTGATCTAGTTCTAAAAAAGAAGATTATAAAGTTGATTTGGACCAATCCATCAACTTTGGTGATGATAATGATGCTTAACCCATGATAGTAGCTCAGCGAACTGATCATGATCTACCAAAAGAAGTCAAATCAAGAAGAGATCACCTAATTGAGAAGATTCTTTACGGTGTGCAAAACCCAGTGCCTGATAAGAGGTCAGCTGAATAGAATGATGAGTCATTCAACATTTTCCTCATTGATTGAACCAAATAAGCTTGAAGATGCTGATTTTGATGACAACTGGATGATTGCAATGCAAGAGGAGCTAGACCAATTCAAAAGAAATGAAGTTTAGGATTTGGTGGAGAAACCCAGAGGCAAGTCAATCATTGACACTAAATGGGTTTTCAACAATAAGTTAGATGAAGCTGGTAATGTTGTCAGAAACAAGGCCAGACTAGATGCTCAAGGTTACAATCATCAAGAAGGCATTGACTATAGAGAAACATTTGCACTAGTAGCAAGACTAGAATCCATAAGAATTCTCTGTGCTTTTGCATCTCATGTGAACTTCAAGTTATTTCAAATGGATGTTAAGAGTGCATTTTTTAATGGTTATATTTAAGAGGAATTCTATGTCAGATAGCCCCCCAGGCTTTGAAGACCCCAAGTTTCCATATTATGTCTTCAAGTTGAAGCAGGCTCTCTATGGATTGAAGCAAACTCCAAGAGCTTAGTATGAGAAACTAACTAACTTTTTACTCAGCAAAGGTTATGCTAGAGGAAAAGCAGATACAACTCTATTCATCCAAAGAAAGCATCAAGATGTATTACATATCCAAATCTATGTTGATGATATCATTTTTGGAGCAACTGATGATGAGCTATGCAAAGAGTTCAGTCGGCAGATGAAGAAAGAATTTGAAATGTCAATGATGGAGAGCTTAATTTCTTTCTTGGTTTGCAAATCAAGCAAGGTGATGATGGGATCTTCATCAGCCAAGTTAAGTATGCTAAATAAGTACTCAAGAAGTTTGACATGGATAAAGCCAAGCCTATGTCAACAACCATGGCTACTGATACAATTCTGAGTAAAGATGAGAAAGGTAAACCTGTAAAGAGTAAGCTCTACAAAGGTATTATTAGGTCTCTACTTCACTTAACTTCTAGTAGGCCTGGCATTCAATATGATGTATGTTATGGTGCAAGATATCAAGCTGACCCCAGAGCATCTCACTTAGCTACTGTTAAGAGAATTCTCAGGTATTTGCTAGGCTCTATTGATGCAGGTTTATGGTGTCCAAGTAATGCAGATTTCACTCTGAGAGGATACACAGATGCTGACTATAGAAGAGACAAATTGGAAAGGAAAAGCACCACTAGAGGATGTCATTTCCTTGGTGACTGTCTAGTAACATGGCATAGTAAAAAGCAAACTTTTATGGCTCTGAGTACTGCTATGGCTGCAGGAAGTTGTGCAGCACAACTACTATAGATCAAGCAGCAATTGGAGGATTATGGTATAAATCCTAAGTGTCTTGAAGTCATGTAAGACAACAAGAGTGCAAATGACCTATCCAAGGATCCAATTCAACATAACAGGATGAAGCATGTCAACATTAGACACACTTCATAAGGGATCATGTGCTAAAAGGAGAAGTGATACTCACATACATTCCCACTGAAGAACAACGAGCTGACATCTTTACAAAGCCTATTGGAAAGGATCAATTCAGCATCTTGAGAGAGCTGATCGGAATGTCCAATCCAATTTGAAGAAATATTTTCCTGCTGACCTATTTTGAAGCTAACGTATCTTCCACTTGAGCTTTTGTGAATTAGGTTAAGTATTTCTTCTTCATGCTTCAATTTTGGACACGTCATTAAAACTGTCACCAGTTTCTTTTCAAATTCAAAACTGATAGAAGTGGTAGCAAGTTTAAAAATGATCCAGATTCAAACGCTATAACTCTGTGTATTTCACTATCATTAATCTCACTATAACCATTGATCAATCTCACTATTGAATTATGACCATGGATTGTGAGTCATACACATAAGCTTTGTAGGTTTAGGCAAAGGGTCTTTAGCTATTTAGGAGGGATACAGAAGAAGGAAAGGTTACTTTACCAAATTCTTTTTCTGCAATCTTCTTCCTAAAAAACCCCAAATTCTCTAATCTCTTTCAAAGCAATTCAAATGGCGAGTTCTTCAAGAAGACCATCTAAACCCAGATCTGAGAAAACTTTGTTTGTGAGGAATGAAGATGATTCATGTTGGGTTACTACTGCTGATTATTTGGCACAAATAACAGTGGGAATCAACAAAAATGAAGAGCTATTCATTCCAGTAGGAATGGAGTACACACCAACTGAGTGGTGTACCAGAGAAGGAGTAGAAGTAGAAGTTCCCATTACTGTTGATATGCTCAGTTTCTCAAGTGACGAGCGCTTTGGCAAGTGGACGCGCCAACACCATCTAAGATGTTTTTTTAGATATATATTGGTTATTATGAGCAGATTGTAAGGAGATTTTACCATGGTATCCACATGTTAGAAGGTAAAAAGGACATATTTGTCATAACTATAATGGGAAGAAAAGTATATGTGACTCCTTGGCTGATCGCTAATTTGCTGGGAATTAGAGAAAGAGGGCTGAGTGTGCGAGTTGTGAAGGATGAAGAGTATGTAGAGATCCCATTAGACTATAAAGTTCCCGCTGACTGTAAGGCTGGTGAGATTATAGCCTCTATATTCACAAAGGAGGGAAAGCAGGGCCATGAGTTGGTAACGAAGGTTCTTTTGCCCAAGACTGCGTCTACTAGAAGCTGTTCCAAGTTTGAGAGAGTGTTTGTTTATGCTCTAACTGATGGCATATGTATCAACCAGCCATTGGCCATTGTGCATAGATTTTTTAAGGTGTCCAAACACAGGGTATATGGGCATCTTGTATTGGAGATTTACAGGGCTTATAAGCTAGATTTGGAAGGATGGGCACAGAGAAGTGGAATTACTCTGAAGGTGATTGAATTAAGAATCCTTAGCAATACACACTTTCATGGCTTGAAATATGATGAGAAGCCCAAGAACACAAAGTACATAAAGCTAAAGAAAGGCGAGGTCAGAGTGAAGGATCTAAAAGCTATAGTGCCAATGAGACCAATTAAGCTAGAAGAGGAAGATCAGACCCTGGATGCTTTTGTGGCTAAGGAGCTTGAGAGGAAAACCAAGCTGAGAGAAGAAAAAGGAGGAAAGAAGGCTGAGAAGAAGGGAAGTGAGAAGGAGGTTAGGAGAGACTCTAAGAAGGCTGAGAAGAAGGCAAGCTCAGCTAGCTCAAATCCAGTGGTTCCCCCTATCCCTAAGAAGTCCAGATTCTCTAAGGGAACTAAGGATGAGAAGCCTAGAGAGCTGACTGCCAAGGAGTTAAAGGAAGAGAGTAAGGCAAAAGAAGAGTTGAAAGAGGAGATCCTTCTCAAAAGATTGAAGAAGAGAAAGAGTGAGGATGCTCAGCTGGATGTTGAGAAGGCTCAAGGACAGGAAGCTACATTAGTTCTTGTGCTTAAACTAGGTCAACCTAAGAAGAAGCTAATGGTGAAGAAGCTAACTAGCATAGTCCAGAATATTGAAGAAGCTGAGAAAGTCAAGGAAGCTGAAGCCGAGAGGATAAAGAAGAGGCATGAGGACTTGGAAGAGGAGATAAGAGGAAGAGCTGAAGAGTCAGTAGCTAAGACTAAGGCTGACACTGAAAAAGCTGTTGAAATTGCCTCAGCCAGTCTAGCTGAGAAATCCATCCCAAAGGCAGTAAATTATATAATTAGGGCTCTGGATGGAATTAATAATGAGGATGAAGGAGATATTGATGTGCAATATGTGGAGTTTGATGTTATCAAAAAAGACTAGCAAATCAGTTTGACTGCTGAGGAAGCCAAGGAGGAGAAGAAGGATAGAAAAAGAAGGATGTTCGAGAAAATGAAGGTAGTGATTGATGAGGAATATGGATAAGGATGAAGCTGAAGTGGAAGTAGTTGAGTAGGAAGCTCAGCTGACTGAGTGAACTCTAGCTCTACTCAATGAGCCAACTATTGAAGGTGTTGAAGGAGAAAAGGTAGAAGAGAACTAAGAAGACCCATTTCTTTTTCCTAACCTATCCACTGAAACACCCTTTTCACCTACACCTATTTCCATGCAACCCTTATTAGAAAACCAAACACCATCCACTCCCAACTTTGACCAAACACATGAGACAACCATTATACTAATCCTATCACCAGTTGGATCTCCAGTGCATGAACCATTAATGTTAGAAGGACCAGGCATCAAAGGTCCTGCAATTATTGAGGAGATTTCAGAACAACAACAACCACAACCTCAACCCTAATTCAATCCCAAAACTGCTTTGTTGGGAGATATAAGGAGGTTTGAAAGAGATAGATATCCAGGACTGAGGACAGATGAGGAGATTGATGCTGAAATTGCTAAGTCATTGTTGTCTGAGGATGTTCTGAGAAGAATCACAAAGGCTGTTGAGCCAGTGCAAGGCTTTATATAGGCTATTGAGGAGATAAAGGCCCATTTCAAATAAGTTCCTACCTAATTCTCATTAGTCAAGGGTATAGTATCCCATACGTTGCCTATTTTGAATATTGCGGGTAGGAAGGCTGAGTATTTGAAGATGGAGGTTGTTGAGCTCAAGGAGAAAGTGGCAAAGATTTATGAGAGCAATTGTAGAACTGTCAACGAGGAGATGGAGTTCAAAAACTCCTTGATTGACAAGTTCAATCCAATCTTGGGAGGAATGCAAGCGGTGTTAAGTGGATACAACATTCTGAGAAAGGAAAGTAATGTCAACACAGCCAAGCTGTTGGGAACTGACAGTCAATTTGAACATGCATAACAGGCATGACATAAATTTAAAATTTTGTCCTTGTCCCCAGGAACTCCTATTAGATGCATATAAATTAAAAAAAGCCTTAACTAAATAATTCTGTACCTAGGTTAGGATGCAAAGGGCTAGGCATACCATAATTCTAAATTATATCCTAGCATGTATATTTTATACTGAGCAAGTTATAACTCTAAGCTATAACCTAAGCATATTATAACTCTAAGCTATAACCTAAGCATAAAATAAACTAAGCATGCAAAACAACCTAAGCATATTATTAAGTCTAACAACGCTTAAAGAATAAAACCTAATAATACAAGAGAAAGAAAGAAAACTTACCAGTTGAAGCATGCTTTAGCAGAACATCCTTGCACAAGCCTCCAACTGTAGGATAGCCTCTATGAGTATCCACACGAACCCCACCAAAAAAAAACCTCCCCGAGAGGAAGAACTAGGGAGCCTCAAGTAGTTGCTAGACCACTCCAAAAGCCCCACCCAAAAATATAAACTAAAGGTGCTTGAATAAAATCAAGCTCCTCAAAATATAACTTTTTCAAATAACCTTTATTATAAGAATTACTATTCAAACTTGGTACAAATTGGAAGGGTATGGAGAAACCTATATATAGGCTTGGGAGAGCAAAATTGCTCCCCCTTTTTCCCATATTGCACATCCCACACATGGGCTTAACCCGCGGGGCTTGGAGCCCCGCGGGTCCTACCAAGCCCAGCTTGCGAGATATCCAAGCGCTGCCAAAGGCAGTGCTGCCAAGCCCACGGTGCAGGACTTTGCGCATCGAGCGTGTCGCAAATCCTGCAGCCCATCTGCAATTTCAAAATTCCAACAATTTTCTAACGGGTCTAACCCATTCGGAAAAATTCTCTTTTAATCCCTTTCAAATAAATGTTTATTTTTTTCCCTAATAAATTAGTTACCGGTCAAAATAAATTCCTTGGTTTATCCAAAAAGGATCTAATCATTTTTAACTAATTAAAAAGTAATCCAATTATTATTTATATTATATTTTCGAAATAGAATAAATCTATTAGTTATTTACTTAGTCCGATAAAGGTCCAAAGTGTGTAATGTTATAGGATCCCTAAGTATTGAGCTGTAAAGGCTTAACCAACCCTTAGCTTGAGGTTCTAGACCGTGAATAGAACTCGATTACCTTAAACGACTATAGTACGCCTCTAGCAAGGGTCTACCATCCCCCATTACTCGGAACGTCATTTATGCTCATGACTTAATCCCGGTTAATGCAATAGTTATCCAGTGAAAAAAATTCCTTCCATTCTTTAATATTAGTTCCATCTGGTTTATAGGGTTCGATAAAAGTGTTAACCCACTAATAGCAAGGTTGCTCCAAGCTATCCCAGTTATTGACTTATTACCAAAGTATATTGTCGTTTACCATAGTGTGTTTGACTAGAAACCAATTCTATCAAACATATACTCTGATCAGAGGTTTATAGCAATCATCACTTCAACAAGTGGCCAGGTACAACTCCTTAATATATCCGGAGCGATGGATTCTTTTTGACTACTCAGCCTACCAACGTGATGTCATCACTATACCCGTAACACCCTAAATTAATGAGTGTGTGGGAATGACCCAAAGTATAGCAATAGTACCACACAAGGTAACTAGTATCTCAAGTATGAGGATATTCGCAAAGCTTATTGCACGACAATAAACACTAACATAATTATATATATATACCGAGTGTTTATCTTACTACGGTCTCCAATATATCTCTCAGATATATCCATGTGTCAAACTCAAGGCACCACCTTCAGTCCTTAGGAGATTAACTGCTTGGACCCTTTCCAAGAAAGTTGACTATATGCTAGTCTTTCGGCTTCATCAACATCCTTTCTTGATGAAACTATGACTAGGGATAGTTTAGACATAATCATAATTACACATGAAGCAGGTCTCACTAAATATAGTCCAACTATAATTTCTCTGACTTCATACTATGATACGTCAAGGACTTTTATATACATACATCAATGAATATATTTTAACCAGCTATAGTATATTTAAAAACACATCGATATAAACAAAAGATTAAATGTCTTTATTAATTAAACAAAATATTCGTACTATTACATAATTAAGATATATCTCCCTAATTACCCTAAGGGCATACATCATATCCAACACATGCTGGATGGTGTGATTGATGCCATCAATGCGCTGATCACTGTGGTAAACAGAAATCAAGGTAACTCCAATGAGCTGAAGCAGATGAGGGCAGATATTTTGCAGGGAGTAAAGGCCTCAAAGGAAGAAGTATTAAAAGGCTTAAAGAGATTGAATATATCTAACGCTCTGAGTAGCAACATTGTTATGTCAGAGGCTGAACAAGAATCATCTCTTCACCAAAAGCTTGGTCACATTCGTGATTAAATAAAGTCTGTTAATGCCGATGTCTATAATGATGGTCAAGCAATTGATAAGATCCTTAAGCAAGTGTCCTCACACATAAGAAGCACTACTATGGTAGAGTGGATATTAAGAGAAAATAATCAAGCCAATGCTCTGGTCAATCTCACCCAAATTTCCAAGGAAGGTCTGAGTGCCCAATATCGAGTAAATCAATCTCAATCTCGCGCCATGGTGGCACTCCTATGTTTTCTTTTAGAGTAGGGCTTCCTTTCCCAAGAAATCTATGAGTCGCTTGTGCAGACCTTTTCTTCTAATGTTTATGGCAATCTCAAGACTTTTAAGGCCTCTCTGAACTCATTTGATCATCAAGCTCTGACCATTTTGGATTCAATGGCAATGGAGGAGAAGGATCACAAGAAGCGTAAGCAGGAGGAGAAAGAGAGAGATCAAAGGGTAGCAAAGTTCTCGTATGAACTGTCTAAGGATTTGGAGTGTATTGAAAGACAATATATTGAGACTCACAAGAGGAAGGGAAAGGAGATTATGCTTCCAAAAGAGAAGAAGTCAAGGTGGGATCAACAAGCATTGAAAGAAAGAAGAGCTAATCTTGGAGGACCACCTATGCCTAAGTAGAATAGAATCTTTTATAATCTTTAGTGCTGAATGTAAACTTAGTATAGGTTAATTATTTGCTGATCTGTACTCAGTAATGAATATATATAAAGAGATTACTTGTTCTGTTCTAAGTTAAGATCTTCTTTACTTCTTGTACTTTTGCTATATATATATATATACTCGAATCTTGCAAAAAATATAAGAAGTATTGAGGAATGCTGAACTAAGAGGATTCAAGGATTATTGGGGAGTTAGCATTCACTCTGAGCAAAATGAAGATGTTGAACAAAGACATATCAAGCATGTTTGTAAGGTAACTCTGATCTAAACATATAATTGATTTAATTCTTGCTCAGTTAATTGCCACTAATCAAAATGGGGGAGATTGTTGAACCAAGCACAAGTTGGACTAACTTAGTGGATGACTCAATAGTGCTTAAGTTTTTATCATAACAATTAAGTTAAGTTTGTGTTAATTAAATCAATAATGATGTTAAAATAAATAGTCTACAGTTTTAAGTGGGTTATTAAATTCAAGGGTAGAATTTCATGTCACTGTTGACCTAACTATTTGGTTTAACTCTGAGTTGTTTTGGGCTGAGTATGTACTTTAGTCGCTGACTAAATACTATTCACTCAGCGCTTGATATTTAGATTTTATTTATTGTGCATTATTTTATATCTTTCGCTGAGTTACTTTATGTCTGTCAATGGCACTTAACTTTTCCATTTAAGGAAATATGGAATATTTGCTTTTAGTGTTGCTTTTTATAGAACATTAATGAGACAAAGATAAAAAAAATTAATGCCTTGACAAGACTCCGGTTTATGAAGGAAAAGACAAAATCTTCCAGAATCAAGCTGTAAAAAGTCACTTGACAAATTAGGAAATTCTGCAGATCAACAACATAGTATCACACGCTTTGCAAACTATCAAATTACCAGAAGGAATGGAAAGATGACATGTAGCAAGTCAGCGCGACTTCTCTCTAGTGGAAGACTAGCATTTAGCGACAAAGAATTTGAATTGAAGATCGAAATTCAATCTCTCTCTAACGAATTGTTTTCTATCTCACAACGGTGTGATTTCATCTCTTAATGGATTGATTTGAAGAAGCAATGGGTGAATAGATGAGCTGTCAATTTTAGAAGATGCCAAAGCAAGTTCAACGGCTACTTTCTTGATTTCAAGTATAAAAGGAGCAAGAAGGCAAGCATTAGAACTTGGTGATTACACCCGAATTTTCAAGAAGCAAAATTTAGCCATTTTACAAGTTTTAAAGAAGTTCAAATCTAGAAAGCAACCACTCAGCGAGAATCTGCTTTGAACAAGAGAGATTAGAATAGATCATTCGAATTGTAATATCTTATTGTTTGTAACTAGATCAACATTTTTGTAAGTTGATTCCAGCTCTTGTTTAGAATTAGTTGAGTTGCTAGTAGAAGAGGATATTCTACTCAGCGGGTGAGTGATTACAGTTTGAAGGGTACTTTTTGTAATTGGAGAAATTTGTGAAATGCTTCTCCGCCTAGGCTAAAGGAGTTGAGATTAGTGAATTAAAGTCAAGACACTCTCTTGGGACTAGATGTAAGCATAGGTTGTCGAACCAGTATAAAAATTTTCGTGTCGTTTACTTTGAAGTTTTTCAGATTTTCACCCAGCCAGCTAACCTACTCAGCGAGGTTCATCATATCGAGAAAAAGTATCTGTTTTACCAGAGCAAGTCATTCACCCCCCCTCTGACTCATTGAGTGTGCGCATAGGGACCAACAATTAATATATATGAAATGTAAATAAATACAAGCGTATAACATAATCTTAAAAGATAAAAAAGGGCCAAAACAAAAACAAGCACATCACATAATTAATAAAAGAATGGCAAAAAATAAACTAATCGTCATCCTTGATGCTAGTTTGAATCGGTCTTGAAGCTCTTTCTCGTATCTCTGAGTTAGGGTTGAAAAGGTATTCAAGGCAATGTTTCTATTCTTATAAAATAGCATTGCATCACAGTCCTTAAGAAATCCACAAATGATGGTAGGGATTTTCCATCCTAAATCATGCCATTAACAGCTTCTGCAACATTAGATGGCAATGAGAAATATCTCTTGCGAGGAGCGTACAACCTGTTCCATTTCTCATATCTTGCTTCACTCAAATACCTTGGAATATCTTTTGCAATTTTTGAAAGTTCTAACATACTGTTTATAAAGTCAATTGCAGTGTATGATTTACAAGCTAACATAAAATACATAGTCATGTCCTTATTTTTCCTTCTAAATTGAACCTTCATATTTTGGAGGAGATGGAACGAGCATATGCAATGGGTAGCATCTGGAAACACTTTCAAACAACTCTTCCCTATACTTACATGATGATCGGAGACAACAACCATTTCCGGTCTATTACCATACACAACTTTCAACTAAGAGAAAAACCACCCCCATGATGCATCATTCTCTCCATCCACGATAGCAAACGCAAGGGGAAAAACTATTTCTACAACTCATAAATAATGAAAAAAAGAAACATTAGTCAGAAAACATCATCACAACAGCAAGATTGGAAAACAGGATAAAAAAACAGAAAACTAGATAACTAAACATTATCTAGATGAAATCCATATGATATCTATATGGTACATAAACTATAACTAACATAAAAAAAACACTCACTGCTGTATCAGGAGCAGAGGCAGACAACATTGCCCCATTGTAACAGGAAGTCAGGAAGGTAGCATCCACAACATCGACAGGTCGACAGTGTTTCCACCCTTCAATCGAAGCTGCAAATACGATAAATAAATATTTGAATCGAAGTCCATCCATCGCGAGATTTATAACAGTGCCTGGACTACTTTTCCCTAAGCATGTACAACAAGTTTGGCAACAACGAGTACGATTCAGCTGTTGACCCGCTAATCATCCTAAGGGCTTCTTCTTTGGCACGCCATGCTTTTTGGTAATTAATATCATCTCCCAACTGTTCCTTCATATCATTAATAATATCTTGTGGTCTGTAGACCCTCTTAGGTTTGGTAAATGTACTTTTCACACACTTGGCAATTAACTCGGTGGTAGCATGCCTCTTCTTACCATTCATTTCATCAATATCACACGTTTACACATCTGAAAATTTCCTAACAAAAAAAATGTACTGTCCTATCTCTTCGAAGCTCTAAAAAGCCAAGGATGGGTTGTAGAAACATAGTTAATCTAAAACTACTTCAGACACGATCTATCAACCTTAAACTGGAAACTATTCCTCATGGCATAAAAACTCATAGCATCCTTGAGTATATCCCTGTCCTTAAAAGCCTGACCAAACTTAAAGGAATCAACATTTAGGACCGTAATCACAACCTTAGGAACAAAATTTTCAACCGAATCAGTTTTAGCCAAACTATAAAGCTCATTTAACGTAATCTCAAATAAATTCTGTACTTAAAGATCATGATCATCGCTCAAATCTTCTTGAGCAGCAGAAATCAAAGGATCATAATTAATCTCAACTTCACCAGCAGGGACAATACAATTAATACTCCCATCAACTACAGAACCTATGTGTGAATAACAAAAAATATGACATAATAAAATCAAACCAATAACAAAAGAAACTAAGGCCTTGTTCTCTTGGACTACAATTCAATGTAGTTCAATTCAATTCAGTCTAGTTCAGTTCAGCTATGCGTAGTTATAATTTACATTGAAATAAGTTCAGTTCAATTCAATTGAATTTAATTTAATTCAATTCAGTTCAGTTCAGTTCAGCTTTTAGAAATTGAAAAGAACAAGGCCTAATTTGCAGTAGATAACCTAAAGACGACCTACAGATAACCTATGGACAACCTATAGACAACCTATACACACCCTATAGAGACATATTAAACAAACAGTAAATTCTAATGAAAACATGCGAACAAGTACAAAAAGAAACAACAATAATCCAGTGAACAAAATACAAAAAAACGAGAGTTAAGAAAGAATAAGACCATATATCAGAAAGATGAATAACTAAATACAAAAAACGAAATGATAGCAAAGATACAACAATTATGTTATAGAAATCCAATAGTGATCCAACAGAAACATGACAGATAAAGTACAAAACATCCAATAAACACATGCTAAAAACTGCAAAACAGTAGGTAACAAATAGAGATCTAATAGAACTAACAACATAATAAAAAATAATGCAAAACAATGAAAGAATAAGAAGGAAAAAAGCTAAAAAAAAATAGATTACCTTCAGCATCACTAGAAACAGAAGGTATAGTTGACACACAAAGAGGATACTATGTTATGACCATATTTCGAGCTTTCAATTGAATGTATATGCGAGAAGACAGATCATTCTCGATCTCTATAGGAGGATAACCTTCTACTACTTGATATTCAATCTTCAGATCAAATTTCTGATCATCGAGAACCAAACTCTCCATTATAGCACGTTTGAACTCAATAAAATTGGTTGGCCTGGAAATCAAACCAGCTTCGACACTGAATGAAACAAAACTGTGAGTAGGAGTCCAATTACCATTGTAGTGAATCAAAACAATTATATCTTCCATTATAGACAAAGATAATGAAATTCGAAATCTCAAAATCAAAAGAATGGGTTTAAAAACGAAATCAGAAACTAGAAAAGCTTTAATCTAAGATTCAATCGCAAAAAAAAGGAAACACGAATGACAGGAAAACAAAGGAGTCAACGCGGAGGAAATAAAAAATGAGAAGAAGAAGAAGAAGAAGAAGAAGAAACTGAAAACAAAAATAAAAGGCAGAGATCAAAGAAGAAAGAGAGAAAAATCATGCAAAGTAGAAACCGGAAAAATGAAAATGCCATAACTGCCAAAATAAGGAGCCGTAAATATACCGTAATAATGTAGAATATCAGGGCAAGATATTTTAAATGTAAAATATTTACATGATATAATAAAAATGTAGATATTTTAGAAATGGTGAACTTTATGACAAATTCCCATTATTATTTTTGTGAAGCCAATTAATGAATAATGGCAAATAAGCTTTGACAAAGTACCAAAATTATATTGTATAGAGAAATACTCACCCTCCATTCTTTTTCAATTGTTTATATAATCATCACGAAAAAAAATACTACTTATTAAAATTACTAATTTATTCTTAATATTTTTATACTAATATATATTTCTTCTTAATTACTACAAACTTATATTTTTTATCAATATATAATATATATTATAATCAATACAAGAAAAAATAAGAGACAAATGGTGTTAATAATTTAAAAGAGATAGTGAAACTAGATTTTTTTTTTCCACAAGAAAGTTCAATATAAAAGAATCCAGCGAGGCCTAGTCCAAACGTAGGTAATTTAACAGGATTCGAATCATAAATCGCAATCAATAGTTTAGATTGCGATTTATGAAAAAGGATTCTTTAAGATTTGGTCGATTGTACCCCTCTTAAAATAGTGATGTGAGATCTTAAATTTAATACTCAGTCTCTTAAAAAAATATTCATTTATAAAAAAATTATAGAAAATAATTCTCTGAATTAGAGTTAAAATTAAAATAAAATTATTTCATTTCTCTTTAATCACAAAAAAAAGTAAAAAATTATTTTTAATCCATATATTTTATTTTAAAATGAAAGGTTTGGATTGAGACAATTTCATACTAAAGTTTAACCTAAACTTTCAAAACAAAAATTTGTTCAAGTAAGTTCACACCAACCCAAATCCCTAAAATTTAAATTTGATTAATGTTAGATATTATTCCTAAATAGACTTGTATATTGTTTCTATATTAACTCTTCAACTTCCATTTAATCAGAATCCGAACCCTAATATATAATTCCAACTCTACAACTTCCCATTTAATCAGAATCCGAATCAAGGATCCCTAACCTAAATAGACTTCCGTGAGACTCTATAAATTGGAGCACCGCGTCTCCTCTCAATTACATTCAAGTTTGCTTCCCTGCGGCTACAGTTCAAAAACTGCAGTCCAAGCGTTTGAGGGTTTTGATTTCGTTGTCCTTTAGAGAATCGAGACGATGGCGTCGAAGAAGATCGTGTTAAGGAGCAGCGACGGAGAATCGTTCGAGGTCGATGAGGTGGTGGCCATGGAATCAACCACGATCAAGCATCTGATCGAGGATGATTGCACTGACAACGGGATTCCCCTAGCTAATGTCAGTAGCAAAATCTTGGCCAAGGTGATTGAGTATTGCAAAAAGCATGTCGAGGCTTCTAAGACTATTGAGGATCGCCCTTCAAGCGCCGATGAGGAACTGAAGACCTGGGATGCCGACTTTGTTAAAGTCGACCAGGCTACCCTTTTTGATCTCATTCTGGTATGGTTATTGTTTTGCTACATCTGTTTATTCGTTGTATGCGAAAAGATTTTTCCTTATGGAGTCTTAATTGAAGTTATGACTATTATTTGAATTTCTAGGGTTTAAAATTTAGGGATTTTAGTTTCTTGTGGTATTATCTGCAATAAGGACTCGCTTTTAGTTTCGAAGGCAATTGTTTAATCTTGGTCATGTAGAATTCGTTTTTTATAGCTCGATTTTAGTTCCAAAGGTAATTGTTTAAGGTTAGGTCCATTTGAACTCGTTTATTTTTGTATTTATGTTTATTTTTGTATAGCTGGGCTTTTTTAATAATGAAAACAAAAACTTGATGGGATGCCCAAAAAATAGATTTGAGGACCTAGAACAAGGCCTGAATTTAAACATTGATTTCAATATAATGTTTGCTGTTTTGAACATTGTGTGGTGTTCTTGTAAGCTGTGCTAAAAGAACTTTTGGTAAGAATCAATGTACATGAAAGATATAATGTATGATGTCAGGGTACAAATAATGTAAAGCAATCTGCTTTATAAAGGGAGTTCTTCATCCTTGTCATAAATCTTTAGGCAGAGAATGTGATTGAGCAAATAGAGGTGTAATGTGATTTCAAAGTAGGAAAATTGATTATAACAATCCCATGAGAACTTGGTTTATTTCATTATGCTTTGCAGGCTGCCAACTATTTGAACATCAAGGGCCTGCTTGATCTGACATGCCAGACAGTTGCAGACATGATGAAAGGAAAGACCCCAGAGGAGATCAGGAAGACATTTAACATCAAGAATGACTTTAGCCCTGAAGAGGAAGAAGAGGTTCGGCGTGAGAATCAGTGGGCATTCGAATGAAGTTGTTTTCTATGGTTATGGTAGAGCAGTGGTATAAGTTTATTTGGTTTTGTAGGAAACAGCTCATTTGGTTTAAATTTAAGCTTATTATTAAGTACTCAGTAGATTTAATTGTCCTTCAATTACTGTTATGGATTTACAGCTATATTATGTAGATAACATTGCATTATCTGGGGATGGCAGTAATTGATTATCTCTAGGTTAACCCTTTTTTTCATCATCAATGTCCCATTTGTCTTAGCTGTCTGAGATATTATGGTTGGCCTTAAGTAGAATGCATGTGCTATATCAATTTATGCAGGAAGTAATTTGTTATGTGCCTTTGGCCAGATCATTGCCAGTTGTATTGTAATATATACTTGGCACTGAAAATCCTTCCAGTGCTTGTTGGCTTGCATATGTTCAGCTTGAATATATGACAAAAACAGGAAAAATATGCAACGGTTGGGCTCTGTTCAAATTTCAAATTGGCATGATTCATCTTAGTTGGGGTTAGTGTCGTTAGGAGGAATTAATCTGTATTGTTTTATTTAATGACGTAATCACTTTTCAAATAATCACTTTTCAAACACTTCAGTGCCAAACCGAACATGAAGAGTAGAAACAATCTTATGTTTGTAGCTGGGGATTACATTGTCACAGAGAATAAGTAGGATGAAATAAAGACAGGAGAAGATGGGGATAAAATTTTGGAATAATCTGATAATACATAGATAGCAGTAGATAGAGTCCATAACAGAATGGGACAAACTGTCCCACTACAAAACAATTTACTCTAACAGCCTGCCTAATAACCTTCCCTTGGATATCAATCATTTTTTGGTTTAAATTGTAAACGAATCGAACGTGAACAAGTTAAAGATTAGCTCAATAACTCGTGAACAAGTTAATGAGCTGGCTCGATAAATGTTCATGAAATAGCTTGATATTTATTAGGGGGCTCTTACAAAAAAAATTCTCACTGCACAAAGTAACTTCAACCACATGCCACAAACATAGGAAACAATTTACATATATACCACCCCTTCAAATTAATTTCAAACTTTCTTTCTAACATGTGATTGCTAACCGTTGATTTTTTCGATATGCCGTTTTAGAATATTTTGTTCGTCTCTTTTTTTATCTTTGAAACAACATCCACTGTGACATTTTCGAACTTTTTGAACCAGTAGACATGAGGTAGGAGTCTGGTAGACATCTAGTTGAAGTCTGGTAGACATCTGGTAGATGTCTGGAATCTATTTTTTTCATTTAGTGATTATTTGATTTTTATTCACATATTGTTTTTTATTTCAAAAGTTAATTTCTTATTGTTGTTTAATAATGGAAGAGATTGATGTATTGCTTCATTATAATTGAATTTGGGCTGTTAAACATGATTTTATTGCTTTTAGTGTAGCTGGTGGTTTGATTCCAAGTTTGCACAAACATAACGATTCCATAAAAAAATTGTCAAAAACCCACATCTACCATATGTTTATTGGGTATCTACTATATGTCTATTGGATATCTACTATATGTCTATCAGTTGAAAAAGTTCAAAAAGGTCACAGTGGATATCATTTCAAAGATAAAAATAAGACGAACAAAAAAACTTTAGAGCGGCATGTCGAAAAAATAAACGGTTTGAGAGATAAATGAAAAATAAGAAAGAAAATCAAAAGAAAAATAGGAGAAACAAGTAGATGGTAATGTAAAGAGAATTGAAGGGAATGTATATTTAAGATTAGTTTGTCTTGATGATAAATTTATAAATATTTTACAAACTATGAGTTTATTGACTAGTTTTGATAAATAACTTATTATTATTATTACATATTTAAATTAAAATATTCATAAAACATAAATAAAGTACAACTAAATTAAATTAAGTTAACATTAATATACGAATCAAATACTGTAGAGGAAGCGGCATTTGTGCTATGGGCATTATGGGCTTGAAGAAATCATTGAATTTGGAATGGGCAATTTCGAATGGCAACTCACATGGTAAGAAGACACGGTTTAGGATTTCTCAGGTAATGGAGATCAAATAATAAAACGGAATTAGCTTTTGGCCGCGAAAACCCTATGAGCAAATGGAGAAAACCACCTAGTGGGTGGTCGAAATGTAACGCAGATGCGGGAGTGTTTGGTCAAGGTCAACTCTTAGGCCATGGTTGCATCTTACACAATCACGACAAACAGTTTATTGCAGCTTAATCATACCTTATGCCATGTCAGGGAGATGCTATGATGGCGGAAGCGATGAGCCGTAGAGAGGCACTAAGTTGGCAGAAACAATAAGGCATGGACAATATCATTCTCGAGCTTCGACGCGTTGAATGTGGTGAACACGCTTAATAATAATGTTCCTATCCTTTCTCCAATAGGATTTATTCTGTTTGATTGCAAGCACCTAATGTCTTTTTTCAGTAATTTGAGACTTACTCATGTTAGTAGGCTTGCGAATCGTGCTACTCATTTGTTAACAAAAGCTACTGATTCCTCGACATGTAGGGAGATATGAACTCGTTTATGTCCACATTTAATTAGAGAAATAATCGCCTCTGATTTAATATAATAATGACCATCATTCAGTAAAAAAAAAAGTATACGAATCACATTAACAGAACCAAATTTTCATGGCCCATTTTAAATCTTCAAGTTCATATTAAATTTTTTAAGGGAATTTGTCATAATGAGTCACTTTTTTCAAATTAATTACAAATTTGTTAATATCTATAAGATTATCATGCTTGTTAAATGGATTCAAATCTGTTGTCCCCAATTGTGTGTCCCCTTCCATATCCTACATTCAGATTTTGTCATGTGTTAGATTTTCTTACTTAATTTCTTATTTTTAGATTTTCTTTCCTATTTTTTTGTTTCTCTTTCCTACGTGTCTAACACATGGTAAAATCTAAATTGGAGAATGAAAGGGGGCACTCAATTGGGTACAGCAGATTTCAATCCTTGTTAAATATATCTTAACTTCCTTATTTTTTCAATTCTATTTACACAATTGCCATGTTACTTGTTTTTTTTCATTTTTTTTCCTCATTTTACATTTATCTCTCAAACCGTTTATTTTTTCGACATGCGCTTTAGAGTTTTTTGTTCGTCTTATTTTTATCTTTGAAATGACATCCACTGTGACTTTTTGACTTTTTTTATCTAGTAGATTTCTAATAGATCATGGATAGATATCCAATAGATCACTAGAAATTTCATTGTATTCATCGTTAAATTTTTACAAGTATAATTTAGAAGTCCTCTCTCTACCTTTTACCATTGGACATTCATGTGTTATTTAATTTCTTTCGATTCAATTGCGGAATTTGGGCAAATTGACTGTATAAATTTGAGTTACGAGTGGACTTTTAGGAGTTGAAGGGATTATTTTGTTGAGGATTTTTTTACAATTGATCTCTTGCTACATCTCTTTTTCTTTGTTTGTTGTGTTTATGAGATTAATTAGTTGTTTAACTTATGTTTTCTCATCTACAAGACATCTTTTGGTCATCTATCGGAAATCTATTGGATATCTACCAGATTTCTATTAGAAAATCTAGTTTGAAGTTGATATTTAGACATCTGCAAAAGTTTGTTCTAAAGTTAGGATCTATTAAAATCTATCTAGTGTTTTGAATCCAAGGTCTTCTAGTTTTACTGATTTCTATTGGACTTCTATTATATATCTATTGGATATCTAACAGTCAAAAAAACTTGATAGAAGTATATTATCATGTATCTACTTTTGAAGATAAAAAAGACGGACAAAAAGCTCTAAAACGGCAGGTCGAAAAAATGAACGGTTTGAAAGTTATAAATAAAACAAATCAAACAAATTAAAAAAAAAAGAAACATGTGGGTGGGGGAGAGGGGTTTGAAATTATTTTGCAAGGGTGATATACTTGGAATTATTTTATTTTCTTATAGCATTTGACCCAAATTATTTTATCTTTTTAGCCCATTTATATAAAAGCCCTTGTTTTTAGGTTGTCAAAATATTATGTTTTTTCTTTTGGTATAATATTTCACGTCATTCAATTTGATAGAAAGAATGATGGGAAATTGTTAAAAATATATGGTTTAAGTTTCATATTTACCAAATTAATCTTTTATGTTTTCTTTGCACTCTCTGACCAAATTTAAGTTTTCATTCTTCTCCTATACGTTCTATATATACTGCTCATCTATTCCTTGTTCTGCGTTTTTCCTCATCAAACTGGAATCCTCTTTCACTCACTAACGATTCTCTCTTCGTCTGGTTCTCTCTCTAACCGTTATCTTTGCATCAGATCCATGGTTCTTTGTGTATCAATTCTATTCTATCCATTCTCACTATAGTTCCTCTCTACAGAATTCAATTTATTTTCGATTTACAATCAGGTTTGTGTTTTAATTTTGAAATTACGATGAGCTTTGGTTCTATTTTTGAAATCTGTTTTTGGATCCAATGTTCTATTCATGCTCTGTTTTAGAATTAGATTTGATTTTCAGAATGGATCGTTTTCCTATTTTGTTGTACTTCTATGAATCTTGGACTGATGATTTCAGATATATAATGGCTAGTGTTGCACATAAGGTGTTTGATGAATTGTCTGAATGGTAATTTCAAATTTAGGATTTGTTATTTTCTGATTTGATATATCTAGTTTGGATTTAATTATGATTTTGTTATAAACTCTTGATTTCAAAATATTGTATGCTGTAATTATTTGCACATAAGGTGTTTGATGAATTTCCTGAGTGGTTTATGAGATTGCTGTTGTGTGTTGTATAGGTAATGAACATTTTTTATCTGTTAAGTATCTGGTAGGTAAGTGGTATTTACCTAGTAAGATGTTGTTATGTATATGATTTTGTTTTATCCATTCTTAATATGTATTTATATGTTGTTATATACCAATTATATGTCTAATATAGTTTTATTATTGCATTTGTTATGAAATATATGCTACTTTTACAAAGTAAATTATGGTTCTGGTATTTTTTAATTTTTTGATCTTATTGTAAGTATGTAGTAGGAAAGGGGTAAGGTACTAGTATGTAATTGAATTTGTTGTTTTTCATTCACATTCTTTGTATGCTATGTAGATAAAGAACATTTATCATCTGGTAAGTATCTGGTAGGTAAGTGGTAGTTACGTGGTAGGAGATGCTATGTATATGAATTTGTTTTTATCATTCTTAATATGTATATATATGTTGTTATATACCAGTATATGTCTAATGTAGTTTAGTTATTGCATTTGTTATGAAATATAGGCTACTTTTACATTGTAAACTACAATTCTCCTATTTTTTAATTTTTTGATCTTATTATGCGCATGTAGTAGGAAAGTGGTAGGGTGCTGGTATGTAATTGAATCGGTTGCTGCTCATTTACATTCTTTGTTGATGTTAACCTTGGTGCAACGATTAGTTTTCTTTTTCTCCGTTTCTGCATCTTATTTGATTTTTTTTAATTTACGTAGAATGGGATCGTCTTCCTGTTTTGATGTACTATTATGGTTCTTGGATTGGTGACTTCAAATTTGTCAGATATAAAGTTGCTGGTGTTGTGATCTCTAGCTCTTCAAGTTTTGGTGATTTCAAAAAACTTCTGTTTGACAGCTTAAGGCTAGATGATAAGTTAGAAGGTTTGAAAATTGAATTTCAAGTTTTTGCTAGAGATCCTTCCATGGAAATAAACTTTCAACTATATATCTTAAAGTGATTGAACCAGTTATGTAACTGGTATCTAACTGGTAATTATATGGTGTGGAGAACAACTGTGTTAAATGTGCTATGCATCTGCTGAGAAACTGGTAATTGTTATAGTTGAAACTTTATGATTCCGCAAAATGAGAATTACAAAGTTGATGTACATGTTACATTAAACCAAGATGTGATTGAATTCATTCAAGGGAATGCACCAAATGATAATATAAAGGAGATGTTGTATCACACATATAATGACATGTATGGTTTGTTGTAGTTTGATTCAGAATAGAATAAAGTATTTTTTTCAGTTTCATCAGATTTAGAACAAGTTTACAATAGTTTAATTTAAAATTTTAGATCGTGAAGAATCTTTGTACTCAGTTTTTATTTGATTAAGAAAAAGTTTGTAAATAACCCAGTTGAAATAAAGATTGATTACAATAAATTTACAAATAAACAAAAACAAAAAACAAAACACAAGTAATGGAATACAAAACAAGTAGGAAACTGGTTGGTAAGTGGTAAATACCTGATATAAAAAATCATTCTATTGAAACTTAATTTGTAATCAGTAAAAGAAATCATAATGGTCTTCAATAAATTTATGTTAATGCTAAACATTTAGGAAACTGATAATATCCAAGAATCATTAAAAAGACAAATTACTTTAAATCTGGTAGGACACTGGTAACAATCTGGTATCAATACCTGAAGTAACCAAGTATTTTCAATAGTATCATCAAAAAAGGAACAAACAGTAAATTGACATCTTAAAAATGATTTCTCAACAATCAAAGATACAAAAGCCGAGTTTATATAACTTCTAATTAATAATAGCAAAAAAATGGGTAAAATAATAAATTATCTTATTAGGAATAAGAAGACAAAGCATCACTTGGCTCTTGGACAAGTTCTCTTGTTATGGCCACTAACCCCACAAGTGGTGCAACGTACACTGACATTCCTCTCTAGCTCATAAGCAGCCCTAATTCTATGTTTCTTCGGTCTCCTAACTCTTACAATAGCGTTCGACAGAAGAATAACTCGATCTTCAATATCTGGAGGTATTTCCCAATAATTTGAATGAGCAACAACATATACTACTACATACCAGCACCCTACCACTTTCCTGCTAGATATTCACAATAAGATTAAAAAAATCAAAACATTGAAGAATCATAGTTTACTTTGTAAAAGTAGCATATACTTCATAGCAAAATGGAACAACAAAACTACATTAGACATAAACTGATCATATAACAACATATTACTACGTATTAAGAATGATTAAAACAAATTCGTATACATAGCATCATCCTACCACGTAAATACCACTTACCTACCAGATACCATTTTCATATATTTTTAATTTATGTTTTTAATTCAACAGAAACTGGTAGGTATCTGGTAAGTAACTGGTAGATAACTGGTAAGAATCATATTTTCATATTTTTTAATTTCTGTTTTTAGTTCAATAGAATCTAGTAGGTATCTGGTAAGTAACTGGTAGGTAACTGGTAAGAATCGTATTTTCAGATGTTTTTACTACAACAGAATTTGGTAGGTATCTGTTTTTAACACAATAGTTGAAAAAAGTTTTTGAAAGTATCTGGTAGATATCTGGTAAGTATATGGAAGGATGCTAGTAAATTCATGAAATAATGTAGAAAGTTGTTACAAACATGAACTTGGTAGATTGAACAAGCTTCCAATGAAATATAAGGTTCATACTAGGTTCCTACAAGATATCTACCAGTTATTTACCAGAGATTGAACATTTGAAAAAAGTTTTTGAATGAATCTGTAGGAATCTGGTAAGTACGTGGTAAGTATCTTGTAGAATGCTAGTAAATATATGAAATATGGTAGAAATATGTTACAAACATAAACTTGATGGATTGAACAAATTTTCAATGAAATATAAGGTTTCTACCAGGTTCGTACCAGATATCTACCACTTTCCTACCAGCTTGACGAATATTGCGAATTTAGAAAACTATAAGTTTCTTACCAGGTAAATACCAGATAACTACCAGATACGCAAAAAAAAAAGAAAAATGCAAAATCAAATACAAATTTGATAAAAACACATCAATACCTTTTATTGTTATCATTTAAAACAGAAATTCAAAAGTTCGAATCAAGCAAATAAGTTGCGAATCAAACCAAAGCTTGATGAATTTGTAAACAAAACTCTAAGAACTCTATATCCAACAATCTCACCACCACTCAGACAATTCATCAAACACCTTATGTGCAAACTCTTTATATCCAACATAAATTCAAATCTAAAAACAAATCAGAGATAACCGAATCAAATCAGAGATTCAACTTTTTATCCAACAAATCTGAAAATAAAATAACTTGATCCAGATAATCGAATCAAATGAAAGATTCAAAATGAAAATCAAATCAAATTCAAAAATAGAGAAAAACCTAATAAAACACCAAAATAATTCAACAAAAAACCTTACATGAACTATGAGAAATCAGGAAGGAGAAAGTTGTTGTTAGGAATGAAGGAGATCGTTGCTGTTATATGAGTTTTTGAGTCAAGATCATTGCTAGTAGATGAGTTCCTGAGTCAAGATCATTGTTGTTAGATGAGAGATCGATAATTTTGAACGCCAAAGAGAGTGGGGAGTAAAAAAGGAGAAACATTTGCTTTGGAACGTGTGTTTGGGTATTTTGTAACTTATTTGGTCAGAGAAAGTTATTGGCCAAATGTTGGGTGAAAGAAAACTGTAATTTTGGTACATTTATATAAAAAGCCCAAGAATGATTCATGAAGAACTTATTTTTCATTTTATGTTGAATTGAGAACTTTGTGGCCATTTTGTATATTGATTAAGTATATTATTAGCAATGTTTAAAAGCGTGGGACCTTGGGATATATAATTTTGGGAAAAGTACATAGTTGTACTAAAGCTCAACAATAATTTCCATTCAAAGTTTGGTCAACAACACAAGTGTTCAATTCTATAAGCTTCAAAGACATAAATACGTTCTATAAGCCTTAAACAACATAAATACGTTCCTCTCCAACAGCACAAGACATGTTTTTTTTAATTTTCTTTTCTTATTTTGCATTTATCCCTCAAACCGTTTATTTTTTTTACATGCCGCTTTAGACTTTTTTGTTCATGTCATTTTTATCTTCGAAACGTCATCCATTGTTATACACTTTTCTTGAATTTTTTCCAAACTTTTCAAAATCTGGTAAAAATCTGGTATTTTGCTGGTATAAATCTGGTATAAAGTGGCTTTTGTTTGATTTCTTCATAAAATGCAAGTTTATAGGTTATTTTCATCACACCTAGTATTTTGCTACTATAAATCTGGTATGAAGTGGTTTTTGCTTGATTTCTTCATAAAATACAAGTTTATGGGTTATTTTCATCACACTTAGTATTTTGCTGGTATAAATCTGGTATGAAGTGGTTTTTTTTTATTTCTTCATAAAATGCAAGTTTATGGGTTATTTTCATCACACATAGTATTTTGCTAGTATAAATCTGGTATGAAGTGGTTTTGTTTGATTTCTTCATAAAATGCAAGTTTATAGATTATTTTCATCACACCTAGTATTTTGCTGGTATAAATCTGGTATGAAGTGGTTTTTGTTTGATTTCTTCATAAAATGCAAGTTTATAGGTTATTTTCATCACACTTGGTATTTTGTTGGTATAAATCTAGTACGAAGTGATTTTTGTTTGATTTCTTCATGAAATGCAAGTTTATGGGTTATTTTCATCACGCCTAGTATTTTGCTGGTATAAATCTGGTATGAGGTTGTTTTTGTTTGATTTCTTCATAAAATGTAAGTTTATGGGTTATTTTCATCACACCTAGTATTTTGTTGGTATAAATCTAGTATGAAGTGGTTTTTGTTTGATTTCTTCATGAAATGCAAGTTTATGTGTTATTTTCATCACACCTCGTATTTTGTTGGTATTTTGCTGGTATAAATCTGATATAAATCTGATATGAAGTGGTTTTTGTTTGATTTCTTCATAAAATGCAAGTTTATGTGTTATTTTCATCACACCTAGTATTTTGCTAGTATAAATCTGGTATGAAGTGGTTTTTATTTGATTTCTTCATGAAATGTAAGTTTATGGGTTATTTTCGTCACACCAAGTATTTTGCTGGTATAAATCTGGTATGAAATGGTTTTTGTTTGATTTCTTCATGAAATGCAAGTTTTTCACATCTTGTATAATGCTGTTAAAATGCTGGTTTTTCAGAGCTGCTTAAATACTGGTAAAATGCTGGTATAAAATAAAAATTCAAAAAAAGTATATCATCATAGATCTAGTTTCGAAGATAAAACCGAGACGAACAAAAAACTCTAAAGCGGCATATCGAAAAAATCAACGGTTTGCGAGATAAATGCAAAACAAAGTAAAAAAATAAAAAAATGGAAGGAATCACATATATAGGGAGGAACTTACATAATGAAAAGACAAAATTTAAAAGCTGATCAAACAGTTATTTATAAAAGTAGAGGGCAAAGAGGTAAATATTTTACACAACCTCTACATTTAGTACAATTTCCCTATAATTTTTTTATTTTTTATATTTATTATCAGATAAAAGTATAAATTCACCTAAAAAAATAAATTATAATATAATATAATAATATAATAAAAAAAAATAGTTTAGTATAGCAAAATATAAGTCTTAATCAATTTTACATAAAAATACAACAACAACAACAACATTACCCCAATGGCTCCCGCACAAATGGGGTAAGGGGGTCGGGTGTACGCAACCCTTTCTCTGCAATTACAGAGAGGTTGTTTCCAATTGACCCTAAAGTGGAGTTGCAAACAGCTATCCGTGACATCACAATAAAAAGAAGCTCAGATAGTTTAATGAATCATTTTGCTTTAGTCCATTATAATCTAAAGCCAAAGAATGGTGAATCTTTGGCCCCATCGAAATAATGGACAACATTTTACATAAAAATACATCAACCTTAAAATCAATTCCTTAAAAACACATAACCTCACAATTTTTTGTGGTTTATAGCATGCTATTTCTCGGTTTGAGATTTAAAATAAGAATTATATGTGAGAGTACTTTGATGTACATTAGTTTTACCAACCGAGCTACTTTTTTCAATTGGAAAAATTGAACTATAATAACTATAAGCATCGATATCGGTATCTCAAAAATTGCGGGAATAAATTGTACTGGCGGCGCATAGGCGGAAAAATCGAACTAGGCAATGCCTAGGCGGCAATATATCGGTCCAGCGCATAATAACGTCCAGACCCAAAATAGCGCCTACGCGGGGCCCGAGCGGAGCTAGGCGAGGATTTTTAAAACACTGATTATTAGACGAGCCTGTCCACGGACAAATTAACGCATTATTCATGAACAAAATAAATGAGTTGTCTATTAACAACATTACTCGTGAACAATCGAGTTCTTAAACAAGCCAAGCTCAAACAATAATTTTGATCTCGATTCGAGATTGGCTTAACTCGTGTTCGATCAAATATTAAACGAGCGGAACACGAACAGACCAAAACTAGGCTTGGCTCAACTCATTTACATCCCTATCAAGAATAATTACAAATAATAACTAATACTAACTGCTGACAGAGATTAATGTCTACTGTCAATACATGACTTGCATGTTGCACTTTCGTAGTGAAGGATTGAAACATCGAGGAAAACTTAAGAAAATCAGCACCTTAAAGATTTCATCAAGCATATATTTAGCAAACGCTGAACAACCAATTATGTTAGTAACAGCTGATCACTGCCACTTAAAACTCTAATGTTTTCCATCAATCAAGATCATGTCTTTCATCTTTGCAACTAAACCCACTTAAAAGAAAATTGTGCCCAAAACACTATTCTATTACCTATCACTATCCAACAAAATCAACTACAAAAAATCTAACATTACACTGCACTTCGCAGAACAGTTTATCAAAAAAAATTTCTTAGCATATTCTCCTCTTCAAATTGAGAGCCTTTTGCATTTGTAAACCAGCACTTCACAATTCTGGTCTTTGAGCGATTTCATTTGTGTTCATATCGATTTCATCATATCCCACTTTGTACTTGTGAACAATATCCTTCAAGTCCACAAGATTACATGCCGGCATTCTCCCAATCCTTCTTTCTTTGACCATTTCCTTTACTCTGGCAACATCATCCCATTTACCAGCCACAGAATACACATTTACTAACAGTTGATAATGCGAGAAGTTCCAAGGCTCCATATCTATCAAAGCCTTGGCAGTTTTTTCTCCCAAATTAGCATTTGCTTGGAAACGGCAAGAGGTGAGCAAGTTAGCCCAAACCAAGGACTCTGATGAAAAAATCTCATCGTCATCTGGAATGTTTCTCAATATGCTCTCTGCCTCTTGGATTAGGCCACAGCTTGTATATAGATTAGCCATACACCAATAATGTGCGAAATTCGGCTTTATGCTGTATTTCTGCGACATTTGGTCGAAAAAGTTTCTGCCTTTGGTCAATAATCCTGCTCGAGCACAAGCACATAACACTCCTATGTAAGTAACTTCATCTGGGATGGCAGCTTTGTTATTCACCATCTCTGCGAATAAATTAAGTCCATCTTCTGGAATTCCATGGATGCAATGACCTGTAATCATGGCGTTCCAACAAATTATGTTCCTATTAACTATGCTGTCAAATATTATTCGAGCCAAATCAACCTTCTGACGTTTATTGTACATATCTATCAAGGAAGTATTGAGAATCAAGCTGAAATTCTGCATTGTCCTGATAAGAAAACCATGAACAGAACGCCCTTCTTTCAGTCTGGCCGAGTTACCACAAGCACTTAGCACACCTACCATAGTTTTATCATTGCCGAGTAAACCATTACTCGCCATTTTCCTGAACAGCATCAGTGAGCATCCAGGATTATTACCCTTCAAGTACCCATGAATCATGATATTCCAAGAGACAACATTTCTGTCAAGCATTACATCAAACAGTTTATGGGCAATATCCAAATGACCATTGCTAGCATATGCATCCATAATAGAATTCCACGACACCATATCTCTCTGAGTCATTTCCTCAAACACCTTGCGGGCACATTCCACAGCATTACAATTGGCATACATATGAACCATCGAATTCTGCACTTGCAAAACAGAATCAACGCCATACTTGGCAGCTTGGGCATGGAACTTTTGGGCAGATTGGGCACACCCCATCTTCGCACAGCAACCAAAGAGTGAAACAAAAGTATAGCTATTTGGGGAGAACCCATTTCTCAACCTCTCAGAATAAAAAACCACGGCTTGATCAGGAACAGAACTGATCGAGTATGCTTTAATAACACAATTTACACAAAGAGTATCAGGCGAGTTAATTAATCTGAAGAGTGTAACGGTTTGAACAATATGGCCGAAATCAGAAAATCGTTTTAATAGTCTATCAGACCAAAAGTGGAAAAACCCATTAGTTACCAGCTGAGATTGGACCTGAAGAAGTTGACTTGAGTTTCGACATAATTTGAGCAGAGCAATACTTGCATGGTAAATGGAGCATGGCCTACCTTCAATATAAGAAGAAAACGGAGATGAATAGAGATAGCTTTGTTTGGGATGAGGCAGAACTGGAGAAAATTGATGGGTAAGAATGGCGTTTCGAAATCTGATTCGGAAAAGATCTCGCATTGCCATTCATTTGAGATTCTTGGTTCTGTTCAAAATTTGAAAACAGTTTGATCTGAGCCATTAACGCATGCTATTGGGTCTGTGAATTGGGATTCAGCTAAGAGCGAACATTCATGGCAGAGCTCTCCACCATCTCATGGAGGCGGCGAGTGTCGGAATAATAATAATAAAGAGGTTGAATTGGGAATTTGGGATGATCCACAACCAACCGGATATTGTATTGCTAAACGCTGCGTTTTGAGTATCATTTTGCCTAAAATACAAGGTGTATTTTCCCGTTTCAGGGCATCTGAGACCTAAAAAGAGGAAGCTTTCCGAGTAAAAAATGGTGAGACTGAACCCAAGTCTACTGAAAGAAGCAGGAATTGGAATCAATAAGACTCTCTCAGAAATCCTTGTCTGCCCACTTTCTAAGCAACCTTTAAGGTGTTTCTATGTTTATCTTGTTAGCCTTTTGTTTTAATTTGCGCAATTGTTAAGTGGTTTTGAGCTTTGAACATGAATTTTTAGGTATTGCGAGGAAACGAATTCCCTTATCAGTGATGCTGTTGGCGTATCTTTTCCTGTAAGTCCTAAATTCCTTTTCATTTCCTTTTGAAGTTTTCTGTTTCGAGTTTCAAATTGTTCTCAACAATACAACTTTTGGGATTCTGTTGTGAAAATCCCTATTTGTCTATTTGCAATGGGGAAATCCTATTTGTATAATTTGAATTAGATTTCAGTTTTCTATTAGAATCTATATGCTAGGAATTTTCAGGTCAACTAACTTGTGTTAAATTCCCACCATTAACAGCGTTTTTGCATTCATGATCATAGATAAAGGATGGAATCCCTTGCTTGAACCCAAGGGATGGCAAGATACTTGAAAATGATGGTTCAAAACCCAATTCCAGTGCTGATTCATCTTCAACAAACAAGGGGTAGATTATACGGTCGGTAGTCATTTAGTTTAAGCAAATGTAACTTGAATTCTTGTATTCAGTTGGGTTGACTGCCCACTTCGGTATATTTGAATCTGTTATGAAGTTGTTTTCTTTTCTGGTCCTTTTTATTTTTACACACATGATTACTAGACATCCAGTATATGCATTCAACAACAAGTTCAATGTCAATTTCTTGTCTCTTCCATTACTTCTGTTTATTTTATATTTTTTAGTTTGATAGGCTACAGTATCTATCTTTATGCTTCAAAATGGAGCAAAGTTGCTATCAAACTACGAAATCTTCGTGTATGCGTTTGAAAATTGAGACGGTAGTTTGCAAACCGAACAGAAACATCTTAGGACAGCAACTTGACTGAATTGCTTTCTAGTTTTCTCAAATGATTTTTTTTGGCTGATTAAGACATGTAGACAACCTACTAAATCAAAGAATAAAGTTGGAGTGGAAATAATCATGGTTGAATTAGCAAGTTGTTGCTAGTCTTGTACAAAAAAGGTCAAGAGTAACTCTCATGTTTAGGTTCAACTGCAATTCAGTTGGAAACTCAAAATCATTTCTTAAACATTACCCGATTTCAGCAAAACCAATCTACTTAATTCCTCTTATCAAACAAACATGTTCTACAAATCAAAACCCACATGGTCTTCAAGAAGTTCGCTTCCTTCCTTTATAACTTGATCGGTATAAGAAGGCAACTGAGGGTTAAAGATGTCAACTTTTTTGAATCGACGAAGTTAGATGCTTCAATGAGGTCTAAGGAAGGTTTGGTTTTCCAAGTTGAAGGCGAGTTTTGTTGTATTTGTTTGTCGATGGTGAGAGAAATCGAGGATGTGCTTATTTTACCTTGTAAGCATAAATTTCATGAGGAGTGCATTGAGAGATGGTTCAATGTGTGCCGGAAAACGTGTCCAGTGTGCCGGTTTGCCATGGGGGAAGAGGGAGAAGAGCAGCTGACCGAAGAGATGGTTATATGGTTTTCTTCATTTCATGTAGCCGGCTTTTGAGTTGTAAATTTTCAGGGTGATAAAGGATAAAAAAATTTTGCTATATGTAAAGGTTTGATAAATATTTGCGTTGGGAATCAAGTTAGAGAATATAATTGATGTTACGAAATGAGACAAGAAAAATTTCCGATGCTGGGAATAGAAACCGGATCTCAGGGTGAAAGCTAGATATCCTAACCGCTTTGTGCCTCCTAAATAAAATTTAAATATGTGATGTGTTATTAGAACTCAAAATCAGATGTCGTAAACACATAAATTATAAAAACGCATAAAAATAACCTGAAATTTTAAAAGTAAAATATAGTATTTTTTTATTGAAGATAACATTCATATTAATAATTGGTGCTCCTTAATTAAATGTGGACTAATAGTTAAATCAAGTCTTCTTATACGTCGAAGAACTAACTATTCTAGCTAAGAAATGAGTAGCCTAATTCGGAGATCGGCTAACATAAACTAACCTTACAAGAGAAAAGGAAGCTAAAAGGTTTACACACGAAATATTAAGCCAATAGGCAAAACAAAAACAAAATTATTATTTAAAGCATGCACGCCAATGAGAAAAAATAACTCTAAAAGGTGACGGTATTAGCGAATAAGAATTTGAATTTTATGCTTTTATTATTGTTAAAATAACATATAATTAGTCTTCTAATGTGACATACATCTGTTCGGGTGGAATGAGTCGGACCTAGTCAATCAGGTTGAAAATTGATTCATCTAAACCCAATCCAGCCCATATAAATAGTAACTTAGACTGGTCGGGTCGTGCCTTAATTTAGAACTTTTGTTAATAAATACATATTCGGGCTGAGTTGTGCCGAGTTTGGGTTTTCATTTGAAAACCAAACCCAACCATTTATATGTTCTGACTTTGGCAAGTTTTAGGCTAAATTAGACTCATATCAATATATGTTGATTCAAGTCTAAACCATGAACGCTGGGTCTAGACAGATCAAATGGACGGCAGGTCACTTATATTGTAGCATCATTATTTTTTGAAAAATTGTCAAAAATATACATGTCTCTTTAAATTATTTAAGAAATTCATCATTAAATCAAACTAATTACATATATAAAAAAAAACATAAACAATTAACAAATAAACAAAAACAGGATAAAATAATTACACAAATACCATGTAGTAGTTATATGGTAAATATCTAGTAATCGTCTAGTAGTTATCTAGTAAATCAGCACATTACCATATAGTAGTTATATGATAAACATCTAGTAATTGTCTAATAGTTATCTAGTAAATTAGCACATCTATTGTGTGTGTGTGTGTCTATATATATATATATATATATATATATATATATATATATATATATATATATATATATATATATATATATATATATATATATATATATATATATATTAGGTGTCATTAGATTCCATAAAAAACTATCAAAATTAAGATATACTAGATATCTCCTACATATCTAATACCGTGTTGGAAAAATGGCATATTAGATAATGTTGTGCATTATCTACTTTAGGCTAAATTACAATATGGAAAAGCTATGATTTGAATAACATGAAAAATGTCATTGTATTCTACGGTTCGAGAGCTTTCCAACGATATATTATACGGCTAAAACGGATTAACGGTGAATGAGAAATTGTAGTTTAAAGTTTGAACACCTGTCAAATTTAGACGCGTTAAATTGGTGATTCGGTACGAAAAAAATATTTTTCACTAGATTTTTATTTGATTTTAATGGGTTTTAATCCCTCAATCAGTATAATTTCTCATAACCTTCATGGCTAATGACCATAAATTTGTGGTTATAAGAGGCTTAATGACCATAAATTGGTGGTCACAAGGCTTAATGCCCTTTAAGTCAATTTAATCCATGTTAATGTCATCTACCCTATAAATACCCTATTCTAATAGCCTTCTCCAAAAAGACTCTCTTCATTCTTCTACTCTTGAAAAAATCTAGCTAATTCTTGTTTACTTTGTGGTTTTTAGGTTCTTGAAATTTGCTCTTCACACGGTTAGAGTTCGCCTTCGATTGCGGTTGTATCCTGTGAGACAAATTCACCGGTAGTGGAAGAATAATTGTCTTAAGGAAACTGAAGTTTCAGGCCTCCGTGATATCTTTGTTACGGTTAAAGGTTTGAGAGTATTTCAATTTTTTTATTTTTTTTTGTCACTTTTATATAATTGTTAATTCCATTGTAATCTTGTTCTTATTAAAAAATAATATAATAATATTTACTTTATTTTTAATACAGCTACTAACAATCTTAAGACAATTATGTCTATATTTTTTTTTGAGATTAAGTGCAGGTTACACTGGATTTCTTGAAGACTATTTTTTTGGATAAAACGTTGTTCATATAAAAAAACAGAAAATTATTTTTGATAAAAAAATTTCTTTTTCTTCTCTTTCTTGGTTTTTCTCGTTTACAAGTATCAGACTTACTCTGTAGTATTTCAGATTATGAATTGAGAAAATTAGTAACATTATTTTACCGATTAGAGATAATGGTTCTGAAACGGTTCCAGGCCAGAATAGCCAAAATGGACAAATTGGTCCTATTGGTGCTGGACCTAAAGGAAATGAACTTTCGAGATTAACAGTTGTTATGCCTAACGGAAATGGGGTTGCTTCGGGATCAAATCCTGTTTTCAATTCCTGAAAGACCAGAGAAATTCAATGGTTTGAATTTCAAAGTTTGGCAACAGAAAATGCTTTTCTACTTGACTAGCATGAGACACCACAAATTAATGAAAGAGGACCCTCTAGTCGTTCCCGAAGGAGTGCTAGCTGTGGATGGCTGGAATCATTTGGATTTTCTTTGTAGAAACCATATTTTAAATGGTTTAGTGCTTGATCTTTATGAGGTCTACACTGTCAAACGGACTACAAAAGAATTGTGGGATTCCTTAGACATGAAATACCGAACAAAGTATGCAGGTTCTGAGAAATTCTTAGTAGGCCAATTCCTTAATTACCAAATGATTGATTCTAAGTCTGTTGTTGGTCAAGTGCAGGAAATCCAACTTTTGATCCATGGGATGCAAGCAGAACGTATGGAAACTAGTGAAACGTTTCAAGTGGCTGCAATAATTGAAAAATTACCACCTTCTTGGAATGATTTCAAGTGTTATCTCAAGCATAAAGGGAAGAAAATTTTCATTGAGGATCTCATTGTTTGCCTTCGTATTGAGGAGGATAATAGACGATCAGAGAAGAAATTCTCAGTTGCTAATTAATTTATGGCAAAAGCCAACGTGGTGGAGGTCCTTAAAGACTCCACGAAGGGCAAGCAACATGCTAAACCCAAGTCCAAAATGGGACCAAAATGAGGCATTTCCAAGAAACCAAAATTTAATAGAAAATGCTTCAATTACAACAAGATGGGTCACAAGTCCTCTGATTGTAGATTGCCAAAAAGGGTTAACAAAAATGAGGCAAATGTTGTGGAAGAAATTGCAAGAGATGTATCTGACATTGATTTATGTGCTGTAATTTCTGAAGTCAATTTAATTGACTTTAACCCAAGAGAATGGTGGCTAGATACTGGTGCTACACGTCATATATGTTGTGACAAAGAGTCTTTTGCTGGATTGACTCTTCTTGAAAATGGGGAGAAACTTTATATAAGAAATTATGCAACTTCTAAAGTCAAGGGACATGGAACGGTGATTCTGAAAATGACTTCTGGTAAAGAAGTAAAACTACAAAATGTCTTGTATATTCCGGACATTAGGAAGAATCGTATTTCTGGAAGCCTCTTGAGTGCACATGGATTCAAGATGGTTTTTGAGTCTCAGAAATTTAAAGGGGGTATGTATGTGGGCAAGGGATATGAATGTGATGGGATGTTTAAATTTAATTTATCTCTTGTAAGCATGGTTGTATTATTATGAATAAGAACAACATTAATTCTGCTTATATGATTGAGTCATCTAATCTATGGCATAGTAGACTTAGACACGCTAATTTTGATACGTTACGATGTTTAATTAACTTGAATCATATAGCCACATTTCAAATTGATAAAACTTATAAATGTGAAATATGTGTTGAGGCAAAATTGACAAGATCTTCATTTCATTCCATTGAAAGAAATTCAGAACCACTCGATTTAATACACACAGATATTTGTAACTTGAAATTTGTTCAATCAAGGGTAGGAAATAAATATTTTATTACCTTCATAGATGATAGCACAAAATATTGTTATGAGTATCAGCTAAAAAGCAAAGATGAGACTTTAGAGAAATTTATACTCTATAAACAAGAAGTAGAAAACCAACTTAATAAGAAAATTAAGAAGGTAAGAAGTGATCATGGTGGTGAATATGTTGCACATTTGGTGAGTTTTGTTTTCAAAATGGAATTACCCACGAAGTAACACCACCATATCCTCCTCAATCAAACGGAGTAGCTGAACGCAAAAATCATACTCTTAAAGAGATGATGAATGCAATGTTAACCAGTTCCAGTTTACCACAAAACTTGTGGGGTGATGCTACTTTATCAGCAAATTATCTTTTGAATAAGATACCACGTAAGAAATAAGACAAACCCCTTCTGAATTATGGAAAGGTAAAAAACCTTCTTATAATTACTTGAAAGTGTGGGGGTGTCTTGCAAAGGTAATTGCTCCATTACCTAAACGTATGAAAATAGGTACAAAAATAATGGATTGTATTTTCATTGGCTATGCAATTAATAGTAATGCATATCGATTTCTTATGCATGAAAGAACGCTTTGATAGAGTCAAAGGACGCTTCATTTTTTGAAGACGTGTTTCCATGTAAGGAAAAAAGTGATGGGTCGAGAACTAAAAGATCTCGTGAACTTATTGAAAGTCACGATCAACTTGATCAATAAGTTATTGATAAAAATGACAACCTTCAATCAATGATTGAAGAAGATATTCAGAATTCTCAAGAAGAGAATAAATCGGATCATGAGGTGGAACTTAGAAGAAGTAAAAGGACAAGGATTGAAAAATCATTTGGTCCGGATTTCTTAATGAATATGGTTGAAGCGGAACCTCAAACGTATAAAGAAGCTACAAGCTCAATTGAGAGTCCTTTATGGAAAGAAGCTACAAGGAGTGAAATTGATTCCATCTTGCAAAATCATACGTGGGAATTAGTGGACCTTCCTCCCGGAACTAAGCCACTAAGTTCTAAATGGATTTTTAAACGTAAGCTAAAAGCTGATGGAATAATTGATAAGTACAAGGCTCGTTTAGTCATAAGAGGTTATAGACAAAAAGAAGGCCTTGATTACTTTGATACGTATTCTCTAGTGTCGAGAATAACATCCATTAGGATGATACTTGCAATTGCCTCTTTGCAAAATCTTGAAGTACATCAAATGGATGTGAAAACTGCTTTTCTAAACGGAGATCTTGAAGAAGAAATTTATATGGAACAACCCGAGGGTTATGTAACTTCAAGTCAAGAAAGAAAAGTAGGCAAGCTGATAAAGTCTTTATATGGTTTAAAGTAAGCACCAAAACAATGGCATAAGAAATTTGATGATGCCATGATGGCAAGTGGCTATCGTATAAATGAGTGTGACAAATGTATATATGTCAAAACTACAAATGAAGGATATGTTATTCTATGTTTGTATGTTGATGACATACTCATTGTTGGAAGCAATGAGAGAATGGTAAAACGTACCAACGATATGTTAAATTCTATTGACATGAAAGATATGGGACTAGCTGATGTAACTTTAGGCATCAAAGTTCAACGTTCACCTAACGGTCTTATATTGACACAGTCACACTATGTGGACAAGATACTTGACAAGTTTAACAAAGGTGATGTTGGTATAACTAAAACACCGTTAGAAGTTGTCTACATTTGTCTAAAAACAAGGTTGAATGCATAGACCAAGTGGAATAAGCAAGGGTGATAGGCAATTTAATGTACCTTACAAGTTGTACAAGGCCTGATATTGCTTATACTATATCTAGTTTATGCAGATTTATGAGTAATCCAGGTAAAAGGGGTTGGAACGTAATTGTGAGAATACTAAGGTATTTGTGATATACTTGTAATTATGGATTACACCATAAGAGAGAACCTGTTGTACTAGAAGCGTATTCTGATGCTAGTTAGATAGCTGACATCAAGAATTCTAAAGGTACAAGTGGGTACGTGTTCACTCTAGGAGGAGGAGCAGTGTCCTGGAAATCCTCAAGGCAAACGATTATAACTCGTTCCACATTGGAAGCTGAGTTTATGGCCTTGGATAAAACGGGAGAAGAAGCCGAATGGCTACGTAACTTCTTAGAGGATATTCCAGAATGGCCTAAGCACATGCCCGCAATTAAGCATCGGTTAAAAGAGCACAAAACGTTATGTATAATGGTAAGTCGAGACACATGCGTCTTCGACATAATACCGTTAGACAACTGATCTCAACGTTAGTTATCTCTATTGATTTTGTAAGATCAAAGGATAAAATTGCAGATCCACTAACCAAAGGGTTAAATCGAGATCAAGTTGAAAAGATATCTAAAGGAATGGGGCTAAAGCCCATGAATATTTAAGGTGCTATGTGAAGGAAAACCCAACGATGTTTGACTGAAGATCCCAAGATCTAGATTCAATGGGACAACCTAATTGCATAGAACTTGTGAGGTCACTGTGGGGGTAACCCTATGTCCATTCCTGTGATGTAAACAGTGACAATAATGGGTTAAGGTTAAGCTCTGCTTTTAATGATCCTTTGTGCCTCAATGGTTGAGCAAAAAAGATCACCTATGTGAGAGTGAAGTGGGGCTGCTTCAAATGATATTATTGGGGCATAGTAATCTAAATCTCTTACAGAACTAGGAGATGTTCATGACCATAACGAACATAACCATGAGAACCAAAAAAACCGTGATGTGTTGATATTTGTGTGGGGTATATCATCGTTTACACAAACAGCAGAATAATTCAAGGACATCGCGTCTACTAGTCAGCCAGTAAAGTAAATATACTTTCACAAGGGAAGGTTCAAGGTTGTAGCCTACCTATCCTATGCAAATATTGGCCGAAGAGCATTTTTATCTGTCAATTTTCTGAAATCGTCTGTTTCATTTTCATATCCAATTTTTATTCATGTGGGGGATTGTTGGAAAAATGGCATATTAGATAATGTTGTGTATTATCTACTTTAGGCTAAATTATAATATGGAAAAGCTATGATTTGAATAACATGAAAAATGTCATTGTATTCTACGCTTCGAGAGCTTTCCAATGATATATTATACGCATAAAACGGATTAATGGTGGATGAGAAATTGTAGTTTAAAGTTTGAACATCTGTCAAATTTAGACGCGTTAAATCGGTGATTCGGTACGGAAAAAAATATTGACTAGATTTTTATTTGATTTTAATGGGTTTTAATTCCTTAATCAATATAATTTCTCATAACCTTCATAGTTAATGACCATAAATTTGTGGTAATAAGGCTTAATGACCATAAATTTGTGGTTACAAGGGTTAATGCCCTTTAAGTCAATTTAATCCATATTAATGTCATCTACCGTATAAAATACCCTATTCTAGTAGCCTTCTCCAAAGACACTCTCTTCATTCTTCTACTCTTGAAAAGTTGTAACTAATTCTTGTTTACTTGTTTACTTTGTGGTTTATTTTTTGGTATTCATACTAAAAAAATATTCTTCAAAGTTTTCATTTCTTTTCAAGAGAAGACTACTTAGTGTTAGGTTCTTGAAATTTGTTCTTCACACGATTAGAGTTCACATTCGATTGCGGTTGTATCCTGGGAGACAAATTCACTGACAGCGGAAGAATAATTGTCTTAAGGAAACTGAAGTTTCAGGCCTCTGCAATATCTTTGCTACGGTTAAAGGTTTGAGAGTACTTCAATTTTTTGTTCTTTTGTCACTGTTATATAATTGTTAATTCTATTGTAATCTTGTTCTTATTAAAAAAATATAATAATATTTATTTTATTTTTAATTCCGCTACTAACATACCGATGTACTAGATGTTTACTAGATATCTACTATATGTCTAATACCGATCTATTAGATGTTTACTTGATAACTACTAGACGATTACTAGATTTTTACTAGATAACTACTACATTGTATTTTTATAATTATTTTTTACTGTTTTTATTAATTTATAAATAATTTATGATATGCCCAAATTATTTTAGTTTTTATAGATATTTGTGTCAGAATCACTTATTTTTTTGAACAAGCCTTCAAATGAAAAAGAAAAACCAAATAGAGAAATATCTAAAAGCAACAAAAGAAAATTAAAACGGCCCATTCAGGTAATGGGCTGAGTTTGACCCAAACTCAGTACCTCAATTGTTTGCACTTTGGATCACTTTTCTGAACAATGTGTAAACTTGTAAATAAATAAATCAAGTAGCATAAAAATGAACAATAAAATCCATATTTGTATTTTGGATACTTGCTAATTCGATTTATAAATTGATTCCAGCTGAACGGTTAATTGATTTGAATTACTATATATCAATTGACTGTTAGTCAACGTTACTGTTAATTATAGGGTTTCATATATTGATTTAATCAATTGATTACCTAACAATAAAGTTTTTGATTGTGATGTATTTATAATATTTTTTAAACAGTGAAATTGAGTGTATAAAGTTTGTGGTAGTGGATGTTAGCCCAATTTTGGTGAGTGCTATATTATACTAAATTTATCATTACATAATCCTTATTTTTTTCGTAGAAACATATGAATTCTGTAAAAAGGATATGCTGAGCAAACTTCCAATTTTCCAAATAAAAAGGTAAATTGTACAGCTACAAATTGAGTTTTTGTTTTCTTGACAATCCTTATTTAGCAAAACTTTCATTTACTATCTCATGTTTGTACAAAATTGTATATTTTGTCTCTCAAATAGTAAATTAATAACAAAAAATGATCCATGACCGTTTATATTTATTTTGGTTAAGAAACTGAAGTTTTAGATAAATCTGTATTGTTTTTCGATTAAGTTTTTCTTTTTGAAAAGAAAAATAAATATAAAAATTTGTGATTTATTCAGTAAGCCAATAGATTTACAATAAAAAAATTTATAAATGACCAGTGAAATTAATAAACAATATTCATGGGTAAAAAAATTAAAAATAATAATTCTTTTAAATAATTTTTTCCAATTAAATGAATTTCATGTTTTCGTATAAATTAAATTCATTGTATACATAATAAGTTGAAAAACGTTCGGAGTTCATGATAACCTTTAATAAAAAAAAGAAACTGCGGATATCATATACAATTGAGGAAGTCCGACATGCCCTGAAGCAAATCGATGGTTTCAAAAGCTCTAGCCCTGATGGTATGCCCGCCATATTCTTTAAAAACTTCTGGGACATAGTTGGTGATGAGACAATTGTGCTGGTCTTGGAAGTGCTTAACGGTGGGGACATGCTCCCAAGTATGAACCACACTTTTGTAACTCCGATTCCAAAGATAAAGAAGCCTGAGAACTTAGAAGATTTGAGACCTATAAGTTTGTGTAATGTAATTTACAAGTTAGTGTCAAAATGCATTGCCAATAGACTTAAAACCGGTGTTAGAAACCATCATAGATAATGCTCAAAGCGCCTTTGTACTAGGAAGGATAATCATGGATAATGCCCTTATAGCATTTGAATCTTTCCATTCAATGAAGCATATGCAAACTAAATGTGGGGGTACTTGTGCTCTGAAGCTTGATATGAGCAACGCCTACGATAGGGTCGAATGGGGATTTGTGATAAAAATTACTTAAGCTGATGAATTTTCCTGAATCTTTTAGAAATCTAGTGCTGAAATGCCTAAGTTTAGTTTCCTACTCATTCCTTGTAAATGGGATTCCTAAAGGCCATGTAGTGCCGACAAGGGGTCTCGTCAAGGTGACCCGATTTCACCCTATTTGTTTCTAATTTGTGCAGAAGGTCTATCAGCATTGATTAGGAAAGCTGAATAGGACAGGAAGATTCAAGGTATTCAAATCTGTAGAGGTGCCCCAGTCATCTCGCAGTTACTCCTTGCGGACGACTCGCTCATTTTCTTCAAGACCAACGTGGCAGAATGCCATGAACTACAACGAATCCTTTCCCTCTATGAAACTGTCTCCGGACAGAAGGTTAGTTTTGAGAAGTCGGAGCTTAATTTTGAGACGAGACACTATTAAGAAGGTGTTGAATGTGAAGGAAGTGGGGCAGTTCCCAAAACATTTGGGTCTCCCAACCGTTATAGGGCGATCAAAGAAGCAAGTTTTCAGATGCCTTCAGGAAAAGATTGCAAAAAGAATTTGCGGATGGAGCGAGAAGTTTTTGTCTAAAACGGGGAAAGAAACTCTTATCAAAGCAGTAGCACAAGCAGTGCCCCAATATATCATGAGTTGCTTCGCTCTCCCAAACTCCTTTTGTCTCCAGTAATTGATCACGAAATACTGGTGGAACAGTTTCGAGAATAAAAAAGGACTCCATTGACGAAGATGGGACTGATTGTGTAGAAGTAAAAGAGTGGTCTTGGTTTTGGACATCTCCATTCCTTTAACCTTGCAATGCTTGCCAAGCAAGTTTGGAGATTCATCGATAAGCCCGACTCTCTCGTTACTTCCGAAATGGTGATGCATTGTCTGCCAAGGCGGGATTGCGAGCAAGTTATGTGTGGAGAAGCCTTGTTCAGGCACAAGAAGTCATTAAGGAAGGAGCGTGTTGGAAAATTGGCAATGGAAATAGAGTCAAAATTATACAGCATAAATGGATTGAAGGTGTCCCATGCGCAAGGCCTCTGGTAACAAGGAACAGCCCTTCTACTGAATTTGTGAAGTGCATGATAAATCAAAATGATAGAAGGTGGAAGACTGAACTTGTGAAAGAAGTTTTTATGAGGACATCGCAAAAGCAATTTTGAAACTCCCTCTTAGCAATGCACCCTTAGAAGATTCCTTATTCTGGCCATATGATAAATTTGGCAAATACACTATCAAATCTGGGTATCAATGTGCTTACAGGAAAATGGTTGCAGGTTCTACAGAAGTTTCTTCCTTAAAGGGAACGATTGCATTTTGGAACAATTTGTGGAAACTGAGAATCCAACCCAAGATCAAACATTGTATTTGGAGTGCCGCAAATGAAATGCTCCTGTGCAAAGTTGCGCTTAGGCAGAGGAAGATTCAAGTGGATACTAACTGCACGTTCTGTGGACGGAATGAGGATTCTCTCATTCATAATTTTAAAAATTGCCCTATTATTAGGCAAGTCTGGAAGTCTATGAATCTGTGCTTGAAGGTATATAAACTAGGGGGCTCGACTTGTATCAACTAGTTTCAGGAAGTCTTTCAAGTTCTCCATACCGATGAACAGGTAACTTTCTGTTTGTGTATTTGGTGGTGGTGGTGGGAGCATAATCGAATTACTCATGGCAAGCAAAGACAACCTATCAAGAAGATTATTGATCAAATCCGGGCTTTTCAAGAAAATTGCTCATCAGGGGAAGACAAAGCACAGTGGAAGGAAAATACTGACATTGCTACCAAATGGAGTCCTCCACCTGACCAATTCTTCAACCTGAATGTAGATGCAGCAGTCCCAAAAGGTTCGGACGAAGCCACATCGGGTTTCATTGTTCGGGATGAGTATGGAGAAGTAATCATGTCTGGTTCCACACCACTTGGAAGCTGTATGTCAGTGCTTCATGCTGAACTTAAGGGCATTAGTTCAAGTGTCCTTTTGGCCTATCAAGTAGGATTTCACAATCTTATTGTAGCCTCAAATTGTTTGACAGTAGTTAAAGCGTGTAATGGAGAGGAGATTTTCTTGGGGTACACTAGCACCATAGTGAAGGACATTTCTGCTACTGCTGGGTTGTTCAGGAATATTTATTTTGTGTATGAAAATAGGAAATGTAATACTGTGGCTCATGCCTTAGCGAAATAGGGATCCCATTCAAAAGCTGAAATTATTTTAATGAAGGAGATTCCTCTATATATTGCTTCTTGTATTATAATGGATCAGATTTCTATTATCTAATAATAAAAGATATATTGGGTTATAGAAAAAAGAAAAAAGAAATTGCGGTAAACAACTAAATCCGTTTAGTTATGTCTTAAGTTTGTAACTTGTAATATACTACATTTTCTAATACACATTGTAAGAAAGTAACCTCAAAGTCAAACTTATTGCCACAACAATAAATTTAAAATAAAAAAATGTCTCAGAACAATAATTTAAAATAAAAAAATGTCACGTGGCATCTAGTCTTAGTTTAATACATATATGTTTTTAACTATTATTAATTTTTAATTTTATTAATTATTTTTTTATTAAGACAATAGTATTAGTGCTAGATACAATTCTAATTAAAGGTAGATATGAAGACCAAGTCACCCTATCTATTAAATCACATGCTACTCTAACTAACAAATATGCGGCATAATTCACAAACCGACTCACTCACATAAACAATTTTAATATGAGTAAAAAAGTCTATAAGATTTCTATAGTCTTGAAAAATTAACCAATATGAGAGTTAAAACTAGGATAGCATACACCACGTTAATGGGGTCGAGCTCCATGATAACATAATTAAAGTGATTGTCCTTGAACCAGCTAATGCCTTCTTATAGCCTTTGCCATAAATACATCTCCTTCTCAAAGTAACAATGTAGCCCGTGCTGTAGTCGCTCTCTCGATAGAATCCCTCACTACGCAAGAATATTGCCATTATCAGAGACACTTGCATCCACGTTGTATTTCAGCTGGTTGGCCGGGCAAGACGCCATTCTTGAACCTGCCTAGTTGTCGGTGTTGACAAAACGACCGTTCGCTCAAGAGGCCCAAGCCATGTCTGATTTATTTTAATTGTGTAGTATTTTTTATAAAAGTGTAGTATTTAATTTTATAAAGAGTTTATCTTCCTTTCCCCTAAAAAGTCTATCACCTCGCATCAATATTTTAAAAAGTGCTAATCGTTAGGCGGGCAGCTAAGTTCATTAGGATCTATACGGAGATTAATCAAGGCCTATGTAAATTTGTATTTTTCAATTTATTAATATTTATTATGAATGCATTAATAAAATTAATTCAACCAAAATTTTGTAGTGTTTTGAAAATTTTCGCCTAGGCCAATTTTTGAAACACAAAACCTCACTTACACCTGCTTAAGACTGCCTAACTCCGCCTAAATGGATCAATTTAGAACTGTCCGACTATTTAAAATCACTGCAAATTTTAAAAACACCGCCTCACGCTGACTTTTCTTCAAAATCCTCCTGCAGCTGTTGTATAATTGAAAATTCTGTTAATATGAGTTATTAATTAAATTTGAATGGTTTTTTAGAATTTATTGTTGACTCATAAACAACAAATTTGATTATCAACCTTCAATAAAATCTTTAACAGCAACTTTTTCTCAGAGAATCTAAATAATTTTTTTTGGTAATAGAAAATTTAAATAATTTGAATGCATTTTAAGTAGACCAAAATATTCAACTACGGAAACAATAAAAATTCTGGTAAATTAGAACCACTAATGTGGGTTTGCTTGGATTACTTAGTTGCGTGACTAGGAGAGCAGTGCGCTTTGGGATGCAAAGGCGACCAACAGCTACTGGTTGATCGGAGAGCAGCAAAAAGCCCAGCCCTCTAACCTAATGTGGCACGGGGTTTGGACCGCAGGGAACCGTAGCATGGGGTCGTCTAATCCTTTTGCCGCCGCAAGGGTGGCTAATTGTACGCAGCAGGCTCACGGACCTAGAAAGGCTTTGGTATAGTACTCACCACCTCTCGGAGAATTCAAGATATGTGAAATTGTGAGTTCAAACCCTATAATCAATAAAATCGGCAAAAATGGTCCATATTATTAAAAATCATTATTACTGAAAAATATATATTTTTTTTTTAAAAAAAAAGCAGAAAAGAATAGTCATTTTGTTTCCTCATTTTGAGTCACAAAAAAGCTGCAGAAATTATAGCTAGGGGTTGAAATTGAAATAATCAGAAGATTAAAAAAAAAACATGGACTGTCAAAATATAATATTGGAACGGTTTACATTTAAATGGTTAAAAAAAAGATTATACCCAATGGATTAAAGGGTGCTTCTTCATCTTATCGTCCTTGTTTTATACTGTTTTTTCACTTTTAAAAAACTAGTCACAACTCACAACTGCACAATCCAACCACTATCAACAGTAAACTTTCAATGCCTATTTCCACCTCCCTATCTATCCCTATCTATATGTGCTACATATATACAAGGACAATTACAAGTCTGTACAGTGGAGTACAGTGGCAAGGTAATCAATTATATACCACCCTCCAATTGGAAATGAAATAAAGCTATAAGCTAAAGGAGTGGTAAAATGGTATAGTATAGCAATAGATTGATTTTTTTTTTGAAAAACCCTTGGAGAGACAGTGTATCTCTCCAACGGCTAAAAGATTGGAATGGGTGAAAATTTCGGGGCAGAGTACCCAACTAGGTTGGTTCCTCTGCTTACCTACAAAACACCCACCCCGCTTTTATTAATAATGGTTCTCAAAACAAGAACCAAAAGTACATCAAAGTTACATAATTAGAATCCTCGGGTTCGTAAACAAATCAGAAACCGAAAGGCTAACGTTGCGCTTATAGGAATGAAAAAGAAACCAACAAAAATTGATACTCGCAATTAAAATATCCCCATCGTCAGTTTCATCTCGAAAGATCTTCTTGTTGCGGCGCTTCCAGAGATTCCATGATATAATGAACCAGAGAGACCTACCAAATTCACGGGAGATTCCAGGTTTGAAGAATGTGCACCATAACAGAAGGAAGTTGTAACTATCATTCGGCATCACAACCTGAATATCCAGCCACCGGAATGCATCTCTCCAAATCTGATAATTCGCGTGGCATAAAAAGAGGCTATGTTCCAAAGATTCGGGTAGTGGACAGAACGGACAACCGGCGCTAGTTAACATACGATATCCCCTCTGGAAAAGGAACTCACGTGTCGGTAACCTATTGTGAAAAACCAACCAGCCAAAATTTTTTATCTTGGGGAGCATGTGGGAGGACCAAATGAGTGTAAAGTCTCTCAATGGATTCGGCCATAATCGTTGTTGATAATATCCATGATAAAAGGACGCTGCTGAATATTTTTTCTGAACTCCAATGTCCCATAGGAAGCAATCTCTTCTCAGGAAGAAGGTGGGGCTGTTAACGGTTTCCTGGTCTTGGAAGAGCATTGGGCATGAAATTGATATCCAGGTTTTCAGTTCATTGCATCGTTGTTGGTTCGTAATGCGGAGGCTTCTCTTCCAAAAGGGGCGGGTTTGGGAATGATTGGAAAAAATATGACTGCACCCTTCGAAAATGGTTGAGAATTTCCTGTTGCAAATCACAAATAAGTCGGGGAAGAGTGATTTGATTGGAGTGTTCGAGGTCCAATTATCGTGCCAGAACAACCCGTTTTGACCATCTCCCACTTGAACACGCACCTGTGATGAGAAGAAGGACCAAATTCTCTCCTTTTTAAGGCAACATTTTATAATTCCACGCCATAATGGAGAAACAAGCTTGGAGTCGAGAAGAGTCATTTCATGCCACGAACTAATCCCGTAACGCCGAACACAGTACATTGACCACAAGGAGTCATCATTGCGGTCTCCCATTTTCCAAATCCATTTAAAGAGTAGGCTGGAGTTAACAAGATTTAGATCCCGAATTGCCAATCCCCCAAGGTGATATGGTAAATTGATCGTAACCCAGCTTACTTTGCATATGCCCTTGATCGAAGAGTCGCCTCGCCACAAAAAATTGCGCATTAATTGATTTAGTGAAGAAGATACAGAGCAAGGCATGTAGAAGATTGACATTAAATAAATGGGAAGGGAAGAAAGTACCGTTTTGATAAGCATGGTGCGTCCAGCATATGATAGACAATTTCCTTTCCAATTTGCCAAACGAGACTTGAACTTGGCGATCAAAGGATCCCAATCGGAGATATGTGGCTGTTTAATACATAGTGGTGTACCTAAGTATTTTATCGGAAAGTTTTCCACTCGGCATCCCAATTGAGCTGCATAAGAGGCCAAGGAGGCTTCATTGACGTGGATTCCCATAATCGCACTCTTGTGGTAGTTGATACGCAATCCTGAGATTAGTTCGAAACACCTTAGGATCCGAATGAAACTGGGAATTATGGATTCTTCTGCTGGAAGGAAGCAAATCGTATCATCAGCGAACTGTAACAAAGAGATATCTGGAAGGGATTCCTCCAAACGAAATCCAGGTAGCACGCCTATTTGAATGCTACGATCTATAAGCTGTTTTAGGCCCTCCACTGCTAACACAAAAATAAATGGCGATAAAGGGTCTCCTTGTTTGACCCCCCTACGGATGTGAATAGGAGGGCTTGGTGAGCCATTGATTAGAATCGAAGTAGTGGATTTTTTCCTGCTATTTGACAACCATGAAATCCATTTCTGATCAAAACCCATCCTTTGGAGAACCGAGTCAATATAGGTCCAAGAAATGCTATCAAAAGCTTTGTGGAAGTCTAGTTTCAGCACCACACATGGTTTCCTTTTAATGTGGAGGTCATGAATTACCTCGGAAGCCACAAAGGAACACTCATGAATGCTTCTACCTTTGATGAAAGCAAACTGGTTGTTTGAGATAAGAGATGGTAGAACAGCCTGAAGACGAATCGATAGCAATTTCGCAACAATTTTATAGATACCATGGATGAGCGAGATAGGTCTAAAGTTGTTCAGAGAACAAGAACCTGGGATTTTAGGTAGTAGCACCGTGAAGGATGTCTTGACCGAATCAGGTAGCTGAGATGTAGCATAAAAACGATCCAAAACTTGCAGTAATTCGGGTTTTAAGTCATCCCAGAACCTTTTGTAGAAGAAAAAATTGAAGCCATCTGGTCCCGGTGCTTTATTCTCCCCACACGCACATATACTGTTCCAAATTTCCTCATCCCGAAAAGGGGCGATAAGAGCTGCGTTTTGTTGCAAAGTAACAGTGTTGAAACGTAACTTTCTAAGAGAGAATGGCGTTATAGGGGCAGCCTTGAATAATTGGGCGTAATAGCTGCAAATAGTATCTGAAATGACCTTCAAGTCCGTAACAATTACTCCCTCGATGTCCAGTTGCGATATACGGTTGTTGCGAGATCGGGCTGAAGCGGTACGGTGGAAAAACGATGTATTATTATCACCCAATAGCGTCCAATTCACCCTTGATTGTTGGTGCCGTAATTTTTCCAAAGAAGCCCTCTTTTCCTGAAGGAGGGAGCGATTACGATTTAGTACTGAATTTTGAGTTGAGGTGAGCGGTCGAGGAACACTACTCGATGTAAGGGCCAATATAGTTTCCTCTAAATCACCAATCTTTCTCTGTAGGTTTCCAAAATTTTCCGAGTGCCAAGGGCTGATTGCACGACCCAACTTTGTCAATTTATAAGATAGGTCTTTGTGAGCATAGGATTGACAAATGAGGTGCCATTTATTACGAATGAAAGGCAAAAAATCTGCCATATCCCACCACATGTTTAACGATCTAAAGGGTCTTGGGCCGGCTGAGTGAGCAACGCAGGAGCGTAATAAAATCGGTAAATGATCGGATAGGGTGGTGTCCACCGTTGATATAGATAAGTTAGGCCATAACTGCAGTATCCCATAGCAATAGATTGATGCAGGATATGTATAGATAAATGAAAGAAGTGTCATCCATCCATCCATCCATCTCCATCCATCCATCCATCCAGCACCATTGTAATTGTTTATTATACAAATCATACAATCTTTGGGATAAATGTGGGTTGAGAATCCCACGTAGAAAGTTAATGATCGAGTTAAGTGATAATATATAATTGTGAATGACTCACTAACTCATAATCTTAGAGTTTTGGGTTAGATATGGTATTAAGCCCTGAAATATATCATTCACTTGGATGCTCATTGTTGTCCCAAATCGAAAGCTCCCGGATCCTGACAAATGGTATCAGAGCTAAGGTTGACTGGCTTGAGCACGGTGTTTGCACTCAAGGGGTAGCACGGTCTTAATCCGAATGTGGTGATAACTCACACTTGAGAGGAAGATTGTTGGGGTAAGTGTGAGTTGAGAATCACACATGGAAAGTTAATGAGTTAAGTGATAATATATAATTGGGAATGACCCATAAAGTATATCATTCATTTGGATGCTCATTGTTACCCTCGACCGAAAGCTCTCGGATCCTGACATATATGTATGTACTCTTCATCTGTAAACCTCGTAGACTTTACGAACAAAAAACAAAACTATACCATTCATTTTTAGGCAAAACCTCTCCCTGCGCTATAACCTGTTTATCCTTTATGTTCCTATGGTATGCGTGTTACCTTCTTAGTCCCCATGATTTTAGTTCCATTTCTTATATTGTCCTTTTATTATAGGTGTAAAAATGTGGGTTAAAATAAAAACAGGCTATATCACAAGGCCTAATTAGGGGGTTTTGCCTTCATTTTTACTTATTTAGCTTTCCCATTTACTTAAAAAACACATCAGACAAATAAAAACGTAAAAAACTATAGAACTACATTACTAATATGTTTCTTGTATTTCATTGATAGAATGCTACAGAATATACAGATATCATAATATACAAATAAGGAAACATTAATTCATTTTTTGTTAGTTAGCTTTCTCATTTACTAAAAAAAACATAGCTGGCAAATAAAACTGTACAATGAATACAACAAACAAAATTATGTAAGTGTCTTAAAACTTATTCACCATTTGTTTTTATCTTTTCAACTTGTGTTTTTTTTTCTTTTTAACATCAAACAATAAATATAAATGTTAATGAATAAATTCTTTAAATTATTTCGAATATGAAAAAGTTATCACAGTAAAGCTCAGCCTGCACCAAGGTTTAATTGTACAAAGAAAATATTGTGAGCTACTGTACTAGTGGTTTTGGCCTTGCCCGAATCCAATCCACCCGTAGCATCCTAATTTCTAGTCATATTCTTCACTTATGGTGAGTAGGTGAATGGTGACATTTAATTTAACTTTGATTTAATGACAAAATACAGTTTAAAATTTAGATACACAAATTCTTCCTGCAACTTTTTCATGAATCGGTGCAGAAAAGAAACAATTGATATAGTAAATTTCAAAAAATTACCTTTTCCTAGATTATACTCCTTATATTCTAACAATCTGATTGAACTTTTATTTTTAAATTCAAGACACTCAATATCAATATAAAATACTTTATATTATGATGTAGATAACACATTAGGCATAAATAAACTATAAAAATAAGGCCTAATACATCAAGAACCCCTTGAACTTGTCCCTAAACACCTATTTGCCCCCTAAACTTTTAAAAGTTTCAAATAACCCCCTAAACTTGCAAAAAAGTTCCAAATAGCCCCTTGAACTTGCAAAAAGTGAACCAATTTGCCCCCTCAATGCCACGTGTCGGTTTCTGATTGAAGAGAGAAAATGGCATCTTTGAAAAGTGAATCTGACATGTGGCATTTAAGGAGGCAAATGAGTTTACTTTTTGTAAGTTCATGAGGTTATTTGGAACTTTTTAGCAAGTTAAAGGGGTTATTTGAAACTTTTAAAAGTTCATGGAGTAAATGAATATTTAGGGACAAGTTCAAGGGAGTCTTATCGTATTCAACCTAAAAATAATGAATGATTCAAATGGAACATAAATATTTCTATTACTTTTCTAAAACAAAAGAATAAAAAAGTACAGAAAATTTGACGAAATTAATAAGTGTAAAAAGGAAGAAAGTAAATTCGAAAAGAATGAGTGAAAAAAGTATAGAAATAAACAAGGGGAAGTGACAAAAGAAGAAAGTACAAAGTGCCAACTCATGAGCTTCAACATCAAGCAAGCAAGCAATGAATAGGGATGGATTGAGTGGGTGTCAGGTCAGGGTTCTCTTCAGATTAGGGCTCCAACTTTTCCAAATTCAACTTTTCCCAATTTTTTTTTAATTACGTTTTTTATCCTTTTATTTTTTTAACTAATAAAATTATTTATTCCAAATAAGTCTGGACAATACTAGAAAATTATGAATTCAACAATTTGAACAAACATAAATCTTGACGCATGACCGACTAGATTCACTCTTCTTCCGAAACAAAGAGGTGTTGCATGTTCGAAAAGACAAAATTAAAAATTTATATTCATTAATAAAAACTCCTAACAAGACATATATATCAAGAGAAATGAAGACTACACTAACATCCATCTCGATTGGTAGGGCCGTAAATGAGATGAGCCGTTCATCAACAGCTTGGTGTTTGGCTCGATAAGAGCTTGACTCGACTCGACTCGATTTATAAATGAACAGTTTGCGAACATGATTTTGAGTTCGAATAATAAATGAGCTGAATATGAACAAGTCTTAGCTCGGCTCGAAAATCTGTGAACAAACTCGATTAGAGGCTTTATGAACAAGTTCATGAACATGCTCGATAAACACTCATAACTAACTCTATTATAATTTTCACGTAATAAAATATTTATTACACTATAATAAAACATATGTTTAAAATAGTTGATGAAATAATTTTATTTACAATTTATGACTTATATTAATAATATTTGTTAGTTTTTTTAGATATTATGATATTAAGAACTTACTTTTTTAAATTTTGTTATTAATTGCATACGTGAACAAAAAATAAATGAGATTGTTCACAAATAAATTAACGAACTGTTCACAAACAAAATAAATGAGTCGTTCGTGAACAAACGAGCTCCTAAATGAGTCGGACATGAACAAGATTCTAAGCTCGATTCTAGCTCGGCTCGACTCGGGTTCGATTAAAAATTAAATGAGCTGAACACGAACAAGCCATAATTTGACTCAACTCGTTTACAACTCTATCGATTGGGTTACTATTAAAATACCGAAACTTTATGTTACAACTGAGCTTCCTTACACTGACCACAAATCTATATATATATAAAAGAAGAGAAATCCTAAATTACCTTTTTACCCCCACACCTTTCAAAAAAAATTGTAACTTTTTATTATTAAATTTATTTTATTTTATTACCATATTATTCCAATTTATATTACTCTTATATATATATATGTATATATATATAATACTATTATTATAGAAATTGGTTAGTATCTCTATAATAATGGTAATTAAAATTGATTAATGTTCATACTAATCATAACAATACCGAAATATAAAATTAAAATAAAATTAAAATTAAAATAAATTAATAACAAAAACAATAATAATAATAATAATAATAATAAAATATTTGATGTGTATTTAAAATTGATTAATATTCATATTAATCATAACAATACTAAAAATATAACACATGTTGAATATAAAATCAGAAATAACAATAATAATAATAATAGTAATAATAATAATAATAAAATATTTGATAAATAAAAAAGTAGTCAATTAATTTTTAGAGAGTCACATTAAGGAATCACATTAATTCTTATAGAGTCACATTAATACTATTATAATAATGGTCTCATAATAATGGTCAATATTATTTGAAAATATTATTATAGTAATGGAATTTTGAACGCATCTGTCTTAGATTACCTTTCAATGGTGCAGGTAGCGTAGACACATCTTATAGAGTCATATTAATATTACTATATTACTGGCAATTTTTAATTAAAAAATTAAAATAACAAATCTATATATTAAAATAATAAAATTATATTTCAATTATATTCATAATAATAATCATAACAATACCAAAATATTAAATTGAAATAAAATTAAAATAATCATAATAACAATAACAACAACAACAACAACAACAACAACAACAATAATAATAATAATAAAAAAATATTTGATGAGAAAAAAAGAGACATTAATTCTTAAATAGGATTATAATCAATAGAGTCATATTTTTTAAATTTTAATTTGTTATTCATATTGTTTAATTGTTATGAAATTTTTACAAGTTGATTCTTATTTTTTTACCAATGTGAATATTTGATATATTATTGCTTAACTTTTCCAATTATTTGTTGACATATAAGAGCTTTCTTTACTTTAATTGATTTTATTTTACACTATATATGAGCAGATTTTATTACCGTCTACAATAATTATTAAATTGGATATTTTTCATGAATTTAAATCGGAATTTCATGAATCTGATTTTAATATATTTCTTGAATAGGTTTGATTTAGAAAAATGATAATGATTAATAGCAATAACTACTTTTATATGGAAATAATTAATTAGGGTGATTTATAGAAATAAATAAAAATAATATATATCTCCTAAATCTATTTATTTAAAATTTAATTTATTTTTCATGATTTTATTTAATTCTGTTGGTTATAATCCTATTTAAGAATAAATTTGAATTTCATAGCAGTACTTACTCATTCTTATTTAAGAATCCGTGTGACTCCTTTTTCCTCATCAAATTTTGATAGAAAAGCACAAGATAATTTTCATTATGTTGAAGCATAAACATAATTTGGTGGATGATACCAATCCACTTAGGGTGCAACTGAAGACTGATTTTATATGCGACATAAATCCAACTAAGATCCAATGGACCCTCAAAGTTTGTGTTCTCCGCCTTTGGACCATTCCAGAATGAAATAAATCAAATGTAATAATCACTATTAAAATGGTTTTGCAAGACAAAAAGGTATGTTAATAAATTATCTCTGATTGAGTATTAAAAATTTTATCACACTAAATGTTTAATAAAATTGCATAACTAACAAAAAATTCTACCATTTTTGATGTTTTGTAATATTATTTTATTATTATTATTATTATTATTTTTATTTTAATTTCAATTCTATATTTTAAATTATAGTTAGCAATTAATTAAATATGTGTATTTTTTAACAGATGTAATTGGTGAAATTGTCAGCCGTGGTGATGTGCAAATTCATTTTATAAATGGAACTAACAGTGCTTTTTTGAATTTGAAACTTCAAGACCATGAGTATTTATCTAAAATTTTTCATGTTATTTGCACATATTGTTCCTCATTAATCAAAACTTTATTATGAAATCAAAATACAGGCAAAATAGAATATCAGCAACGCTCGGGGGTGAATTCATAGAACAAATATTATCTCATTTTAATTCATCTAATGATGAACGAATTATCGTTGTTATTTAGTTGATACGTGCTCGAGAATACAAAGGTACTGATTTTTTTTTATTTTTTTGGTTCTCATGTAATGGCGTTCAACTATAATTTTTAAAATCGCTTTTGACTAAGACTGCAGTATTTCAATTTAATTAAAAAAATTTCATAAATAAATTGTAAATTTCAATTTTAATATTGTTTTAACAATTTTTTTTGGTAATACAGGAAAATTAAAGGTTACAACAAATAAAAACAAAAGACTAAGAAAAACAGAGCAAAAAACACCCAGACCTAACCCATATTTATAACTGGGCAAACTCTAGATACAGAGGAGCCAAGATAATCTGAAAACAACAGATTCCATAGGGCTGGTGGGGGGTTGTCCAAGTATTGCACACCAAGGGGACAGGACAGTGCCATCTTAGCTAGAAAATCTGCGCATGTATTCCCTTCTCGGAAACTATGCATAACCTTAACATGGATCCCGGCACCAAAAACTTGCCTAATACAACCAATGATATTATTAAAAGAGAGGCCTGATAAATGGCTTTGTGAATGGTTAAGCTTATAAACTAGCTCGAGTGAGTCGGATTCGAGAGTAACATTGGTATACCCCTTAATCAAGGCAAGTTGAATACCCGTTAGAGCAGCCCATGCTTCAGCAGTTAAGGAATGTCCAATACCAATGTTCTGGATGAATCCGGCCAGCCATAATCCATTATGATCTCGAATGATGCCCCCCGCACCTATGATGCTTGAAGTTTGATTCCAAGACCCATCCACGTTAAGTTTAACCCAGCCTCCAGGGTGTCTTCCAAGTAATCAAAAGCTCAGGAGAACGTGGGACTCTTCCTAATAGACTAGGGGACCAAACAAGCTTGCATTCATCCACAAAACACCTAATGACCTCACGCTTATTAATAGGATATTCTATCCATTTTGAAAAATGCGGCAATTTCTCCATTTCCAAATCCACCAACAAGTTATACAGAAAACTTGGTTCCAATTTGCTTGCCAAATATCTTTTTGAGATCGTTCCAAATTAATCTTCCACCAATCTTTCCCGGACAAGTTGAAGAAATTTGGCAGAAAATTACTAACTCCCATGTCCCTCCATAATACTTTGCTGATCGAACAATCTCTTAGAACATGGATAGCAGATTCCGAGATGTCAAGGCAGACTCCACAGGCATCATAATCGGTAAGATGTCGCCTCAGGCGTTCCTCATTTGTCAAAATTTTACTTTGAGAAACAAGCCAAGTGAAAAATTGAATTCGAAGAGGGACTTTCAGTTTCCAAATAGAGGTCATTAACGGATTTGAGGTAATTGCAGCGGGGCCAGAGAGCATATTGAAAGCTGACTTAGTTGAAAACTCTCCCGTAGGTGATTTACTCCAAGCAACTCCATCTTCTTCATCACTATCTGGGTTTGTCTTGTACGCTGCTACACAAAGCAAAATGTCATGGGGGAGAAGTTGTTCCAAAAGTTCCCAGTTCTACTAACCTGAGCTTGTAACATACTCATTCACTGTCTTGTTGGTTTGTTCCTCTGGAATTTGCTCTAAAATATCTGCAAGAGCTGTATCCACCACCCATGGATCTTTCCAAAAATGTACATGAGAACCCTCCCTTGGTGACCATACCAGACCTGATATGAATTCTGGTAGAATTTTTAACAGGCTCTGCCATAATGAAGACTTCTTACCTAATCTGCTCCTTAAGTTAAAGATATCCTCTTGCCCAAAATATTTCCCTCTCAAAAGTTGGACCCACAGAGCCCCTGGTTCCTTTATAATTCTCCACAAAAGTTTCATCAGAAGAGCTACGTTATATAGTTTGCTTGGACGAATTCCCAACCCACCCTCTTCTCGAGATTTACATATTTGCTACCAAGGAACCAAATGGGGTTTCCGCTGGCCATTTTGATTACCCCATAGAAAGGAGCGATTAGCTTTATCAAGGGATTCTAAAGTTGAAAAGGGTAGCAAATTTGTTTGCACATGGTTTGGAATATCGCTCGTCACGGCCTTGATAAGGGTGCCCAGACCCGCCAAGGACAGGCTCGAGGCTTTCCAACCTGACAATCTGGCTTGAACATCTCCACCACCGCTGTAAAGGTTTTTTTGGTCACCCGCTCTTCGAGTAGGGGAACACCTAAATATTTCCCTAGACAATGTAGGTAAGTATGGGGTGATTAATACTTGGCATACATCCAAATTGTGGATTAATCCGAACCTTCTTGAGGTATCGGAATTTAAATCAAGGTAAAATATTAATTATTTTTTTGCTATTAATTTAATTTAAATATTTAAATGTAATCAGCATAAAAATGTTGTACTTTATAATTTTCCTAACATAAATTTCTTATGGTTTGAGTTTAGATTGCTCTCTGTTAGTCAATAAGACTCTGAAAGGATATCTCAAAATGCATAGTTTATGTCTAAAGAGATAGCAAGTGGATCAGTACAAGTAAAGACAATCACAAAATTGATGGGATATAAACAAGTTAGTACACTATTTTTGGCAAGCGAATTTGTTTAAATTATATATATATATATATATATATATATATATATATATATATATATATAATATTTCAATTTTATTATTAAATTTGTTTTATTAATTAATATATTATTCCAATTTATATTACTATAATAATGACATATAAAATTGGTTAATATTCTTGTTAATCATAACAATACCAAAATATAAAATTAAAATAATAATAAGAACAACAATAGTAATAATAAAATATTTGATGAGGAAAAAAGAGTCACATTAATTTGAAATTATAAACCAGTTTAAGAATAAATTATAATTCTATTTACAAAATAAACTTATCATTGATATACTTATTCTATTTACAAAATAAACTTATCATTGATATACTTATTATAATTTTATTTAATTATAATCCTACTTGTAGATGAAGGTAGTGCATAAATTTCGAGTAATCGAGCAAAACAAATAAGGAATTAAGAAGGAGAAGAATAATTAATATGTATCTCTTTTTAAAGAAAAATTAGTATTTGTTGAATCATTGTCTATATTGCAGTATTTTAAATTATTACGTCAACTAATATATCTTCTAAATCTATTTATTTAAAATTTAATTTGTTGTTTCTTGATTTTATTTAATTATGTTGGTTATAATCCTACTTAGGAAAAAATTTGAATTTTGTAATAGTACTTACTCCTTATTTAAGAATCAGTGTGACTCTTTTTTCCTCATTAAATATTGGCAAAAAGCATAAATTATAATCCTATTTAAGAAAAGATTTGAATTTTATAATAATACTTACTCATTCTTATGGATAATTTTGTAATAGTACATCCTTCTTATGGAAGATAATGAATTATTTTTATTTATTTGATCAAGTGAATTCAAATTTCATAATTATCATTTAAGTATATATTATTTCCTAAATCTATTTTCTTAAATTTAAAATGTTTTTATTGATTTTATTTAATTCTATTCTGTTGATTATAATCCTATTTAAGAAAAAAATTCAATTTTAATTTAGTTTCTTGTGTAAAGATATCATCATATCAATTATTTACTCTAAATATTTGAATGAGAAATGCACATAACTCAAGAAGAATTTCTTATTTTTTCACTTATCTATCTCCCTATTTCTTTAAACTGCTCATTATTCTTTGAAAAAAAAAATTAGATAACTACTGCCCTTTTCTCTTGATGATGATGGACAGGTAACAGATGGAGATGCAAATGTTATATATAAAGAGGTTTTTCGCAATATAATTTGATACACGATATAACATATTTTTTAATTTAAATATTTTCTATTTTTATTATATATATATATATACACACACGGCAACTACACTAGTACGAATAAAATCTCTATATTTGTGGTTAAAAATAAAAGATAATTACAGTTACATAATAGATTTTCTTCAGCACAGATGAGGTGCAAAAACATATAGTATAATGTAATTTAACAAGGGCAGGTGAATCATTGGTATTTCACTATCCTATCGAAAGAAAAGAATAAACATTTATAACAGTTTCCCGTGATATAGGAATGAGAAACCGTGCACACATGATTGATTAGAAGGTATTTAGACCTCATTTCTTGTTTGCCAAAAATATTGTTTAGAAAAATATTTTCAAGATTTTTCAGTGTTTGCTATTGATTTAGTCATTTTCTTTTTTACATGGGTAATCCCCTAGTTTTATGAATTTATCCTTCTCGTGAAAGTTAATGTAGCTAGAAAACGTTAAGGGCAAATTTAAAAAAAATATAATGTGATTTCACTTATTTGTTAAACGAGGTCTGAGAAATTTATTTTTTGTAAAATGGGATACGTTTTTTTAAAAAATTGGCAAAAAAAATATTCTCAATATTAAATTATGTTACGACAATGAGTAATCTTGTTCGTTTTTAATCAATGTTCTATGAATTGGTTAAAAAATGCAATACACGTCGGTGATAATTTTTGAATTTTTTAATAATGAATATATTTTTATCTAATTAATATATGATGATAAACTTTATAAAATGAAAAAAAATGAAAAAATTTCCGAAACTTACTCAAATTGTGACGAATGATTTTAAAATAAAAATGTTTAATTATGAGTATGTTGAGTTGATTAAAATATTTTTGTAACATCACTGTTCTGAATAAAAAATATTTTTTTATCCAATTTTTGCCAATTTTTCAAAATCACAGACTCGTTTTGCACAAAAAATTTATTAAATCATATTTTAAAGATGAGTGAAACCACGTAATACTTTCTTTTTTAAGTTTGCACAAAAAGTTAAAATAAGTAGTACAGAGAAATTGATGGCCCATGAGTTGTTAGGCCCTGTTCTTTTCAACTGATAAGTAGGTGTGCTGAACTGAACTGAATTGATTGGTACTGAACTAAACTGAATGGTACTGAACTGAACTGAACTGTATTGAAACTGAACTGAACTGAACTGAAAATGAACTGAATGATACTGAAACTGAACAATACTGAAACTGAATTATAATTAATAATATAAATAATATTTTAAAAATATTAAAATACATAATAATTAATAACACTTTAAATAATGTTATACATTCTAATAAAATTTATTAATTATTACATATAATAATAATAATTAAATATACCATTATAAATTATTATTATTATTATTATATTTTATTGTAATTATCGTTATGAATATTACCTTATTATTTTCATTGTTATCAATATTTATAAAACATTATTACTTTTATTTATTTATTTTTCCTACAAAGTTATTTATGGTAGAAATAATAATTGATAATGTTAAAATCATTATTATTGGTTTCTTTTTATTGTTCTTATTTGTGATTACTGATATTAATTAATAATATATATATATATATATATATATATATATATATATATTGTATAAATAGAAATGAACTAAAATTGACATTGAAATGATATTATTATTAATATTCATCACTTTTAATATTAATGAATAATAATATACATTAATAATATTGATATAATGCATGGACTGAAACTTAATATTGAATTCTGAATACTGAATGCTGAATACTGAATATTGAAACTGAGTACTGAATACTGAATACTGAAACTGAATACTGAAACTGAATACTAAAACTGAATACCGAAACTGAATATTGAAACTGAACTAAACTGTACTAAACTAAATTGATTGATACTAAACTGAACTAAATTAAACAAAAAATAAGTTGAAAAGAACAGGGACTTAGAGTAACAAAGGTGACCTGATAAATTTGTTTTTTGTTCATAGTTTTTATCTAGTCAAACAACAAAATTAGATAGATTAAACTTTCAAATGGTCTGACCCCTCTTCGTAAAGATACAAAATATCTATATTACTTAATAAATAAAAGGGGAAACTTAAAAAAAAATACATTTTAGTTTCAGTCATTTATAAAATGGGATTTAAGAATTCTTTTAAGAAATGAAGTTTATGGTTTAAAAAAATTGGCAGAAAGAAGATTTTCAATATTAAATTAAGTCACGACAATGTGTAATTGAAAATATCGCACATGGATCCGATATTTTAGAACTAAACTATTACGAACTTATTTGAATCTATGAACGAATTCCTGCAAAACAACACACAGCTTGGGGGCGATCGGTGTTACCCCGTGGGAGACCCTCCGATGCCTAAGTCAGTAAAGGGTTCTGAGGAATATAATAAAAGTAAGTGTGAGAATGTGAGATACCTGTTGAACTAACCTAGGGGCCTATTTATAGGCGCAGGAGCTGCCCCATTCCTGATAGAATAAGGACTCCAGATTGGGATAAGTTTATAACTATTCATACGTATCTGATCCTTGTATCACAAGGTGATACGGATACGGATAGAGGAGAGAATATAGGGACTAGAGTCAGACCTGAATTCTCCTTGCGTGTAGGGTACGAAGATGCCTTCGAGCCGGCCATGAGCCGTCTTGAGGCTATGGCCGTTCAGGGCTCCTCGCGGTTTCTGGTGTGATATGTTCTCCGGCTGGGATCTAGCTGGTTTTGTGGGTTAGGTTCTCGTATCTTCAACAGCGCTACGAGTCAGGCGGCTCTTTGTTGACCCCATATGTAGTAGGTTATCAGAAGCCCCCTCATAAGTGAGAGAAGTTCTTTAGGGCCCCCTCATAAGTGAGAGAAGTTCTTTAGGGCTTCTAACGGCCTGAACCGGCTTGAATTCTAAGTGGCTTATGGTTTAGGGCTACGTGGCAGACGGTGGCCCAAGCATTCTTGAAGCTTCCTTGGGAAGCCCAAGTCTATCCATATCCTTTGGCGGTAGGCATGATTTTTCGAAATTTGAAACCAGCGACACCTTGAGTGACACGTGGCACCGCTCGTTTGTTCTTTAATGATTGTGACCCTTCACTTTCATTTTCTCTTCCTATTTAAGTGTTTTCTCTCCTCATTTCACCACTTTCGCCTACCTGATTTTCCTGCTTGACTCCCATAAGTTTTCAAGGCTTTTTTCGGCGACTTTTGCTTCTTCGAACCTTCCACTTTTTGCAAGTAAGTAATCTGCTTCAAATCTTTTTAACGATTCTCTTATTCTGAGAATTGTTTGTGCTTTCTATTTGGTACCACCCATGGCCTGGATTCCATGCCATAAATCTTTGCTTAACGACTGCTTTATAAGCTTTATATGTGGTGCATCTCGAACTTTTAGGATAGGTATAGTTTCATTTGTGAACACCGTTGTTAATGGAAATGATCTTAGCTGCTAACTTAGCATCACCGGCATCTAGGTTTATGCTAGCCGAATTCTGGGTTTAGGCGTGACACTGATGAACATGATGAACATAGGCTTAAGGTTAAACCCCTCCCGGCTGAAAAAACAACCATAGATCTTGATAAAGTGACTAGATCCGTCTCTAACTTGTTCTAGGTTTTTTGCTTTCTTTCTGGGCGATCATGTCTTCTACTACCTCCACAAGTATCAGCTTAGTCGATAGGTTGTTTGATGAATATTGTGCCAAGTTTCCTGACTCGGTGTCAAGGTGCTATGTTAGTGTTGACCCATCTAACCTTCGCTCTAACATTAGGATTAAAATAACAATTGGGAGGATGGACCGAGTGGAGGGTAATGAAGAGAGGGCGGCATCCAGCCAAGCCACCTCCAGCTCACAAATTCATTCATCCGACCTAGCATGGGCAGGCAGCGGCGACGAGGGCGATGAGGTAAAGAAGTTGGCATTTATTGAGCGTCCCAACCATGGACCCAGGGAGTATAGGAAGAAAAGACCTGCTAAGAGGGTTAAGGCGAAGGCGGTGGTGGATGAAACACCCTTATCATATAATAACTATAGAAAAATACCATAAATTTTTTTTCTTACATAAATATTCATATATTAACACAACCATAATATTTCACATCAACTCTAATATCATTCATTTATATTACAAACCATAATTATGTTTGATTAGCAAAACCAAAACCCAACCACTTTCTATTCTATATGCTTGTCATGTGAGGAGAGAGAGCGAGATGGACACAGCCTACAGACCTTTCTTCCATGAAAGCTACGTGTAAGGACCTTCTAGTACAATACTTTATCTACAACTTCAACAACTGAAAAATATAGCGATTTATATGAGTCGCCACTCAATGCATATAAACAATCAATGAATTTGACAATCATATACAGTCACGCCTTCAAAATAAACATACATTCGTTCATATATACTATTGGATGATTCAATTATTTAATTGTTGTGACACTTCCGGCCAAACTATTGCCCCTGGATACATGTAACATTTGTAACAGATAACAATTGATTTGCTGGCCAGCTATATAACAATTGGTTGACCTTTCGGTCCAGATAAACAATTGGTTGACCTTTCGGTCCATTTGTCAAATATTACAATTGGTTGACCATATAGGTCCAGATAGCAGAACATGTATTGCAATGTTTGATCGGCTATGTCATAACCTCTCTCTTTATTTCATTTGTTCCTGTATAATTGCGTATATCATGAATAATTCAAATAAACATTTCACCCATTCATATCATGTTTCACCAAATAAACATATGTTCATATAATTCAAATTCTCCAAATAACATATAATCATTCAATTCACAACAATTCACCAAATATTCAAACATCACATATCAAAACATTTCACCCGTTCATATCATGTTTATACTCATAAATGGAATGTTAATTTCCACGAAATTGACTTGTTTCCTCCTCTTGAACACTTTCACTACCTCGTGTTCCTATAAGCATAAATTCACATCAATACATTTCACCTTTTGTTGTTTTCTATTTATAAAGTTTTCATGACTTAAACCATTGTTACTTGTATACTTGTTCATATGACCTTGCTCTACTTAAAAATTCATAACTTTCAATTCACTTCTCCAAAAGATTTGATTCTTTTTTTATTCTGTCCCTAATACACAAGGCTATAACATACTAAAATCTCAAAAATTTTAGAGTCTTAGACGATTTATAGGGAATTTCCCATTAAAACCTATTTCAGTCCCGCTTTACGTGGACAACAACGTAATAAAATGGGTATAACTCTCTCTACACAACATGAATCGACCTAATTTTTTCCTACTTAAACTATACACATAAGGGAATAACATATCAAAAAATTAGAATTTTATAAGTAGTATAACAATCCCAGATTAATTTTGAAACTCACCCTATCTCTTTGATCATCCAATTCTGCACACTTCATCTTATAAAAATCATAACTATTGATCTACTTGTCTAAAAATTCCAAAATTTTGCAGGATGAACCTTGACATAAAGAGGAACAATTCATCCTCTTACTTAAACTGCGAATTCTAACTTTAACCTAGCAAAAATCGCACTAAAAAGTTACTAAAATACCTGATTCCTTCCTTCTAGCTCTCTTCTTCTCTACTTTCTTGTGCTTTGTTCTTTGCTTTGTGTTTTAGGAGATGAAGAACTGATTCAATTCTTATCAGTTCATACAAAGATCTAAGGGGCAAAAGACCAATTTGCCCTCAAATTCTTTATTTAATACAAATACTAACTATACTATATACATATACGTATATTTATACCATACTAATACTAATTCTAATACTAATTCTTATACTTAAATCCTTATGATATATCATAATTTTATTCAACTTTATATGTTCAAATAATCATTTTATATCTATAACATAACTATACTCCACTTATTCCTTAAAATTCTATAGCCATATAATTCTGTACCTAGATATTAAATACTGTATTTTGTATGGTTAAAATAACTATTATTTTCACTAACCAATTTTAATAAATATAACATGTAAAATTTAAATATAATGACATGTAACAGATGTGGATAAATGCAAATATAATGCATGAAATGGGATATTATAATTCTCCCCCCTTAAAGAATTTTGTCCTCGAAATTAAATAACTGAATCAGAAAACAAATAAGGATAGTCCTTTCTTATTCGATCTTCTGTTTCCCAAGTGGCTTCTTCTACTGAATGACTTTTCCAAAGTACTTTTACCAATGATATTTCTTTGTTTCGCAATTGTTTGGTCTTATACCTGATAATTGCTACTGGTTCTTCTACATAACTCAAATTATCAGCAATCTCTATCTCTTGGTCCTTCAATATATGGTAGGGTCTGACCGATACTTCCTTAGCATGCTCACATGAAAGACATTGTGAATTTGAGCTAACTCTGGTGGTAATGCCAATTTATATGCAAGCGGACCAATTCTTTCAAGAATTTCATACGGCCCTATGTACCGCGGACTAAGCTTCCCTTTCTTCTTAAACCTTAGCACACCTTTCCAAGGTGATACGCAAAGAAAAACTTTGTCCCCTACTTCATATTCCTTTTCCCTTCTATGTTGATCAGCATAACTTTTCTGTCTATCTTGTGCTGCCTTGATTCTTTCTCTTACTATCTTCACCTTTTCAACTGTGTCTTGTACTATTTCTGGACCCTCCAAAACTCTCATCCTTTCTTCATCCCAATAAATAGGACTTCTGCATTTTCTTCCATAAAGAGCCTCATACGGTGCCATTCCAATGCTACTATGATAGTGATTATTATAAGCGAATTCCATTAAAGCAACATATTCATCCCATGCACCTTTGAATTCCATAGCATAAGCTCGAAGCATTTCTTCTAAAGTCTGAATTATTCTTTCTGATTGACCATCTGTTTGAGGATGAAAAGTAGTACTAAAGTTCAATTTTGTGCCCAATGCCCGCTGTAAACTTCTCCAAAATCGAGATGTAAATCGAGGATCTCTATCTGATACAATAGACACAGGTATTCCATGTAATCTGACAATTTCATTCTCATACTTCTTCGCCAAATTCTCCAATGAACAACCCCATTGTATGGGTAAAAAGTGGGCTGATTTCGTCAATCTATCAACAATAACCCAAATAGCATCATTCTTTCTTGGAGTTTTCGAAAACCCGTACACAAAATCCATAGTAACCATCTCCCATTTCCAAACTGGTATAGGTAATGGTCGTAATTTCCTTGCTGGAGCTTGATGTTCAATCTTTACTTGTTGACATATCAAACACTTTGAAATGTATTTTGCAATATCCTTCTTCATTCTAGACCACCAAAAATGAGAGCGCAAGGTATGATACATTTTTGTCATTCCCGGATGCATAGCATATGGAGCAGTATGAGCTTCTTCTAAAATTTCCTTCTTCAAATTATCAACATCAGGCACACAAATTCTTTGTCCCAACATCAAAGTATCATTTTCTACTATAAAATCAGTGCTTTTTCCTTGCTTGACATTTTCCATAATCTCTTTTAATTGAGGATCTCGAACCTGAGCTTCCTTATTTCTGTCATGTAACATTGGTCTTACCTTGAAGTTAGCTAATAATGCACCATTTTTGCCCAATTCTAAGTCAGCATCCATTGCTCGTAATTGAACTAAGTATGGGAGTTTAGAAACTTGAACATTAGGCATTACACTACTGGATTTTCTACTTAAGGCATTAGCTACAACATTCGCTTTTCCCCGGATGATATTCTATCGTGAAATCATAATCTTTTAACAATTCTAGTCATCTCCTCCGCCTCATATTCAACTCTTTCTGACTCAAAAAATATTTCAAACTTTTATGATCAGTGAAAATCTGAAAAGTTTCTCCGTACAAATAATGCCTCCAAATTTTCAAAGCACACACAATAGCAGCCAGTTTTAAATCATGCACTGGATAAGATAATTCATATGGTTTTAATTGTCTAGATGCATATGCAATTACCTTCCCGTGTTGCATTAGAACACAACCCAACCGTTGGTGAGAAGCATCACTGTAAACAACAAATCCACCAATGTCAGTCGGAATTGTCAAAATCGGAGCTGTAGTCAATCGTTTCTTTAATTCATCAAAATTTTTCTGGCAATCATCTGTCCACTGGAACTGTACATTCTTTCGTAGTAATTTTATCATTGGAGTAGCAATAAGAGAAAACCCATCAACAATTCATCGATAATACCCTGCTAATCCCAAAAAACTTCTTACTTCTGCTACATTTATCGAAGCTTCCCATTGAACCACAGCTTCGATCTTTTTAGGATCAACCTGAATGCCTTGACCAGAAACCACATATCCCAAAAATAAAACATGATCCAACCGGAATTCACATTTTCTAAACTTTGCATATAGCTATTTTTCTCTCAAAATCTGAAGCACAATTCTCAAATGTTGCTCGTGTTCTTCATTGCTTTTCGAGTACACAAGTATGTCATCAATGAAAACAATGACAAACTTGTCAAGATACTGTTGAAATACCTTGTTCATCAAAGCCATGAAAGCTGCAGGTGCATTCGTCAAACCAAACGGCATCACCAGAAATTCATAATGTCTATATCGAGTTCTGAAAGCTGTTTTTAGAACATCTTGCGCTGAAATTCCGAGTTGATAATACCCTGACCTCAAATCAATTTTAGAAAATATACGTGCTCCTTGCAATTGATTGAATAAATTATCAATATGAGGTAAAGGATATTTATTCTTCACAGTTACTCGATTCAACTGTCTATAATCAATGCAAAGTCGCAGAGTGCAATCCTTTTTCTTAACAAACAGTACCAGAGCACCCCAAGGAGACACACTAGGTCTAATAAATCCCTTATCAAGTAACTCTTGTAACTGCTTTTTCAACTCTTTTAATTCCACTGGAGCCATTCTATATGGAGAAATAGAAATCGGTGCAGTTCCTGGAACAAAATCAATGGTAAATTCTGCTTCTCTATCAGGTGGCAATCCTGGTAAGTCCGCAGGAAATACATTGGGAAATTCTTTGACAATAAGAATATCATCAAGTGATACATATGATACTTTGGTGTCAATAACATGTGCTAAATATGCCTCACATCCACCCTTGATTAACCGAAAAGTATTAATTGCAGAAATTAAACAAGTCAGCACTATCTGACGTTCACCCTGAAAAATTACTTTTAGCTTATCTGGTGTCTCCAAAATAACTTCCTTGGTGAAATAATTTACTACTGCATGATGTTTTTCCAACCAATCCATACCCAAAATCACATCAAACTCTCTAATAGTCAATCTAATCAAATCCGCACTTAATATAACCTTGTCAATTTGAATCAAGTAATTTCTATACACCTGATTTGCAATCACCAATTCATCAAAGGAGTTCCCACATATAGATCAAATCCTAAAGGTTCGCAAGCCATATGCAATTATGATGCCAAGTTTGATGATATAAATGAATAAGTTGATCCAGGATCAATTAATGCACAAACATCCATGTTGCAAATAGAAATCTTACCGGTAACAACTTCTAGTGCGTCAATAGCTTCTTGTCGAGTCATGGCAAAAATGCGAGCCTATATTGGAGGCCTAGAACTCTGAGCCTCAGATCTACCAATATTGCTTGTTGTTGTTCCTCTACCCCTACCTCTACCTACTACTACACCAGCTCCCCTGCCTCTGGTATTCTGAACTGTAGCCTCTGATTGAGCTCTTTCAATTGCTTCTATTCATTTTGGACAATCACGTATTAAATGTTCAAAAGAGCCATATAAGTAGTAGGCTCCAGTCAGTTTCCTGCATTCGCCTTTATGTAATTTACCACATAGCATACACTAAGGTTTTTGTCCCGAGCTTTGTCCTTGACTTTGTCTCGAATGAGTTTGCACATTCGTTCTTCCACCTCTATTCCCAGAATATCCTCCTCTAGATATAAACTGTGATGGAGAAGAATTTGTTTGATGTTTAGCAGACTTTTTACTTTGGTCACCACCAAAATCACTGTAACCGCTTCTAGCTTTATAATCTACTTTCTCTTTTTCTAGTCTTTCAGCCCTAACTGCAACATTTTTCAACTTTAGGTAACTTTCAAGTTCAAATGATGATATCTTGGTATTTCATATCTAAGCCCATCCTCAAATTTCCTGCATCTATCCTTTTCAGTCGCCACTAATGTTGGTACATAACTGGATAGCTGATTGAACTTAACTTCATACTCGGTCACTGTCATCCTCCCTTATCTTAAGTTCAAAAATTGTTTTCTTTTATCATCAATGTACACATCAGGCATATAATTACTTTTGAATTCCAGCACAAAATCATCCCAAGTCAAGATAGGAGGCTGAATAGCGCTCCCCGAGATAGTCTCCCACCAGTCATAAACATCATCTTGAAGTAAAAATACCGCATAATCAAACTTCTCATCAGGAGTACAATGCATCATATTAAAAACTCTTTCTAACCTTTTTAACCATCTTTTCGCTATTGTAGGATCTGTAGTTCCCTTGAATTCTTCTGCACCTTGTTTCTTTAATTTATCGAACCTTCTTTCTCTTTGGACAAATGTTGCAGGTGCTTGCACTACAGGTATTTCCTGATGATGCTGCAAATTTGATGCATGAGAATGCATAGGTGATGCAGATGTAATAGGTTGGATTTCTACAGGTTGATTTATGGCTGGTCCCTCTCTCCTCGGGTTAACATTTTGGTTCTCATCAGCCCTATATGAATATGATAACAAGTTATAAGATAAAATATACTAATCTCATATTATGTATGCATTTGTATGTCCCTATGACCATATCCCCGATCTGATACCAACTGAAACACCCTTATCATATAATAACTATAGAAAAATACCATAATTTTTTTTTCTTACATAAATATTCATATATTAACACAACCATAATATTTTACATCAACTCTAATATCATTTATTTATATTACAAACCATAATTATGTTTGATTAGGAAAACCAAAACCCAACCACTTTCTATTCTATATGCTTGTCATGTGAGGAAAGAGAGCGAGATGGACACAGCCAATAGACCTTTCTTCCATGAAAGCTACGGGTAAGGACCTTCTAGTACAATACTTTATCCACAACTTCAACAACTGAAAAATATAGCGATTTATATGAGTCGCCACTTAGTGAATATAAACAATCAATGAATTTGACAATCATATACAGTCACGCCTTCAAAATAAACATACAGTCGTTCATATAAACTATTGGATGATTCAATTATTTAATTGTTGTGACACTTCCGGCCAAACTATTGCCCCGGGATATATGTAACATTTGTAACAGATAACAATTGATTTGCTGGCCAGCTATATAACAATTGGTTGACCTTTCGGTCCAGATAAACAATTGGTTGACCTTTCGGTCCATTTGTCAAATATTGCAATTGGTTGACCATATAGGTCCAGATAACAAAACATGTATTGCAATGTTTGATCGGCTATGTCACAACCTCTCTCTTTATTTCATTTATTCCTGTATAATTGCGTATATCATGAATAATTCAATTATCTCATGTTTCACCAAATAAACATATGTTCATATAATTCAAATTCTCCAAATAACATATAATCATTCAATTCACAATAATTCACCAAACATTCAAATGTCACATATCAAAACATTTCACCCATTCATATCATGTTTATACTCACAGATGGAATGCTAATTTCCCCGAAATCGACTTGTTTCCTCCTCTTGAACACTTTCACGACCTCGTGTTCCTATAAGCATAAATTCACATCAATACATTTCACCTTGTGTTATTTTCTATTTATAAAGTTTTCATGACTTAAACCATTGTTACTTGTATACTTGTTCATATGACCTTGCTCTACTTAAAAATTCATAACTTTCAATTCACTTCTCCAAATGATCTGATTCTTTTTTTATTCTATCCCTAATACACAAGGATACAATATACTAAAATCTCAAAAATTTTAGAGTCTTATACAATTTATAGGGAATTTCCCATAAAAACCTGTTTCAGTCATGCTTTACCTGGACAGCAATGTAATAAAACGGTTATAACTCTCTCTACACAATATGAATCGACCTGATTCTTTTTCCTAATTAAACTATACACATAAGGAAATAACATATCAAAAAATTAGAATTTTCTAAGCAGTATAATAATCCCAGATTAATTTTGAAACTCACCCTATCTCTTTGATCATCCAATTCTGCACACGTCATCTTATAAAAATCATAACTATTGATCTACTCATCTAAAAATTCAAAATTTTGCAGGATGAACCTTGACATAAAGAGGAAAAATTCATCCTCTTACTAAAATTGCTAATTCTAACTTTAACCTAACAAAAATCGCACTACAAAGTTACTAAAATACCTGATTCCTTCCTTCTAGCTCTCTTCTTCTCTTCTTCCTTATGCTTTGTTCTTTGCTTTGTGTTTTAGGAGATGAAGAACTGATCTAATTCTTATCAGTTCATACAAAGATCTAAGGGGCAAAAGACCAATTTGCCTCAAATTCTTTATTTAATACAAATACTAACTATACTAGATACATATACGTATATCTATACCATACTAATACTAATTCTAATACTAATTCTTATACTTAAATCCTTATGATATATCACAATTTTATTCAACTTTATATGTTCAAATAATCATTTTATATCTATAACATAACTATACTTCACTTATTTCTTAAAATTCTATAGCCATATAATTCGGTACCTAGATATTAAATATCGTATTTTGTATGGTTAAAGTAACTATTATTTTCACTAACCAATTTTAATAAATATAACATGTAAAATTTAAATATAATGACATGTAACAGATGTAGACGAATGCAAATATAATGCATGAAATGGGATATTATAGTGGAGCCATCCGTGCTATCTTTAAAGGAGAAAAAGGTGACTCCTCGTAACAAGGATATGGTATCAATAGTTCATCCGGTGGATGTAGACTTTGAGAGGGCCACCTTCCCTTAGATGTAAAGATGCCGAGTAATGCTACCGACTAAAAAGCAACGGGTCCATCAGCCGCCTAAAGGATGGTTCAGCCTATACTTAGAGCAGGCTTAGTTCGGCTTCATCTATCCTCTACCCTAAGGTATATGTGACCTTCTCAATTATTGGAAGGTGTACCAGGCTCAAATTCACCCTAACTACTGGGGTGACATAGTTGGTGATTATCACCTATGCGAAAACTTAGGCCTGGGTTTTGATGAGAAGTTCTTCTGGCGAATTGCCTCCTGCAAGATGAATAAAGGCAAAGACCTACATTTGTCGCACAGGAACGGGTTTTATTCCTTTACCCATAGAACCAATTCAGTGAAGAATTTTAAGCAATTCTTCGTCTTTATTCAGCTTAAGGATGGGGCCCCTTTGTTTTCCACCCGATGGTCGTTTGATGTACTGCCTCCCTTTAGAGTTCCCAAGAATGACCTGAACGTCCGAGTAGAGATATTTGGATGTTTGAGAACAAGGATGTGGTCTTTGGCCGATGTTTCTTATGCTTTTGTTCATAATCATAGACTAATCGATTATAACTTAGGTTGCGTCAATGGCTATGAGTATTATGTTAGCCCTCTGCCTCTAGGTGAGTTTATTTTCTACCTTATTTACTTTTGTTTATGTTTTCCAGCAATGTCAGGAGTTAAAGATGCGGTTTCTGATGCTATAGCTAAGCGGGTAAAAAACCTATAACAAGATAACAACCGCCAAGCTCTTGAGATCGTCGATGGCGCTTCTAACAAAACTAATGATACAGTTTTGTTAGGTAAGAGCGGGAAGACGGTTCCTAAGAAAGGAGTCAAAAGAGGAGGTGCGGATGTAGCCAAGGCATCCACTAAAGACAGGAAGAAAAAAGCTAAGGTCTTTGATGCGGTATGTTTTTATCCCATCTAATACTTTAGTTTGCTTCCACATGGTTTGATTTACTAACATTATTCGTGGTAGGTGGTCAACGTTACCCCGGCTGAAAAACCTAAGGTTCCTCTTACCTTGGTGAAGTACACCTTGGTTTACATAGCCGGCAACATGCCTTCCCTCAATATGCTGGTTGTCCAGCAGTCTCTTCTCCAGGCTTTTCCATTAGAGGGAGAGGACCATCTGTACGACCAAGAAGATTTCCATACAGTGGCTGCTCGTCTGTTTGAGTCGGTTACCCAAGTACTATCCCCTTTCGAAAAATCTATCTTATGAATTCTGATTTATGCTTGACATGACACCACTTTGTTTTTTGTACAATCTTTATCCTGGGTGACTGATCTTTTCCACCGGGTGGATACAGAGAAAACAAATGCTGAGAAATTAACCGAGGTGATTAGTATATGCCACAAGCTGAAAGCCCAGGTGAAGGAGGTGACCGACCAAAACAAAACTTTGGGAGAGGACCTGAAAAAGTTGAGAGATGAGCATGGTCTTCTCTAGTCATCTCATGAGATGGTTTCCAAGAGTTTTGAGGAGGCCAAAGTCGACCTAGCGGCCACCTGAGAGGATTTGAAAGCCGCTATTGGTAAAAAGGAGGAAGACACGGCCGATTACATCCGAGTGATTAAGGGCACAGTGGATGATGGCTTTGAATTTAGGCATCGTGTTTTTAATGCTTGCAACCAGCTCCATCTGGACCTACCAGACGACCTGTTACAAGGCATTGAATATCTGAAAGCCATGGCGGTTGGAGGTGGCACCGTAAAATGAGCAAGCGGAAGGTGATAATGAGAAGGTTGGCGAGGTCGGGGTCCTACTAGAGGGGGAATTAGAGCCGCCTGTCAATAATGATTCCTCTATTGTATAGGATTTTGTATTTTGTTTAGTACTTAGCAATTTTCTTTTGATGTTTTGTAAGTACATTATTTGATTTTATTTAAGCCTTTTGGAGCATGTTTTACTTTTGCAAGGTCTTATTTCTGTGCCTTCATTTATCTGGATTGGTCTTACATTTCATTGCCGTTTTAGATGAAGGTCTTATAGCCTTTTTTCATCAAGTACTTAATGCTAATTTTATAGGGGTGTGACCGCCTAAGAACTGTATACCGTAGTTTATAATAGGTCTTTCGTGCGTAAAATATTTAAGCCGGTCTTATGTCAAGCTGAAGATATGCCATAAAGTGTGATCAGTACTTATTTAGGCAAATGTGTAAATAAAAGAAATGCTTTATTTAATGATTTTGAGTACAAGTTCGGGAATTCTACGCATCCGGAGTTCTACTTGAGGGGATCTGCCTCGTTAAAAACTTCCTTAAAGAAAAAACCCAATGGGACAAAAAATCCTTAGGGAAGAAAAAAGAGTATGGCTGCTAGAGTCCCTAAGTATCTACTGTGTAGTAGGGCCTAAGATTAGCAATGTTCCATGTGTGAGGAAGCTCCTTGCCTTTCATAGTCCCTAGCTTGTAGGTGGCCGGCCCGATGACTTTGGTGATCTTGTAGGGGCCTTCCCAGTTGGGTCCCATCTTCCCTTTGCCTTCCCGGGCCTGAGAGGCGACCTAGTCTTTGAGAAATAGGTCTCCTTCTTTGAGGCGGACTTCTCGTATACACCTGATGTGATATCTAGCGATTTTTGATTTATAAGCCGCCATTAGAATCCAAGCCCACTCTCTCCTTTCATCCAAGTTTTGCAAATGGTACTTCATCTTTATGTTGTTCTCTTCCTCCATGTAGTATGCCACTCAGTCTGATGGAGCTCCGATTTCCACTGGGATGACCACCTCTTCTCTATATAGTAAAGAGTAAGGGGTTTCACCGGTTGTTCCACTAGGAGTGGTTCTGTAGGACCACAGGACTTTGATTAATTCATCCGCCCATCTTCCTTTTCCATCCAGCAATCTTTTCTTCAACCCATCTCCTAGGGCTCTATTGGTGACCTCCATTTGACCATTGGTCTGTGGGTGCGCTACAGAGGAAAAGTGATTCTCTGTGTTCCATTTCCTACAGAAATCTTTGAATTTTTTTGAGATGAACTATGAGCCATTGTCTGCTATTATTCTCCTCGGTACCCCGAATCAAGTAATTATGTGCTTCCACACTAAGTTGATTATCCTTTCAGCTGTGACCGAGCTAAGCGCTTTCGCCTCAAACCATTTAGAAAAATGGTCGATTGCCACAAATATCCACTTCCTTTGGCCGGACGCTTCCGGCATTGGTCCAGCGATGTCAATACCCCAGGACGCAAATGGCCAGCCGATAGTTATTGGCTTTTGGTTAACTTTTGGGATGTGTGATTTTTGTGCATGTATTTAGCATTGGTGGCAAGTCCTCACATATTCTTTTGTGTCGGCTTTGATAGTCTCCCAATAGTATCTGGCCAAGGTGATTCTTTTAAGTAGTGTCTCTGTTGCTTGGTGGGATCCACAGCTTCCTTTGTGGCCTTCTTCTATGATGAGTTTTCCTAGCTCGGGGGTGACACACTTGAGCCAGACGTCCGAGTAGGATTTCTTGTGTAATTCATCGCCCACCAATGCAAACCGCATAAATTTTTGAGTTATCTTCTCTGCCTCGATTTTGTCCTCGGGCAGCTTATCACAAGCTAAATAGTCGTACACAGGTTGCATCCACCCGAGTGACTTCTTTTGAATCCATAGATTTTCAACCTTCTCTTCACAAGTTGGCCAAGTCAAGACCTTATAAGGGCTGCTTAGCTCTTTCTATGAGTCTTTTCCCACAACCGCTTTTGCCAGTTCATCCTCTTTCTCATTCTGAGTCCGAGAAATATATTCAATCTTCCACTCGGTTCCCTTAGCCTCGAGTTTTTCTAACAGCTTTCCTACCTTTGCTAAGTATTTAACCATTTTGGCTCATTTGGTTCCGTACATTCGATTGATTTGATTTGCTACTAGCCTGCAGTCACTCTTAAGCATAACCACATCGGGTGCATTCTCATTGGCTAGCTCTAACCCTTTGATGACTACTTCGTATTCGGTCGCGTTATTGGTAGATGGGAAAGCCAACTTAGCGGCATATGATAGTCTGATCCTTTCAGGACCCTAAATGTAAACTCCGATGCCGGCCCCTTCTGAATAGGAGGAATCGTCTATAAAGATTGTCCAAGTTTCAGAAGGGATGGTTTGTTCTTGCTCAATGCCCGCAAATTCCACCACGAAGTTGGTTAATGCTTGAGCCTTCAAAGCTTTTCTTGCCTCAAATTACATGTCATATTCTCCAAGCCTGATGGCCCACTCGGTTAGGCGGCCAGAAGTATCTGGTCGTTACAAACTTTCTTGAAAGGGACACTAGTTCTGACTACGATGGTGTGTGCCGGAAGTAAGGTCTAGGCCTCTCAACTAAGTGAACGAGGGCCAAGGCCAACTTTTATATCTTTGGGTATCTTAATTCCGGGTTTCTCAACACTTTGCTGGTGTAATAGACGGGATATTGCTCTTCTTGATATTCTCGAATCAAGACAGTTCCTACCTCCTCGTCTGTTGCTGCCAAGTAGAGATAAAGTGTATCCCCAACGTTTGGGCAGCTCATAAGAGGAGGTTTGGCCAAGAAGTCCTTTAGTTTATTAAAGGCTTCTTTCCAATCTTTATCCCACTTGGAATCCCCATCCTTCTTGATTGCTTTGTAAAAAGGCATGCACCTCTTTGCTGAGAAAGAGATGAATCACCCTAATGCGTTAATCCTTCCATTGAGATGCTGAACTTCATTTACCACTCGAGGTGGTTCCATCCTGATAATGGCTTCAATTTTTTCAGGGTTTGCCTCGATGCCTCTCTCAAAAATCATAAAGCCTAAAAATTTTCTGCTCTTTACCCCAAAGTCACATTTCTCAGGGTTGAGCTTCAATCGATAGGCCTGCAAAGTTTTGAAAACTTTCTCCAAGTCATCTGCATATGATTCTGCATTTTTGCTCTTTACTATCATATCATCCACATAGACCTCGACATTTCACCAATCATGTTCTTGAACATTTTATTTACCAGCCTCTAGTAAGTTGCTCCAGAATTTTTCAATCCAAATGGCATGACCGTGTAATAGTAGGTCCCCTTATGAGTAACGAAGGACGTTTTTTCTTCATCTACCGGGTCTATGGGAATTTGGTGATATCCGGCTTTTGCGTCTAAAAATGAGTAGACGGCATAACTGACTGTGGAGTCTACCAACTGATTAATACTTGGCAGGGGATAGCTATCTTTTGGAGTTGCCTTATTCAAGTCTGTGAAATCTACACACATGCAATAATTTCCATTTGGTTTCTTAACCAATACGACTGTGAGCACTGGCTTTTGCTCTAACCTGTTACGGTCTAGTTGTTCCATTATTTTAGAATCGAATCGCATTTGGCGAGTTCTTTGTTGACGATTTTGAGATCTTTGACCCCGATTAAAATAATAATTAGATCGCTTTTAATATGTTAACCTCTTCCTTTCCCCTTGCACATAGTAATTTGTTTCGCTATTTTTCCTTAAAATCCGTACAATATTAGTGAGTCTCGCTTATGTCATTGGGTTCATCGCTCTCTGAGCTTTCCGGAATGTCAAGAATCACCCTTTTTGGGTTCCCATAGTTCAGGTTGTTTGCATTTCGGACCCAACGAGTCGGGCCCCTTGGCCTTCTTTCCCCTGGGTCCCCCCGATCCGGCGGCGGCAGCCGGCGCCGCCGCCGGGATGATAGGCCTCGTGGTCCGTGCACCGGGCCGCGTCGCATGACGCGGCCTAGATCTGGCCGCGTCATATGATACGGCCTTAGTTGGGCCACGTCACGTAATGCGGCCTCAGCCCGGCCGCATTACAAACGAGGCCTTCGCACGGGGAGACCTGCAGACTATTTTTTTCAGTTTTCTTAGCCACCAAGTCGGGTTTTGGGATTTTTTCATCAAATATTGACATTTCAGGGATTAATTCCGAGATTTTACACTTGAGAAGTCTATAAATATCCCTCAAAAATCAGATTTGGGGACATTTTTTGGCGGATTTGGAAGAGATAGTTCTTAGAATTTCTAAGGCTTTAGGGAGAAAAAATTTAATAATATTGGAAAAATCTAAGCCAATATACTTGGTTCTTGATTTCTAAATCTTATTAGGCTTAATCTCTTAGGTTAAGTCATTAAAATCTATTAGAAATCTTAGGTGAAAATTGGTTTAAATAGGATTTAGAGACTTTTTTCCTCACAAATCACTAAATCCCTTGCTAAATCGTTGTTTCATCGGGTTTTCATCTCAAATCTGTCATAAAGCTTGCCAAACGTCCGGTTCGAGTCTCAAGAGTGAATTCACGACCTTTAGGTAACTTTCTGAGTTCCAATCTATTTCTTTCTGTTATTTATTTCTGTTGCTGTGTTTATGGTTGTTTTTTGGGCGTTTGGCCCTTTTATTCGTCCTTTTTGTGATTTTCTGCAAAACTCTGGCTGACTGTTCCGGCGAACATCAGGCCGACTGAACGTCACCTAGGCCACCTCGCTGAGTCGGCCTACCACTTTGTTCAATCGGTCTACGGGTCACTCAAGTGGCCAATCGTCGTTTTGTCGGATTTTCTGGGTTCTTTTCCTCCCAAACTGAAAAACCAAAGTTATTTAAACATTTTAAGTCCGAATCTACTGTAACAGTGTAGGAAACAACTTGAAATTTTAGTAATCTTAGGTTTTCAGGCACAAAAACGCCGATTCCGACTTGTTTAGAAACTTTTTTCGGCAGGCCACTTCAGTGGGATGAATGCCGACTGAGCGTCATCTAGGCCACCTCATTGAGTCGGCCTACCATGTAGCTAAGTCAGCCTACCACCTCACTGAGTCAGCCTACTAATAAAAATGTCCAAATGGTCCATGTTTGCTTCATTCTGTTATTTTTGCCCGTTTCTGTCGTTTTTGACCTGGTTTTGGCCATTTGAATGCATTTTCAGTCCCGATTTCAACCCGAAAAATCCCTAAAAATCATGAATAAGCTGAAATTGTTTTTATTTAATTTTATTCTATTTTTAGATTTTTTTATTTTTATTTGATTTAATATGCATTTTAATGGCTTAAAAATAGTGTTTTTACTAAATAAATCTAAATAAATCGTTTTCCACCAACTAAAAATTTCAAAAATATTTTGAATATGTTAAATATTATTTTAGGATGTTTATTTAATTTATTTCACCCTTCTTAGGTTGTTAAATAATTAATTAATGCCCAAAAATTTTATTTTTGTCCCGAAAATGCTAAAAATATGTTTTCTTTACGCTACGTGTTTATTTTCCGCATTTATTTATTCGTGCTTTGTTTATGTTTATTCCCGTATATCTCTTGCCCCATTTGGAGCCGGGTCCGAGTTGGTAAGCTCGGTTAAAACTCATTTTCGCCTGTTTATTTATTTATCGCTTTATTTATTTTCCCGCATTAGAAAAATGTATAGGTATTCGTAAAGTCTTGTAATAATTTTATTTTCTTGCTCTGTTTATTTATCGCTTTTCGTGTAATGTATGGCATATAAACCGAAAACACCAATCGATAATCAGATTAAATCGCATAAGAACTAAGGTCACATTTATTTAAACATAATCAACTTGATTTAAAAATTGAAAAGTAAGCAACATCATCCGAACCTAGAATCTCTGTTTTAATGTACGGTCCAACCACCCAGTGGGAATATCGTACCCAAATTTTCGGTGGATCTTAACCGGGTGGCGACTCTATCTTAAAATACGGAATTCTAAGTCTCATATCCCTTAACCCATTAATTGGACTTAACTTCAACTTCAACATCATTTTCCATTATCATTCTCATCACGCTAAAATAAGGATCATCCTATAGCACGCTTCACAGTGCTCGTCGTTTCTCCGTGCCACGTCGAAGAGCATTAAAGCTTACCGTGAGGGCGGGGGGATTGGGGGTCGTCGACTCACAGTGGCGACTCTGCTGGGGAATTTTCTTTAACTTAAAACTTCAAAATCGCTCTCGTTTTCACCATTGGTTAAAGGATTTTGATGATGTGCCTAAATCGTTTTTAAATCAATGCTTTATTTCTTATGCCTTTTTATCCACTGCTTAGTTAGATTTTAAGTTTTACGGTGCCATTTTTATCACCCCCATGAAGCTCACTTGTATACCTCATGTCCGCCAGAAATTGGGGATATTTGTGGGTGGAACACTCGTTTCAACCAACGTGTAATTCCCATGGTCGCACTCATTTGAGGAGTGGTTGAGTTACACAGAATCAAGGTAAACGAGACCCTTCTACAGTGTCGTTCATGACACCAGCAGTGTGAGACTATGAACCACGATAAAACTATCCATAGAAACTTCCCTTTAGGCTCACCGGAACAATCTAGATTTAGGTCGCATACTCTCTTGCGGTTTCCTGGCGCTAGAGTTACCCCCAGACTACAAATTGGCGTTACGTAGGAGTCATAAGGTTGGTAGAAGTTTATCTGCTTTCATGTGCTGCTTGTGTTGTGCTCATTCATGCAATGCTCATGCATAAGCCACATGTGGCCGACCTTTTTTTTTGGTTCTTTGATTACCCCTATTCTCCCCTTGCTTGAAGGGGGAATTTACAAAATTTTGGAGATCGTTTGAATCTTAAAGACCTGTACCCAATTCGTTAGGCATAGCGAGGAATTTAACATCTCACGTATTTTGGGGTAGAGCTTTGCATCATAAGCCCTTCTACTCTCTACCTCTCTAAACCGCCCCCGATATGTATGGCATTCATCACTTGAATTATTATATAATCATTCATTTTATTCATGAGTCGATTCGGGCTGATCATCTTCTGATTTCTCAGTAAGATCCGGACTTCCCCGTCGTCGCAGCATTCTCTGATTGCGTCTAAATCGTCGTTTAATCCGTCGGGCAGTAAGCTCTTCCAACCATGTCTGATATGTACCTTATGAGAGCACTCCTTCCCCTTCTCCCTCTCCCCCTGTACCTCATCGGGGTCAAGGTCAAGGGGAATCTCAGTTGGGTTCCGAATTTGCTAATGTTATGGCTAAGTTCCTACAATCGGATATGTTTTGGGCCACTATTCAAGAGCAAGTTAGGTCCACTCTTAGGGAGGAAAGAGAGTCCCAGAGGCCAGCGGGGCCTATTTTTCAAGCTTTGAGAGAGATAGTTCAGTCGCTGCCAATTCAAAATCAATTTTTGGCACTGTCGCTCCCCCCTATTCGTCCTATCCAGTAAAGCCAGTTTCGGTTTGGACAGAGCTCTTCTCAGCTACCCTTATCATTTGCTCCACTAACCTTCACTTTTTATCCCCCTGAGCACTCGAGGCATGTTCCCCAATCTCCTATTCTCCCCACTTTCTTAGGGGGATTTACTCCTCAAATGACAGTCCCCTTGGGTGGCTTTATTGTTCCTCCGGTATAGCTGGCTATTTTCACAACCTCTCCCCCTAGCTTTATGGTCACTCCCCGCGAGACCACTAACCCTTAAAATCCTGTTTCTCGCCCCCAGATCGAAACCCCAGCTCCTTTGCCCTTTTAGTTCGGGTCATCTCCATGCGACCAGGTCATGCAGTCTCCGGGCATGATGCCCAAAATGGCGGCTTTCTTCAGGCAATTTCTAAACAGGAGCGAGGATGGGGAAGAAGTAAGAGGTGATAATTGGGTGTCTGAAAATTTCTCAATGCCCCAAATGGATGCTTATTCAGGCGAATGCCCCCCTAAGTCCCATATAGCTATGTGTGAACGAATCATACGTGTCTAAAAGATTGGGGATAAGGTGCTGGCCAAGTTATTCCCGTGTACCCTTTCAGGCCCCGCTCTCGAGTGGTATAATACTCTTCCGGAGTCCACAATCCTAGATTGGAAACTCCTATCTGAAGCTTTGGTTGCTCACTATGGATTTAATTCCACAATGGAGACTACTATTCAGCATCTTGAGGCAGTCAAGCAAAAGCCCGACGAAGCTTTCAAATCTTATTTCAATCGATGGATGGCCACTCATGTCCTCTTAAAGAAAAAGCTTAGCCTTAAGGAAATGATCCCAAAATTGCTTGATAGGGCTCTACCGCACCTTCAAAAAGAGATGGACATCGATTCTTTTGAGTCCTATAAAAAAGTTTTTAAAAAAGCTGAAAAGATCGAGCGTCGGGAGGAAAAGGAAAGGGCTAGCAAGCCAAGTGGCAAACCCTAGTTCAAGAGCAACAACTCTCAATCCTTCGAGGTTGCTCTGGCCCCAACTGGGGAGAAGACACCCACAGTTCAAGTTGTCGATCAAGAGAGTGTTTCCGCAGTGCAAACCACACCCGCTAGGGCCCTGGTCAGAAGGCATTCGTGTCTCCATGGAAGCTCCCTCTTCATATCATATTCTCCAAATTGCGAGAGAAAGGCCTGCTTAGCCCTCTTTGTGAGTGCCATTCTCCTATGCCTGAAGAGAACGGGAACTTTTGTATATCACATTCAAAAGGGACACTTAACAGATCAATATAAGCCTTTAGGTATGGCTATTTGGCACTTGGTAAGAGAAAGAAAAATGGATGAGCCTACGAGGAAGTTCGAGGCTGAGGAGAAGCCATCACCGAGGTTTGATAATGGAGTGAGCGCCATCAATTCCGGTCTCTCTGAGGGTTTCATGTTGGCAATGGTCTGGTCTGATTCACCCAACTCCATTATGGAAGCCAATTCTACCACCGACTTTAACAAGAATCCCGTGGGGTCTCTAGTGGATGAAGGAGACAAGTTATCAGCCGAGCAAGCAGAGGTTTTGGACTTCGTCCTAAATGACACCCCAATGGAAGATACCGAGGATGATTAGTCTACCGGCTCTACCAATCAAGACCCTCCGCCTGTGGAGGATGATTTTTCTATAATGTAATTTTCTTTCTTTATGTTTCTAGTATTTTGGATGTGAACAATTATGCCTTTAACGCACTTTAATTTAATGAAAGACTCTCTCTTTTTGCTTATCTATTTGATGTTTCGCCTAATGGGTCCATGCATTCATTTCATCAAAAGCATAATGTGTTCAGTATTCATGAAGTTTCTTTAACTAAAATAAGTTTGAGTACAGATGATAATCTAAAATGGTAGCCACTTTCCAATGACCTAACCTTTGAAAGAAAGTGAGAGATAACGAGTGCTTAAAGATCATGATAACGATTTCGCCTTGTCATGCCTAGACACCCAGGGTTCGTCATCGGATTCCCAAGCATCTCATCTCCATGCTTGAAATAGCATAAGAAGCTCTGCCTTCCTAGGATAGATCCAATATGTCAATCGGTCTATCGCAGGTCTCGCGACTATATGCAAACCGATTTTCAAGCTATCGAAGAAGTGTCAGCCGATTATGGAGGAAGACCATTGCTAGATCATCTTCGATAGAGTTGTGGCTTATCTTTTCTTCGCCCACCCATTCTCAAATTTCCCACTCCTATGCACCATTGCCTTTTCCTAATACCCCATCTCTTCCACCTCTCCAAACCTTCCTTATTTATCTCCACCTTGGCCATTCTCGGCGAGGGGGACACATATGATCGGCAAGATTCGACCTTCATCGGCACAGGGGGAAGCTAAGTCTTTCACCGACATTAACACTGAGAAGATGGTCAAGCTTATCAAGAAACACATCTTGCCTCGGTACAGCCTACCTCATCACATTATTTCATGCAATGGATTTCAATCCCAAAAAGCAACCATTGATCGATCAAGAAATTTGGGTCCGAGCACCGCAGACCTTTACCCTTCCAACCACAAGCCAATGGGATAACTAAAGCCACAAACCAACTTCTTAAAAGGTTTATGTCTAAGAGCGCCATAAGGTTTAGAGTTTGAGCCGATAAACCACCGTTTGCTCATTATGGGTACCGCACAAGTGTACGAATTCTCCAAACACCTTGTTCCTGTTCCTACGAAATGGAAATCGTGCTACCAACCAAGACCAAGATGAAGTCCTTAAGAGTCATATTGAACCTAGTGTCAAAGAGACCCCCATGGACTATGGCGTAGCCTGAGCAGCTTAAGCGGTATTCAGATATATCAAAAGCGCATAGCGAGGCTGAACAATAACCGCTTCAAGCATCGAGTATCTATCAAAGGCCAATAATCTGATTCCAAAGCAGGCAAAGCCCATAAACACTGAACCAAGGGGGAAGTTTTGAATGAATTGGGAAAGACCTTATGTAATCAAAAAAATACCCAATTCTAGGGGCATGAAGATTTCCGATGGTACCGAGTTCGTAAACCCTATCAATCAAAACAGGTCGAAGCATTATCATATCTAACTAAAAAGAATCAAATCCAGAAAAGCAGCACATAAAAAGCATATACAAATCAATCACTCAGCGAGTGGTCCTATACTGCCCGGGCAAAAATTAGGGTGTATCCCGCTGATCAGTATTCTACAAACCGGTCAGGCAAAAGTTATGGTGCAAAATAACCCGCTAGACTGAAAACCCAAAAAGGGCGGTCTAGGCAAAAGTCAGGGTAAAGTGAGCTAAGAGAGTATGTTGGCTAGAAACCTTCATAGGCTAGTCAGCACCAGAGTTTGGGTCAATAGAAATGATTATCATCATCATGTACTCAAACTTAATTCAGCTGAAATGTCACTTTTATTGAATTCTTTATTGTGAGCATGGGATTTTGTAGTCCCTCTCGCAGGATGATGATGACGTGTACCCGATTTTAATGCCTCAAAATAAAAGTTCTATTTAGAATTTTTATTACCAAAACAATATTCCTTGCGAATTTTATACTTGGTAGAATCCAGTTTGGCATGGCCGATAACGCGTCCGATAGGAGCTTGAACCGATGATTTACACCCAAATTAAAAAATACCCATTAAAATATCATTAAAAATCAAAAAGATACCTTTTCACCCACTTTTAACCACTTTGGGCGACTTTTTAGGCTCCTAGGCGCACTGGCTGTCGGCATGCCAAAGGCTGATGCCACTAACGGCATCGGCCATGCCACCGACGATATCACCATGTTGCCGGCGGCATCATCCATACCGCCGGCGGCATCGCCATGTCACTGGTGGCATGACCCGAAGCGGGTCCCTGCACAGACAACCTTTAGGCCACTTTCGGCGGAATTAGTCAAAAAGGTCTCAAAAACCACCCCATTTCACCTATAAAAACACACCTTGAGCTGCAATGAAGAAAGGGGGAACCATCTAAGGTTAGAAGTTTAATGTTAGAATGAGAAAATAGATTTTAGTGAGATAAGAATTAGATAAGGCAGAAAAAAAGGGATTCTAATCCATTTTTCCTAGTTTTTCTTCTTTGAATTCTCTGATTGTGAGCTTAAAATCAGTAAATCCTGTAGTTAAAATCAACTTAATTGGATTTAGAAACCCAAAACACTTAAATTTACTACTAAATCATCGTAACAAGCTCCCCGGAGGTGTTTCTTTTCAGTTCACGAAGAGGTAGATTCAGGATCCTGAGGTAAAAATTCTAAGTCTTATAGCTCTTTAGCATTAATATTGCAGATTTATGTTAATTATTGTTGATTTTTGCTCATTTTTGGGTTCTCGGTCATTTTTTGACTGTTCCCTATTACTGCTGCAAGAAATTGAGGTTGCTGGAGACATGTGATGTTGCCGACGGTATTGCCCATATCGCCGGAGACATCGCTGATACCGCCGGTGGCATCACATTCCCCACAGACTTCACCTTCTTGTGGGACCTTTTCTTCATGGTACTCAGAAAGCCATGTAACATGCCTGCATACTGATGTCACCAGCGGCATCATTGATGTCACCGGTGGCATCATCCATGTCGCCAGCGACATCAACCATGTCGCCAGTGGCATCAGCTGCATCGTCGGAGACACGACTTTCTGGACAGCCGCTTTATTTTCATTTGTTCCTAGACTAGCTTATTTTCCGAAGCTAGGACATATAGTGCAACGATGGAGGTTCAAAACCTACTGTAAACAGACTCCACCCCATAACCTATGGCATTTTCACTAATAATCATGTTAAAATAACGATCGAATCTAAAATTTGGTTTAAAATGGAATTTCCCCACAAATGCCGTTCAAATCTCATTTTCGCCATCCAACCTGGCTTTATAACATTGTAAATAAAACACGCCATATCGGTGCTAACCATCTTTTGCAAGTAGATATATATCAGACATTCAAGTATTTTATTTATTGCATAGAAAAATGTACAGGACTTAGAAGCCTTGTAATAATTTTATTTTCTGCACTTAATTTTGGATGACTGTAAATATTTTATTCATCGCTTCAATTGCTTGATAAACGCGAAAATAACAAAATAACTGAAAACATAAATAAATAGGATGGATTAAATCGATTGAGAAAGAATGAAGTATCTTAACTTAGCCTAATGAAATGTAGATAACATTGTCCGAAACTTAGAATCTCTACTTAAGGTATGGTCCAACCACCCAGTGGGAAAATCGTACGAAAAATTTCCCGATTGAGCTGAACCGGGTGGCGACTCTATTTTAAGTATGAGATTTTGATCTCGTGTCTTTTGAGCATAAAAGTGTGCAAAACTATTTTCCAATCACATCACACGCATCTCCCCGTCATTTTTAAAGGTCGGCCCATCGGCCCGGCTCCGCTGCGCAAAACATCCTCCGCTCACAGTGGCGACTCTACTGGGGATGTCTTGAACTTATCTTGTTATAAAGTTTAAAAGATTTTGATGATGTATTAAAATCATTGGCCAGATTAAAACTTCATTCTTTTTTTTACGTTTTATCCTTATGCGTGTAGATAGTTCAGTAATTTTTCGGTGCCCCATTTTACCCGAGAAGCTCACAAAGTATCACTTATGCCCTATTGGAATTGAGGATGCCTAGTGGGTGGATCACTCATTTTAACCAACATGTAAACTCCTACGACAACACCTATTTGGAGTGGTTAAGTAACGTGGAATCAAGGTAAACGAAAACCTTCTACATCAACAATCCCATACCAAAGCCGCGCTAGAAAAAGCCTTAGCACATCAAGCCTTAGCACATCATTCCCTTAGGGACACCAGAACAAATAAAATAATTGGGACGTGCTTCTTTCGCCATTATAGGTGAAGAAGCCAAACTCCATCCTTCCAAAGAGGCGTTACAAGGGAGTCTTAAGATTGGATGAGGGATGATTTGCGTGCTATGTGCTCCGTGATCATGCACCCCCATGTATCGGCTTCAAGAGCCAGAAAGGAATCAACTTACCCTTACTACTTTTGCTTGTGGAAGAGGTTTAGCAACACATGTAGGACTTCTCTTGTACCTCCATTGTATCACCACATATCATTATATATGACGTGAGATGCAAATGTCCCACGTATGTTGGAGGGATAAGCCGTCGCATCATCTTTAACCACATCTATGTGCAGCCATAGGACAATAAAAGGCATGCATACCATCCATACCACTCACGAACCCATTCATGATCTGATCCACTGCCTACCATTTTAGTTAGGAGGAGGCGGACTAATCATCGCACCCCAATTTGGAAGAGGATAGAACACCGCTTGATTTGTCATCCCCTCACCTCGATTGTCACCACGGTAGTCGAAGGGATTCCACACACTGATTCCAGCCGGGAGTTTGACTCGGAACAAGTTCAGTTAAGTCGAAACCCTTCTCAACCAGCCATGTCTTTTCCAAGAAACGAAGGGACCCCTCCTACCGAAGAACCCTTTGACCCTACTTCCAGCTCGGGAACATGATCCCAGCCACCACCTGGCTTCGACTTTACCAGTGCTATGGTATAATTCCTAAATTCAGATACTTTTCAGGCTTCTATCCAAACCACTATACAGGCTACCGTTAAGCAACCTCTAGAAGATAGAAAGTCCAATCGAGTATCAGCATCCGATATTCAGGCCCAGAATGGTTTAGCATAGATGTTGACCAGTCTGGCAGGGACAAGACCTGTCGCACCTATTTTTCAATCAACCCAGCCCTATGGCAAGCCCATTCTAGTTTGGGCTAGCTTCGGCATTCCTATTAACTTCGACTGTTCCATCAGTTGTGCCTTTTAATCCAAGACCCTTCGCTCAAAGTTCTACCCCTCTGGTATTTACTCACCAGTGCCCAGCTTCCTAGCCACTGCCCTCTTTCACTCCTCCGTAGTTTATTATAACTCCCAATGGCACCACCTACCCCCAAAATCCTTTTGCCAGCCAACTGACCATTCGCCCTCCGCTACCTCTGACACTCAACGACTAGGTCATGCAACCACCGGGCGAGACACCTGAGGTAGCCGCTTTTGTCCAACAAATGATAGCTTCTCAAATTGTCAACGACCAAGTCGCATATTCTCCTGGCGCAACACCCGAAACCCTAGCTATCCCTCATAAACCGGTCAATGACCAGGTCACGTAGCCCCCGGGCATGACACCCGAGATCCAAGCTTACATCAACCGTCTCATCACTGATAAGAAATCTGAAAGGGATAAAGACTGGGTCCTTGTTAATTTTACTATGCCGAATATAGCTCATTATGATGGTTTTGGAGCGCCTGCCTCTCATATTATAATGTATCAAAGAATAACACGTATGAAGATTTAAGTGATAAGGTGCTTGCTGAAATGTTCCCTTGCTCCCTTCGGGGTCCCACCTTTGAATGGTATCACACCCTACCGTAATATATTGTTGCCGACTGGAATCTTTTATCTGAGGCATTGAAAGTGCATTATGGTTTTAATACTATGATGGAAACCATCTAACATCTTAAGAGGGTTCGTCAAATGCCCAACAAAACTTTTAAGCAATACTTCAATCAGTGGATGTCAACCCAGGTCTTAATGAAATCCAAGCTCAGCCTTGAGGAAACGATTGTCAAACTCCTCAAATGGTCTCTCCCCCTGTTCCTCAAGGAAATGGCTACTGATTCTTTTCTTTCCTACAAGGCTGTGTTTGAGAAAGCCGAGAAAATTAAGCGTAAGGTAGAGCGTGAGAAGGCCAAAAGAGCAGGGAAACCATGGTTCAAAAAAAATGAAGCTCAACCCTCAGTTCTGGTGCTAGCTAAGCCTAAAGCACTGGCTGCAGTTCAAGCTATTTCTCATACCTCTACTGTGCCCCTCACAATCACCCGGCTCCATCAACTGTTGCCACAATGCAGCCTCCTCACCCCCCGTTTATTTTGGCTAACCCTTATAAGTTGCCCCTATAGGTCATCTTCCAGCTTTTGAGGGAAGCAGGTTTTATACAGTCCCTTTAGGAATATAAGCCACCTAGACCTGAGGTTGACCCTTTCATTACCCAGCTGAAAAACACCCAAGCCCGATACAATATTTAGCAGCTGGTAATCAACTCCGAAGGGCATAATAAGGGCTTAATTTAATGACTCCTTGACTTAGAAGCTAATCCAGCTACCTCGATTGTTGAGATATGCGCCACGGTTGGGGAAGGCATTCCCTCGAGAAAAGGGCCTCAGATCGTGTTCGACAGTTTTAATCTAACACTCGAGGGCAGGGATCACAACAGGGCCTTATTCGTCCGAATCCAGGTCCTTGATAAGGTTATCCCGTGTGTCATGGTGGATGATGACTCCGCTCTAAATTTATGCCCTCTAAAAATCCTTCCTCATCTAGGACTATCGAAGGAGATGCTTGAAAAATCCAGTATAGTTATTAGAGTTTATGATGATTCAAAGCGCAATGTAATTAGGACCTTTGAGGGAGAAGTCACTGTGGAAGGTGTGGCAAGCAATGTGCGCTTCACTGTACTTGACATTCCTGTTACTTATTCTCTGTTGCATGGCCGACCATGGCTTCGCACTTTGGGCATTGTTCCCTCTATACTACACAGAAAATCAAGCTTATTCATGAAGATAGAATGCTGACTATAGAGGCCGATCTTGCCTCCATTATGGCTGTTATAGAATTCAAAACTAGTTTAGAAAAAGGCCTTCAGATTGCCATGATTAGCAAAGCTCAGAAGTCTCCTCCCCTTTGGCACAACTACCTTCATATGGGAATGGGTAAACTGATGAAGAAATCTGGTTACAAGCCTGGTAGAGGTGGAGGAATACACGAGTAAGGAATTGTCAAAGCATTGGAGCCAATAATCCTTGCCTATTGAGCTGGATTGGGATATAAGCATAGAAAAGCCTATCACTGCGTCCCCTCCTGCTACTACCACATAGTCACTATTTGTGAAATCCAAGGCAAGAAGCCTTATAAGGGAGACCCTGAGCCGATCAAGTATGATGGAAAAATGTGGCCCGACTTTGAGATCTTTAAAGATGTCTATGACTTCGTGATCGGTCGTATGATAGTTTCAGCTGAACCCAAGCCCGCTGAGCCTAATGCACCTGTCAATGTTGCTTCTAATGAGGCTGAGAGAAAAGGTAAGATGCATCCTAAAGATGAGCTTGAGGGAAGTAATGAAGAGTCTACCAATCCAGAAATTGAAAATGTTATGGCAACTGTGACTGAAGCTATGGCACTACTGATGAAGAAAGGCTAGAAGGGTGAGAAAACCGGGGAAGACGATGTTATGACAGCGATAGTAGGGAAACTCGCCAGGGCTCTCGTTGAGAAAGCAGACCTATCTTGGGGGCCATCACTCACCATTGCCCAAATAGGGCACGACCTGAGTGCCATTCTGACAGATATTATAGAGGATGCTTCTCCTGTTGATGCTACTACTGAAGCCCCTCCGCCCATGGAGGAGGATATGGACAATGTAATTCTTAATATTTCTGATGTGTTTGATGCAAACAATGCTGCTTACGAGGCTTTTAATGCAGTGAATAACTGTCGTTCTGCTTACTTATTTGATGTCTTTCCTGATGGATCCATGAATTCACATAACAATACGCATAATGTTTTTGGCATTAGTGATACATTATTAAGTGAAATAAACCTCAGTACAGATGACAATCCTTAAATGGTGACCATTTCCAAAGATTTAACTCCTGAGGAAAAATGTAAGATCATAAAAGTGCTTCAAGATCATGTTAACACTTTTACCTGGTCATATGAAGACATGCCTGGGGTGGATCGATAAATTGCCAAGCACAGAATCCCAACTGATCCTAAATTTTAGCCTGTTAAGCAGAAACTCCGTCGGTTAAGACCAGAATGGGCAGATCGAGTTAAGACAGAGGTTTCAAGGTTGATTAAAGCTTGATTCATTGAAGTGGTGGAATACCCGACTTGGTTATCCAACATCATCCCAGTTTCAAAGAAGGATGGTAGGGTCTGGGTCTATGTGGATTTTTGAGATCTCAATAAAGCCTTGCCGAAGGACGACTTCCCACTCCCGCACATCGATATCCTGATTGATAGCGCTGCTAGGGCAGCTATGTATTCGTTCATGGACGGGTCTCCGGGTATAATCAGATTCTGGTTAATATTGTCGACAAAGTTAAAATAGCTTTCATCACTAAATGGGGGATGTATTGCTATAAGGTAATGCCATTCGGGTTGAAAAATGCTGGGGCCACTTATCAACTAGTTGTAACCGCCCTCTTACATGACATGATCCATAAAGAAGTGGAAGTGTATGTGGACGATATAATTGTAAAGTCCGCTACTCGAGAAGAGCACCCTGCTATTCTTGACAGGTTCATGACTCATATTGAAAAGTATAACCTCCGCCTAAATCCAAAGAAGTGCATGTTTGGGGTTACCTCTGGTAAACTGTTAGGGCACGTGGTTAGCTAGAAAGGAATCGAGATGGATTCAGAGAAAGCCAAAGCCTTCAGGGACATGCCTCCACCCAAGATAGAGAAAGAAGTCCGATCGTTTTTAGGGTCCTTACAGTATGTTAGTCGGTTCATTGCTCACCTCACTACTATTTATGAACCCATCTTTAAGCTGTTAAGAAAGCAGTAACCTATAGTATGGAACGATCACTACCAAGTGACGTTTGATAGAATCAAGACGTATCTTATTGATCCACCCGTTTTGACACCCTACATCCTAGGGAAACCTCTCATCCTTTATCTGGCTATTGAGGAAACTTTTGTCGGCGCCATGCTTATCTAGGAACATGCTGATAAGCGAGAACATGCCATCTACTACTTGAGCAAGAAGTTATTAGATTATGAAACCCGATATTCGATTGTGGAAAAGACCTGCACTGCCATGGTTTGGCTCACCAAGAAGTTGCGACATTATTTCCAATCTTATTGCGTGCAAGCCATGGCCAAGATTGATCCCATGAAGTTTCTTTGTCAATCACCCACTCTAACCGGCAAATTATCCCGATGGTTACACCTCCTGTCTGAGTTTGACATCAAGTATATGACTCGAAAGGTCATTAAGGGGCAGGTCGTGGCCGAATTCCTATCTAATCAACCCCTCAGCTCTGACTATAAGGAAAATTTAGAGTTTCCTGATGAGCAGCTCGCCTCTGTTACAATTCTTGACAATGTCTGGACAATGTACTTCGACGGCGCTGTGAACCGCCGGGGGGCAGGTCTCGGGGTCATCATCGTCACGCCAGATAATGAAATTATCCCATTGTCCAAACATTTAGAATTCACTATCACCAATAACGGCGCTGAATATGAAGCTTGTATGTTCGGCCTTGAGGCTCTTCTTCAGATTTAGGCCTGTCGCGTATCTGTCATCGGGGATTTGACTCTAGTTATCCGTCAAGTTATCAAAGATTGGGAAATTAAAGAGGAATCTCTCCGTCCTTATGTTGAGCCTATCCGTGAATTGCCTGAAAAATTTACCTCATGCTTGTACCGCCATGTCCCTCGAGATGAGAATCAAATGGCTGATGCTCTCGCCACTCTTGAGTCCATATGGGAAGGACCTCAGAAGCAGCCTATTTGCCCTTTGGTTATATTGTCTACCAAGATCCCATACAAAGTTCAATCGACTCCTCCAATCCTCGCCATTTCATCCGAACCTTATTGGTATGCTGACATCGTTCTATTCCTTCAGACTGCTCAATATCCCACGGGTTCTTCTGACTCAAACTGTACCACCCTATGGCGGCTCACTGTCCAGTTTCATATTATGGATAATGATCTATTCAAGCGCACCAGTGACGGCCTACTTCTCCATTGCCTCACTGACTCTGAGGCCCAGAACATGATGACCCAAGTCCACGCTGGTGACTGTGGCCCTCATATGAATGGTCTTGCCCTCACAAAGAAAATCCAATGATTGGGGTATTTTTGGCTCACTCTCACAGCCGATTGCATCGCCCAGGTCAAATGATGCCACCAATGCCAGGTTTACGGAGATATGCAGCATCTGCCGCCCACCGAACTCTATCATTTATCCACCCCTTAGCCATTCTCGGTATGGAGGATAGACATAATTGGTGAAATCCATCCTTCAAGAAATGGCCACATATTCATTGTGGTAGCAGTAGATTACTTCTCAAAGTGGGTGGAAGTCGAATCCTTCACCAATGTCACCGCCAAATAGATGGCCAAGTTCATAGAAAAGCACATCTTTGCTCGGTATGCACTTCCACACCATATAGTCTTGGATAATGGGGTACAATTTCAAGGAGCAATTGCTTCTCTAATCGAGAAATACGGGATTGAGCACTATAGATCTTCCCCATATAGACCGCAAGCTAATAGGGCTATTGAGGCAGCTAATAAATCGATAAAGACGATTCTCTCTAAGATGATAGTCGGTTATAGGGATTGGGCAGATAAGCTACATTTTGCTATTTGGGGATATCGCACCAGCATTCGTACCCCGACAGGCCAAACAACGTTCTCCTTGGTCTACGGGATGGAAGCGGTCTTGCCAGTTAAAACTCAGGTGACCTCCTTAAGAGTCGCTCTAGAGGCTAAATTAAAAGAATCTGAATGGACTCGGGCAAGATTTGAACAGTTGAACATGATGGATGAGCAGAGGTTAAAGGCCCTCGATAACCTCCAGATGTACTAGCAATGTATGGCTCGAGCATATAACAGTCGGGTAAAACATCAAAGGTTCCCCCTAAAGGCTAGTGATCTGGTCCTTAAATAATTGAAACATTCTACCACTGATGTGAGGGGTAAATTCAGGCCAAACTGGGAAGGACCATATGTAATAAAGAAGCTGCTTAGCAAAGGGGCAGTTAAGCTTATGGACATGGATGGGAACGAGTTTGTGAATCCCGTGAACCAAGACAGGCTTAAGCATTATCATATCTAATTCAAAAGAAATAAATCAGAAAAGCGGCACACCAAAAAAAAATATATACGTGATAAATACTCACCTTTCGGTCTTTTACTGATCGAGAAAAATTAGGGTGACACCCGACGATTGGTATCCTACAAACCAGCCGTGCAAAAATTAGGGGATAAGACAAACCCGCTAGATCAAAAACTTGAAAAGGGTGATCTAGCCAAAAGTTAGGGTATATGAGCAAAGAGCGAGTGCCTTCTAGAAAATCGATATAGGCTAGTTGGCACCTGTAGTTAAATCAATGGGAATGTCAACCAAACATCGTGTACTTTATTTTATCTCAATTAACGAAAGTACCTCTTTTGTTGAAATCTAAATGCTTATGCTTATGTGAATCCTGTATACATAGGATTAAGACGACTTCAGCAAGCTTCGAACTGGGTTCATTTTATTCCATATCAAATGCAAATAAAGTCTAATAGTTCTGACAAAAGGACGTCTCAAATCGATGTTCCCGCATCATCTTTATAGTACCTAGAGATCTGCCTCGATGGCATAGTAAAGAGGGGCTCCTCCCCCTGCTCTGCGCGCTCCCCCTCGAGGCGGGCCAGTGACCGCTTCTAAAGGGTCGTCAAGCATCTTATATTAGCGAGCCATCCCCTATAATGTGTGTCAGTCTCGATGGTGTCCACATGATCATAGTCTAGAATCTCAAATACAGCTTCCCTGGAAAACTTTTCCCGGATATGGTTGACCCACCTAGCCTTGTAGATTTCGATTTAGTTATAGGGTAGCTTGATCGGGATCCTTTGCCTCTTGCTCTACTGATGACACAACTAATAAGGGGTGTAGAACGAAGATCTCTCCAGACCTATCAGCTGAACACAAGCCCCCCAGGATTCTATAACCACTTCTTGGATCCTCTACCATAGACTGACCCACTGAACTTGTGCGTCGGTATACTGCCCCAAAATAGACACCCAATCATCATATGTCAGCTGATGGAAATCGGCCCACATAAGCCCCCTCTCCCTCAGATGAACGGGTAGGTACCTCTTCGGATTCCCTCGTGGTGCTTCCCGCAACCTCAGTTTCTCCATCAACCATACCTGTAATTTGAATCCAAGTGAGGATTGAGAAATAAAATGGCAAAATTAGGAAGAACAAAAGGCCCCTGTAGTAAAATGAGCTGGTCTCCGATAAGTGACGGGTCAACGGAAGCGGCATCCATGTTCAGCTAAACATCGGCCAACCCCATAGCCATGGGAGAAGCCCCTATCGATATGGGGCTGATGAGTGAAATCAGCCTGAGCAGAGCAATCAGGCTCACTCCGTATATAAACTCTGCCATGAGTAATAATGCCACCATGGATGGCCAGGCAAGATGGGATCAGGGCACCCCACGGCACCACTCTAAAATTGCTCCTAGCTAAAACCCAGGTTTATCAGATAACCGGGAAAGAAATGGGTCCACAAAATCCAAATTCCATAACCTTTGAGGAATTCCATCCGTGCCAAAATGAAACTCCGGCAGTGCTAGGATCACGCGTTTGGGAAACAGTACCCCCAAAATAGCGTGGAACTCTTCAAGTAAGGGGTATAGCTTGAAAGATTAAAATCGGAAGACGTGGTCCATTGGATCCCAACAAGACAGCGCCGCTCGAAGGAACTCGTGGCTTAGGGGCCATGCCGCGACATATCGAAACCCCCAAAGCCTGAATTTTTCAAGGTTCTTCCAATCCGCATTTCCCAGACTTTACAAAAAAACCCATAGCTGTTGATTGTGGGTTGCCATGATAAGAATTGGCAGAATGGGTAAAATCAGATTTTTGGAGGAGTGATGTTGCCGGCGATGTGAACGATGCCGCCGGCGATGTAAGTGATGCAGCCGGCGATATGAATCAAATTGGGCGGTATCAATTGATGCTGCCGGCGATATGGGCTTTAAGACAACCCTATATAAATTATTTTAGTTGGTTGAGTGTGGGCGATATGGGTCATGCCACCGGTGGCATGGAGTTAATTATTCGGCGGTATTAGAAGCATTTTTTCTCATTACAAACCTGTACAAAACCTGTAAACAATCCCTTAACCCGTTTCCAATACTTGTTTAACTGCAATCCATTTTATTCAAAGTAAAAAAGGCCGAGGGCATAAACCATTCAAATATTCTGGACATCTAGCCTATCAAAGCAAAATCAAACAACAAATCGGAATTATTCCAACCCCAATGTATGAAGGGTACAAACCAAAATTCAAAAAGCAAAATGAAAAAGTAAAGCTAGGCATGACCGCCACTGCCGGCCGGGCGGGATGAAATGTCCTCGGGGCTTACAAGCCAATCACCAACTCATCCTCATCTTCTTCTCTTCCCTCAGTCATCGGGACACTGCTGGACTCCTCAGCCGTAATAAACGGGCATCTGCCGGTGGATATCTTGACTCCCCTACGACTGGTGCTACAGGGGTGTGCGCGATCCAGATTTTGCTTACTCCCCCGTTCCTGAACGGTAGCCACCAGATAACCCTCAAGGTCACTCATACGATGCCAGAGTCCTGCAGTCTCCTCCTCATATCTTTGCCGAGCTGCATCAGCATCTGACAAAGAAAGGGCCAAGAAATCTTGCAAGCTAAGGGAAAACATCAATAATGCACATCATTCATAACATCCGTACATGCATCTTATCTTATTTTAGCATAGGCATAAACAAGGAATGTACCTAAATAAGGAGCGATTACCCGATAAGCATGTCCCGGAGAGGAAAATTGTTCTCCGTAAGCTGCTTCACAAGGCTTCGCGCCACCTGAAAAATCCAAAAAGCAAATCATTAAGCACCCGCATCCAAGGATGAACAAAAAAGCAATTATTAGGCCTTACGTAAGTGGTGTTTTCTAGTATAAAGATTGGAGCATGCCGGCTCGAGCCTATATTCCTAGGAAGGAACTCGCCCCGAGAGTTCATCAGCAGGAATTAGGTTTCTATCGGGTTGACCAGATGCCCCTCCACGAAGTTTATACCCTTCGGTACACCATAGTACCGCATCCCACTTTGGTTATCCCGGCCTCTCTTCCTCGCTGGTTCCTAAAAAATAAAGACACACATCTGCAATGTTCCTAAATAATTGCAAATCGTGCACATAAACGCAATCATACCTTAAAAGAGCGCTACTCCCCTTGGGACATTGGCGCATTCCCGCCGGCTACATCCGCGCCTGCCTCATCCTCGCCCTCGGGCTTGATCCCAACATTACCTTCAAGCTCCTCCTCTTCCTCGTCTTCTTCCTCCTCGACATCCATAATACCTTTCAGGTGCCTTTTCTCCTCCTCCAGCCTTTGCTCATTATGATACTCAATCGTATCATTCCTATGGATGCAGGGACACAAGGGGAGAAGACATTGCTAGTGGTGCTCGTAAAGGCCGAGCACGCTAGTGATCACTCGGCCGCTCCAGTTCATATAGTCGGCTTGGTCAGCCTCAGATGTAATCACTAGATGGGGCCACCATAAACCCTGGGGAGGATCAGCGGGCACCGGTCTATCGACGACTAGGACAAAACTTCAGCCCCGAACGCGCTCACCCAAATACCACTGCTGGGACAAAGGACACTCCATGATGAACCGACAATCATCCATCTCCCTCCTAACCCTTACAACCTCCGTCAGGTTCTCCACCCCATCAAATATGTCCAAGACAAGCTGCACTAACAATCAACCAAAACAACTGGTATAAATTCATAAATGCTTTTTGTTTGGTTCTAAGTGTAAAGACAAAGGACTAAATCAAAGATTGCGTTCCAACCTCAATCGCGCGCTCCTCAGGACCTCCCTGTACTTGGTGGGATACTTGGCCTTCCCGCCAATGCCCCCGCACTAGTGGGCAAGAAAATGGGAGCCCGGCGGCACGGTCTTCTTGAACTCGACTGGCGGGAGAATCTAGTGCTCAAATGCCCAAGCCTGCACAAATAACAATCAATAAGTTTAAAAAGCATCAGCAATAAATGAGACGTGCATAATCAAGAAAAATGCTTCCGAGAAGATATACCTGGAGTAGCAGATGGTAGAGGCAAAGGGCTTTCACCATCTTACGGGCTCCCACATCCAGCCCGTGGTATATCTGTGCCAAGATGGCCCTTGGCCAATTCTTCTTCCTGATGCCCGCCACGTCCTCCACAACGGATATCAGCCCGTAATTAATCTTGCTCCCCGAGATCAGAAAAAATAGCACTGTGAGCAAGGAAATCATGAAAGAGCAGATGCAAGCCTCTCTCTCATCCTCAGGCACCACATCTACCCAGGTCCAGTGTTGGTGCAACTCACCGTAAGATAGCCGCCCTGAGATGGGCTTCAAACCGAACACCTCCTTCACCCGCCTAACCTCGGGACTCTCGATATGGTATTTATGCGTATAAGCATTGAATTGAATGACCTCATTCATCCAAGGAAGCCCGATCATAGCTACGACATCGAAGGGCATAATTGTCACCTCCCCAAATGAGAAGTGAAAAGTATGGGTGGTTTCAGACCATCTCTCGGTAAGCACTGTCACGGCTGAATGGGAGAGCTTGGGCATTAGAATTGGCATGATTCAGGCCAAATCCCCGAATCCCGTCTCATTAATGGCTAGTGCAAGCTCTAGATTCTTCTCAAAAATATGGTACCACCACTCGCCGATGGTGACCATCCCTCCGGTATAAGTCAGTTCATGCGGCTGCAAAAATTAGAAGCAAAATAAATAAGCCCCTGTTTATTTTCTCATCATTGGAACCTGATAGAAAGTTGTTGATGTTGCTTCTGCTAGAAGCGATGTCACTGGCGGCATCGCTCCATACTGCTAGCGGCATGGATGATGTCACCAACACCATCACTTAAAAAAAAAGCAATAGCAGACCTCCTTAGGCCTTTTCACAAGGTTTGATGCTGCTGGCGACATCACTCATGTCGCCGGCGACATCACTCATGTCGCCGGTGACATCACTAACTGCGGGCAGAACCTGTTTTCCCCAAATATCGCACCCATCGTGCCAAAACCACAAAAATCATAATCAATCAAACAATAAGCCTAAAAATAGTGAAAATCAAACCTAAAGCATACAATATCAGTTTATAATCAGTCTATTTCACACTTATGACTTCTATCATGGCACAATTTCAAGCCTAAGGCCAAATCGAAACTCAAACCAAAAAGAAGAGATTCATGTTTTGCCAGATTACCTGGACATAACAGAGGTGCTTTTCCTTCTCTAGAGTTAGATTAGTGATGGGAGAATTGATCCCGTAGCCATACATCTTGGTTGTCTCCTTCAGACCATAAGCAGCAGGAACTGAGAGGATTTTCAGCCCCTCGAAAGAGGAATCAGGCAGATTCTCCCTAGCCTTAGCAGATTTTCCCCTGAAAGCCTTGGTGATTCTCTTCATGATTGGAATGATGGAAAAAATCGAAAAATTTGGAGAAGAGCAGCAAAGAGGTACGATTTTGCAAAATGAAGGGAGAAAGGAGTTTTACTTCCTTTTAAACTGCCGCACGGAATTCGAGGAGTTTTAACTAATCTGAAACTGCCAATCCATACTGCCGCCAGCATCATGCCATACCGCCAGCGACATCACTCATTCTGCCGGTGACATCACCCCTTCCAATTCAAATTTTAAAATTGCTTGACTAGTCAAAACTGCCACATGGCATTCATGCCACCGGCGGCATCATGCCATACCGCCAGCAACATCACTCATGCCGCCGGTGACATCGCCCCCTCTAATTCAAATTTTGAACTTGTCTGACCAGTCAAGCCTACCACGTGGCAGTCATGCCACCGACGACGTAATTCCATATCGCCAATGATATAATCCAGGTCACTGGCAATATCAACTCCCTCCATGACTTTTTTCAGCCATCCACGGCAAAATCCTGGTTCTGGCCCTGACATCCTAGAACTACACTCCACTACCCACAAAAATCAAGCCCGACTAAGGGGCAATCTCTCCACAAAGCATAAGCCCTACCAAGGGTCAACCAATCCACCAAACAAAAAGTCTGACCAAGGGACAAACTCTTCTCGAAGCATAAGCCCAACCAAGGGGCAATCACTCCATAAAATATAAGCCCGACCGAAGGGCAATCTGTAAGCCCGACCAAGGGGCAATCACTCATAAAATAAAAGTCCGACCAATGGATAAACTCTCCTCAAAGCACAAGTCCGACCAAAGGACAATCTCTCCACAAAGAATAAGTCCGACCAAAGGATAATCTCTCCACAAAGCATAAGTCCGACCAAGGGACAATCCCTCCACAAAGCACAAGTCCGACCAATGGGTAATCACTCCTCAAAGCACAAGCCCAATCTAGGGCCAATCTCTCCACAAAGCATAAGCCCGACCAAAGGACAAACTCTCCACAAAGCTCAAATCTGACCTAAGGACAAACCCTCCACTAAGCACAAGCCCGACCAAGGGGCAACCAATACACAAAACATAAGTCCGACTAAGGGGTATCCTTTCCATAAAGCACAAGTCCGACCAAGGGGCATCCTTTCCATAAAACACAAATCCGACCAAGGGACATCCTTTCCACAGAACACAAATCCGACCAAGGGGCATCCTTTCCACAAAGCACAAGTCCGACCAAGGGGCAAACCAGTCACCCATCAGGTATTATTCCTATCCCTTGCTCTTTTGTGCGATCATACTGACTTATGGCAGTAGTGATCTTCAGAGGGGCAGCTTATGAGCACGGGATTTTGCAGTCCCTCTCACAAGACGATGATGACTTGTACACGATTTTAATGCCTCGAAATAAAAGTTCTCTTTAGAATTTTTATTACCAAAATAATATTCCTTATGAATTTTATACTTGGTAGAATCCAGTTCGGTGTGGCCGATAACGCGTCTGGTAGGAGCTTGAACCGATGATTTACACCCAAATTAAAAAATACCCATTAAAATATCATTAAAAATGAAAAAGATGCCTTTTCACCCACTTTTAACCACTTTGGGTGACTTTATAGGCTCCTAGGCCGCCTGGCTGTCGGCATGCTAGAGGCTGATGCCACTAGCGGCATCGGCCATGCCGTCGGCGATATCACCATGTCACCGGCGGCATCATCCATACCGCCACCGGTATTTCCATGTCGCTAGCTGTATGACCCGAAGTGGGTCCCTTCACAGACAACCTTTCGGCCACTTTCGGCGGAATTAGTCAAAAAGGTCTCAAAAACCACCCCATTTCACCTATAAAAACACACCTTGAGTTGCAATGAAGAAAGGGGGAAACCATCTAAGGTTAGAAGTTTAATGTTAGAATGAGAAAATAGAATTTAGTGAGATAAGAATTAGATAAGGTAGAAAAAAAAGGGATTCTAATCCATTTTTCCTAGTTTTTCTTCTTTGAATTCTCTGATTGTGAGCTTAAAATCAGTAAATCCTATAGTTAAAATCAACTTAATTGGATTTAGAAACCCGAAACACTTCAATTTACTACCAAATCATCATAACAAGCTCCCCAGAGGTGTTTTTTCGATTTACGAAGAGGTGGATTCAGGATCTCGAGGTAAAAATTCTGAGTCTCATAGCTCTTTGACATTAATATTACTGATTTGTGTTGATTCTTGTTGATTTTTGCTCATTTTTGGGTTCTCGATCATTTTTTGACAGTTCTCTATTGCTGCTGTAAGAAATTGGGGTGGCCAAAGACATGTGATGTCGCCAGCGGTATCACCCATGTTACAGGAGACATCACTGATGCCGCTAGTGGCATCACATTCCCTAGAGACTTCACCTTCTTGTAGGACCCTTTCTTTATGGTACTCAGAAAGCCATGTAACCTGCCTACATACTGATGTCCCCAGCGACATCATTAATGTCACCGGCGGCATCATCCATGCCGCCAGTGACATCAACCATGTCACCGGCGGCATCAGCTGCATCATCGGCGACATGACTTTCTGGACAACCGCTTTATTTTTGTTTGTTCCCAGACTAGTTAATTTCCCAAAGCTAGGACATATAGTGCAATGATGGAGGTTTAAAACCCTCTATAAATAGACTTCACCCCATAACGTGTGGCATTTTCACTAATAATCCGGTTAAAATAACGATTGAATCTAAAATTTGGTTAAAAATGGAATTTCCCCGCAAACGCCATTCAAATCTCATTTTTTCCATCCAACCGGGCTTTATAACATAGTAAATAAAACACGCCATATCGGTGCTAACCATCTTCTGCAGGTAGATATATATCAAACATTCAGGTATTTTATTTATTGCATAGAAAAATGTACAGGACTTGGAAGCCTTGTAATAATTTTATTTTCCGCACTTAATTTTGAATGACTGTGAATATTTTATTCATCACTTCAATTGCTTGATAAACGCAAAAATAACAAAATAACTGAAAACATAAATAAATAGGATGGATTAAACCGATTGAGAAAGAATGAAGTATCTTAACTTAGCCTAATGAAAAATAGATAACATTGTCCGAACTCGGAATCTCTACTTAAGGTATGGTCCAACCACTCGGTGGGAAAATCGTACCAAAAATTTCACGATTGAGCTGAACCGGGTGGCGACTCTATTTTAAGTACGGGATTTTGATCTCATTTCTTTTGAGCATAAAAGTATGCAAAACCATTTTCCAATCACATCACACGCATCTCCCCATCATTTTTAAAGGCCGGCCCACTGGCCCGACGCCGCAGCCACTGCGCAAAACGTCGTCCGCTCACATTTATGTTTGTGCTTGAATGAATATATTAGGCCCTAAAGGGGAAATGTTGCAAGTAAGTCGAACGTAGGGTTCTATGCAGTCAACCCAATCCCTCAAAAGAAAAGAAAAACAAAGATAAAAGGCAAAAATTCTGATAGACTGAAAAGAATTGAGGTCTATGCAAAAGCCGGGATAGTTTGCTGGATTGAAAACCCGAAAAGAGCGGTCCAGGCAAAAATTAGAACATAAGAGCAAAAAATGAACAAGTCTGATGGGCCCAACACAATGTCTAGGTCTATGCAAAAATTAAGGCAATTAGAACAAAGATTACCAACTACCATCAATCACATCGGGATATCTACATCATCGCCATCAGCATCAGAATGCAAGAATATGTTCGCCGGTCTAATAGATTTGAAGGACATAAATTCATCCTCCGCCCATGTCTGCTCCAATCTCGATCGTGACGGAGCATCCCGAGTTTTTAATATCCTAATCTTCTGAAGCCATCCTTGGTAGAATTCATTGGTGATAACGCCCGGTCGTTCTTTATCCAAAATCTTGAGCTTTGCTCCGTGCACCCCCCTTATCTCCGTCATACCTGATCCAGTAATCAATTCACAGTCAAATCGCCGCTGCTTCCCTAGTTCTCCACTAAGGGTATTCTCACTTAATCTACACAACATCCCTAATCCTCCTCCAGGGGCATTCTTATCTTGTCCGTACCGCAAAGCAATTCCATGTATCCTCCCTTTTCAAGCAAGTCGATCTTTCCCCGGATTGAGCAAAGTCGATCAAGCAAGTTGACCAGTCTGAGTATCTCATGCATTTATACATTCCTGCATAATGTTCATGTCTATTATTCTATGCTGAATTCCACAGGAAACAAAGTAAGGAAAAATATCCTCGGGTTATGCGCTTGACCTCCAAGCAAGAGTCTGTATTAAGGGGCATCTTAGAATTGTTGTCCATCCTATATTCTAGACCGCGCCTAAGGGGCATATCAGCTAATGTCTTTGAGCTCTACATTCAACCTCAGCAGTTTGCCTAGACTCCCGAAAATCCTAACTCTATTTATATTTTATTCTCCCGTTTCTATTGCTTAATTGAAGAGGCAAAAAATTTTGTTCCACAAAATCATTTAAGTAATAAAAATGCAATTTTTATAGCTTACTAATGCTTTGAAGCCTTCTTCACAGGCGCACCATGGGGCAATTCAGAAAGACGACCAACCATGGATCCTAAAATCAGAACTCAGAAGTTTCTCCCAGGGCCACCTCAATGCAAATACCTAGGGGCACCTTAATGCAAATACCTAGGGGCATATCAGCCAGACTTGGCGCTCGGCCTCGACAATCTCTCCGGATTTTTGGAAATCTCAGCTTAATTTCAGTTTCATTCTTTCATTTTTATTGCTTAATTGAAGGGGCAAAAATTTTTGCCTCGGTAAAAACAATTAAGCAACAAAAGCGTAGCTCATGTCTCTCTCTAATATCTCAAAATTTCTGTGGCAGGCACAATACGTTTAGTCCAACGGTATCCTCAGGCATTTTTTAGCAAATCCCAGTCTGACCTCGTTAGAAGTGCTCGGCACCTTCCAGTTAAGTTCTTGGTATGCGTTCTAGTCCAGGGATCTCGTTTGATATTCTCGGTATGTGATTCAAGCCAAGCATATCCCAGTCTGACCTCGTTAGAAGTGCTCGGCACCTTCCAGTTAAATTCTTGGTATTCATTCCAGTCCAGGGATCTTGTTTGATATTCTTGGCATGCGATTTAAGCCAAGCAAATCCCAGTCCGACCTTTTTAGAAGTGCTCGACACCTTCCTATTAAGTTCTTAGCATGTGTTTTAGTCCAGGGATCTCGTTTGATATTCTCGGCATGTGATTCAAGCCAAGCATATCCTAGTCTGACCTCATTAGAAGTGCTCGACACCTTCCAATTAAATTCTTGGTATGCATTCCAGTCTAGTGATCTCGTTTGATATTCTCGGCATGCAATTTAAGCCAAGAAAATCCCAGTCCAACCTCATTAGAGGTGCTCAACACCTTCCAATTAAGTTCTTGGTGTGCATTCTAGTCCAGGGATCTCGTTTGGTATTCCCGGAAAATGATTCAAGCTAAGTATATCCCAGTCCGACCTCGTTAGAAGTGCTTAGCACCTTCCAGTTAAATTCTTGGTATATGTTCCAGTCCAGGGATCTCATTTGATGTTCTTGGCATATGATTTAAGCCAAGCAAATCTCAGTCCGACCTCGTTAGAGGTACTTGGTACCTTTCAGTTAAGTTCTTGGTGTTCATTCTAGTCCAGGGATCTCGTTTGGTATTCCCGGCAAGCGATTCAAGCCAAGCATATCCTAGTCTGACCTCATTAGAAGTGCTCAGCACCTTCCAATTAAGTTCTTGGTATGCATTCCGGTCCAGGGATTTCTTTTGATATTCCCGGAATGTGATTCAAGCCAAGCATATCCTAGTCCGACCTTATTAGAAGTCCTCGGCACCTTCCAGCTAAGTTCTTGGTGTGTGTTTCAGTCCAGGGATCTCGTTTGATATTCCCGGCATGCAATTTAGTCCAAGCAAATCCCAATTTGACCTCGTTAGAAGTTCTCAGCATTTCTCAGTGAAGCCCTCGGCATTCTCGGCATTCCCCTTATCTTTGACATGCCTGATTCAATCTTTGCCCTCCGATAGGTCCATTGATGATGTGTCCTATGACCATTTGTAGACAACCGCCTCAAGAAGTCCCTACTCCCCTCTTTCTCGAAGCAACCGACCAATCTATCCCAAAACCGTTTGGGGCAACGAAGGCAATACCGAATCAATCTCTAAGTCAATTTTGTTCTTGATAGGTCTACTTATGGCAATCCCAGAAGACAACCGATTCAAGAATCAGCATGTCAGGTATAACCTCCTATCCCTCGCTCCTTCGTGAGATCACATTTGACTTGTCAAATGATAATCTCACAAGGGGCAGCCTGTGAGCACGGGCTTTTTGGTGACCCTTGGAACGATGATGCCTTTTTGCTCTAACCTATTACAATCTAGTTGTTCCATTATTTTAGAATTGAATCGCGTATGGCGAGTTCTTTGTTGACGATTTTGAGATCTTTGACCGCGATTAAAATAATAATTGGATAGCTTTTAATATGTTAACCGCTTTCTATCCCCCCGCACCTAGTAATTTTTCTCGCAATTTTTCCTTAAAATTCGAACATTTTCAGCAAGTCTCACTTATGTCGTTGGGTTCTTCGCTGTCCGAGCTTTCCGGAATGTCAAGAATCACCCTTTTCGTGTTCCCGTAGTGTAGGTTGTTCGCGTTTCGAGCCCGAGGAGCTGGGACCCTTAGCTTTCTTTCCCCTGGGTCCCCCCAATCCAGCGGCGGCGGCCGGCGCCGCCGTTGGGATACTAGGGCTCATTGTCCGCATGGCCGCGTAGCTCACACGACCTTCTAAGCCGCATCGCTTGACGCAGCCTAGATCTGGCTACGTCATGTGATGCGGCCTCGGCCCAGCCGCGTTACTAACACGGCCATCATACGGGGAGACCTATAGACAATTTCTTTTTCGGGTTTTCTTGGACACCAAGTCGGGTTTTGGGATTTTTTCGTCAAATAATTACATTTGGGGGATTAATTCTGGGATTTTACACTTGAGAAGTCTATAAATATCCCTCAAAAATCAGATTTAAGGACTTTTTTGGCGGATTTTGGAAGAGAAAATTCTTAGAATTTCTAAGGCTTTAGGGAGAAAAAGTTTAATAATATTGGAAAAATCTAAGCAATATACTTGGGGTTGATTTCTAAATCTTATTAGGCTTAATCTCTTAGGTTAAATCATTAAAACTATTAGAAATCTTAAGTAAAATTGGTTTAAATAGGATTTAGAGACTTTTTTCCTCACAAATCACTAAATCCCTTGCTAAATCGTTGTTTCGTCGGGTTTTCATCTCAAATCCGTCAAAAAGCTTGCCAAATTTCAGGTTCGAGTCTCAAGAGTGGATTCACGGCCTTTAGGTAACTTTCTGAGTTCCAATCTATTTCTTTCTGTTATTTATTTCTGCTGCTGTGTTTTTGGTTGTTCCGGGCGTTTGGCCCTTTTATTCGTCCTTTTTGTGATTTTCTGCCAAAAATCTGGCTGACTATTTCGGCGAACATTAGGCCGACTAAACGCCACCTAGGCCACCTCGCTGAGTCAGCCTACCACTTCGTTCAGTCGGCCTACGGGTCACTCAAGTGGCCAATCGTCATTTTGTCGGATTTTCTGGGTTCTTTTCCCCCGAAACTGAAAAACCAAAGTTATTTAAATATTTTAAGTCTGAATCTACTGTAACAGTGTAGGAAACAACTTGAAATTTTAGTAATCTTGGGTTTTCAGGGACAAAAAGGTCAATTCCGACTTGTTTAGACACTTTTTTCGGCAGGCCACTTCAGTGGGACGAAGGCCGACTAAGCGTCTTCTAGGCCACCTCGTTGAGTCGGCCTACAATGTAGTTGAATTGGCCTACCACCTCACTGAGTCGGCCTACTGGTAAAAATGTCCAAATGGTCCCTGCTTGCTTTATTCTGTTATTTTTGCCCCATTTCTGTCGTTTTGACCTGGTTTTGGCCATTTTAATGCATTTTCAGACCCGATTTAAACCCAAAAAATCCCTAAAAATCACAAATAAGCTGAAATTGTTTTTATTTAATTTTATTCTGTTTTTAGATTTTATTATTTGATTCAATATGCATTTTAATGGCTTAAAAATAGTATTTTTATTAAATAAATCTAAATAAATTGTTTTCAACCAACTAAAAATTCTAAAAATATTTTGAATATGTTAAATATTATTTTAGGATGTTTAGTTAATTTATTTCACCCTTCTTAGGTTGTTAAATAATTAATTAATGCCTAAAAATTATGTTTTTGACCCGAAAAAATCCAAAAATATATTTTCTTCATGCTATGTATTTATTTTCCGCATTTATTTATTCGTGCTTTGTTTATGTTTATTCCCGTATATCTCTTGCCCCGTTTGGAGCCGGGTCCGAGTTGGTAAGCTCGGTTAAAACCCCGGTTTCGCCCGTTTATTTATTTATCGCTTTATTTATTTTCCCGCATTAGAAAAATGTATAGGTATTCGTAAAGCCTTATAATAATTTTATTTTCTTACTTTGTTTATTTATCGCTTTCCGTGTGATGTATGGCATATAAACCGAAAACACCAAACAATAATCGGATTAAATCGCATAAGAACTAAGGTCACGTATATTTAAACATAATCAGCTTGATTTAAAAATTGAAAAGTAAGCAATATCATCCGAACCTAAAATCTCTGTTTTAATTTACGGTCTAACCACCCGGTGGGAATATCATACCCAAATTCCCAGTGGAGCTTAACCGGGTGGCGACTCTATCTAAAAATACGGGATTCTAAGTCTCATATTCCTTAACCCATTAATTGGACTTAACTTCAACTTCAACATCATTTTCATTATCGTTCTCATCACGCTGAAATAAGGATCATCCTTTAGCACGCTTCACAGTGCTCGTCGTTTCTCCGCCCCATGCCGAAGAGCATTAAAGCTTATTGTGCGGACGGGGGGATCGGGGGTCGTCGGCTCACAATGACGTTTGCTAGCCATCTGGGATAATGTACTTCTCTGATATGCTTGGCTTTGAGTAACTTGTCTGTCTCTTCTTCTATGGCCTTCTGCCTTTTAGGGGCATGCTTTCTTTTCTTTTGTACTACTAGGGCCACCTCCGGGTTGAGGTTGAGACTATGTTGTATTATTTCTGGCCGAACTCCCAACAAGTCATCTTGACTCCATGAGAATGAATGTATTTGCCCAACTAGGACCGCATTGATGCTAGCCTTTATGTCTAGTTTTAAATCTTTAGCCACCTTCACTGCTCTACCCGGTCCTACCATCAGACATTCTTGTTCCCCTATTGGCTCGGCTATTGAAATATTACCGTCTTAGGTAGTATCTTCTCTGCTTTCTTCCGATCTTTCATGTTAAGGCGGTTGTTTTTCTCCTTTCAATAAGGCTATATATGTTTTATGAGCCACCGTAGGGTTCCCTACTGCCACTGTCGTTCCCTTTTTTGTTGGTATTTATAATACTAAGTAAGTGGGGGATATTGAAGTAAATGATTCTCACAAGAAGGAACGTCCCAATATGATGTTGAATCCAACTAAAATTTTGGAAATGGTAAAGTCTTCCTCCACACGGTATATATGCTCGTGGTCTCCTATTTCCACATTTAGCTTCACTTCTCCTAAGGAAACAGTTATGTGTCCACTTAAATCACACATTATGGTGTTGCCTGGCTGGACCCTACGATTATTTATTTTCAACTGCTAGAACACCGACCGGGTGATCAGATTCATAGAGCTTCCCATGTCAATTGGTACCCGGTATACTATGCAATTTTCTACCATAGCCTTGATGACAAGTGGTTCGAGTGGGGCTTGGTTACCATGATGGCATTCCTGTACGATTTATTTGCTTCCGAACTAGCACTTAGCATAAGTGGATTCCCGGAAGAATGTCTTGCTTTCTTGGAAGGTGGTTCTCTATCTCTGCCTCCGTGTATAACCATTACCTTGATTCCTTTGTTATCACCAGCCTTCTTTGCCTCTTTCGGCTTTTCCTTTGAATCATCCGAGCCATCATGTATGTCTGTTCTCTTTATCACCCCTTTAACGAATTGGCTGAACTTTCCTACCTTAATTAGGGCATGTACTTCCTTTGCTAGGACTCTGTAGTCATCTATATGATGTCCTCTAGCCATATGAAATTCACAATACTTGTCATAATCTCTCCGCAGTATCTTACCTTCCGAGACGTTTGGGAAATGAACGCTCCTTCTTTTCGGTCTGTTCTTGATGGCTACCAAAATTTTGCTCAGCGATGTATTAAGTTTTGGCTTATCTTACCGACTGGACCGACGGCCCCCGTCTCAGCTTTGATCTCTCTTTCTCTTCCCCTATGTATCATCTCGCCTAGGATGGTTACTATCATCGGAGTTCCGCTTGATAGAGCATCTTACCTCGTCCACTTTGACTAAGTTTTGGGTCATACCAATCATCTAGGGGAAGTGAGTTGCTTTTCTAGCAATAATTTCTTACTTAAGGCGGTCATTTCGGGTTCCTTTTATCAAGGCTTCCTTGGTTGTCCCAAAGTCTAAGTCAGCAATGCCTACACAAGCTTCATTATATCTTTTTAAATAATCTCGTAAGGATTCATCCAACCTTTGCACTACACTGTGAAAGTTACGGCTAACATTTTCTAGTTGAGCCGATCCCAAGAAGTGTTTCTGGAATTTCGCTCTTAGCGTCTCAAAATCTTTGATTAAGTTAGGCACTAAGCGGAGGAACCAGTGCTTGGTTACGCCGGTTAGAGTAGTGGGGAAATATCTGCACCGGAAGGCTTCTAGAGCATTTATCAAAACCATCCAGTCAATAAGTTCATCATGTGCAGTTTTAGGTCGCCTTTCCCACTGTATTTGTCCAAGATGGGCAGGAAGACGTATTCAGGCAGCTTTTGGTTTAGAATATTCTTCTTAAATGGGGGGAGGGTCTTCTCGCTGACTAGTTCTTAGAATGAAATAGCATACTACTTGAGTCGCCTTTTAAACTTGGTATCAAAGTCTTCTAAACTTCCCGAGTCAGAATGGGAGGAGGGTGAGGAAGATTCAGAAGGAAAGGTAGCAGGGGATCTGTGCTTTTTTCCCTTCCCTTTCTTCCCCCTCGATTTACATCGGGACCCAGTCTTGTTTGCTCCAACTTGCTCCGTGGTTACAGCCGTTGAGTCGGTAGCTAGTCCTTTAAGTTTGGAGGTCCTGTGCTATAGTGATATTCCAGCTGGAATTTCCCTTCCTTCTTGCGCCATCATAAGAATCCCTCGCAATGTTGTGAGATCTGACTCTATGAAACCACCTAGGGGCATCTGCGTCGGAGCCGGTACTCTAGCTGCTGGTATGACCGGCTTGACCGTTATCGACTGGGATATCATCATCTACTTAAATCCTTTTGTTACTTGGGACATGGGTGTGAGGACATTGGTGACCGAGTTAAATTGAGGGAGGAGGTTCCGATTGATAGCTATTTCTGGCGGAACTACCATATCTTCGCTTAGTTCTCCTCCCAGTCGGCCCACAGACACAAGGTGGTTATAGGCTATTCGCATCTTAGTTCTTGCTGCTCGGGTGTAAGTGCCTCCTCCCGAGCAATTTCAATGAATGTGTCCAGTTCCTTTAGAGGATGGGAGGAGCGTTCCTCCACCTCTTTAGTTCCTGAACTTCCTGCTGTCCACGGTGTCTTGGTAGTGGGATCCGCTGTGATTGGCGCCTTTCCATTTATGTTGGCGTTTCCAGCACTACCTTGGGTGTTTTCCACGTCGAAGTTGATGACGGGATTAGAGTTTTTGGGTGATATAGTCACAACGAGAGCTCCTAATAAATCTGAATTAATGTGTTTCGTCTGATGAACAATGATTCTTGTCGGAGCAAGTAAACGAAGTCCACGCTCATCGCACCATTGAAAATATCGTACCTGGATCCGATATTTTAGAACTAAACTATTACGAACTTGTTTGAATCTATGAATGAATTCCTGCAAAACAACACACAGCTTGGGGCGATCGATTTTACCCCGTGGGGGACCCTCCGATGCCTGAGTTAGTAAAGGGTTCCGAGGAATATAATAAAAGTAAGTGTGAGAATACGAGATACCTGTTGAACTAACCTAGGGGCCTGTTTATAGGCGTAGGAGCTGCCCTATTCCTGATAGAATAAGGAGTCCAGTTTGGGATAAGTTTAGAACTCTTCATATGTATCTAATCCTTGTATCCCAAGGTGATAGGGATAAGGATAGAGGAGAGAATGTAGGGACTAGAGTCAGACCTGGATTCTCCTTGCGTGTAGGGTACGGAGATGCCTTCGAGCCGGCCATAAGCCGTCTTGAGGCTATGACCGTTCAGGGCTCCTCGCGGTTTCTGGTGTGATATGTTCTCCGGCTGGGATCAAGCCGGTTTTGTGGGTTAGGTTCTCATATCTTCAACAACACGACGAGTCAGGCGGCTCTTTGTTGACCTGGTCTCTTGGCCGAGATGGGCGAAATTTATAAAAATGCAATACTTATAAAAATGCAGTATATCAATGATAATTTTTGAAATTTTTTTAGCAGCGCAAATGTTTTTTTAATTAAAATATGATGATAAATTTTAAGAAATCATTAAAATGAAAAAAAATCTTTAAAACTTATTCAAATCACGACGTGTAATTTTAAATAATAAAGTTCAATTATAAGAATATTGAATTGATTATAAATATTTTTTGTAACATTACTTTTTGTCAAATTTTTTAAATCACGTACCCCATTTTATAAAAAAAAAATTCTCAACCCTAAAACCGCATGATACGTTTTTAAAGTTTATCATAAATAAAACTTGGCAAGAAAAATGTAATTTGTCCACGCAGATGTACATATTCTTTCTGATTTTTTTTCTCAAAAAAAAAAGAAATAAAAGGTATCAGTCAAATTTAGACACCTTGATAGGCCGGGTCGGGCATAATTCAGATTTGGCTTTATTAGACTTTTTATTAGAAAAATCAACCCAAGCTGTCTCAAACTTTAGACATTGGGGCGTAAATTGAGCTTATAAAACCATTCCAAGCTCAATTCACAACTTATAAATAATTTTCCTTTTACATTTTGAGTAGATTATATAGAAACAAAAAGACAATTTTTATAATTTTAAGGGTGTGGTCTAGTAATAGAGATTAGTTCATTCTTAAGCATTTATTAGGGATCAAATCCTGGGATGTGCATGGAATAACCTTAAATCTTGGGGCCAACCATCATGCCCTTCGAGTCACCCACAAATTGACAATCGGGGATTAGTTTGGATGGGACCAACTATCATGCCCTTCGTGTCACCCACAAATTAATAATCTAGGATTAGTTTGGATATGGAAATGACTTAAAGGTATCGCCCATAATTGAGATCCATCCAAGACCACCTCATGATGAAAGAAAAAAAAAAGATAATTTTTAAATGATATAATTGCATTTTTAATTTACTTAGATTTTTTATATATAGTAATAGTAGGACTTGTTATTGTCAACTTCATAAGTCTAGTAAGATAATTATAAATTTCAATAAAATTATTAATTATATATTAAATTAAATTATTATTCAATTAATTGGCTGGGTTAGCTTTAACTCTTGTATTTGTATAAAAATCGAGTCAAACTCATAAAAATTTAGATTTTAAATGGCTCGCGCCGAACTTAATAAAAAAAAGTATTCAAGCTTGGCTTATGTGAGCAAGTTCGGGTCTAGCAGTGAACATATTAGTTTAGAAATACTGTTAGTTCAAATTAAATGATTATGCATTAGACACGATGGGGAGGTAAACTGGATTATCAGTTTAGTGTTTGGCTTTTAAGCAAGATAAGAAAACAAACATTTTGATAGTTTTGTAATTGGGTTGGATTTCATCAGCCTTTAGATAAGATACTTGTTAATCTTTTACAGTAAACACCCGAATCTATCTATAGACAATAAGATCGTTTCAGATCTGCACTATGGGTAGATGTTATGGCTTAAGCAGATATTCTTATGGTTATCGATATTTGAGATCGTTATTTGGGGGTTAAAAGTTGTGGTTGGAGTGTTTAATCTTTTGTTTTTAGATTAAGTCTTGCCTAAGGGCATGTTTGTCTTTCAGCAATAGCAAGTTTAGTTTGTTTGTGTTTAGTCGTGTTTTGTCCGGTGTTTTAATTTCAGTTAACTATTTTTCATATATTTAGATTAGTCTATGTTTATTAGTCTGCGAATCACACTGCACGATTGTTAGATTGTACAGTTGATTCATCGACATGTAGTAAGATTTTACTTCATGTTTATCCACCTTTAATTAAGCCTATAATTAATTCTAATTTTATATAATAGATTGTATTCTTCACTTAAAAAAAAGTTTTGCTTTTAATATGCAACTTTAATATGTTTCAAACATTAAGATGTCAACTTTGTTCTAAAAAGATTACAAAATGTATAATTTTAGTAGGGAATTGGATTGTATTATAAATATTGTAACCCTTTTTTTTCATTTCCCCATACTATTCAGAGTTATTTTCTGGTGGGTCAATTTATGTTGCATTGTTCAAGTGTTTTATGGGAGTTTGAGATTCAATCAGAAACGAAAACACATTAATGTAAAATAAATTTTTTTGTAACTATGTCATATTGCAAATGATGTGAGAAAAATGAATGTAATTAAGCCATAATGAATGTGTGATAAAAAAATATTCATATTGTCCTTTTATATGAAACCTAGATAACAAAATATATAGTCCTCAAAATAAGATTGTGGATTCAATAATGTCCAACAATACAGAAATGATGCGAACTAGGAACTAAACCATTTTGAAACTTTATTACAACTCAATTTCTTGTGAACCATCACGCTCAATGCACGTGATCAATAAACGACACAACAAATTTTATACGCAATGCAAGTCACCGCGAATGGGATTATAACATAGGACACATAATAATAATAATATGCTTGTCCTTTGTGTTTTCTGCCTTGTTAAAAGGGGCCCCCTTTCCTATACTCTTCTTCTTCAGCTTTCTTATCTAGGAATATTTGTACGGATATATGCATTTTAATTTTAATTATCTTTAGTTACTTTGTTTAATTAAAAAAAATACAAGTAAATACCATTTTTAAAAGATATATTTTTTATATATTTAATTTTTTTTTAATTATTTATTATTTTTCTCTTTATTACAACATTATCTCTCATAATTAATTTGATTTTTACAACTTAAAACGACTATATCTCACAAACCGTTTATTTTTTCAACGTGAGCCTTTAGAATATTTTATTTGTCTTATTTTTATCTTTAAAAGAAAATTCATATTGAATATTTTTGGAGCAAAAAAAAGTTTTCGCAGTCTTATATCAATTTTTTACTATCTTTATACTAGGTATAAGAGTTTTTTTGCTTTAAATTGAACAATGTTGCTAATGTTTTATGTTATCTACCTGGAAATAAATGGAAAATTGGTGCTATAAAGACATTATAACACTCTTATACCGGTATAAGAATTTACGAAACATTGGTAAAATTGATATAAGATGCGAAAAAAAATTTTTGCTAAAAAAATATTCAATATGAATTTTGTTTTAAAGATAAAAATAAAACTAACAAAATATTCTAAAGGCTCATGTCGAAAAAATTAACAGTTTGTGGGATATAGTCGTTTTTAAATTGTAAAAATCAAATTAATTAGGAGTTAGTATTCAAATAAAAGCAAAATTTAAAAATTAAAATATTATTTTTAAGAAAGAGTTTAGATAATTAAGAGAAGTAAATTTTTCTGATATGATTTGAAAAATATTAAATCAATATTTATAAAATTAAAATTTCAAAATTTTATATTTAGCTACTGTCCACTTTAACAAACTCTTCTTGAAAGTATAGAGAAAGACATGTAGATAACTTTGCTACCTAATCTAACCACAAAAAACTAAAAAAAAAAAAAACACTCTAGAATTATAATATAATACGTTCAACAAAACCTTATCTTACCCTATTTAAGTTTGGACTCATACCAATAACCTCTAAGATTATAATTTCAAGACTCAACTTCTAAATCAAGCATTTATATAATACATTAATAAAGGTAATTTTTATGCTTACTTTATTTCTTATTACCATTGGATTAATCAACCCACCATTCATCTAGTGGTGATAAAGACAAAATAATAGTTACTCAAGGTAATCATATAATTTACCGTTAATAAATATTCAATTTAAAACAATTGACATGAAAAAATTATTTACAGTTTTTCACTATATATTTTTATATTACATGAATGGAAAATTGGATTTCAGCCATTCAAGATACAAAAATTAAAATTAATTGGGTGTTTTGCGAAGCAATACTTGTAAATTAAAAGGTTGATGAATTGGGAAAGTTAAAGAAATTAAGAAGATGTTTTTCATAGGTTATAAGATGTTTTTCATAGCTTATAAGCTAATGAGATTACTTAGAAGTGTCATGAACCATTTAGTTCACTTATATATCACTCTTTACTCTTATTTATTTTTAATGCACTAGTACAAAAATGGGCTTTGGGGACGGTTATTCTTGGCTTTTCCGGATGATTTTGAACCGTCCGTACAGCCCGCGTCGCCATTGATCGGACCTTATTGCGGACGGTTCTTAACCGTTCAGAATAAGGAGCAATGAGGACGGTTCTTAAGAGAACCGTCCAGAATGCTGTAAATTTCTGTAAGGAAAAGGATCAATAGGGACAGTTCTCGTAATAGAACAGTCTGGAATGCTGCAAAAAATTTTAAGGAAAAAGAGCAATAGGGTCCGAAATGCTCTAATTTTTGTTTTTTGAATTTATTTTATAACTTCATTTATGAGCTACGTAGTAATACAGAAATTGGATTGAAGGGAGCCCTGTATTGTAGCTTATTAATGCAATTTACCTGTATTGTAGCTTATTATTTGCGATCAATATGTTGAATGCCAATGGAAATCTAACTTGTCACTTGCTTTCCCATTTAATTATCATTCCCCAAATATGTCAATTAATTACGACCTGATAACGAGAGAAAAAAAAGACTACAAAATGCCTTGGCTGCAAATTGTGGAAGGCGAGGATAAAACGTACCTTCTGTCATTCATTGGAATAAGTACCAATAGCCTGAATGGAAAAAGTACCAAAAGAGAAAAATGAATCAACAAATCATATACACCATCTCACAACTACACAAAGGTTCAACAGTTATATTGATTGAAATTGAAGATATGTGGCACCTGTTCAAATTGAAATAATTAAATCTCTTGACCAATTCTTGTATTCTAGAAGTCACAGGTTAAACATAATGCTAAAGCCTGAAACAAATGGGAGGGAGGAGAAAGATAGAGAGCGCTTACATCAACAAAAGCAGTATAGTGACCACCTCCCATATGCCCGTTTGGGAAATGTAATTGATGAATGGTATTCTGTATTTAGAAATTGGTCAGCTCTATGAATGGTACTCTGTATTTCAGGTTGAAGTTAAAAAGCTAAATTGATTTGCCCTAATTAGGCTCAAGATCACCTATCCGCCACTCAGTAACAACCAAAGTTGAACCAGTAATTTGAGGACTAAATTTATCAAACAGAAGAGTATATTTAATCACCTAGGAGAACTGATGTCTGATGCACACAAATAATAAGAAGAAATCATATATAGGGAACTCTCAATTCATATTCAAAATGTAGTAAACATGATAGGAAATGAATATACCAATTACTCCAGATATACTGGTATTATTTACAAGTATATATGCTAAAAACTTCACTACGAAACTAAATAAGCTACAAGAATACTAGTCTCTGTATGCTAGCTCAAAATATATTCTTAGAATGATAATTTCACTTAAGATATTCACGAAAAAAAAAGCAGTTGTTTCCTTCGATATGATGTGTGACCGCTACAATCAATCTCACGCTTCCATCACCAGACCATAGACAAATGGCTCTTTTGAAACTAAGTGTCAACTTGTAAAAAGCTAAAGTTACTTAAGATAATAACAAGAAATAGTTTTACATACAAGCAATATCAAGATTGGACAAATGTATCAAAACATTTCCAAGGGCTCAATGAGATGACTTTACAAATAACAAATGGTCAAAACATCATCAACAGTAGGCATTTGGTTCTATCATTCCCGATGTTGAATAGGCTTTTTTACCCAGATTACACTCTTAGGTCCATTATTAAGCAAATCTGGTGAAACAAATAGACTCTAAAAAGGCTAATGTCATATGTTCCATATCTAAAACCCCACCAAGACAAAATAGCACTACAAAAAATTTAGCATTCTATGATAGTTATTTTTGCTACACACTTGATTTTGTCATAATTACTAGCTCTATTGTGACAAAATTAATATTTTGTCGTCATTTTCATTTATTCATGACAAATTTAATATATGTCACTATAATATTAATTTTTGTCACTATATGGGTAATTTTGTGACGATAAATTAAATATGGTCACTTAATGATTTGGAGGAAAAATTTTTGGAGGGAAAAAATTATCATGACAAGAAAAAGGTAGATAGTGACAACTTCATCGTCATAGTAAAAATAATTTTTTATAGCATTTTAGATTCGTAATTATTTAAAAAATAATAAAAGGACATTAAAATTTGTCATGTAATTTATATTTTAGTGACATCATTACGTTTTTGTCATATGATTTAGTGCTTATTATGACGACGTATAGAAATCGTCACAATTATATCAACTAATTAAATATGATAATTTTTTATGACATTTTAGATTCATCATTATTTAATAAATAATAAAATGACAGATTAAAATTTGTCATGTATTTTATATTTAAGTGACATTATTACGTTTTTGCCATATATTTTAGTACTTATTATGACGACATATATAAATTATCACAATTATATTAACTAATTAAATATGATAATTTTTTATGACATTTTATATTCATCTTTATTTAATAAATAATAAAATGACAAATTAAAATTTGTCATGTAATTTATATTTTAGTGACATTATTACATTTTTGTCATATATTGTAGTGCTTATTATAACGACATATAGAAATTGTCACAATTATATATTAACTAATTAAATATGATTTTATTCGTTAATGTGTATAATATTTTTATGATGACTTTATTTGTCGCAATTTAACAAAAAAAACGTGACAGTTTTAATTTCGTCGTTTCTTTTATTTTAAAGAAACATTATATAGAAAAAGAAAAAGAATAATTGCTTATTATATTATATTATATTGTATCATATTGTATTATATTAAAATTGTGTTATTTTAGAAACGAGAAAAAAGTAATAATGTGAAATAATATATTTTAGTGTTAGAGCCAAATGTATAGTTTTATGTAGTTGAAATTAATAAAAACTAAAATGGGAAGTTGATATCTCAATAATGGTTTTTAATTTGGAAATTATCAAAAAGATATTTTCCGTTTGCTAAATTAAAAATCTAAAAATTGCTTACCAATGTTCTATCAGGGAATATTTTATAACTAAATAGTACAAAACAACTCATATTTTCTCAAACTATTTACATATTTTTAGAACAAATTTTGAAAATTAAATGTTGCAGTGAAATGTTCCAAAATTAAGAACGTTACCCATTTAAAAGAATGGATGACATGGAAATAATTAAATTAACGACATTTCTATAATTATTTTACTTTGCTACAAGATATAAAGCTCATAAAGTATATGGATAAAATATGTAAAATCTTGGTAATATAGAAAAAAATAGATATTACTTAATTAGTTAAAATGCTTAGTGTGATAAGGATGAAACGTGGTTAGTGGTGTGGAGGTTATCAAAATAGTCTTTGAAATTATGAAGATTTATCCTTTCCACACTATCAAAATTTCAGTTATCAAAATTACATTGATTTCTAAAGATTTCCCTTTGGCCACTAGTTGTTTTGAGACTACGATACAAACAATGCGTCTTTGGTTGATAGCATTGAGTGTAAAAGAGCATATATAGAGAGGATAAAGTGGAGAGAAAGCATTATAAGATCTGAAAGGAAGATGAAGAGAAGAGATGTGAGATGCGAACACTATTTTAGAGTTTTAGTATTTTGTATATCGTCTTCATTCAATTTTTGGTATTTTTCTTTTGCATCTTGTCGATTTGAATATTTTCACTTTTATTTCTGATTTGATTTTTAATAATTATGACTTTGTTTTGCGATAATATTTTATTTTTTATGTAAACTCAATATTCCTTGTCCAATACAATTACATTTTCGAAGTTTAATACACCCTCCGGTTTAATGCTTTTGGATTCTTGCTGAAGATTTTTTTTAAATGAACATGAATTTTGAACTATAAAAAATGATGATTTTGCTTTACTATTACATTACTATCATTGAGACATTCTAATGATAGAATTTATAATTTCAGGTTGTTTTTCAATGTTGCAATACTTGTAATTAAGTTGAACTAAAGAAAATGATAATCTTCTATTTGCTATTATACTAACATATATGTTTTGGATTGTAGGGAGCAAATGGTTATTCGAGGCATTTGGTTGAAGAATACAAGAAATAAAGAGAGACTCTCTAATTATTCTTAATTGTTGCTCTCTATTTTAGAAAAGTTTACAATGGCTCCAAATTTGTGTAAAGATTTTTCATTTGAGAAAGCTTTATGAGAGCTTCAAATTTATGTAAAAATTGTATTATGACATTATTGATGTATCTTAATTTTAAGATAAGACGAATTTATAATTTGTCAAAAAATTTTATAATATTACAATTATAATTCAGTGATAAATAATTTTCAAAATTGTTTCTATATTATCTTTTAGATGACACAAAACTTTGTTATATTTGAAATTTAATGACTATATAATTTGTCATTAAAGCTGTTTTCACACGACAATAAAAAATTGTCGATTATTAAGAAGCTATTATGATAATATTGTACATTTCATGACATATAAAAGCGTCGCAAAAAATATTTATACAGAGACAATTTCATTTTGTCACAAATTATTAGTTTATAGTGACAAATGTGTTCATTATTTATGACTACCACATTGTCACTAAAAAATTTTAGATTTACTATTCACTTGAAATTTGTCACAATAACTGAAAAATTTAGATGATGAAATGCATATTTTGTCATTTATTATATGAACTTTAGTGACAATAGGTAATACAAAGTGACACCAAAATGAAAATAAAATGACGAAAAAAGCGTCACAGAAACTAAAAAGTTACAGTGACATATGTAATATTTCATCATATAAACACAAATTTTTTATGACGAATTAGAAAATTGTCATATTGACAAAATACGACAGACATACTCTGACGAAGCCTGCAACGATGATATTTTGTCACCTTTTATCTATGGTGACGAAAAAATATGTTTTCATGACAATTTTAGTGCGTCATAAAATGTAAGATTTCTTGTAGTGTAGGCACTGTCATTTATAAATATGCTTTAATATTTTTTCCCTGTGGAAGTGGAGTGGGTGTAATCAATTTACAACGACAAAAGCAATAGAGGGCAAATGATGAATTCCGCTAGCAAGTTTTAGCATCTTTTAGCAAGAAAATAAAGCTACAAAGTATTAGACGCACAGCTTCTGTTGCTTAATCTTTCTTATTTTATTAGAAACACCTATATATTACAAAGCTAAAGATTTTCAGTTACGGAAGATTCGTGAAGATGTTCAGGACATTTTGTTCAAGTATACCTACAAACTTTCATTTATTCAAACCATGTCAAACAAGCAAGCTCAAATAAACAAATTCAGTTTCAAGATTGATATGTCTTAAAGCAGGTACGATAAAAAAAAGCTTCACGATATTAGATTTTACTTTAAACTCTATACCTTGATCAGAGAAATAACAATAACTAGCAATAATCGCCACTTGCACAGCCCTTACATCCACAATGAACACACTCAATGACCTTCTCTTCTCACAGATGATTGGGGACTCGACACAAACAAGTAGTGCCATAGTTGTGATTTCTTGGCTGAATACATCGCAGACAACATAATCTCTCATATCCAGGCTGCAATTCCAAAGAAGTAGAAACAATTCAAAAGAAATTAGCTATTAAAAAAATAGAGACAATACATTCCATTTCAAAGCATTCAAAACCAACAGGGTAACTTATATGGCCATGAACTAAATTATCCGACCTCAAAGCTCAATAGTAAATTGAAATATCATGCAACTTAGTGATAAATGAAAAAATTAAATGGCACAGCCCGTCACAAATCAGTTCCACATTTTCAAGTGCAATAAAATCTCATTCTTGTAAATAAGCATAAAAATAAATTAACAAAACAAACCTCCAAGCTGTGCAACTTCTATCAAACAGCTTACCGGCAATGCAAGAACCACAAAAATCCTCAATATAATGAGTCAAAGCTACCAAATTTCACCTGATGCCTACGGATTTAATCTATAGACTCTAAATAAGAATCAACATTTCTAACCTAATCTACAAACTGCTTCTAAATCAAAAACAAAGGTTCTAATGATCAAATCCCACAAAAAAGTTAACCTATCTAATTCGATTGACGTTGAGTACGAAAACAAGACAATGGGTAATCGATCAACGTGAATGGAAGCAATAAATTTACCTGACGAGAGTAAGTCCAAAACGCCCACAGAAAGAGCAATTAAAAAAAGCATGAGTATCGCGATACATAGTCCGTTGAATCGGAATTCCTTTCACCGAAGACGGGGTAAGGTGGGAGCTTCATCATCGCCGGTGAATAAAAGCTCAACATCTTCAAGGCGAGATACCATATAGGGATTCACCTCATATCTATGCCTATGTCTTTCATCTATGAGCGGAGGGGAAATCGGTGGCGAGGTGAGACTTTGACAGTTTGCAGAGGAACCCCGGCGTAATAGGAGGACCAGCGGAGGAATGATAGTTTGAAAGGGAGGAATGGATGGAGAGTACCGAGCTGGTGGCGTAAAATTAAGAGCGGCGGGAGTTCAAGGTGAGTGAAAGTGAGAAAGAGGGAGAACTGATTTAGGTTTGGACATATTTAACGTTTGGAAATATTTAAGCAATACGGACAGTACGGACGGTTATTATTAAATAGTCATCCGTATTACTTACACTGATTCTTGCGTTACCTTAGTAATACGGACAATCATTTAATAACAACCGTCCGTATTGCCTACATTGACTATTTCGGACGGGTATTTAATAATAACCGTCCGCATTGACCTCTCTGCTTTTTTTAAAGGTTTTAACGGACGATTTTCATCTTAAACGACGCTAATAGTTCGACCCTATTGGCCAATTTTGTACTAGTGATGTGTGATTCTCCACACGGCTCCAACACTTCCTTCAAGTGCAATTGAGTCTGGACCAGTTATCACTTGTACATTCATTGGCTTATTTCTTCGAGGTCTAAGGCCAGGATCAACCGGTCTGGTCTTTCATTGAACTTTAGAACATGGGATCCTTTTGTATTCTACTGCTCTGATATCATGTTATGGTACCGTTTAACCCAAAAATTTAAGCTAATAAGTAAGTCTAGTAGAATTAATTGGAAACCGCTGTGGGAAAAAGTGGAAGATTAAAATACTTGACCTAATTTTAGTAAAATCCAATCTATTTGAGACCAAATTTTTCTATAAAAACCAATATATATTTTTCTCCTTACTAAAGCTTTTGACAACCTCAAATGAAAGTTAATTCCTAAATTGTAGTCCACTTTTTTTATATACAAGTAATATTAAACCATTTATTAAACAAAAGTGGAGTCTATTGACTTATTTTTTTATTGAATAATATGACTCTATTGCATTAAATTATAAGTCATTACATTTATAATTAAAGTGGGCAAGATTGGAATAATGCCCCCTACTTTAGTTAGCAAATAACAGCATAATTTGCTTGCAAACCTGTGAACAAAAGTAACCTTAATGTTTGGGAAGGAAGCTAAAAGTTCTTTACAATCTCTAAAAACAATGTAATGTACATAAATTCACCAATTTGTTAATTAGAAAAGGTAATTTGGGCTTGTTTGCGTTAAAAACACTAATTTCACTAAAATTTATAATTTATAATTTTTTAAATTTTATTATAATATCAAACCAAAACCCAAACAAAAAATAATATGATGACAAAAAAACTGTAATTACATATTATAACATTACGATTTTATATGAAGAAACTAATAAAAATTCATGGTAAATTATTAAATAAAAAATATGAAAGTGTAGAAAATATATATCTTTTTCGTGATTGGATTCAAATATTACAAAAATTAAGACTTCATGGGGTTTATGATAAGGTTGGCCTAGCAAGTAAAAATGCATGTTGAAATCCGTCACTGAGAAGTTGGATTTGGGTGGAGTGAGCGGCTTAGTGCGGCTACCAAACCCAATTAATAATCCAACTTGTACTCTTGTGACATGTTTGGTTCATGAAATAAATGATAAATGAATGAACGAATGTGAAACATAATAGGACTACTTTTAGCCGTTATACCTCTCATAACTATACATATTATTTCATTAATTTCATCAAAGGGGAGAAATAGATAGACCACAAAGGGCAAAAGATGCTAACCAGATGGTAGCAAAGATCTTGAAATGTATTGAAAATTTCAACCATAAACCATAAACCGAAAATTACAGACCTCGAAACAAGCCTCTATAGAATAAGATTTACAAAACTAAACAACAATATCTTGAAAAAACCGTCCCAAAACATCGATCCGAAGAGATCTTTTTAAAAAAATGAAAATTTGAAGATCTACACCACTTTGACATTTGCCAACGGCTTTTGTGGGTGTATCGCTTTCATCCGTGAGTTAAAGTGGAGTAGAGATAGATCGTAAATTTATGTAAAACTCGACAAAGAAGAGTTGTTCCGATAACAATCTGACAAAAAATGGTTGGAATCAATTACACCAAGATAAACAAAATGAAATGAAAGCTAAGGGGGTGGGAAGAGGAAGAAGGGAATTCCCCACCAGGGGGAGGAGAGCTTTTCTTTAGGAGAGTTCAAGAGAAAAGTGGGGTACGTTTTGTTTTCTACCGAGCTGAAGTACAAGGTGTAATAGCTATAAAACAATTATCATCCAAGATAAATGATAGGTCGTGATTCCAGCATATTTTTGTGCTCATTTCTATATCATTAAGACCATGTTTTTAGTCTCTATTGCCACTATTACTCTCTTTTCCCTTGTTTCAGGTTTTCAGAGTGATTTGGAGAAAACAGGCATTATTTGGGCGAAAAGCACCTTTCGCCGAGATCATGATGCATGGAGCGAAAGCGGTAGCGGTAGCTAGTCCCGGTGGTTTCAGTATTCTTCTAGAAATGCGTCAAAGCCAGACCTGTAAAATCACCAATTAGGGCAAATCCTAATTAGGAGAAGTCCTTATCAAGTAAGAAGTCTAAATTCCTAAAGAGTTCGCATTTAGGAAAGATCAAAATATGCATGGATATGGATTCTCTAAAGTTCAAACTTTATAAAGTTGTACATTTTAGTCAATCTCAACCATCCGTTGCATTTTAATGGTCCAGATACAGTTTTAGTGAATTATAGGGTCCACAGTGCAATAAAATCTGGACCATTAAAAATCAATGGATGGTTGAGATTGACTGAAATGTACAACTTTATAGAGTTTGAACTTTAGAATCCAAATCCAAATATGCATGGATTCCTATAAAGGCTAAAGATAAAGAAACCTACATAAGGAGAAACACAAAAGAAACCTAATTTGGAAAGTAAAGAGAGGCGGCAAGATCTAGATAAATACCGAGGCCGACACATTTGGATCATACACATCACTTTCATTTTTACAGTTCCTAGTTTAGTTTCAGTTTCTTGTTTTTAGTTTAGATCCTTTACTTGCTTTATTTTAAATACTTTGCTTTTAGTTTAATCTTTCATTTGTCGTTTAAGATTTCAATTCATGTTGTCAAATACTCTTTCTAAGTTTAATTGTAGGTTTAATTCCATATTTCATTTGCTTTGCTCTTTACTTCATTTTAATCGCAATTCACTTGACAAGTCTTTACATTTCATATGATTTATTTCAAGTCTTTTTATATTTCCTTACAATTAAATTCAGTCATGTCTAGCTAAATTCTTTATGACATGATAAAGTAAGGGTGAAGGCTGAGTTTAATAGCATGAGGACCGCATTTGGTACAGTAATCTACAAGGCGACTTATTTGCCAATCTCGATACATCAAGGGTTTTCTGGCAAAAACATCACTTAGTCTCCCTGACGGTCTGATCAGCCTAAGGTAAGTCTTTGTGATTATTGTTATTTCTTATTCTTGCACCAGTAATTGTGCTTGAAGAAGGATAGAGTGACGGCAATCTCACCAAGACTGGAGAAAGGAAATCTTATGCCTGTTAGGAGTGGTTCACTACCTGTTGGTAAGGGTTTAGGCTTTTCTACTTTGTATCCTTATTCATCAACGAACACTTTGATGTGACGTCGAGAGTCTCAGCGGGTAAGATAGTGGTCACGACACAAAATCATGTCACTATACATAGTAAGGAAAGATTGTACAGTGCAGAACAGTAGTATAACTAAACCTATGTCCCGGCGCAATTTATATCATGTCTTATGATCACTATAATACTTAGTTTTGCTTTGCTTTGGTCCGGTCATTATCTTTTATTGATTTATCACCTGCTTTACTTGGTTTTAATTTTCAAATTCCCCAAACGATCACTACTTGGTCACACTATTTGTTATCTTTTAAGAATAACACTATTAAAAACTGTTCCCTCTAAGATCGACCATTACTTATCACTAACTTTAAGTTTTTGTTGTGTTAGAATTTATTTTTAACTGTGTCAACAACAATTAATAAATTGTTTATCACATTTCATATTATAAAATTCATTTTTATTATATTTCATATAAAAAAAGCTCATTCAGGGAAACAAACATTAGAAAATTTCCTGGTATCCATTATCCATTCAAATTCTAATATATGTGCTTAAAATCAAGAATAGGTTCATATTGGTGCCCGCAAATATCAAACCCATTATTATCCACATTGGAAAATTGACTTGGCTACATAAGAACTATACATATGTATTACTTAATTCAGTATAAAGCCTCTCAAACCAAGTAGTTGAATAGTTCAAAATCCGATAGCTAAATATGGAATTGTAACATATCATTGAGTAGAAAATTCAAGTTTTAGAGTACTAAAATGGTTACTTGACAAATAGCATAATTTTACGAGGACTTAACTCAACTATTTCAGAATCATTGAATGACAGACATATTAGCACAAAAGCAAAATGTTCATTAACGGTGTCAACTAATTCAGTCCAATAACACATTAACAAATTTTCCATAATCATGAGGCTAGCAAAAACTTGCAATTACTCTCTTTGTACGTTGGTTAAAAAGGTTCATAGTCTAACCAATGAAAATCGTCGTAAGCGGTTTAGTATCACTTATTCAAAGTTTTAAGTTTGAACCTTGTGAATGTCGAAAATTCTCGTTGTGAGACTCGCCCATCATAGTCAGGTGCGCGATCTGAGTCGAATCTGGATTTAGGCCTTGTTCTCTTGTACTACAATTCAAAGCAGTTCAGTTCAGTTCAGACCACTTAAATTCAGTTCAGTTTAGTTCAGCTATGTGTAGTAATAAATTTATACTAAAATAAGTTCAGTTTACTTCAACTCACTTCAGTTCAATTCAATCAACCAACTTCAATTTAGTTTAATTTAACTTTCAGAAGTTGAAAATAACAGGACATAGCTCTGCGCGCTGAAGCATAAGTAAAAAGCTCCATACATACTCTTTGTTTATTAAAAATATTATAAATTTATAATTAAAAAAATTTAGACAGTCCAAAGAATCTCTGTTGATCATCAATTATATCTCTTTCTTTGTTTGCTTTTCTTCCCTCTTCAAATGTTGTTGTCCTCCACAATAGTTGTAGACAAAACCCTCTGCAACAACAACAATACTCTAACAAAAAACCTCTATAATTCTTCCTTCTTTTTCTCCATTTGCTAAAACAATGGAAGAATTGTGGAAAGATATCAATCTTACTGACCAGTATCCTAACCTTGATCCTCCTCCTCATTCTAACCCTAATTGCATCCTTCAAGATTTCTTTTCCGGTAGAGATCCACCTTGCTCCGGCCACAACTCCGACAACACTAACACACCTCTTTTACCGCCTCCTACCATTCTCAGCTTGAACTCTATTCCTCCTGGATTTGATTTTCTCCATAACTCCTCACAAGCCCGTTTCAAGAATCACCACAACAAAAACACTGATGTAATTTGCAATTCTAACAATAGTAACGCTTTTATTACTCCATTTGAAGGGTTAGATTCTTCGCCTCTTGGTAAGAGAAGGGTTCAAGATTCTCTCAACAATAATACTTCCCCCTGTGATCGACGCCATAAACGTATGATCAAGAACAGAGAATCTGCAGCTCGTTCTAGAGCTAGAAAACAGGAAAGATTCTCTCCTCCCTTAATTCTTGTTTTCTTCCTTTAAAAATTTTTTTAAAAAATTCACAAATTTGGTGGTTTCTGTTCTCTTATGTTCTTACACATTTTACAGGCTTATACTCAAGAATTAGAAAATGCAGTTAGTCAACTGAATGAAGAAAATGCAAGACTTAAGAAAGAACAAGAAAAGGTAAGTTTTTTTTTGGAAATAAAATTATACCAAACTGTTTAAATCGACAATAATAATATAAAAAAATATAAGAAAAATAGGGAAAGGACCCACCAATTTTTGTTTTTTTAGGCAAATAATTTTACTACAAATTACAGTGTTCAAACATGGAAGCTAAAATTGATGTTAATATATGTATTGTTTGGATGCAGTTAAACATGGCAGCAGACTCTCAACTTCCAAAAACGCACACACTGTATCGAACGTCAACGGCTCCATTTTGAGTAGTAAAAATGGTTCATGTTAACCTAATTTAAGTCTTTTCATTATTATTAACTAGACCAAAAAGAACAAGTTTGTAAGAAAAAGGAAAGTGGTGCATTGATTCCTATTGTTAATGATTAGTTAATGTTATGATTAAGCTAATGATGGTATCTAAATTAAGGTGGGAAATTATATAATGGACTGGGTTCTTTGGTCCATTCTCACTGCATGAATGATATCATGTGTCTAAAAAACGTATTTGGATTCTCTAAAGTTCAAACTCTCTAAAGTTATACATTTCAATCAATCCCAACCATCCACTGAGTTCTAATAGTCCAGATTCAGTTTTAGTGATTTGTGGGGTCTACAGTCTAATAAAATAACTTTAGAGAATTTAAACTATAGAGAATTCAAATTCCTGAAAAACTATTTTATAATATTAATTTATATTATTTATTAATTTCATGTCATTCTTCGAATGAGAAGTAACCAAAAGACTCATTTTACAATTTTCCATTAAGGTGATGGACAAAGGGTGGAGTGAGTGAATGGCGGTGGGTGGGTCTTTATATCTATCTTTGTAGGGTTGGTTGGCTTTATTAATTGATGGATAGAAAATGGGAGATTGTTTTAGTTAGGCTAGATAGTAATTTAGTTTTTGAACGACAAATCTCGCATCTTTCAACAAAACTACAAATCTCGCTGTCATACAGTAATTATTAGACGTGAGCAAATATCGGTTTAACTCAAAAATCGAACCGATTCGACCCGAGCCAAAATTTGAATGAGTAAAAATATAAGAACTGAAAATGAACCGAATATAATTTGGTTCGGATTCGATTCGGTTTGATTATAACTGAATTGCTCAAACTTTATAATCTATAAAATAATTTGTAATTTATTTTTTTATTTTAGGGTTATATGAGAGAGACTTAAAGTAATTTCATCTTGATATGTGTTAAATTTGATAGTATTTAGACTTTGAAATTAATATTTATAACAATAAATATAAATATTGATACATAAAAAAATATTAATTCAATTAGTATGACATGCATATAATGAATTATTGAATGAGTCATATTCTTAAAGTTGTAAAGTAAAACAATTCTTTCCAAATTAGGATTACTTAAGTTAAAATCTCATATTTGCTATTATTGCTTACTAATTAGTGTGTTGTATATCGTCAATATTGATTAGGATATTAAATATAATATGATTATATATTAAAATATAATATTTATTATTTATTCGGTTCGATTCGATTTTATTTCGATTTTTGTGGTAAAAACCGAAATTGAACCGAAACCCAAAGTTTAAGAATTTTAAAAATCGAGACCGAACCAAAATAAATTTAATTCAGTTCAGTTTAATTATTTTTATTCAATTTCAGTTTGAGTTTCAATTTCGATTCGATTCTGGATACCCCTAATAACTATCGAGATTATTAAAAGAAAAGGATGCTTACTAGTAGTGTAAAGAAGGGAACATGGGGACATTTTATTCTTAAAAACTAGCTCAACTCCTCTCTTATTTTTCTAGAACTACCTATCACTTTCATTATTCTGCGCTTTAATGATCTTTTATGGTCTAAAATGTCTATTTCAACGCTTGTTACTTACACTAAACACTATATCCACTCTCTTCTCTATCCCTTTTATTATTCATTTTCTCTTGCTTTCAATTTCATTTGATTTTCTTTTCTTTTTTTTTTGCCATGAGGTGTCTTAGATGGGTACTAGCTATAGGCGATACTTTTAAGCCATGTCCATATTCAGATTAAATTCTCCAATCGTTAATCTGCGGGTGCCTCGAAGGGATGGATGGCTGGCCTCAAGATTTAAAATTGCTCCATACACATCCATATCTCAGGATTTGATCTCTGGTGGATGCTTAGGAATGGACTGGTCTGTACCACCAGTCCACAGCCTTAGGGTTTCTTTTTCTCTTTTTCTAACTTCCCACCATCAGTTGAAAATAAAGTTCTAGCTAATGTCGTCTTTGGTCGACTCCACTTGAAGGCTCCCTTTGTTAGAAAGCAAGAGAACATGGCCTTACTATAATCCCACTTTTTAAGGAAATAACTCTGCAACGAAATACTAAGATCACTCAACTCTGCTTGATGATAGCGAGTGTGGTGAAAGCTCATCAATTGAGCATACCAAAAAGAGAAATGCACATGCTTGGGGTTCTTTTTGGTCCTGAAGACCAACTACTCACCAACCTAGAAGACCATAATTAATTATTATTTGTGTTGGTTGTGAGTATACGTACAGGCTTCGGATTTCGTATTGTTTTTGTTTCATCCGAAGCCTGTACGTATACTCACAACCAACACAAATAATAATTAATTATGGTCTTCTAGGTTGGTGAGTAGTTGGTCTTCAGGACCAAAAAGAACCCCAAGCATGTGCATTTCTCTTTTTGGTATGCTCAATTGATGAGCTTTCATCACACTCGCTATCATCAAGCATAGTTGAGTGATCTTAGTATTTCGTTGCAGAGTTATTTCCTTAAAAAGTGGGATTATAGTAAGGCCATGTTCTCTTGCTTTCTAACAAAGGGAGCCTTCAAGTGGAGTCGACCAAAGACGACATTAGCTAGAACTTTATTTTCAACTGATGGTGGGAAGTTAGAAAAAGAGAAAAAGAAACCCTAAGGGTGTGGACTGGTGGTACAGATCAGTCCATTCTTAAGCATCCACCAGAGAAGAGAAGGAAAAGATGTATTTTGGATCTTTCGTATTGTTTTTGTTTCATCCGAAGCCTGTATGTATACTCACAATCAACACGAATAATAATTAATTATGGTCTTCTAGGTTGGTGAGTAGCGGGTTGGAGTTCTTTGGAGTTGAGTAGTCAACTGTAGAGAAAAAATCTCTCACAGAGAAAGAAAAAATATTTTTTTATCCAAAAAGTGCGAATAGATCTGAACCATTCAAATTATAAGCAAATGTCATGATTTTCTAAACATCACTCTGCAGTTCAATTTGAACTGCAGAGGATCCTAATCCCGTGAGTAGCTGGCCCTTCAGGACAAAAAAATCCTAAGCATGTGCATTTCTCTTTTTTGTATGCTGAATTAATGAGCTTGCACCACATTCACTCCAATCCAAAATCATCAAGCGGAGTTGAGTGATCTTACTATTTTCTTGCAGAGTTATTCCTTAAAAAGTGGGATTATAGTAAGGGCATGTTCTCTTAAACTCCAGTACAAACCATTTCAGACCAAAAAAAATATAAATAAATTGATGTTCAATACTTATAAATTCTAACATATTCAATTTATTAATTACAAATATAAGAGAAGGGGGTAAATATAAATAAAATAACTTTAACATTAGTAGTAATTAATTATGATTTGTCATGTGTAAGAAAATAGGTAGTAGGGGTAATTTGGTGAAAAAGGGCATAGAGAAAAGGTCTGGAAAGGGGCAGTTGTTTAGCATTATGCAACTGAATCAAATTCAGGACTCCAAATCCAAACCTCACTTAAGGAAGCCCCACACGTGTAATGTGGTTCACCATGAAAAAGAATTCATTTTATTTCCATCTTTCTAAAACAGAAAGATTTATCACGTGCATACCTCTTTTAAGTATAAAAACCCAAATATATGAAATTTTATTTTTGTATTCTTCATTATATTTGTTTGGTAATTGATTGTCAGACATTCCGAAAAATTAAAAAAAATACATTGTTTAATTGTTTAATGCTATGAAAATGAGCACTATTAGCCAATTTGAATTGTAATCCAAATAATTTATAAATGTGTTTACATATTTGAAATATAATTGGCCATACCAAGAACATCAAGTAAAGTTGAATTTGGAGCTATTAGTTTTAAAAAGTCCGAGTAATCTTTAAAATTAAGTGGTTTAGAATCTCTAGCAGAACAGACATATTTAATTTTTTTTTGTTAAGGTATCTCATTCCATTTTCGAAGTACTTTAGCATAAATATAATCTATCACAGGTATCACAACATATCTTTTATCCCAACTTTGTATTTCATCACACACCAAAATATGTGACATCTGGCTAGCAATGATTTTACTTTGAATATAATATAATAGATTTTTTCTTGAAAGTCCTTTTTCTTACTGTCTAGCAAGGAATATATTACCAAATTTTATTCAATTTATGCTTTCTTTAAAATCCAACCAAAATGAGAATAATCAGAAATAAAAATTGATCTTTAAATGGGTATATTTGTCAAAATGCTGATATGGTACATACTAGGGGATAAATTCAGAAAATAATGACTATGATAGTATGAATATGATACAAAGACCAATTGATATTGAAAGTGTAAAAATTTAAGAATGGAAACTAAGTGTAGATGGATAGGTAAATATTCTGTTTAGAAAGATGGAAATAAAATGAATTCTTTTTCATGGTGAACCACGTTACACGTGTTTGGATTTGGAGTCCTGAATTTGATTCAGTTGCACAATGCTAATCAACTGCCCCTTTCCAGACCTTTTCTCTATACCCTTTTTCACCAAATTACCCCTACCACCTATTTTCTTACACATACCATCATAATGATCAACAATTGGCCACATAACCGACTTCACCTATAATGACTAATGAGTTTTTGATTGATATTCTTTCTTTACAAATTCATTTTTGTTTTTCAATTTAATATATCATGTATAGAACTTTCCGTCCCAAAAAATATCTGCAGTATGCGACAAAGAATTTCCAAAGCAATTCGAAAATACTTGTGTACCAGATTTAAAACAAAACATATTTTAAGTATAGAGCAGTTATTGTGTTTTTTGTTAGAAACCCCAAATATTCAAAGTCATTTAGTAATTATATTACAAGCTATTCTTTTCCCTCCACGAGACTTGCAGGTCAATCCTCATACACTATGGCTGGAGTTGGACGGAATGGCTAGGAATGTTAGGGCTTTAATATACTTCGTCAATACAAAATTAAGATATAATCTAGCCCTTTGTTTCGAAGCTAAATATATTGGGATTTTACTGTATTTGGAAATCCAGGTTTCATCATAGAGAAGTAACAGAAGAACATAATTTATATCCTCCAGTACCCAAGAGGAAAATGAATATTCTACTTCAAAGCATACACATTTTCATTCCCAATTCTACTTCTGTTTTTTTTTTACCAGGTAAAAAAACAGAAGATGAAAATAACTAAGAAATGAAAAAAAATAAACATCTATGCATCACTCAGCCATTGATCTAATTTTAGGCTCATCCCCCAGTACCCGTTTGATCAAGAATTCACAATAAGGTGATTTTTCTTAACTATTGTTTATAAGAGGTGAAAGTATTTAATACTCTGTCCACTCACTAATTGACACGTAGTAATTTTTATTATTATAATATAAAAAAATAGCTATGGTATAAAAACTCCATTGTGTCATATAGACTAAATAACTCGAAGCTTCTCCTAAGGCTTTGCTTGGGAGCAAGGTATTATAAAATTTTAAAGGAAAGGAATGGAATAAAAAAGAAAGGATAGAATTTTAAAATTACTGGAGGAAGGGATGAATTTTTAAAAAAAAATATAGGGCAATTACTTATTTACCCTTGAATTATTGGAGACAGAAATATGTTTTAGAGTCGGTAAAATATAAAAAAGAATGAGGTCTTAATTGGAAAAGTGCATTCCTTTCAAATTCCACCAAATTGGTGGAATTGAAAAATTGAGGTTTGGATAGAATTGGAATTAAATGAATTCCACCCCAATCCTTTACTATTTTCATAAACCTTCATCCCAAGCATGAGAATTAGAATACTCTATTCCCCATTCCCTTACAAAACTTCCTCCCAAACATACCTAAGAGATCTAAAAGACTATAAGGTCTTTTTTTAGTATATAGTGTTTTGTTCTAGAGGATATCTTGATCTCCTACACCAGATGTACTACTTAGGTGTCGTTTAGTTAGCGAAATTGACCTCATATTTCACATAGCTATTTCTAATTGAATTGAAAAAATTCATATTCAATAAAATACTCCCTCCATCTAGAAATTATTCTCTTTACCAATTTTATTAATTCTTTTTAATTGTCAATTTAGATTATCAATACATTTTATACAATTTTTTCTCTGTCATTGCATTAACTATGAAAAAGATTATGTATTATTAAAATTATAAGTGAGTAATTAAGAAGAAAGAGAATTTAGTAAAGGATAAATTAGTCATTTTTATTGTATAATAAATTTTTCATTACTTTTGATAATTCGGTTAAATGGACAATATTTTATATATTGAGGGAGTACATAATAGCTGGGAATAACTACCAAATACCTAAGACAAAATAAGTATATCATATATACAATAAAAAGAACAACTCAAGCAGTAAAGCATCTATAGCCCAAGTTGAGTCCAACACTTTATTAATTAGTCAGCAAACTAATATATAATAAAATAAAATAATTGGGGAAACCAAAAATCCAGAATCTCTAAATCATAAAATTAGCATATAATGTAAACCACATCCAATCCTAAAACTGGATGGTCCAATGGATTCCCTCAAGGACCCATTTTATGCAGTGAATCTTCAAAAGGTTTGAAGAAGGTATACATAAATGCATTTCTTAATATAATGTGTGCCAAAAGAGAAACCTAAAGTACCAGTTCATAAGACAGAAATAGAGCAACAGCGGGCATAGCATGAGCCGCAGAATCCCGTCTAAGCCACCACCACCCTCCCTGTAGAATCGGAGATAATCTAGCCCCAAAGATTCTTAAAAACTAGCTGAGGGGCAGTAAAGGGGGCGTCATGTCAAAATTTCCCAATAACCATTAAACAAGTCGTCACAAATAACTGCGACAAAAAAATGTGACTCCAACAAACCATACACCCCCTCAACAAGCTCATGCTAAATGGCACTCGTCATAAATGTCTTTTTTCTTTTTAACCTTTTTTTGCTTTTTCTCTTTTTAGTTTTTTTTTTTTTTATTTTTTTTTCTTTTTTTTTTGTTAGAGAGCTGTTTTGTTTTCTTTTGTAATCCTTTCTATTTTGTGTTTCTAAACGCCCCAACTCCACCTTGTCAAGGCAACTACTGTCAAGAAAATGCAAGACATCCATCCATCATTCTAATCAAAAAGCCCACCCCCACTTCAAAGGTTCAGATAACATGTGCAAGAGCACACATTTCACTTACTCGAGTTTGTTGATGAATCAGAAACTCCTTGTACACTGCCTCGGCCCGATCCTTCAGCACTAGATACCTGTGACTGGTTGTATAAGTCACCGAGAAATCCGCCGTTATGCACATTTGTGTGGCTCCTTTCACTACTCTGGAGATTGGAATTCTCCTCCAATGAAATACTCTGGAAGCCAGCTACCAGCATATCATTACTAGGTCTCACAAAAGGAAAAGCACCTGGAAAATTTGGGAACTGAACAGAGGGGGGCATAATCCATTCCATCCAACCATCTCGCTTCCTTACTTTATCACCCTAAAAAATTTCAATAAATATAAGTGTAGTGAAGTTACAAGTATCAACTCATTAGAATATGTACATAGAAATATAGAATACATCTTTATAATGACAATCGATAATGCCTTAAAGACAGCCTTCCTTACCTGTTGCCCTTTTGAGGAGGCGGCATCAGATGGTAAACCAGAAACCCATGTAATTGTTACGCTTAATTTTCGAAATTAACTGGGGAAACCACAATACCAGCATTCTGCTGAAAAATAGTTGATGAGCAAAAGATAGTTTACCTGTACTTCCACAACAGTTGAACTTCTTAAGGCATCCAATATAAGTTGGATATTGTCAGTCAACTTTAATACCTGAACCGTGAAAAAAAATGCTTTAATATTAATCACACAAACAAAAGTTGCTCTAATAGACACTGATCACCAGGACTTGGGCAACCAACTGACTTGAGATGGTGTAGTATGAGAAAGACAAATATTGGCAGCTGATACTGAACTAAAAAATTCAAGCACTAGTTAATTTTGTTTCTTTTGAGAGATTCGGAAGCACAACTAAGTAACAAAACTACCATTTGAGGAGGAAAAAATATGAAACGAAAAAACAAGCCTATTACTAATATGCAGTCATAAGACCTTCATTTTGACATCAAACCAGGTGACATGTTTGCTATGTATTCTGAATTCAATTTGCGCTAACTAGTCTTTATTCTGTCATGACATTTAAAATCCAAACGTAATCATTTCTAAAGAGATCATTTTCCTAGGACTCATAATGATAAAACTGGTTATTAGGTCTGAAACAAATTGCAACTTGATGTGACAATAACAAGAAAACAAAATACAGGCACAAAAGTAAACAGCAAGTGACAGAAAATACGAAAAAAAAGGACTGAACCATCAGAGTATTTCTATATCACTAGTTTAATATCTGTCACTTTAGGAAGATAAATTTTTTTTGAAATATCTATCACTTATCATATCATATCACAATGCATTTATGTCTATCTTTTTTCCCTTTTGCCCTTATTTACTCCATTGTAAATAGCAAAAAGAAAATAAAGAGTCTATTCATGTATTTAAAAGAAAAATATTCGTAAGGGTATCTTAGTATTTTTATTGCCTCATTTAATGTAGTCGTTTTAGGAAACTTGTCAAAAGTGACATATTAAAACGGGAGTACACAAGACAGACAATCTATAGGCATGACAACAGTTTAAGCACTCAATGAAAACAACCCAAAAGACAATTTAAAATAAATGAACATGATTTCCGTATCTTTTACCTCCGTCATAGACGAGTGACACATTACACAACCTCGTTAAAAAAGAATATGTAAACTAAATGAAGACAATAACAGCGATGTTCTAACTCCATCAGCAAAGAGTGCCACAATTACTAACCTTCTGATAGCTTTGTCCATATTATTAGAAACTGTCCATTTAAAAGTTTGTCGTCACAATCAAGAACAAAAATTTCACTAAGGAGAACGCAAAATGTAGATGATTTCTTTTCTTCTTGAGTTACATAAACACAAATGTACTTACATTTTTAAGGATAAAATGTTCTAAAACTAATTCAATGTGAGTCTATTAAAATATAGAGTTTTATGACACTTTATTCCTCCTGAAAAAAGGAGGTCGAATGGTAAACATGACATAGACATGGTATCCTCGTGTCCCCACAACTGTAAAAAAATTGAGTGATTGACAACGAGTATTCAAACTTTACAAGCAATGTTCTGATTAAATGCTCTAACCAAGCAACCAACTGAATTTAAGCTGTGTGAAAAATATTTTGAACAATATAGTCATGGCATACATACAAATTAAACACGGAAAATGGACTGTCATAATATATACGATAACTTTTCAGCTACTTTTGGGAATTAATTTTCCAGAACAAAAGATTTAGTAGTTGCAAATAAAGAATTGCACACAGAAAGAAGATGCAACACTTATGCACTGTGAAAGATAACAATTCTACTTGTCAAGAAAAATTAACAAAGCACTTGTCCACTTTCACAACTTGCTTTCATCGAATCTTGAACAGATTAAACCAAGAGAAAAACCTATGCGTACCTATGTAGCATGGTAACGGGAAAGGAAATGTTTCCGATTTCCGGACATCAGAAACGCTCATTGGAAACGCAAAAAATAACATGATTTCAGGTTTCCGAGAGGGAAAAGGAAACGTTAGTGTCTAGGAGTTTCAGTGCATCCTAGATGCGTACTATAAAAAATAACAAATACATTATTTAAAAGGAAGGTGTAATTGGTAAACAATCTACAACTTATGTTCCAAGTTAGTACCGCAGAAAACAAAAATGCATGTTTTACCACCCCCAAATCTTGTCCATTTTCCTGTTTCAACAATCTAAGCACCACACGTTTTCCTTTTTGTGAACCACATAAACACATATAGTTATTAGAATGATTCTTTATGCAAAAGCTCCAATGGAAATGTTACTTGATTGAGGCTCATCAAAAGTATCATAATTCATTAGTATGTATGCATCTATATACTCCTATGTCACACAATATAAAGTAACATTTCAATTGACATTTATAAACACAAACAATTAACTAACTTAAAGCAATACTGAATCAAACGTTATAACATAACCTGAAAAACACATTCACCACAAAATAAATAAAAACTCAATTACCCCCATAAAACTCACTTGATTGAAGCCTGCTATTAATCTAATCGGTACAAAGCCCTGGTCGTCCATGTTCCGCCGCAAGAATGTATCCTTGACTAAATTTTCATTGCTGCAGTACAAGAACAACAAGTGCTGTTAACTTCCCAGGAAACTTGAAAAAAAAGGCTTGCTGAAAGCAAACTAGTAGGTGAACCTAAGACAGTAGCACAATTTGATAATAATACCTAAAGTAGTAATGAATCTGCTTCACTATCTGGGAATACAAATCGCTGTCAGGAGTAGGATTATAGAACTGCATTGTTGCAGCAAAAGGAGGAACTGGGGGATGTCCAATCAATGGAATAGTAGAGTAATAATACATTGGACGAGGCTCTACAGGATTATTGAGAGCATTAGCAAAAAACATCAACGTAAACAAAAAGATACATGAAAATGAGTAGTCTTACCATGAAATCCAATTGGGTTACCGTAAGAATCAACTGGTGGATGTCCAATAAATGGACCAGTAGAATGTGTTGGCCTAATAAACCTTGCGACAGCCCTCTGTGGCTGCATATGAGCATCTCTACCATTGAAATTTCGATGGCTATTCCAATCTTGATTCACACGGTCTTGATCACGCCTGTTATAATTGTGATGGTGAGAACCATCACGGGAATGTGGACCACCATTGCGCCTAAATGAATTGCGCTGCTGCTGGGAGTGATCATTAGAATTACGGGATTGTGAATTCCTCTGTGCATGATCCCTAGGAGAAGAGTTAATCGAATGCACGTCCCTTGTCTGAGGCTGTGATCCAGTTGGCTGGGAAGTGCTGCCATTAGAAGTTGGATTACCAGCATTGCGTTTAAATGATCTCTGGTGTGGCATTGTATGATTTGGAGTGAAATTAGGGTTTGCATAATGGCTAACTTGTTTCTGAGAAGTTGAGGATGCACTTCCAGTTATCTGTAGAGCATAGAAACGACATGAAGAAAGAATACAGAGAAAACACCCATGAGCATAACTACTTGAACACTGTTTGAAGTAATTGCCAAAAAAAAACACATCCAAGACAGATTTTAATGTCTGACTTTAACTAGTATGAACATTCACTTATTTAAAAGTTGCATCTTCATGAATTGGCTTCTACAATTACAAGTGCAATGCAAATAGACATAAATTCATTCTCTAATAACTCCGTATTTCCAGACAACTTGAAAATAAAAGCTGATGTGATCTTCCCTAAGCAACCACAACCAACAAATATTCGATAGCAAAACTTGCTCAGCATAAGGCAATCAAATAAATGAGATTAAATAGAAGCAATCAGACCTGAGGAACAGGGGTAGAAGATGATCCATCAGATAAACCTTTCGATGAATAATGAGAAGGCTTCCGAGAAGCCCTAGCAAATTTAGACAAAGCAGGCCAGGAAGCAGCTCCCATGACAGGCTCAGCCTCCACAACTCCGTTTGACGGCTTATTCCACGCGGGCCTCTTACCTGCATTGCCGTTAGAGCCATTGCCGTTAACAGAAATCTCATCATCGGTCACCATCGAGGAAGAAGAGGGAGAAGCAACCAAAGCGACCGGTTCCGTAGAGTCGGCGGAGGCAGGGGCGATTGCAGGGGGCGAAGAAGGGGGCGGAGTAGCTATTGCGTCGGATTCGCCTCGGGCAACAGTGGTCCAGGGAGAAGAAGGCGGACCGCGCCTACTAGGGGAGTGAAGAGTCGGCGATTGCATTACAGCAGAGTTGGCTGCGGTGGACATAGCAGAAAAAAATAGGGTTTCTGGCCCTTGCGTGATTCTTCTGACAAGCAGTTGGGGAAGATGATCAAACGCGAGGGTAAAACTGGAAACAGAATGATGAGAATAGGGTTTTTGGTTTATATGACATCAAAATTTTTCCAAAAAGAAAATAAAAACAAAATCAGAAGGCGATCGGCAAAAGAGAGATCAAGCAATGGCGATCCTCTGCTTGTCTCCTCCGAGCTCTGTTACTCTGTCTTCTCTCTATGTTTCTCCTCTCTCTCTTTTCGCTGTTTGTTGTTACCTTTCTCTCTCTTCCGCTACTTGATCTTGGGTTGGGCTCTTTGAATCCAAATGATACTCAGTTTCCACCGTTTTTTTTCTTTTCCTTTTTATGGTTTCTCTTAAATAGGAAATTATTTTTATCAATCTCTTAAATACTAATTACACTTCTACACATAGAATTTTTTTTTCTACGTTACATCCAGATTTAATTTAAATTATGCATTTAATTATAATAAATGAATCTTTTAATAAAAAAATTTTACCTTCATCAAAATTTAAAATCGAAAGTCCTTTAAAATTAAATCAAATAAAAAAAATCAATTCGAGTTATATAACTTTGAACTCATCACGGGATTTCGAAAGTGCTAATTAAATTCTTGAACCCCCTAAATAAGTAAATATGCACTTCTCTTTCGTATTATTGACACGTCCTGGGAGGACTCTAATTTATATGATTTCCTTGATGATTAAATAAATTATAATTTATATTTCTGACTAGGAATTTAGGATTACAGAAAACCTGAGTTGAGATCGTGGGTGGGGGTCGATAGTATACCTTGGGTATGGGTCAGGTTGGGTCGGATTTGTATCGAGTTTAGTTTAAAAATTAGAAATTTAAGCTCAACTTAACTACTAAAAATTGATAATCAGGCTCAGGCCAGATCGGGCCACTATAAAAATAATTGAACCCAGGCCTAGCCGGCCAACCAATTAAATAACTATTTTTTCTATTTATTATAATTAATTCACTGGACATATTCAGGGCCCACACATTTCAGTTACTAATTATCAATTGACCAATTCTAATATCATACTAAACTCATCGTTATTTTCTCCATTTATTGCCCGTGTCAGTGTCTCTTTGATTCATTCCAAACATTATCTTTATTAAATACTTTTTCATTCCCATCAAAACCTCATAATTAGTTTTGTTCCCAAAGTAAGACGTATTTAATTAGTTTTAGGAATTTTCTAAAATAATCATTAGCAACTCTACAATCTAGCAGTTTAGATTTCGATAAATAACATATGTATATATATATTATTAATTTATAATTGAATTATATTGGGTCGGGCGGATCGGGCTTGGGTTTCTATACAAAAATCAAGCCCATCTTATATATCTAGCGGCCACTACAGGTTCGAGCCGGGCCGGGCTTGCACTCTAATGTGTTAGCCCAAACCCATCCCAAATAGGTCGGGCTTGGGCGGGCCGGCGGGCTCATGCCCAAGTCTAGTAGAGAGAGAGCCGTATAAAAAAACTGAAAGGGCATAATAGAAAACTAGTGTAGTACCCGTGCGATGCACGGATAAGTCATTTATAATTTATTTCGCAATATAATTTATTTGCGGAAAACATCTTTGTACACAAAGAATATCAAATTCAATTTATCATACTTATTTTTTACATTATTATATTAGTTACAAACTCAATTTTTCATAATTATTAACTTTTTTCTAATTAATACAATTAGAGTGCATTCGTAATATTTATAAATAAACTTATAAAAGTAGAGCATGAAGTCCATGATAATAAATTTATATTCCCAATTTTATCCAAAACTTAGCCCGTAGTTTCTCTTCTCTTTTTTCCTTTAATCACGTGACCACATTCTAAACTCCTCCTAATCCACGATTCTTCATCATCTCATCTTTTTTTTACAAATTTCATCTTAATCACCAATGGTTCACACTTCAATTTATAAATCACTAAAGGATTCACAAAATTCATTTATTTCTTCTCGACAAATTCATCCATCAACAATGGTTTTTTTCAATTTGGAGAAAATAATATAAGAATTACAAAATTTACCCAACAAATTGAAAAGGCAAAAAAAAGAAGAAATGACACATGTTTGAAATAAAACAATCCAATAATGCAAAACAAATAATAATAAGTAGATACAAAATTCAAATTCTTTTCTTAAATCGGATTATATTTTATACTTTTCTGTAGTTTTATTGTGATTATCTATCAAATATTTGATGAGTAAAAAAGAGTCACATTAATTATTAAAATATGATTATAATCAATAGAATAGAATTAAATAAAATCATGAACAATAAATTAAATTTAAAAAAACATATTTAGGAGATATATTAGTTAATAGATATACTTAATTTATAATTATGAAATTCAAAAAAATCACTTCATCAAATAATTATAAATATTCCATGAGAATGAGCAAGTACTATTATAAAATTACATTTTTTTAAATAGAATTATACTCAACAAAATTAAAAAAAATCAAGAACAATAAATTAAATTTTAAAAAATAGATTTAGGAGATATAATAGTTGATAATTAGCCATAATTAGGCTTAAGTGTTTTTTTGCGGTAAAAAGGTCTTTAAAAGGTATAAAGATAAAAAAAGTTTTTAGAGCTTAAAGAGATACATATCAATTATTATTCTTTTTCTTAATCTTCATCTGTTTTGCTTGATTGCTCGAAAGTTGTGCGTTATCTTCATCTATCAATATCGACGGTGTCGGAGTTTCATTTCTTATCTCTACAAGTGTGATAGGAGAATTGACTCCATTTTCTGATATTGAATCATGCCAAACATAAATAAATAAATATATAAATAAAAGACCTAATTCAAATCATAATAGATAATAAATCTTTTGTACTTATAATATAAATGTTAGAAGTACCTTGAAATATTAATTTGCATCTGGAAATTGATCAACATCGAAATCTAATTTCTACTGTAAAAATTTTTTAAAGTTAATATATATGTGAACTAAAATACAAATAATACAACGTACTAATTTGAGAGAAGTGAGAAAAGAGAGAGAGAGAGAAAGAGAAAGAGAGATATAGAAGAAGAAGGAGAAAGAAAGAATCAGGTAATTTGTTATATTTGTGATTCGATTTTTATGATGTTAGAGATAGAATTAAGATATATAGTAAACTGGAGATTTATTTATCTATGTCTAAGGAAGCCTTCTATAAAATTTGGGAATTTTTGATCGAGTCTAATGATCTCTATGAATTTTTGAATTCAGACTGGTCAGAATATCATGATTAATGAAGCAGGGTTAGATTCAAAAGCAAACTGTGATTGTTATACTGAATGGAAACTTATGATTTTTGGATATGTTATTCTCTTGCATATCTAGTTTAAGTAGGAAAAAGAATCAGGTCGATTCATGTTGTGTAGAAAGATGTTGTCGAGGTTAAGAGGGACTGAAATAGGTTTTGAAGAAAAAAATCCCTATAAATTGTATAAGGCTCTGAAAATTTTTAGGTTTTAGTATGTTACATATTTGTGTATTAGGAATTGAACGAAAGAAGAATCAAAGAATTTGAGTAAGTGAGTGGAAAGTTATGAATTTTGAAGTGAAGTGAGGTCATAAGAACACTGGTTCTAAGTGCAGGCAAAACATGACAAATTTAGAGTTTAAAATACAACATTCATAACAAATGGAAAAGTAATCAGATATAAAATTTTGATATGTTATTAATTTATGTGTTAAGAGTAAAATGAACCTGGAATCAGGTCATTTAGTTGAATGAATCGAGAGATATTAATTGTTAAAGTCAGTAAGGTCATATAGATAGGAATTCTAGTTTATATTAATCTTTATATATTTACAAAAGAATATAAGATGTATATATGTATGCTTGATACATATATATATATATATATATATATATATATATATATATGTGTGTGTGTGTGTGTGTGTGTGTGTATGTTATAGGAGCTCAAAATAGTGAAGGGATTTAGGAGAAAGGTCCAGTTTGTTCCGAGAGAATTAGCTCGGATAATCTGTGATGTCATAGGAATCAGGGGCACAAGATCGATTCAACCTAGATCAAGATACCTGCATAGTCAACAACTCGTTATAGGGCCAAGTCAGGTGTCTGACGTGGCCTCTCCGATGCTCAAGTTAGTGTGGCGTGGGGGATGATGTAGATATTACTAAAAGAGGTAGGTTATATGTCTTGTCTTACCTGGGGACGTGTGCCCTTATTCCTTATATAGGGGGTAGTGTCCCTTAAATGACTGCCATGTGTCCGATATTGGGGGTTACGGAATGTCTAGATGATTGACATGTGCCCCAATTCTCTTGAATTGGTGGGTAAGTTCCTTGAGTGGGCTTCATGGGCCTTATTTATATTATGGCTTTGTGGGCCTTGCTATCAGATGTCCCCCCCCCCCTGGTCAAGGTAGACTCTTCAGGGTCGACCATCGGCCTTATATACTCTTGGTGGATCGGATCTATCTTGAGATTTTGAAGATGAGCTGCATTTTGTCTCTGTTTCCAGAGATGTCCCTCCTCAGGTCGGTTCAAACTCTTTAAGGTTCGAGAAGCTTCTTAGGAGGTTCATCGGACTTGTGGAGATAAAGTGCATCATCGCATTTTATCTTTATTTCCAGAGATGTACCCCCCTCAGGTCGATTCAAACTTTTTTAGGGTTCGAGTAGCTTAAGTTTTGTACAGAGGCGGGGTCTTAAAGTGATGTCTGTCTCATCGAAAGACGTGATGACCGATCTTTAAGTTTACGTTGGTAGGGGTCGCCCTTATCAACTAAAGTTTTGAGCGGGAAAAAATGTTTCAATTGTTACGAGATGGGAGTTTGACTGCCAACTGCCAGTTGTTTTCTCGTGTTCCTAATGCCTTGGAATTTGTTGTCATTAATTGCAGGCATTTACTCTCTCTACCCCTATAAATAGGAGTGGGGTAAACTGTTGTTTCTCATTATTCACTCACTTGTGGTTTTACCGGAATCCTTCCTTTTCTCGCTATCTGGTAGATCGATCATGGGTCATAAAGCTTGGGTTATTGGGGGTCGACCTCCAGATGGTTTGCACATCGGATCAAAGGGTCATCTTGAAGACTTTTCTTTGCCCAAGGGCGAACGTAGTGTGGTGGACTTTGCCCAGGGGAGGATGTAGCATCCGGACATCATGGCGGTGTCATTGCAACCTCTCTCGTTGCACACCTTGGCGAAAGGTACTCTCTGCTGCCATTTTGTGCGACCTGGAGTGCCACCGCAGGCGATGGTTTGGCATGTCGTCCTCCGCGTATTTTCCATTTTTATCACTCGGAATCTTCCTTTGGGGGTTCCGGTGGTATTTTATTTTCTTTTTTGTTGGCCACGAGCTCAGCCATTGTGAGCTCGGCTTTACATTTTGTGAATATAGTCATCGGTCATACCAAGGCTACGGGCTCGGTCGTTGTGAGCTCGATTTTATGTTCTATGAATAAAGTTGTGCTTTTATGTCGAATCAGTTGGCTTTTATTCCTTGCTTTAAATTTGTTGGTCGCTCTTTCCCCTTGTGGAAGGCCGATCTATAGCTTTTTTACTTAATTGTTCTGACAGGGGTGTTTACTTACGCGTGGGTTACACGCGCATCTTTTTGACTTCGGCGTGTTTGGCACTTAATTGGTTAGGCTTCTCTAGGTCATAATTACCTGACGATTCAATTTTTGAGGCAACGTTTTGAATTTTGCCGCCCATTTTTTCTATAAATACCGGAGCCAGCCCGTCCTTCCGTATCTCGCTCTTCTTATTTTCTCTCTGATCATCTTACATCGGCTTCTCACAACATTGGTAAGTTTATTTTTTTTATTACAATGGATTTGTCAGATGCATCTTCGTTCGATTCGAGATCCTCGTCCACCGCTTCGACCTCCGCCTCGGGATCTGCTTCGGCATACCTCCTGATACGACCGCCCCGATTCCCGCTCCTCCACTTCAGGTTGTCTATAATCAACATCTTTCTCACTCGATCGATGGCCGCACATCCAAAAATTCTAACAGGTCGTACAACTTTCAGTCGGAAGAGCGTAATGTGGAAGCATATACTGATGAGACTATTTTCTCTCCATCGTACCTTAGCTTGAAGATCATAAATCTTGAACCAAGAAACAACGTTCCAAAATCCATGGCGATGTCTTCGAAAGTTGTGGTGTACACTCCCGCAACGTTTAGTCAGGACTTGGTTAACCACTATACAGGGGTTATGCTTATTGGTCGTCCTGGTGCATACGGAATCATTCCAACCCCAGAAGGTAGGATGGATGTGTCGCTGCATGATGCATTTGCTATCTTTGAGCAGCACATCAAGTGGGGATTCAAACTTCCTCTAAGTAGGCCAATCTGCTCCATTCTAAGGGAGTTTAAGGTCTACCCCTCGCAAGTGTTCGCAAATGCTCTTATAGAGTTATTGCTGTTGGGAAACAATGATCCGGATCATAAAATTGAACTAAATTATTCGGATCAAGTTTGAAAAAAATAAATACTTAAACTCCTAAATCCAAATGGAAACATCCGGTTAAGTTTCAACCACAAGGTCATCCATTGAAGACATCAAGTACCTAAGCATATACTGGAACTATCAGGATAAAGTTTGGAAAGGAAATAAACTTTAATCCTTAAAGACCAGCATCCGGAAGAACTAATTGCACTAGCTCCGGAAGAAGACAGATCCAGAGATAATGAGTCTGAAGACATCCCAAAGACTCACACTTAAAGACAATAGGAAAAGTTTCTAAGATAACTTTTCCCTCTACCTTTTTGGTCTACATAGTCAAAGATCCTTTCCCATATGTAAGACAAAAGAGACAACTTGAATTTTTCAAAAAAAGGATAAAAGTACTGACACTGGACAGAAAAAGCGGACAACCTTTTTCACCTAGACCAATAAGGAGGTGCGTGGAGCTCATACCAAAAAGTTACTGGTATAAAAGTTGGTGTGCTACTAAAATACAAGAAAAATGATCACTGACATCTTTTCAGCCTCAATCCCAAGAATTCAAATGGGTCAAATTACTATCTAAGGGATTGATCAACGACTTCAGAAGCGCCATATACAACCTGATCAAGGGTGAAGACTTAATACAAGTTCAACAACCCACAAATGGCTACGTTTATGACAAAAGCCTATAAAAGGGAACCTTCATACATTGAGAAGGTTGGCTGGTTGATTTGAAAAAGCTATTCACAAGAACATTTGCTCAAGCAATCAATAATTACAATCCCTCCAAGAATCAAACAAATCCAAATCTGTTGTAAGGATTCCTAAGTGAAATATAAACTTAATGAAATCCAAAACCTAAACCTTTGTGAAAACAAGAGTTTAAGGGTCTCTAACTTGGGTGATTTATGAGATTGTGCTTTGAGTGGGATCTCCCTGTAGGACTTAGCTTACATTCGGGGTAGAAGTCTAAGTGGTATATCCTGCTAAAGATAAAAGGACTCAGCTAGGAGTTGGTGCTTCTAGTGGTATATCCTACATTCGGAAGGGGTTACCATCCGGAGATAAATTGTAAGGCTTGATTCCTGCTAGTTAGAAAGGAATCCACTAGTGGATAAGCTTGAAGGAAGGAAAATATAGGGACAGGACGTAGGCAGGGCCAAACCAGTATAAAATCACTGTGTTTGATTTTCTTTTCTTTACTTATTGCATTATATTGTCATACTTGCATTATCCGAATCCATCATCCATATCACAATCAAACACGCTACACTAAGACTTGCTAAAGTCTATTTATTCCGCAAAAAAGGGCCATTCACCCCCCTCTGCCCTTATAAAGACCCTTACAGCGACCAACAAGTGGTATCAGAGCTAGTGCTCATACTAGAAATCTAACAATCTCGAGCTAAAGGTCCATATATTTTGATTCAAATATCAAAATGAGTTTCCAAAACTCATAACTCCTTCTCGAGGGTCCATTACCCGTCCTCCACTCTTCACCGGTGAATACTACACGGTCTGGAAAAATTGGATGAAGAACTTCATTCAAGCATAAAGCATGCAAGCATGTAAGGATGGCCCATATGAGGCTACTCATGAAGTAGAGGGTATGATCACCTGAAAGCCATCACGTTTATGGGATGAGAATTACTTTAAAAAGTTGCGTGAAAACGCAAATGCTATTAACATGCCTCATTGTGCTCTTAGTGCAACAGAGTTCAATAGGATATCCTGATGTGAGACTGCAAAGGAGATCTGGGAGAAGTTGGAGGTAACCTATGAAGGAACAAGTAAAGTGAAAGAAGCAAAGATTGATCTACTCCTGCAAAAACTCGAATCCTTCAAAATGGAGCCAAAAGAATTCATTAGTAGCATGAACACTAGATATAACAATCTAGTAAATAAGATGAAGAGGCTTAGAAAGGAAGTTTCTGAAGTTGAAATGCTAAAAAATGTGCTCCAGAGTCTCATCAACGAGTGGGATAACAAAAAGACTGCTATTGAGGAAGCCCATGACTTAAATGTTTATAGTTATAATGAGCTCATTGGGAATCTCTTGACTCAAGAGTTGTCTCTGGAGAGATATAGTCAACAGGAGAAAAAGCCAGAAGAAAAGAAGAAAACTATTGCACTGAAGGCAGAATCCACCGGATCAACTTCATCCGGAGAAGAAGAGCAAATCACTGAGCACCAAAGATCAACCTACTCTATTGACCAGAAAACTCAACATATTCATACAACAGAAAGATAGAAGGAAACCAAGAAAGTATAAATCCTAGAAATCAAAAGAAGGCACATCCAGAAGAGATAGGCCTTAGAAAGAATCCGGAAGAAAAGAAGGATCCGAAAAAAGAAGCTGCCTGTTTTGAATGTAGAGAAAAAGGTCATTTTAGAACAAAATGTCCCAAGTGTAAGAAAACCAAGAAGTTAAAAAAGAAGGCAATGGTGGCAACCTGGAGCAACAGTGAAGAAAGTAGCAGCTCATCTTTAATAGAAGAAGAAGAGACTGCCAACTGTGCATTCATGGCACTGACTGATCTGAAAGCAGAGCAATCCAAAAGGAATGTTCTAAGCAAGATACAGTGCAAATCAAAGAATCAGAATTAGAAATAGCAAACACTGAGGTAAACTCTTATTCTAATTCTGCTTTTAAGTTTAACCTTGCTAGAGCTTTATCTCTTGTGATCAAGAGTGTAAAGAAGAATGCAAAAGCAATCAAGTCCTTGAGAAGATAAGTGTTGGAGATTGCTGAAGATAATCAAGCCTTGGCACAAGATGTCAACTTGATAAGAACAACTAAGCACATTGATGAAGTTGAGGAGAACTACCTGAAGAATCAAGTGTAAATGCTAAGTGCAAATTTAATTGGGCTGGATAGAGAAATAGCCGTGATGAAGGAGACATTCGGATGGAGACCTAATCCTCCACAAAGAAGGAAAAACCTAAGGCAAGCTACACAAAGAAATCACCTCAAGCTACCGAAGGAAACCCTAAACCTTTTAATCAAAAGGTAAAGGAGGTTAGCAGGCAACCACAAGCCCAAAGATATACTGTTGCTCAAAAGGGAAAGGTCAAGGTAGTTTACAATCAACAACCTGCCAACCAGAAGAGGAATTATGCAGCAGAAATTACAACTCGAACCAGCTTCCAGATAAAATCCAGACCATCCACAAGTGTGCAAGAAGTTGGATATAAAGGAAACTATGGGAAGGAGGATCTGGAAAAGATAAAAAAAGAAACAAAAGCAGAACAGACCCATCTCAAGCTGCAGGTTTCGTGGGAAAAACAATCATATTACTAAATTATGTAGATTAAAAGATGGTTATTATGATGTTTATCGTTGGCCTGAGATGGTTATTAACCCAAGAGGATCCAAATCCGATTGGGTACCCAAACCCACTTGATCTATTTTTCAGGTATGCCTTAGATCTACAGTAGATCAACACACTTGGTACATTGATAGTGGATGCTCAAGGCACATGACAGGTGATGAGAAGGCCTTCATCGTATTAACCCAGAAGAAGGGAGACAAAGTGAGCTTTAGAGATAATAAAAAAGGACAGATCATTGGACATGGAACTATTGGATATGAATTAAAAATTGAAGATGTATCGCTGGTTGATAGACTGAAGTTCAACTTACTAAGTGTAGCCCAACTTTGTGACAAAGGAAGAAGAGTCATATTTGATTCCGAAGGCTGCTCAATCCATGATAATAAGTCTAATCAACTTATTCTTTATGCACCTAGAGTAAACAATGTATATTCTGTTAACATTTAAAATGAGAAAAAGAATATCTGCTTGGTGTCTAAAGAAGAAGAATCATGGCTATGTCACTGGAGGTTGGGACATGTTAGCATGAACCCCCTGTCCAAACTAGCCAAAAAGGAATTAGTAGTGGGTTTGCCTAAGGTTGCTTTTGGTAAGGATCATTTATGCACTGCATGTCAACTAGGTAAATAGCATAAGAAAGTTTCCCTTCCATCTCCTATATTCCTTCTAAAAGAGTACTTGAGCTCTTGCATGTTGATCTCTTTAGTCCAATCCAACCATTAAGTTTAGGTAGAAGAGAATACACCATGGTCATTGTGGATGATTATTCTCGATATACCTGGGTGCTCTTGCTAGGAAGCAAAGATGAGGCCTTTGACCAATTCTCAAAAACATTCATCCGGATGGAAGTAGAACAGGGCATAAGCATTGCACGCATCCAGAGTAATAATGGTGAAGAGTTCAAAACTAGCCAGTATGTTAAATTTTGTGACTCCAAGGGCATTGAGAATAACTTCTTTGCCCCTCACACTCCTTAACAGAATGGAGTTGTTGAGAGAAAGAACATGACTATAGTTGAAATGGCTAGAACAATGCTAAATGAGAATTGTTTGCTAAAATACTTTTGGGGTGAGGCCGTAAATACAACATGCTATATTTTGAATAAAGCTCTCATTAGAAAAACCATAGAACATACCCCCTATGAAATTTTGAAGGGAAGAAAACCCAAAATTGGGTATTTTAAGGCATTTGGATGTAAATGCTACATCCTAAATGATAGAGAGTAACTAGGAAAATTTGATCCTAAATCTGATGAAGCAATTTTCCTTGGCTACTCAACACATAGTAAGGCTTATAGAGTCTTCAATAAATGAACTCAAACTGTGGTAGAATCTATACATGTAGATTTCGATGAGACTAACCACGTAGGTAAAAGAAGTTCAACTTCGGAAGATCCAGTTCCAGAAGCTGAAAAATCTGGAGGAAAGAAGGAAGAAAGAATTCCTTATTCATTCCAAATCAAGAAGTACAAAGAGGAAGATGAAGGAATATCTTTTGATCCAGAAGAACAACAAGTTAATCTCAACTCACAGGAGATTGATTTTAATGAAGGCCAAGAAGGAGTGGTTGAAGCTAAAATAGAATAAGTCCCAGTTCAATATGAAGGCTTACAAAGGGAGATCAGGACTCGTAGAAATCATCCAGTAGAAGCTATTTTTGAAAATGTCCAAAATCCAGTCAGAACCAGAGGATAACTCAACAGGATGATGAGTCATGCTGCTTTTCTCTCTCTCATTAAGCCAAAGAAACTTTAAGATGCTGAAAGAGATGAAAGCTGGATGATGGCAATGCAGGAAGAACTAGATCAATGCACCAGGAATGATGTGTGGGATCTAGTGGCAACACCAAAGGGAAAGTCAATCATTGGTACCAAATGGGTATTCCGAAATAAACTAGATGAATTAGGAGTAGTGGTAAGAAACAAAGCAAGATTGGTTACTCAAGGCTATAATCAATAAGAAGGGATTGACTTTGAAGAAACCTTTGCCCCTGTAGCAAGACTGGAAGCAATCCGGATTCTATGTGCTTTTACATCATTCATGGGATACACATTGTTCTAAATGGATGTAAAAAGTGCATTTCTCAATGGAGTTATCTAGGAAGAAGTCTATGTGAAGCAGCCACCTGGATTTGAAGACCTAAAGCATCCGGATCATGTGTACAAGCTAAAGAAGGCTCTCTATGGATTAAAGCAGGCACCCAGAGCTTGGTATGAAAGATTAACCCCATTCCTTATATCCAAGGGATATATTAGAGGCAAGGTAGATACCACACTCTTCATCCAAAAGAAGAAAAATGATATTATTCTAGTCCAAATTTATATGGATGATATCATATTTGGAGCAAATGATGAAAGAATGTATGAGGAATTCAGCTTTTAAATACAGAAGAAATTTGAGATGTGCATGATGGGAGAACTCGATTTCTTCCTTGGTTTACAAATCAAGCAAAGTCCGGATGGGATTTTCATTAACCAATCAAAGTACACTAAGGAGATCTTGAAAAAATTTGAAATGGATAAGAGCAAGCCTATGTCCACTCTAATGGGATCAGATATAGTCCTATCCAAACTTAGATTCGGGGTAGAAGTCTAAGTGGTATATCCTACTAAAAACAAAAGGACTCAGCTAAGAGTTGGTGCATCTAGTGGTATATCCTACATCCAAAAGGGGTTACCATCTGGAGACAAATTGTAAGGCTTGATTCTTGCCAGTTGGAAAGGAATCCACTAGTGGATAAGCCAGGAGGAAGGAAACTCTAGGGACTGGACGTAGTTGAGGCCGAACCAGTATAAAATCACTGTGTTTAATTTTCTTTTCTTTACTTATTGCATTATATTGTCATACTTGCATTATCCGAATCCATCATCCAAATCATAATCAAACACTACATTAAGACTTGTTAAAGTCTGTTTATTTCACGAAAAAGGGCCATTGACCCCCTCTGCCCTTGTAAAGACCCTCACATGGACCAACAATTGCTTATTGCCAAGTTATGCTAGGACCTGAATTTGTGGCTTGACGGTGTCATCTTCCGACGCTTTTATCACCCGGCATAGAAAGGGACGGGCAATTGTTTATACTGGTGCTGGGGTTGGCTTAGGATGGGCAAGCTCATTCATCGGAAGGATTCAGTTAAGGGTTTCAAGAGGAAGTGGTTTTAGGTTAACTTGGACACCAATGCGAAGATAATATATCCAAAGAATGCCCTTTACAGGCGCGACTATTGGCCTTTTCCCATAAAATGGAATACGCGGCATAGGAACCCATCTAGGGGTGTGCAGGACCGAACCGAAATCAAAACCCAAACTGAAACCGAATAAAAATAATTGAACTAAACTAAACCAAATTTATTTCGGTTCGGTTTTATTTTTAAAATTCTTAAACTTCAGGTTTCAATTCGATTTCGGTTTTCTTCACAAAATCGAATCGAACCGAATAAATAATAAATATTATATTTTAATATATATTTATATTATATCTAATATCCTAATCAATATTGACAATATACAACATACTAATTAGTAAATAATAATAACAGATATGAGATTTTACCTTAAGTAATCCTAATTTGGAAAGAATTGTTTTACTTTACAACTTTAGGAATATGACTCATTCAATAATTCATTATATGCATGTCATACTACTTGAATTAATATTTTTTATGTATCAATATTTATATTTATTGTTGTAAATATAAATTTCAAAGTCTAAATACTATCAAATTTAACACATATCAAGATGAAATTACTTTAAGTCTCTCTCATATAACCCTAAAACGAAAAAATAAATTACAAATTATTTTACAAATTATAGAGTTTGAGCTATTCGGTTATAACTGAACCGAATCAAATTCGAACCAAATTATATTCGATTCAGTTTACACCGAACGGCACTATATTCGGTTCAATTTTGGTTCTTATATTTTTACTCATTCGGGTTTCTATTCAGGTCGGGTCGGTTTGGTTTTTGGACCAAACCGACATTTGCTCACCCCTAAACCCATCTACATGGAGACCCGATAGCCGACTGACGCGGCAGCAAGGTAGTACTATGAGTTATTTGTCTCGTGTTAAGGTTCCAAAGTTGTCGTGGACCGATACTGCTCATCTATTGACCACCAACCACAAAAATTATGTCGAAGTGGAGGACGGGGTGGTTGAGCTTGTTCCGAGGGTTCAAGGCGGCGAAGATGTTGAGCTTTTCGTTCCATATAGTAATGATTGTCACCATTCCTTATTTTTCATAATTAATTTGTTATTTTTGCCGACATGCAGGTATGTCTAACCAAGGCAATTACTTTGATGTTCTTGCAGCCGCGGTGAGGCCTAAGAAGAGGAAGTTGAGGAAGGCTAAAGTTTTTGATACGGTGGTTGCCTAAGAGGGTAACACAATGGGGACAGCTCAGTCCACTCCCCATCGATATGCTCTTGAAAGGGGTTCGAGGGAGGTCGCTGAGTCGACGGGTGTAGAATTGATTCCTTTCCCCAGTCCAGATGAGGTCGTTGACATGATCGATAGGGATGGGGCTGCTAACAAGAATCCATCTGATGCTATCTGCCTTGGTTCTGACCAGGAAGTGACCAATAAGGCCTTAAGGTCATAGAAGCTGAGGCTGAGTGCTAGTGACAAAGGAAAAGAAGTGACTGGCACTGAAGAAGCTGCTCGTCGGCCTAACCAAGGCCTATATATATCGTCGCCCGATGTAAGATAATCCTTAGTTTTTATAGTTCCTTTTCCTTTGCTTATATTTGTGTTTCCTTTCTCTTAGCTTTGGGCGTTAACCATTGGCCCGAACGAGAAACTAGAGAATGACCTAGTTGTTTGGGATTTTGCTAGCTTTACGCGTCTTCCGTTGGAGGTGGATCGACAGTGTAAAGTGAAGGTCGGACAGCAGACCTTCCGCCATCAGGCTAATCTTGTCTCTATAAGCTTTGCTTTTGTTGGTAATTATTTCTTATTTTACTTTTCCTGTCCTGAAATTAAGTTGTTTTGTTGTAGGCTTTGTTCGATGCAATCTTTCTAATCGAGGCCTTGGTGAAGAAGGATAGGGAGATTGATGCTCTTCAAGGCTCAAGGAAGCACCTCAGTACCAAGCTCACTATAGCCTCAAGGGATAGGGATGATTGTAAAATGGAGGCCTTGAAGAAAGGGCAAGAGTTAAAGGCTCTTTAACAGTCGATGGCCGCTAAGGTTGAGGAGGTCGAACAGAAGCATGCGGGAGAGCTGGATGCCCTAAAGAAAGATGAGTGTGCCTTGGAGGCCGAGGTTCAGAAGCTAAATGATGAGGCTGATGCAGCCGCAAAGGATTTGAAAGAGATGAGAGAGAACCGTAATTTTTAAAAGAGGCGTAACAAGGCTCTGAAGCACCACTTTCAGAAGAAGGATTTGGTAGCGCAAGATCGGTTATGGCATTACAAGGTCAACTTCCGCTCCAATTTCCTTTGCAAAGTGCAAGAGAAATTCCAAGTGCCCTACTTCGACGCTGGACGACTTGGCTCTCCTTCCTGAGCTGGAGGCCGATGCTAAACTGGTACCCTGATCCGAGGATCTTCACCTATTCAACCTCAGGGTTGGTGAAGGGGAAGTCGGTGAAGAAGATGAGGGCGAGCAAGGTGAGGACGAGAAAGATTAAGAGGATGCTATTTCTTATCATTCATATGCTACCTCAGATCTTAGCGAGATGGGTGAGGCCAAGGATGATGCTTTGTCTCAGTCCCCAAAAAATGTGTAGATTTTGTTAAGTTGACTTATAAACATCCTTTTGAGCTTTAGTTGTTATTGTTTATTATTATTATTATTTATGTAAGGGGGAACCCTGCTTGGGGTTGCCTCACTCGTTATATGTTGAGTTTGTGCATTTATTCTCTTACTGTAAGGGGGAGCATTGCTTGGGGTTGCCTCGCTCATTGCATGTCGGATTTATGCAACACTAGAAGATAAGCTGAATAAACTCTGAATCTTTCATTAAAATAAGCCGAGGAGTACATCCAAATAGAAACATGCTAACACTTAGACCAACGCTAGAATCTATAAACAACCGTCCCTACGACTGACGATCACATAGGATTAACCTAAAATAAAATAAAGATAAGACCGACTCCCTACGGACTTACGCTAACACTTATTAAAAGTAAAACTACCATGACTACTGGATGGTCTATTCCCCAGCAAAAAAATTCCTCAAGGCTGCGACATTCCATGTCCGAGGTAAAATCTTCCCTTCCATATCTTAAAGTTTGTACGTATTGAGCCCGATCTTTTGGCTGATCTTGAATGGGCCTTCCCAATTAATAGCGAGCTTGCCTTGGCCTGCCCTTGTTCTTGATGCTTCGGTTAATTGGAGCACAAGCTCTCCTAGTTGGAAGCTTCGGGACTTAACCTTTTTATTGAAAGCTGATGCGACCCTCTATTTGTAGGCGGCCATTTTGGCGTATGCTGGGTCTCTGCGTCCTTCTAGGTCATCTAGATTTGACCTTATCTTTTCGTTGTTATTAGTGGGGCTGATGTAGTGCGACATTCTCTTGTTGGGAGTGCCAATATCAACTGGCACCACAACCTTAGTTCCATGTACCAAAGCGAAAGGTGTTTCTCCTATTGTTGTTCTTGGCGTGGTTCAATAGGACCAGAGGACATTTTGAAACTCATCAACCCAGCTCAACCCGCTCTTGAGTACCATTGTTTTGATTCTATCCATGATCGTTGTGTTTGTTACCTCAGTCATGCTGTTACACTGAGGGTACGACACAGAGGAGAATCGAAGCTTAATTCTAAGCCCGCTGTAATATGCTTTGAATGCTTCACAGTTAAGCTGCGTGCCATTATCTATTATCAGGTTATGCGGTATGTCGAACCTGGTGATGATACTTTTATTGAAGAACTGTATGACTTAATTAGGGGAGATTATGGATGTAGCTTCGACCTCGACCCATTTTGAGAAGTGGTCAACCGCGATGATGATCCATTTTTTCTGGAATTGCGCCATGGGCAGAGGTCCGACTATATCCATTCCCCATATGGAGAAAGGTCAAGCTGCTTGGATAGCGATCATTTCTTTGGGCGGTGCTCTGATGTTCTTAGCATACGCTTGGCACGGCTCGTATTTTTCTACTAGTTCTTTGGCATCTAGCTCCATCGTCAGCCAGTAGAAACCCTGTAGCTTGGCTTTCCTGACCACAATGTCTTTCTTTTCATGGCCTCCACAGATCCCTTCATGGATTTCTCATAGGATATAATCAGTGTCTCTTTCTGAGGCATTTTTTCCAAGGGTGGCTGAATGATCGCCGATATAAGTGATCGCCCAGGATCAAATATTGGAATGATTTTCTTACAATTTTTAATGCCTCTACTTCATCCTCTGGGAGGGTGGAATCTTTCGGGTATCTCTATATTGGAGAGTACCATTCCTCTGTCGGCTCGGCTTCACCCAAGATGATTAGGACCTCGCTCCTTCTAGTGCTAGTTCGGTTAATTCTTCCAATGGTGCAATGGACGAGATCATCCCCCTTAAGATCTGATGCCACCTTTGCTAGCTTATCAGCTTCGGTGTTCTGAGCTTATGGTATGTGTCGAATTTCTATCTTTGTTCCTACTTGCTTTATCCTACCGATAAGCGCTCGTACCAGGGCAAGGTACTGCTGTATCGTTGCATCTTTTGTAGCATATCCTCCCCCCAATTGATTGATAATGAGTTTTAAGTCACTACAGATATGAGCTCGGTCTAACTGCATTACTTCAATCAACTGCAGGGCATGGATAAAGCCTTGTACTCGGCCGCATTATATATTACGGCGAAGGAGAGTCTAGCCGCCTGATTAATGACTATTCCATTTGGGCCTCACATATGCACTCTTATGCCACCCTGCTCTTGGGTCGAGCTTCTGTCAATAAAAACTTTCCATGTTTCCTCTAACAACGTGGTCGGCTTGGGCGATGGGGCCTCTTAAATAAAATCTGGTAACGCTTGAGCCTTCATTCGCTTTCCTTGGCTCAAATTTGACGTCAAACTTTGACAACTTTACTGCCTATTCTACTAATCTGCCCGATGTCTTTGGTCTTTGGAGAACTTTTTTCAGACTCATAATTGTGTAAGATTGGAAGTAGTGCCCTAACTTTTAAGACGCGATGATGACAGCATAGGCAGCTTTTTCAAGACGGGGGTATCTTAGCTCGGCATCCCTTAGGACCTTACTGCAGTAGTAGATGGGGTACTGTTCGGCCTTTTCCTCCCTAACCAAGGCCATCCCTAGTGCCTCTTTAGAGGTGCTGATGTAGAGAAACAGACACTCTCCGGGGGTGGGTCGGCTCAGCAGTGGCAGCGAAGAGAGGAACTTCTTTAAATCATCGAACACCTTAGCACACTCATCGGTCCATGTGAAATTCTTCACCCCCTTCATTATTTTGTAAAAAGGCATGCATCGTCTGGTTGAACATGATATAAATCGGCCTAAGGCATTGATTTTGCCATTTAATATCTAAACATCGTTCACTGTCGTAGGTGGTTGTAGCTCCATTATGGCTTTAATCTTGTCCAGGTTTGCTTCTATCCCCCTATGGGAGATTAAGAATCCTAGAAATTTCCCTGTAGCTATGCCGAAAGCCCATTTCTCCGGGTTCAGCTTTAGCTGGTATTGGTTCAGGATGCATAACACCTCTTTCAGGTTGGCTGGTTGTGCATCGGTCATCTTACTTTTGATGATCATGTCATCGATATATAGTTCCACCGTATCGCCGATCTTTCCCTCAAATACTTTATTGACTAGGTGCTGGTACGTCGCACCTGAATTTTTTTAACCCAAATGGCATTACTTTATAACAATATGTTCCTTTATGGGTTATAAACAAAGTCTTTTCCACGTCATCTTTGGCCATGGATATTTGATTATACCCCGCCTTCATGTCCACGGTGGAGTAAACTCGTAGCCCGCAGTTGTGTCTACAAGGGAGTCGATGTTGGGCAATGGATAACTATCTTTTGGACAAGCTTTGTTCAGATTAGTGAAGTCTACACACATTCGATACGCCCCACTAGGCTTCTTGACCAATACTACGTGTACCATCCAATCGGGGTGATGAACCTCCCTAATATGACCTGCCTTCAACAATTTTTCCACCTCTTCCTCAATGGAACGCTTCTTTTTCTGCTGTGATTTTTGCGCTTTTGTTTGACTAGGCTGGCCTTCGGGTCGATATTTAGCTTGTGCTTCATGACTCTATGATCAACCCCTGTGACGTCGGCCTCAGACCAGGCGAATAAGGTTTTGTTTCTCCTGAGAACCTCAACCAGGCTGGCCTTTACTTGGGGGTTGATGTCCTCTGAGATAAATACTTTCCTGTCTTAGCTTAGGAATAATGTTTCTAATTTACCATGGGGCTCGGTCTTATCTGACGGATTTTCTTTAGCCTGGTGGGTCGGCTTAGCTCGTAATGAAGCTAGATATGTCTCTCGTGCCATCTTTTGGCTACCTCTAAGGCTTGCCATTCCTTTTCTGGTCAGAATTTGCATCATAAGGAAGTATAGGTTGACCACTGCCTCGGACTCCACTAGGATCAGTCTTCCTAAAATAATATTATATGCCAAAGGCATATCCACAATCAAAAACTCAGCTTGTGATTTCCACTTGATTGCATCATCTTCCATGGTGATTTGTAGCATGGTCGGCCCTATGACCTCGACTGCATGACCGCCCAGACCTAAGATTGGGTCTTGACCGACTCTGAGCTTATTTGGGTCTAAGCCAAGGGTGTCATATGTAGAGAGGGTCATCAGATTGACCAAACTACCAGCGTCTATTAGTACCCTTTTAACAAGGAACCCTTCAATCTCCAGATCAACTACCAATGCATCCTAATGTGGGGCAGGTTTGGGTACATAGGCGAAGGAGTAGTACACCCCTTGCTTCCGACCTGAGTTATTGACCAGTGATGCTTTACATTTCTTTGACGTTGGTCGACTACAAATGATGTTAATAATCCCTCGCCGAGCTGGGGGATCGGCTGCTCTCTCAGTGGGAGCAACTCTATGCTTCTCTGCCCACTCCTTTTGTTGTCGATGCGACTGCAGTCCTGACAAGAAATGATCGAGCTTCCCCTCAACTACCCTCTTATTAAGGTCGATGTCCAAGTTCCGACACTCCTCGGTATCATGTCCCTCTGATTTGTGAAAGTCACAATAGGTGCCTGGCTTTCCCAGCTGCTTTATCTTTGGTGGGTACTCGATATACTATCAATTCTTCTCTATCCAGTACAACACTTCCTTCCGATATGCTCTCAAAGGAATCAAGTCCTTAGGGAGATAACGACGTTTGTATTTATACCTAGGGGGCTTTGAGGGTAACCTATTAGACCAGGGCGGACTCAGCTGTTCGCCTGTATGCTCATGCACCGCTGTCCCTTTTTTATGAGCCTTGTAAGTTACCCATTCCCGTGCCATCTGCATCATCAGCGCCAAGACCTTTAGCCTTCTTATGAGCAAATCCTTTTTAAGGTCGGCCTTCCTAAAATTGCTTGCTAGTATATCAGTGGCGACATCGACACTACACCCCTTTACCTTAAGGGTCGCCCTTTGGAATCGCTCCAAGAAATCCCCTAGAGTTTTGTTTCAACCCTGCCTCATCAAATGTAAATCTTGAATAGTCTTATAAGGTGGGATCGATGTTATGAAGTATAGGAGGAAGTCTTATATCATTGCCTTGAAGTTCGTGATTGACCCTGGTTTTTTATTCTCAAACCAGAAAGTGGTTGGTCCCTCGAGGGTCATTGGAAAGATGTTACACAACATCACATCGATATCCCTAGTGGTTGCCATTTTTTGCCTAGTGTCTGGTCGCTAGTGCCATTGTAGTCCCGTAACTTCGGCCATTTGAAACTTTGGGGGAATTCAACCCTTAAAATCTTCGGGGACAATGGTGATTCTGTGTCTTCAATCTCAAGGATGGCTGGCTCCATTCCCATGTCTGCAAGGAGCGCCTTCACATTCTTCATTACATCGCCCGCCCATTTTGGGCCTAAATTTTTCTCAATTTCTTCAATCACTTGTATGGAGGCCCGGGGTTTCATCATACTTGGTCGTCGACCTTCTGGGTTCCTTCATTGATGAGTTAGCAGATTTATTTGGGGAGCCACACCGAGGCTTTTTCCTTATCCCTTCTTTTTATTAGCCTAACTCACGCTCATGGGGGTAAGTGAAGTTGGTATAGTCCTTCGTTACTGCGATCCCTCCAAGTCGCGGTCCGAGTCTCGATTTTACTGGCCTTCTACCTGACCGATAAGACCCTGACACTCGCAAGCTTGGCTTGGTCTAATGATCCAAGGATGTGGGAGTTGAGAGAGCACCGTCTTCCTGGCTTCGCTCATATGTTAAACACCTCTTGAGGCTCTGTTACCCTTTCGAGGCTGACCCGGATTGGGCTGATATTGCTGCTCTCCTTTCCAGGTTAATGACCTTACCCTCAATGGCCATGCGTTGCGCGTTTAAGGTGTTCACCATATGCTCCATATAGATCATCTTGTACATGACTAGCTTTGTCATTGTTGCCAGTCTTTTAAGGTCATCCGAGGCTTCGGGCTTTGCCACTATTGCTTTTATCTGAGCAACAAACTATGGCCTTATTATGATATTCTCGATTTTGTTACTCGATGCATCAACCGGCTTTGGGGGTGTCATGAATTCACTTATCAATCGTTGGGCCTTCTTCGCATCGACCCTAGCCGATGTTGGCTTTAGTGCGAGTCTTTTCTTCGCCGAATCTTCCATTACTAATTATTGGGATTTAAAAGAGATATGTAGGTTATTTAAACTAAGTAAATCGGGTCACTGTGCTCGATCCATGCTCACCGCACCAATTTGATGCCGTAATAATCGGGGGCACAGGATCGGTTCGTCCTAGATTGAGATACCTGCATAGTCAACAACTCGTTAGAGGGGTAGGTTGAGTGTCCGACGTGGCCTCTATGACGCTCAAGTTAGTGTGGTGTGGGGTATGATGTAGATATTACTAAAAGGGGTAGGTTACGTGTCTTGTCTTACCTGGGGATGTGTGCCCTTATTCTTTATATAGGGGGTAGTGTCCCTTAGATAACTGCCATGTGTCGAGTCTTGGGGGTTACGGAATGTCTAGACGATTGACATGTGCCCCAATTCTCTTGACTTGTATTTGAATTGTGTTATATATGTTGTGTGGTTATAATTGATATGAAATGTAAATTGGGTTGAGAAGGATACATGAATTGTGGCTATAAGTGAATATTGGTGAACGGTTAATATGAATTATTGGATAAGTACAAGTGAGTATTGTATTTGATATGTGGAATTGATATGATATATGTACTTGAAATATTTGATAGGATTTAACTTGAATTCATATATGCACATGAGCATGAATAAGTAGAAAGGTAAAAGAGACGTTGTGACGTAGCCGATCATACATTGCAATACATGTTATGTTCAACTAGACCTATATGGTCAACCAATTGCAATATCTGACAAATGGACCGAAAGGTCAACCAATTGTTATACAGGCTGGCCAGCAAAATCAAATGTTATATGTTATATGTATCCCATTGCAATAGTTTGGCCGGAAATGTCATAACAAATAAATAAATGAATCATTCATAAGCATATTTGAATGTCTACATGTTGACTTTTCGAATGTGTGTAAACATGTGGTTTGATAAATTCATATATTGTTTATTTCCACTGAGTTGCGTCTCATATAAAGCACTAAATTTTTCAGAGGTGGTAATGTTTGTAGAAGCTCATTACCTGTAGATATCATGGACGAAAGATTGGCTGGCTGTGTTCCATCTCGCTCCCTCTCCTCACATTATAAGCATATAGTATAGATCGATGGTTGGGTTTTGGTTTTGCTTTGTATAAGATTGTTTTGTAAAAAGATATAATGTTAGAAGTAATTATATATATATAAAGAAGTATAAGTATTTAAAAAAATTATACGTTAGGATTACGATTTTGGTGATTAGTATATGGTATTGGGTTGTTTCAACAACAACTATATTTCTTATCTATAAAAACGTCGATCAGTTTTTCCATTAAGAGATACATCCAATTTTTACTCTCTTCCCTCTCCACCAAATTTGCCTCTAGATCAGTTTGCATTCGGATCAGTTTGTCTCCGGATCAATTTTCCTCAGGAATAGTTTTACCAACAGTAAAAGTTCATCTTCAATCAAACACCTATAAAAATTTTCACCAAAACTTTCTTTTCAAAGTTCTCTTGCCTTTCCTCAAATTTTCATTTTCAAATTCAATTTGAAAATATGTGCAACCGGGTCAACATCCGGAACAAAACTTAAAAATGGAAATCTTTCTAGTCTTTATTGAAAACATTCACAAAGAATTTGTGTTCTTTGTCTCAAAGATATTATTTTCAAACACATCACTATGTTCAACATAACTTATGAACACAACAATATAAAGTTGGAACATATTTCTCTTTTCATGAATTCGATAAAAATCACCTTAATAAGACAACCCATACTTTTAAATATTTTAAATTAGGATGATAATCCTCACATTTCTCATACGATGTCTTATTGGTTTCTCATGTGAAATTCTATTTGTGTAGAAAAATATAACAAATAGTTCTACCCAACAAATACTTCAAGTATATATCTAACATATTAAATATAAAACTCAAATATATACTTAATGATTACTCACAACATGTTCTCATGTGCCTCAAGTTTACTAGAAATTATAAACCATCAAATTTCAAGGTAAACGCACCAAAATACATTCATTTAAACACACACAGTTACAAAGAGTTATACAAAATATACCCGTTAGGAAATTAATCACACTACTCTCTTTGATGAAAGAATTAAAATGTAACAGCCACAAATTAAAACTTTTAACCAAAGATATTTTTCTCAATAAAAATATCACAAAATGTTTCTTTTGTAAGTAACAAAAAAACTCTTATTTTTCCAACAATCCCCCACAACTTTCTAAAGAACTTTAAATAAAAAAATTTTCTGGATATCTCGAGTTTGACATATAATGCATGGTACTGGTGTCTTGTGGACTATGAACCAGAACTTGATAGATAAAATTTAACTTACGGAATATTCGATGAAACATATAGTTTATATGAACCAAATAAACACTATTGTAAGATAGGGATTTTACCATATCGCATTACACCAAGTACATTTCTGTTCATCGCGGTTTTGTGCGAATAGGCTGTGTGCGTGCCTAGTTTTTTCATAAGTGCTCTAGAGATATTGCCAATATTATATATCATAGAAGCGGCCTCACTTCACACTCACATAGGTGATATCATCAAGTGTATATTTCACTTTATACACCACTCATAAGAGATATGAAATCTCATTAAGAGTCCTTTTGACTCAACCTCTCAAGATATGCAACATAGCACTTTTCTCACATCTAGGATTGGGACAATATTTTATAGTGCTAGCAGAACTAACGGAAGGCTTGTTGTTACCCATATGAACCTATTCCATAGGATCTCCACTCATCTAGGTTGGGTTCCCACCTTTCATTAATTTCAAATTGGCTTAATTCTCATCCTCTCGGATATATCAAAAATAAATTTCTTTTTCAAAAAATTATTTCTAAAATATTAGTCAGATGATTTGATCAGAATCACTCTAGACTTAAATGGATAAAATTACATCTCAATAATATGTCTCAAACGTATACATTTTATTTTGCCATTTTAGGTCTTCTATCTCAATATATATTGTGATTTTGTAATAATAATAATGTATATACTTCGAATGTGTTAACTTTAAAGTTACACTTACTCAAAATATTTTTCCAACCACTTAGTCGCATTTTATTCCATTCTCAAGCAACTAACTCTTAACATAGTTTGCTTCGTTGGTTTTCATGTTATTGTTCCACCACCAAATGTGAGAACATAACCACTAATGAAATTATTCTCATATGAATTAAAAATTCACTCAACGTCATTGTTCCCCTCAAGAACAATGAGAAATTTACTAATGAATTTCTTCTCATATGAATCAAAGATTCACTCAACATCATTGTTCCTCTCAAGAATAATGGGAAATTCATTATATAAATACCTTATTTAATGGTTCCTCTCAAATATTTCTTAAGCCTCAATATGACTTCTCTATAATCAATGATTAGATTATGTGTATATTTGCTCACATAGCATATGCTATGTCTCAATGTGTGAAACTCATCAAGTGCAAATGCATACTTGGATTTAGCCACTAAATCATCTTTATCTTCCTCTTATTAAGTATGGAATCATAAGGGATACTCACATGATTTACATCATAAAATTCAAACTTCTCAAGAAGTTTCTTAACTTAGTGTTCTTGTGTTAACAAGACACTCCCATTCTTTCTTATGATTCTCATACCCAATATCACATTGGCTTCTCTTATGTCTTTCATGACAATATTAATACTCGAAATAAGGGTAGCCATATTATCCACATAAAATCACACATATACCATTAATCACCTTAGTATATAGACATATGTCCACCTTAAAAGATCAAACTTATCAACTCATTATTTAGGTGTTTATCAATAAAACACACAAGAACTTAATCACCTTTCCATCCATGTCCAGGCCCTACATACCCCTCAAGTTGCACCATATATAAAAAAACTTTATTTTGAAAGGCAATTTTAACACCCATGTGGTGAACTCAATTGTAAACAGAAGCTATAACAAAAATATAGAAGAAACATATTTATCAGAGTATAAAACCAAAGATTTTCTTGTAGAAAATAAACATCACTTGCAACCAATGAATTTATCTTCGGAGGATCATAAACTAAAACACAAGTTTTATATTCCAAATAATAGAAACAAACTCAAATAATAAGAAGCTTCATTCAAAACTTTTGATTCAAAAGATGAAACAGTTTTGCAAGCAACACAATCTATGAACATGTAAAAGCAGTTATTTGACAAACTTTATTCTACTCATAAAAATATATATGTCTTAAGTTTTCAATGCCACTGAAAACACATAAAACTAATTTGTACATCTCAAGTTATGTCACAAACAATCAGCTGTGCTCAAAGCTAAAATCCCAGAAAATCGAGATTATTATCTCAACTTCAACAAATTTTTCAAACTACTAAACCAAAGAATTTGAAAAACATCCCTTATAAATATATCTTCATCTATGTCTCATGAAACTATAGAAACAAGAATCTTTCAAAATGGAGTTGTAAATCTCAAGAAAGCTCATAAACAATCAAGAGTGTTCAAAATTGAAAAATTTCCAGCAAACATAAAACAAAAGTTTTATCACAAAGAGGCTATCAACAAACTCCAATAAACTTGAAATCAAGATGTCTCAAAGCAGCTTAATTCAAAACATATTGATTCATATAAAACATATCAAAACCTCATTTATTTCTCAATAAATAAATATTTTGATTCAACACAATTTTCACCATTTTCAAAACTTTGAAAGTTCGAACTTATGAAATAAAACTACTCAAATTCATAAACCTTAACTACCACAATGCAAATCTCATGATTCAAACAAATAGGCGAAAGAGAGCAAGCAATATAATTAAAAATCTTAAAAACATTAAAGATATTCTATGGTTCATATAGCTCATTCCGACAACACAATATATTTGGTCATTACAACCTTGTCAGACTCAAAAGTTCCCTTGCTCCATTTGGTTCAAATATTAGGAACACATAGCACCTCATTATGTGCTAAAGATGTGAGCTTGAGGAGAACCTTTATTCTCCACTTCCAACTTGGGTGTATATGACTATAGAGCATTTTTATTTAGTCTCACAAACGTGACTCATTATTCCATAGTCAATAACCCACTCATTCACATCAATCACCTGTTAGGAACTGACAATCAAATTGAACATGCATAACAAGCATGGTGGAAATTCAAAATTTTCTCCCTGTCCCCAGAAACTCCTATTAGATGCATATAAATTAATTAAAGCCTTAACTAAATAATTCTGTACCTAGGTTAGCATGCAAAGGGCTAGGCATACCATAATTCTAAATTATATCCTAGCATGTATATTTTATACTAAGCATGTTATAACTCTAAGCTATAACCTAAGCATGTTATAACTCTAAGCTATAACCTAAGCATAAAATAAACTAAGCATGCAAAACAATCTAAGCATATTATTAAGTCTAAAAGGCTTAAAGAAAAAGACCTAATAATAAAAAGAGAAAGAAAGAAAACTTATCAGTTGAAGTGTGCTTTAGCAGAACCTCCTTGCACAAGCCTCCAAGCATAGTATAGCCTCTATGAGTATCTACACAAACCCCACAAACTAAAACCTCCTGACAGGAAGAACTAAGGAGCCTCGATTAGTTGCTAGACCACTCCAGAAGCCCCACCCAAAAATATAGACTAGAGGTGCTCGAATAAATTCAAGCTCCTCAAAAATAACTTGCTCAATTACCCGAGAGATTAATCTTTGTGAATCTCAACATAGGATTTAGCTTTTGAGCTGATGGTGCAAGTTGAAAGGGGGAACACAAGTGCCTATTTATAGGCTTGGGGGAGCAAAATAGCTCCCCCCACTTCCAATGTGGGATATGCAATGCACATCCCACGCGGGTTATGCCCACGGGTCACCATGACCCGCAGTATAGCCTGCCCACATAGCGTTCTTTGCACGCTGTGTATGCCACAACGGGCTTGCCTTGCATAAGAGCTGGGCCTCGAGGCGTGCCTATTTGGCTGGGCCTTTGGGTAGCCCATTTCCATGGGCTGCCGCCAGCAATGCCTAGCATTGCTCACGCACCTTTCGATGTATTTTGCGCTCCTGAGGTTGTACAAAATATATTTTGTACCCTCAGTCCAATTTAATTTGCCAATACAAATTTTCATTTTAATCCCTTTCAAATAATATTTATTTTTTTACCCTAATAAATTAGTTATCGGTCAAAAATAAATTCATTGGTTTGTCCAAAATGATATAATCATTTCTAACCAATTAAATAATAATTAAATTATTTATTTATATTATATTTTCATAATAGAATAAATATATTAGTTCTTTACTTAGTTCGATGAAGGTCCATTGTGTGTGACCTTATAGGATCCCGAAGTATTGAGCTGTTAAGGCTTAACCAACCCTTGTTCTAATGGAACCATTGGCTCAAGGTTCTAGACCGTGAATAGAACTCGATTACCTTAAATGATTGTAGTACACCTCTAGCAAGGGTCTACCATCCCCCATTACTTGGAACGTCATTTATGCTTATGACTTAATCCCGGTTAATGCAATAGTTATCCAGTGCAATAAATTCCTTCCATTCTTTAATATTAGCACCATCTAGTTTATAGGGTTCGGTTAAAGTGCTAGCCCACTAATAGCAAGGTTGCTCCAAGCTATCCTAGTTATTGACTTGTTTCCGAAGTATATTGCCTTTTACCATAGTGTGTTTGACTAGAAACCATTTCTATCAAACACATACTCTGATCAGAGGTTTATAGTAATCACCACTTTAATAGTGGCCAGGTACAACTCCTTAATATATCAGGAGCGATGGATTCTTTCCGACTACTCAGCTTACCAACCTGATGTTATCACTATACCCGTAATCACCCATAGCACTCTAAATTAATGAGTGTATAAGAATGACCCAAAGTATAACAATAGTACCACAAGATAACTAGTATCTCAAGTATAAGGATATTCGCAAACCTTATTGCATGAAGATAAACACTAACACATTGATATATATACCAAGTGTTTATCTTACTGCGGTCTCCAATATATCTCCTAGATATATCAATGTGTCAAACTTAAGGCACCACCTTTAGTCCTTAGGAGATTGGCTGCTTAGACCCTTTCTAAGAAAGTTGACCACATGCTACTCTTTTCGCTTCATCAATATCCTTTCTTGATGAAACTATTACTAGGGATAGTTTAGACATAATCGTAATTACACATGAAGCAGGTCTCACTAAAATATAGTCCAGCTATAATTTCTCTAACTTCATGCTATGATACGTCAAGGACTTTTGCATACATACATCAATGAATATATTTTAACTAGCTATAATATATTTATAAACACATCGATATAACCAAAAGATTAAATGCCTTTATTATTTAAACAAAATATTCGTACTATTACATAATTAAGATATATCAGCCTAATTGCCTTAAGGGCATACATCATATCCAACAAACTCCCACTTGCACTAAGGCTAATAGTCATATGTCTTAATCTATATGCTTTAACATGCTGGTCATGTTTGACTTGAGTCAATGGCTTCGTTAGACCATCCACGAGGTTCTGATCAGTGGGTACATATTCTAGTCTTTTTATCTTAGCATCAACAATCTCCCTGATTATATGATACTTTTTGGATACATGTCTATTTTTTTTATGAGACCATGGTTCCTTTGCCTGAGCTATAGCACCATTGTTATCACAATATAAAATAATTAGATCAGCTGACTCAAGCACCACACCGAGATCACCAATAAATCCCTTTAACTAGACAGCTTCTTTTGCTGCTTTACACGCAGCAATGTTTTCAGATTTCATGGTTAAATCACCAGTAGTTTCTTTCTTGGAACTCTTCCAGCATACCGCCCCTCCATTTAACACATACGCAAAACCTAACTGAGACTTAAAGTCATCCTTGTCAGATTGAAAACCCGCGTCAGTGTAACCTCTAATTATGAGGTCACCATCTCCATACATCAAGAACTCATCTTTAGTCCTTCTCAAGTACTTAAGAATTGCCTTGACGGCCATCCAGTGCTTTTCACCTGGAGCTGACTGATATCTGCTCATAAACCTTAAAGCCTGAGAGACATCTAGCCTAGTACATATCATAGCATACATGATGGATCCTATCGCTGATGCATAGGGTATATCCTTCATGCATTTTCTCTCTTGAGCTGTCTTTGGACACTCAGCCTTAGATAGGTTTATCCTCTTTATCATCGGGAGATAACCTTTCTTCGAATGCTTAAGGTTTGACCTATTCAATACCTTGTCTATATATGTACTTTGAGAAAGACCTAACAGCTTCTTGGATCTATCCCTATAGATCTTTATACCTAGTATAAATGATGCTTCACCAAGGTCTTTCATGGAGAATTTTCTTGACAACCATACTTTAACATTTTGAAGAAGAGAAATATTATTTCCTATTAGTAGAATGTCATCAACATACAATACTAAGAAAATGATTGCACTCTCACTAACCTTCTTGTAAACACAAGGCTCATTAACGTTTGGATAGAAAACTAGTTCACGGGTTGTCTAATCAAACCTTAACTCCCGGATGCTTACTTAAGTCCATAAATGGATCTTTGTAACTTGCATACCTTCGAGCCATTCTGAGATGTAAAACCCTCAGGTTGTTTAATATACACATCCTGGTCTAAATCCCTATTTAGGAATGCTATTTTAACATCCATCTGTCAGATCTCATAATCGTAATGAGCAGCAATGGCGAGGAGTATCCTTATGGATTTAAGCATGGCTACTGGTGAGAAAGTTTCATCATAGTCGATACCTTCACGTTGACTATAACCTTTCGCAACCAACCTTGCTTTATAGGTAATTACATTATCGTCCATGTCAGTCTTCTTCTTGAAGACCCATTTGTACCTAATTGGTCTAACCTCTTGCGATGCATCAACCAAATTCCAAACTTGGTTCTCATACATGGAATCCATTTCTGATTTCATGGCTTTTAGCCATTTATCAGAATCTGAGCTTTTCATTACCTTATCATATGTCCTAGGTTCATCATCCTCCATGAGATATAGTTCCTTATCATCAGTGATGATAAAACCATATCTATCGGGACCTTTATGAATACAACATGATCTTTGCAATGATTGTGTTTCGACAGGCTGTTCTTGGATCACACTTTCTTGTGTATCTAGAACGGGGTCAATCAGCTGATTGTCTGTTTCTTCCTCTTAAACTTCCAGTTCAATATTGCTCCCTCTAACTTTTGTAAAGTGCTCCTTTTCTAAAAAAGTGAGCATTTCGAGACACAAATACCTTCTGTGCTTCGGGTTGGTAAAATAAATATCCAACAGTTTCCTTTGGATATCCAATGAACAGACATTTGTCAGATTTGTCGTTTAGCTTATCCGACGTTATCCTCTTTACCATAGCAGGACAGCCCCATACTTTTAAGCGACTTGAAGATGGTTTTTTATTGCACCACCTTTCGTAAGGTGTAAAATCAACTGATTTAGAGGGCACTATGTTTAATATATACACTGCGCTCTCTAGTGCATATCCCCAAAAGGATTTACTGAGATCTACATAGCTCATCATGGATCGAACTATATCTAATAAAGTCCGATTCCTCCTTTCTAACACTCCATTGTGTTGGGGCATATAAGGAGGGGTCCACCGGGGAACTATCTCGTTTTCCTTTAGATAATCCTGAAACTCCTGACTTAAGTATTCTCTACCTCGATCTGATCGAAGCATTTTAATACTTTTCTCAAGCTGTTTCTCGACTTCAACTCTGAATAGTATGAACTTTTCAAAACTTCCAGACTTGTGCTTCATTAAGTACAAATAACCTTATCGTGAATAATCATCAATAAAGGTTATGAAGTAGGAGTATTCCTAGTGCCTGAACACTCATTGGACTACACACATCAATATGTATAAGTTCCAATGTGCTCGTTGCCCGTTAACCCTTTCCTTGAAAGGGTAACTTTGTCATTTTTCCTCTTAAACAAGGTTCGCAATCACCATAAGACTCCAAGTCTATTGGGCCTAAGTCTCCATGTTTATGCAACTTGGTTAAGCGATCTTTGTTTATGTGGCCTAAACGACAATTCCATAAGTAGAAGGAATTCTCATTATCTAATTTAACTTTCTTCACATTGTTGATAGTGAAAACTTCCGTTTTAGTATTAAGAACATAAATGCCACCAGTCAACATCCCATAACCATAAAGAATATTATTCAAACGAATCTGACAATTATTATTTGAAAATCAAATTTCAAATCCTTCTGCTGCTAAACACGCAACAGATACAATATTCTTAGTAACACTTAGAATGTAGTAACAATTATTCAAAACTAAAATAAGTCCACTTGGCAAAATAAGATTAAAGCTTCCTACGGCTAATGCAGCAACTCTGGCTCTATTTCCCACACGCAGGTCCATCTCCCCTTTTACAAGTTTTCTACTGTTCCTTAGTCCCTATACAGAAGTACAGATATGAGAACCACAACCAGTATCTAATACCCAAGTGGATTCACGAGGAAAAGTAGCAAAGTTTTTAATTACAAACATACCTGAAGTAGATGCCTCTGCAGGCTTCTTCTTCAAATGCTCAGAAGCAAGAGCTTTGCAATCCCTCTTCCAATGTCTCAGTTTCCCACACTGGAAGCAGACATACTTAGATGTCTTCTTTTCTTTCATCTTTTTAAACCCTTTAACTACTCCTTTGGTGATAGTATTCTCCGGGCCATTTTCTGGAGAATATTCGTTTGTAGACTTACTTGAAAATTCTTTGCTTTTGGCATCAAATTTTCTCGATGCATCAAACAATTCCTGGAACGTACAGTCATGAACTTTGAAGCAATGTTCCTTTATAAAATCAGTATAGCTGATGGGTAAAGAATCCAACAAAATATCCATTCCTAAGGATTGACTGACTGTAGATCCCGGTGATTCTAATTTCACCATGAAATCTCTAATCTTATTAATGTATGCTACAACACTTGTCCCTTCCTTCATCTTGGTGTTGGAAAGTTCATTAGTCAACTTGAACCTTTCATACCTTGCCTTTTCAGGCAAACCCTTTAGATGGATCAACATGTTTTCCAGACTCATGTGATCGCACTGTGAACGTATCTTAGGATTCATAGTATCTAACAGCAAGTGTGACACATAAACCAAATCCTTTAGATATTTAAACCATGTCTGCTTAATTACAGTCGGTGCATCAGTGCTAGGAATTCTTGTGAATGGATTTTTAAGAACATATGCCAATTGATAATCCTTAAGGATGTCCCTTACATCCTTGATCCATTATTGGTAGTTAATTGCTGTCAAAACTTGGATATATTTAAGATGAATTTTTAAAATGGAGTTCATATTCAACTTAAGATATAAGAAAAGAAAAAGAGTTCAGATATTAGTTTAAGTACATGCATTTAATATAAGGACTTTTAATTAAATACATTTGTCCTACTATTTTCTTCGAAATTTACAATAGCTCATTCTATTGAATTCGGGAATTTTAGCCCAGCTAAATTTCCTAGTATGTAGTATCTATAACTAGTCTATTATGACCCCCAATTTTATGAGTCAAGTCACAATAGTAAGTTATAGTTGGAATCCCATTCCATTTGCATCGTATGCAATTGCTAATTCATTCAAGTTCCCTAAAACCCAAGGGACGTGTGCTCTTATTTTAGCATCTCCTTGAACATGTCTCAGACTTAGGCCTAGCTCCCAATTTTATGGTGGACTACCCTAGTTCCGTTAAGGCAGGCCCTATCCCAAAATTTACAACTTCTCAATGTGGACTAGAAGGAACGCTTTGCGTAGCACTTTGATAGCCCAAAGAGACCGTATTATAAATTTGAGTAAGGAAGACTATAACTTGCCTTGATATATTTACTTTGAGTTTTTGTTGGTGTTAGACGTCTCACCCAATCTAGGATTTTATCAGATGGACATATTTATAATAACTTATATTAATTAAGGAAATTTTAGAATTGATTTGTAAGGTCTAACCTTAGGTGGGTTCAAGCTCTTTATTATAATTATTCCATCAACCTAGATTATATGAAAAAAATTAACACTTTTATTTGTTATATTTATATTGCATTTCCTTTAAGCTTGTATTCAATAAATTTAATTTTTACTTTGTTATATAAGCACCATCTTATATCCTAGAAATATATTAGTCCATATTTAATCCCCGATTGGTCAATTCAAGCTGTACCAATATAGGTTCCTAGGTAGGAGAGGTGCCCTTGAAGTGAGTAGACACCAAGTCCAATCCTTAGCCAGAACAAATATGGGTACAAACTTGAAGACCAATGGATTCTCTTGAACTAATAAATTTCGTTCTTCCAATTCATGTAAATTGGAAGCATCTATAACCCATGTAATTTATATAAATTATTGAAACTTGTATAATTTGAGTAAGTTGAGCATGCTTATTCAAAATTATTTACAACCATTTTCTAACCTTGAAATGAAAAGCACAAGTTCATATATATTATTCCAAACAATTAAATAAACAATAATCATTTCATATAAAAAATAATATTCAATTCGCTTCTAACTTAATTGTGCACTAAATAGGCAGGCTCTAATACCACTGTTGGGAACTGACAGTCAAATTGAACATGCCTAACAGGCATGGCGGAAATTCAAAATTTTGTCCATGTCCATAAGAACTCCTATTAGATGCATATAAATTAATTAAAGCCTTAACTAAATAATTCTCTACCTAGGTTAGCATGCAAAGGGCTAGGCATACCATAATTCTAAATTATATCCTAGCATTTATATTTTATACTAAACATGTTATAACTCTATGCTATAACCTAAACATGTTATAACTCTGAGCTATAATCTAAGCATGTTATAACTCTAAGCTGTAACCTAAGCATAAAATAAACTAAGCATGCAAAACAACCTAAGCATATTATTAAGTCTAAAAACGCTTAAAGAAAAAGATCTAATAATAAGAAAGAAAACTTACCAATTGAAACGTGCTTTAGCACAACCTCCTTGCACAAGCCTCCAAGCGTAGGATAGCCTCTATGAGTATCCACATGAACTCCACCAACCAAAACCTCCCGAGAGGAAGAACTAAGGATCCTCAAGTAATTGCTAGACCACTCCAGAAGCCCCACCTGAAAATATAGACTAGAGGTGCTAGAATAAATTCAAGCTCCTCAAAAAGAACGTGCTTAATTACCCAAGAGATTAATCTTTGCGAATCTCAACTTAGGATTTAGCTTTTGAGCTGATGGTGCAAGTTGAAAGGGGGAACACAAGTGCCTATTTATAGGCTTGGGAGAGCAAAATAGCTCCCCCACTTTCGATGCACATCCCACGCGGGTTATGCCCATGGGTCACCAAGACCCGCGGGCATAGCTCGCCCACACAGCGTACTTTGCACGCTTTGTGTGCCGCAAGGCAAGCCCATGCAAGCTTGCCTTGCATGCAAGCTGGGCCTCGCGGAGCGCCTATTGGGTTGTGCCTTTGGGTAGCCCATTTCGATGGGCTGCCATGAGCAATGCCTAGTATTGCTCGCGCACCTTTCGGTGTATTTTGTGCACCCGAGCTTGTACAAAATATATTTTGTACCCTCGATCTAATTTAACTCGCCAATGCAAAATTCGCTTTTAATCTCTTTCAAATAAATATTTATTTTTCGACCCTAATAAATTAGTTACCGGTCAAAAATAAATTCATTTGTTTATCCAAAATGATCTAATCATGTCTAACCAATTAAATAATAATCCAATTATTATTTATATTATGTTTTCGTAATAGAATAAATATATTAGTTCTTTACTTAGTCCGATGAAGGTCCAATGTGTGTGACCTTATAGGATCCCGAAGTATTGAGCTGTTAAGGCTTAACCAACCCTTGTTCTAATGGAACCATTGGCTCGAGGTTCTAAACCGTGAATAGAACTCGATTATCTTAAACGACTGTAGTACGCCTCTAGCAAGGGTCTACCATCCCCCATTACTCAGAACGTCATTTATGCTTATGACTTAATCCCGGTTGATGCAATAGTTATCCAGTGCGATAAATTCCTTCCATTCTTTAATATTAGCACCATCTGGTTTATAGAGTTCGGTTAAAGTGTTAACCCACTAATAGCAAGGTTGCTCCAAGCTATCCTAGTTATTGACTTGTTACCGAAGTATACTGCCTTTTACCATAGTGTGTTTGACTAGAAACCATTCCTATCAAACACATACTCTGATCAGAGGTTTATAGCAATCATCACTTCAACAAGTGGCCAGGTACAACTTCTTAATATATCAGGAGCGATGGATTCTTTTCGACTATTCAGCTTACCAACGTGTTGTCATCACTATACCCGTAATCACCTGTAGTACTCTAAATTAATGAGTGTATAGGAATGACCCAAAGTTTAGCAATATTACCACACAAGGTAACTAGTATCTCAAGTATGAGGATATTCGCAAAGCTTATTGCAGGAAGATAAACACTAACACATTGATATATATACCAAGTGTTTATCTTACTGTGGTCTCCAATATATCTCCCAGATATATCCATGTGTCAAACTTAAGGCACCACCTTCAAACGTTAGGAGATTGATTGCTTGGACCCTTTCCAAGAAAGTTGACCACATACTAGTCTTTTCGCTTCATCAATATCCTTTCTTGATGAAACTATGACTATGTATAGTTTAGACATAATCATAATTGCACATGAAGCAAGTCTCACTAAAATATAGTCCAACTATAATTTCCCTGACTTCATGCTATGATACGTCAAGGACTTTTGCATACATACATCAATGAATATATTTTAACCAGCTATAATATATCTATAAACACATTGATATAAACAAAAGATTAAATGTCTTTATTAATTAAACAAAATATTCGTACTATTACATAATTAAAATATATCGTCCTAATTGCCTTAAGGCCTTACAACATATCCAACATCACCATGTTTACTTGTGAAATGACTACAAAATTAATATCATCTACTTAACTATTGAGTAGGCTTGTCACATTTTATAACTCTTTTCCTCCATTTAGGAGCATGGTGGTACATGTATAAAATTTCCCCTTTTTATATTTTTAAGGTTTTATTACTTTTGAGCATATAACCATAGAGAAATTCGTACCTTTTTCCTTAGCTAGGATTGGTCTCCACGATGTTTGCCTTTGAGACTATCTCCTTCCCTTTGGTCATTTGGTTCTCTTTCCAATCAATATCTTCTAGCCCAATAGCAAACTTTTGCTCACTAATATCCATATTATTATATTCAAAAATTAATGATTTCCAAAATCTTTTTAGCTCCACCTTGTGATTTTCCCACCATTGAATATCTCAATTTTTGTAATATCACGAAATGACATCATATTGGAGTAGTTAGTAGTGGAACAACAACTCTCATGGTCTCGAAGAATTGAGTTTTCGTATGAGAAACATAATTTTCCATTATGAAATATCCTTTAAGATTGTTGGAAATTTGCTCTTTAAACTTAGTTCCAGAAGAACAACAACGCTTTTTTGAAAACTGTTGCAGAAGCTCAAAAAAACTGAACCAGATCAGCCTATACTCCGAAAGATCCAATTTTTTTGAGCTTCTACAACAGTTTTAAAAAAGCATTGCCTCTGTCCGAAAGCAACTCCGAAATTAAGTTTAAAGAGCAAATTTTCCAAACATAAATGTATCTAAAGTTGCATATGCATGGAAAATGATAAGTCATATCTGTTTGATATCATTGTCACAAATGTCGTCGCGAAAAACTCAACACACAACCTTTTTATAAAACATTTTAATACTGAAAAAAGATTTTAACTCTTAATACTAATTTTAGTACTGAAAAAAGATTTTAATTCTTAATATTAATTAATTTAATTCTGTTCGCTATTGATTTCCAATGGAAAAATCTTTAATCAAATAAAAGACTTAAAAATGAAACTTTTTGGAACAATAGTATGAAAACGCAATCCCAAACTGACTATAAAAAAAATGCTCTTAAAATTAAAAAGGATAGTTGGCAAAAAAAATATTACTGATGGTAACTTTTATGCATAAGAAGATATGATCAAGTTTTAAACTATAAACAATTTTCAAAAGTTGAGGCAAACTTATCAAAAATTAATAATGCACAACATTCCAAAGGGATTAATAAGAAAGCTTTACATATAATATAATAAATGATGAAAACACCATCAACAGTAAGCATTAGGTTCCTTTCCCAGTGTTGAATTAGCTTAATTTTATCTGGACCATACTCTACGCCCTGCCGATAAATATATTCCAACAAATAGACTCAAAAAGGCGATATCATCTCACCACGACAAAATTGGCACTGTTGGGGAAATGGGTGGATTCAATTTACAACGGCAAAAGTAAGACAGGGCAAGGAATGAATTCAGCTAGCAAGTTAGCATCCACATGCTTGGAATGAATTGCTTCCATGCTTAAGATTACTAAATCCAAGTTCAGATCATCTGCAACCTCACCAATTATGGCTGTAGGCTTGCTGCTGCCTTCACCGAGCCGCTCCAACAGCTTGAATTCCTGAAATCCACCTATTCGAAGTTTCCAAGAACACATATCAGCAACTCAATAATAGTGTAGCCATTGTGAATAAGCAAATCAGCAATGAAATGATAATGTATCATTCCAATTGGATAAGAACAAGGACATAGGGCAACGTTAAATTATACAGAAGATAAGAACTGAATTTTTTAGTTGCTTCATTTGGCACCACCCTTAAGCATAGTTGTTAAAGGCGCGCCTCATGCAAGACTCAGGGTCCTACACCTCACCATACCTCATGCGAGGTAGCGTACCTCAGGCACGCGCCTTTTGGTGTGAGCCTTAGGCACGCCTCAGAGAGGCTATTATTTTTCAAGGTTTTAACTTACTTTAATATGTGTTGTCCATCTATTTTTAAGAGTTTTAACAATATTTCAAGGCTAGATATTCCTAATTTAATTTCTATTAAGGATAAATATTCCCAACGCAATATGTAAATTTTACATACATATTACATATACATATGTACGTCTAACCATTCTCTAAGTCCTTTTTCTAGTATTGTTATTGCATTTAACTTTTCTTTTCAAGAAAATGTTTTTTTCAGCTTTTGGGGAATATTATCTTTTGAGTTCTCACCTTTTGGGTTGGGAAATGGGCATAGCCCTAGGGGAGCAAAGAGTGTCTTTGTTCATCTTTTATTTACTTGTTCTTGTGTTCTTAAGCTTGTTCTTGAGCTTGTTTATGTTCTGATTCTAGTTATTGCACTAATAGTTTATCAATCTAGTTTTATTTCACTATTTCCTATATCCATTCTCTATCAGCGCGCTTTCCTTGCGCCTCACCTTAAGGCGTGCCTGCCCCCTAGCGCCTAGCGCCTTGACAACTATGACCTTAAGAATGCACATCTGACAGCTTAAAAGCCAATATACATGCAAATCTAAAATATTGATTTGTGTATTAATCCAATGTGTTCATGAGTAGTCTGCACATTTGGAAGTATTCAAAGTTTCAAACAACTGTAATATATGTGTTACTGATTAACTGATTTGAAGGACCTGCTCACAATATCAACCTATAACTCACAGGGCAAAAATCTGAAAACTAGCAAAAGCTATAGATGGGGTTTGCTTACAAACCTTCAGAGAGATGCCAGCGGATGCTAGACATTAGAGTTTCATGCTCTGGCAATGATTCTTTCTCCTTTTCATCAATAACTGAAATAAAAATCCGAAGTAGGTGAAATTCTATACTCATGAAATCTTGAACTAACAAAAATTTGTAAAATAACACAAACTCCAGCTTTTACTTTCACTGCACTTTACTTTCACTCACAAACATAGTAAGTCCATAGCATTAGCCAGTTAGCTTACCTACAACAGTTATATCAGCTCCGTACTTCTTTGCCAACGCAGCAGTGGTAGCAGCAGCCTGTTAAGTAATTCACCATTACAAACGAGTAACATAAGTACTACAAAGTAGCACTAGCACTGAAAACAGCAATATGGAAACTATGACTAAGGGCCAATTTGGGATTACTTTCCCAAGCTGCTTTTCCGAGAAGCTTCATTTTAAAGCTTTTCCAACCTGTTGTCCCGAAAAGTTCTGGAAATCAATAGCAAACAGATCCTAATTAATTAGGCTCTATTCTTTTCAACTTTTGAAAGCTGAACTGAACTGAAGTTGGTTGAACTGAACTGAACTTATTTCAGCGTAATTTTATAACTACGCATAGCTTAACTGAACTAAGGTAGACTGAACTGAACTGCATTGAATTGCAGTCCAAGAGAACAGGGCCTTCGTATTAAGAGTCAAAATCTTTTGCCCAATGTCGAAATATGTTGTTCTATTAAAAGTTTGTAAGTGCAACTTTCCGTGACAGCTTCGACCTCAAATCCCAAGCAGGCCCTAAAGAGCTAGGACTGATGTAATTTTGGTAAATCTGTGAGAAATATGCTAACTCCGCCTGTACGTTTTTGTGCATCGCCGGTCCTAAGCCCAAGAGGAAGGTTGCGTGGTAGGTCGACAGCCAACGCGTAAAACGGCTAAAACTTGTTTATAGTCATGTCATTCTTTCATTATGGATCTTCGACAATTCATGGCATCGGAAGATGCGTGAGATTTAAAGCTTAGTTGGTTGGTTGTGAGAAATATGCTACCATTCACAATAAAAGTCATGGCCTACAACATACCCTGAACTAGTATTAGTGTATCAATAGTCATTACAAAAATGGAGACTTGCAGAAACAATTAAAAACGTCAATCTATTGTGTGCAATAATTTGTGCTACCACATTCCCCTCAGCTCATAAAGGAAGGTTGAAAACATAAAAGGAACAGGTCAATAAGGACGTGAACTTAACAGGATACAAATAGAAAATAAAACTGAGTTGCCTCAGAGAAAGATCACCTGTCTTGATCCCTCAGAAAGATAAGGGTTACTGTCTGTGATTGGCAGAAGCAGATGCTTGAAATGAGTAAATGCATCTGCGGCTATACTGACTTCCGGTTCCTGTGCCTTAGCCTTAGCTGAAAGCAATTCAAGCATAAACGCCAAATTACCATCCATGAACAAGAACTTAAAATTTGGCTCACATGTTACCAAAAAAATGACACAACAAATAGTCAAAGTTAGGTTATTTTGGTACACGAAGCAGTAAAGCAGTTGTAAAATAAAATATCCAACAATGATAACCCAAGTAGAATAAACAGAGGATAAAACGTTTTCATTTATCAACCAAAACAGTGTTACTGCTATACATATTCCGATACAACACGCACAACGATTGTTCAAATTGAGTGTGAAGAAATCATCTTATGATTTAATGAAACTAAGCATAGAGAAGCCTTCATTACAGCCTGCTAGTAATAATAAGATGCATAAGATCAAAGAATTTCCAGAGGGAAAACCTAACAGTGGTTTTGAATGAAATTTAAATCAAATACGCACAAAATTGACTTCAAAATGTTGCTTTCAAACACACCTAATTAGAAAATGATGAGCATGGGAATAATAATCAAGCAAGAAACAAAAGAAATTGCCTGTATGCCCGGTTCTTCGGAGTTTGGGAAACAGAGATAGTTGTCGAGCCTTCGAATGAAGAATTGGTGAAGAGAAAGAAAAAGACAGAGAGTGAAGATAAGAGGAAGAGTGGTGAATGGAAGTTTTAGAGTAAAGTGAAGTCTGAACGGGAAGAGGTAGTAAATAGTGAGCAAAAGCCATGGCGAAATGCTGTAAGTTGGATTTACTGATGGACAAAAGAAGATAAGAGGTTTGAGCTAAAGAAGTAGCAATCAAGACAAAGGACACGAAGAGAAATGAAAGCGAATGAGAAGGAAAAAGAAAGGGAAGGAAGGATGATTGAGTGCAGATTCCAGAAACCGCAACGAGTAAACTCCCAATCCTCTGTGGTCTGTCTACGAGTTTCAAGATGGGGTCGTTTGCCTTATTGTGATGTGATGAGCATATTATGTTTTAAAAAGCGCAGTTGGCCGGCTTGGGCGGAGTCCGTGTTTAGGTGAATAATATAAATTTTTTTTTTAATATTTATTAATATATTAAAAGTATAAATTTAATTTAAAAAATAAATTATAATATAATAATATATTAAAAAAATATAATTTAATATATGATAATATAAATTTTAATCGATTGTTACATAAAAAATACATACGTTAACACTAAAAGCAATTCTTTAAAAATGTATATCCTCACAATCGTTTTTTGGTCTATAACGTATTATTTTTTAGTTTGAAATTTAAAATGAGAATTATATGGTGAGAATATTTTGAACTATAATTATTATAAATATTGATATCTATTGATAAAAAAAAAGTATTGATATCTTAAAAATTGCAGAAAAAATCGGATTAGGCGATGCGCCTAGGCGAAAAAAGTCGGATTAGACGGTGCCTAAGCAATAATATATCAATCCAACGCCTGATAGCAACCAAAAATTGAAAAATCAAATTATAAAATTTAAAATAGCTCATATACAAAATCTGGACGGAGTTAGGTCAGAATTTTTAAAACATGTATTCATAGATAATCTATGTCAAATTTACATTATTTTTTCATATGTCACACCGTTTTGGATTGCTGCCTGCTAAATTTTATAAATGAAAATATATTATTTAACAAACTCATACTTATCCGTAATTTTTGTTTGTACGGAGTTTTGCACTATGCTTCATATATTGTAGAATTAGATTGAGTGTTTCTCGAAGCTTATAATCATATTATAAGTTAATTTTAACTTTTAAATTTTTAGATTAAATCTTTTTAAAAGTTTATTTTTAATTTATAAGAGATTTTTAAGCTAAAAGAAAAAAGCTTCAAGTTAGAGCTTTTTAAAAAATCAGCTTGTAAACTGACTTTATACTAAAAACACCCCCATAATGTTATGCTTGGGGGATAGGAAAAGGGAAGGTGAATTTGTAGAAAAAACATATAGAAGGGGAAGTAAATTGAAAGGTTCACCGATCTTTTCCACTTTCAATCTCTTTAAACTGGTGTGATTTGAAGGGTTGGTATTCTAATTTCATATTTCTAATTCTATTTAATTTACTAGTAGATATCTCAGAAACTAAAGGACAAAATTAAAAGTGGATGAATTGAATTCGTATTTTTTCGTGTATGAAGATTAAAGAATATCATCGAATTGAATTTATCCCACGTTATATTGGAGAATAGATGTTTTCTACGACTTTGACAATGTTTGAAGATCGATAGCAATCGGTTTATGGGTTTTCTTTGTGATAGGAAAAAATTGGAAGAGATTGTGTAATGATAAAAATATTTTTTCATCAACGTAATTTCCTTCCCTGAAGCACTTATTTGCAGATGTAGGAAATGTAAAAGATATCACCTAATCCCTATGAAAAAATATTTATTTTTAATAATTACAATAAAGTATTTTACCTTAATTGATTTTCAAATAAGCCCAACTCACGAGTTGAATCAGATTATTTGATCGAGTTGAACTGCTCAGGAACGTATTGGATATTTCCAACACTAAATAATAAATAAAATCTTTTTATATGCACCCTACTTAAAAAAATATTCTTCCCTCTCGAGACATAAAAAATATAGACTTTTAAGTTTTCATAGTTTCATTTATTTTTCTTCATAATTCCCAGAAAACTTGAAGGAAATGAAACTAAAGGTATGATTTGATGGAAACACCTATAATAAAATAATATTGTGCCTGCAAATAGTTAATAATTTGATGAAGTAAATATGAAAATCCTCGTATATTGTTGTAAAACAAAGCTGCGTTTAAATAAATCAAGAGTGTACTACAAAAATTTGAAAAAGTGTTTCCACCCATTCACATCCCACAAAATTGGTGGGGCTGAAATTGTTGAATGAATTTGGAGGGATTCCATCCCATGCATTTCCATTTCAGTTCCAAGCATAATAATAGATTTCCATACAATTGTCATTCTCAAGCAAAGCTTAAGCGGTAAAATGATTTATCACAATAGTACATGGTAGCAAACTAAAATTACTTGTTTATTTCTACTATATGGAATTTATCATAATAGTTCAAATATTTTTAAACTAATTATAAAATTGTTATGGCAGCTAAATATTTTTTATTTAATTTTTTTTAATTCTTTTTACATGTTTATGCTGTATATAAAGCTTTGTTTTACCATTGAGGGATATTTTCCCTTTTTTCTGCGTTTGCTCTCTAATTCCTTAGGTGCGTTCTTCTTCTTTTTCTTCTTCTCCATTTTTCTTTGTTTGAATTCATGGCGAATCTTTCATCAAAAGAGAAAGTGATTTTAGTTGCGCATAGCATGGGCGTATTCGGATTTTCGATCGCCATGGAAAAGTTCCCTGAGAAAATCTCCACTGTTGTCTTCACCGGCGCTTGTATGCCCGGTCCCAATATGGATTTCAAAGTCATTGACGCAAAGGTTAGGATTAAAACTAATTAAATCATCCAATTTTTCTCTCTTTTTTCTGTTTCAATTTTTTAGATCTGTAATTTATGGAGTTAATTTTGAAATCGAAGAACTCTGAATTTGTAATTTGAATTCCAAAGCCATTGACGCAAAAGTAAATATTGAATCATCCATTTTAATTAGGTTGTTGGTAACTACTGAATCATCTAATTTAATGGAGGATTTGAAGTTCATTCTATATTTTTTTTAACATTCTATCTGCTGAAATTTAAGTGCACACGTTTGATAAAATGTTAAGCTGGTTGTTTTGTTATTGGACATCTATTGAATATGTATTGGACATCTATTGGGCATATATTGGACATCTATTGGATATTATTAAACTTTAGTCTAATTTTGATTTTAAGCAAAAAATCCCTTAATCAGTGTTTGTTAATGGTATGCTTATGACTTAAATAGAAGAACGTTACAATTCTATTTGAGTCTCAGCATATATGATAAGGCATTCAATTAGATCACAAACACTTTTTGTGATTGATTGCAAAGATTGGCTATCTGTTTTAATATTTATTCTCACAATGAATTAGTTGTTACTTATTTAATTAGGCTTGAATCTTAGAAACCAACAATTTGATCTTTAATTCATTCATTTTTGCTGATATATGGTATGGTTCATTTTTGTTTGCAGTAATGTTTGCATCACTAGCAACAGCACTGATTGTTCGTGTTCTAAGATGGGCTTTTCAGGCAGTGGTTAACATCAACATATCAGCTCGAAAGAAATTTTTGGAGTATTTGTAAGACATCTAGTGGACATCTATTAGACATTTACTAGAATTCTTTTAGAAAATCTGTTTTGAAATTGATAATAGACATCTGTACAAATATATTTTAAAATTCAGTTGTCACTTATTTTGAAGTTGATGTTAGATATTTGTACAAGTATGTGCCATTGACTTGTGTGTTTTCAATTGGCGTTTCATTAGATTTATAATAGATTGTTATATGATATTTTGTATATTGAATATTGATCCTTTTTAGTTACCGTTTCTTTTTTTCATAGGAATAAGTGATATATATTGATTGTCTATTGGATATCTATTGGCAAACACAATATCATAACTATTAAAATTTAACTATGTTCAAACAAACATCAATTCCAATTACTTAAATCTTACACAAGATTTCTAGAATTCAAACATTATTGATCATCAGAACTATCTCTATTGATTGTCTATTGTGTCGATATATTGCTCGTGGCTCTTAAGTTTGTGTTTTAGATATTCCCTTTCATGTTTGTATAAGCTCAAAGCTAGTCAACCGTGTTCTATGGATTTGAATATCAAACTGATCTGGGATTGGTTTTCTGTTCAATCATGTACTCCAAAAAGCTCAGCATAAAGATACCACAATTGCTGCAATTTATTTTAAAACAGAATATCGGTATTATAATAAGATATTTTGATGAAGAAGATGTAATAAATCTATCCAATACTACTTTAATTATAATTATAAAAGACTTAAGAACATGTTACACCGTACTTCCAAACAATTACTCATTAATCAAACAAATTGAACAAATTGTATCCCTGATAACACAATTTACATGTTCTCACATTCCTATTCAATAAAAAAAATAATACAATTCGCACTTTCCTCAACTACAGAACCTGACAAGAAATTAATAATATTTAAGAACCAATAGAAATCCAACAGACATCGAATAATAATCCTATAGACATCCAATATAAATCAAATACTCATTAATCAAACTTCAATTTTACATAAAGGAACTTAATAGTCAGTGTCATTTGAGATTGAACAGATGCAATATTGACATTTGATGGCAGGTATAATGATGAATTGAACAAATAAAAGCTTCAAGATACTAAGATAGTGGCTTGTAGTGTCATGCTATTGTATAACCTTATTATGATTTATTGTAGTCTATTTTTCCCTGGAGTAAAATTCCTCCAATTACTAATTGTATCAACCCCAAGCACCAGACATAAAATGCACATGCATGAGATAGATTAGACACCGGCTCATTTTGATTTTAGAGTGGACTTCTGGGTCTCCATTGCATGCTAGGGACCAAAGAAGGAGAAAAGACTCTTCCACCTATTCAACAAAAATAACAATATAATTCACACTTCCCTCAACTATGGAACCTGACAAGGAGTTAATAATATGTAAAAACCTATAGAAATACAACAAACATCCAATATAAATCCTACAAACATCCAATATAAATCAAATACTCATTAATCAAACTTCATTCAGGCATTTCTACAAACACTTCATCTGCACAATTGCAAGAGATAATTCAGAACACAATTGAGTGGAAACAATTACTCATCTGAACAACAACTCTATGTAAATAATGAAACCAATAGAAACTAACAGAAAAATTACAATAATCTCAAATCCTCTTGAATAAAAATGTACTGATGCAATGAGTCAATAATGCTCGTAATGTACTATTAATCTTAAGACAAAAAAGCAGAGACAAAAAAAGCAACACTCTATCTTCCTTTTTCAGAAGCGTAAATTCTCAGGTTAGACTAGAACTACAAGTACCTTGGAAGAGATACTTTGAGATCTCTCTCTTGTTCTTCTCGGGAATAATTTGAAAAATATTGTAGAAAAAATAACATGAGATTCTGCTCAATCCATTAATCTCTAAGAATCATTTGTAGAAGAGAAAACTACCATAACTTTATTGTTGAATATGAACATAGATTATAGTAAAGCGATACTGCCAATGCAGTATCCTGGTACATACAAGCATATGGTACTTATGAGCACACTTTTATTATGAATATAGATGCCTATTTATAGGCTTACAAGGATATGATATGCATAAAATCTTTAACTAACAAACACTAGTTCAAAATTTAAATCTAATCATATCAACCTAAAAAATCAAAACTAATCCAAAGAATTATTTTCTAACAAATCTAATCATAAAAAATATAATCTAATATTTGACTATTTCAAATATCAGCTTCCAAGAGATAATTTCAACACTCCTCTTTGACTCTGAAGCTGTATTATTTGGAATTATGAATCATGGTTATGGGTAGTCATGGGTCATTGATATATGCAAGGATTTGGGTCATGGATATGGATATGGATATGGTTATTATGAACATGATATGAGTCATTGTTGTGGTTATGGTTTTGGGCATTGGTCATGGTCATGGTTATGGTTATAGTTTTGGGCATAGGCATTGATCATTAGTCGTGGCCATTGGTTATGGACATTGGTCATGGTTATGCCACCTGAGCTTTGAATGTAAAACTCATCCTTTTTTGTATCTTCATACTCTTATTTCATCATCATGGCGCTCTTCTGTTAGTCTTGCAAAATCTTCGGCTGAAGCATACAGGTCCCGTAAGAAGATAGCTCTGATTACCACTATTGTTGAATATGAACATAGATTATAGTAAAGCGATACTGCCAATGCAGTATCCTAGCACATACAAGCATATGGTACTTATGAGCACACTTTTATTATGAATATAGATGCCTATTTATAGGCTTACAAGGATATGATATGCATAAAATTTTTAACTAACAAACACTAGTTCAAAATTTAAATCTAATCATATCAACCTAAAAAATCAAAACTAATCCAAAGAATTATTTTCTAACAAATCTAATCATAAAAAATATAATCTAATATTTGACTATTTCAAATATCAGCTTCCAAGAGATAATTTCAACACTCCTCTTTGACTCTGAAGCTGTATTATTTGGAATTATGAATCATGGTTATGGGTAGTCATGGGTCATTGACATATGCAAGGATTTGGGTCATGGATATGGATATGGATATGGTTATTATGAACATGATATGAGTCATTGTTGTGGTTATGGTTTTGGGCATTGGTCATGGTCATGGTTATGGTTATGGTTATGGTTTTGGGCATAGGCATTGATCATTAGTCGTGGCCATTGGTTATGGACATTGGTCATGGTTATGCCACCTGAGCTTTGAATGTAAAACTCATCCTTTTTTGTATCTTCATACTCTTATTTCATCATCATGGCGCTCTTCTGTTAGTCTTGCAAAATCTTCGGCTGAAGCATACAGGTCCCGTAAGAAGATAGCTCTGATTACCACTGTTGTTGAATATGAACATAGATTATAGTAAAGCGATACTGCCAATGCAGTATCCTGGCACACACAAGCATATAGTACTTATGAGCACACTTTTATTATGGATATAGATGCCTATTTATAGGCTTACAAGGATACTATATGAATAAAATCTTTAACTAACAAATACTAGTTCAAAAGTTAAATCTAATCATACCAACCTAAAAAATCAAAACTAATCCTAAGAATTATTTTCTAACAAATCCAATCATAAAAAATATAATCTAATATTTGACTATTTCAAATATCAGCTTCCAAGAGATAATATCAACAAACTTTTAGTGTTTTTCTTATCTCTTGATCCTGTTTGATTTTGAGTAGAAGAATCGAACAATAAAGGATTTCAGATACCGACTTTCAGATTTGAAGTTGATGAAACCATTTTTGTAGATTATTTAGCGATTTTGAAGATCATGGTACGATTTGATGGTTTTTTGAAGCTTTTTGAATTTGAAGGCTGCTTGAAATCGAGTGAATGGGGAATTGGAAGAGCTGGAGAATATTTTTGCCAATAATGTAAGGTTGTAAATGTTTTCCCTTGTTTGTTGTGTTTTTGTATATACTAATATTTTAGCCCAAATTTTTTATGTTTTAAGCCCATTTATGTAAAAGCCCCATATTTTGTTTACATGTCGTAGCTTGCCAATGGTTCCAAAACCATGAGAATAGAATATCTTTTGGTGTGTCTAGCGGTTTAAGTATTTTATAAAAAAGTTTTTGTGATTTTTTTTAAGTTAGAAAAAAAATGATTCCTAAAAATTTGAAACCACACTTTGAAAGATAATTTTATCCATTTTGAAGTAAAAATTTTACAACTTAGGTAATAAAAATACAATTCACCGTAGTGATAAATTTTATAATATTTTTAGAAGAGCAAAAGGTAAATTTAAAAATTATAAAAAATGAAAAATTTAAAGTTACTCAAATCTTAATATATAATTACTAAATATTTAAAATATAAAAATGTTAAATTTATTAATTTAGTTTATAAAAAACCAATTTTCAATATAGACTTTTTTTTGAAGAATTATGGATTTTGAAGAGGTCAGGTATTAAACTTAGGACCTCCCACCACTTCATTTAGTGGTATACCAATTTTCAATATAGACATTATATTTTTCTTTTATATGATAACTTTTGAAACTACAGAAAAAAAAATTACAAACACCATTTTCTAAAACGATCAAGTTATAGGTTAAGTTTTTTAAGTTCATCAAAAAAAATTTATCTCTACGGTATGGTTACAACTTTTAAATGATTTTTGGGGTTAATTTCACTTATAGTACATCAACTATACCTATAATCTCAATTTTATACATGAACTTTGGTTTTGTTCATTATCATACGTGAACTTGTATGAAACCTTTCAATATAGTCATTTAACCTACTACTTCAAGTCACTTGTACATGACACAAGTTGGACTTGTTGGTCCCTATGCGTGCACTCACTGAGTCAGAGGGGGAGGTGAATGACTCACTCAAGAACACTTAATGATTTTTCTCAATAATAAACAGCCCCGCTGAGTGGGGTCAGCTGGCTGAGTGAAATAACTGGAAAATGCGAATAAGTAAAGAACACAACGATTTTACACTGGTTTGGCAACTTGTGCTTGCATCCAGTCCGGAGAGACTGTCTCGGCTTTAATCCACTAATCTCAACTCCTTTACCCTAGGCGGAGAAGCCTTTAACAAATTCCCCAATTACCGTAAGTACCCTCCAAACTGCAATCGCTCACCCACTAACTAGAATACCCTCTTCTATCAGCAACTCACAAAGAGTATAAATAAGAGCTGGACTCAACTTATAGAAACGTTGATCCAGTTACAAATGATCTAATATTATAATTGATTGATCTAATCTATTCTCTCTTGTTTTATAGCAGATTCTAGCTGAGTTGTGCTTTCTTACTTGAACTCCTTTAAAGCTTGTAAATTGACAGAGTCTTTGCTTCTAGAAAATTCAGGTGTAATAACCAAGTTCTAACACTTGCCTTCTTGCTAATTTTATAGTTGGATTGAGAAAGCAGCCATTGAACTTATCTTGGCATCTTTTGAAATTGACAGCTCAGTAATTCCCCCCTTGCTTCTTCAAATCGATCCGTTAAGAGATAGAATTACACCGTTATGAAATACATTTCAATCCGTTAGATTGAAATTCGAGCTCCAATTTGAATTCCTTTTCATTTGATGCCAGTCTTCCGTTAGAGAGAACTAGCATTGACTTGCCACGTGTCTTCATCCCATTCCCTCTGGTATTCTGACATGTTGCAGAGTGCGCGATACAAGGTTGGTAGATCTGCAGAATTACCCGAAGTAGCAATTGACTTGTTGCAGCTATACATTGGAAGACTTTGTCATTTTCTTCATAATTTTGTGTCTTGTCAAGGCATTAGTTCTTTTTGCCTTTATCTCATTAATGTTCCTATAAAAAGCAACACTAAAAGCAAAGATACCTTTTTACCTTAAAAGGTAAGGTTAGCAGCGTTAACAGACTTAAAGTAACTCAGCTGAAATGACAAAACGTAAAACACACAGCTGAACTAAAATCTAAATATCAAGCACTTAGCGAATATTACTAAGTCAACGACTAAGTAGATACTCAACCCAGAAACCACTCAGAGTTAAACTAAATAGCTAGGTCAGCGGAGACTCGAAATTCTACCCTTGAATTTACTAACTCCCTTACAACTATAGACTATTCATTTTAACATCATTATTGATTTAATTATCCCATTCTTAACTTAATTGTTATGATCAAAACTTAAGCACGACTGAGTCATCCACTGAGTCGGTCCAAACTCATTCTTGATTCAACAATCTCCCCCATTTTGATCAATGACAATTAACTAAGCGAGAATTAAATCAATAAGATATTTAGATCAGAGTTACCTTAAACTTATGTTTGATATGTCTTATGTTCAGCATCTTCAATCTGCTTAGAGTGAATATATATAAATATATATATATATATATATATATATATATATATATATAGGAGATAGGAGAAAATATATGAAGTTAAGAAGATCTTAACTTAGAACAGAAAATGTTATCTTTTATTAATAACAACTTAAATACAGATAATAATAAGTTAGTCTATACTAAGTTTTACATTGGGCATTATCGATTACAAGAATTCTATTATAATCTTTTGGCATAGGCGGGGCTCCCAAATTTGCTCTCCTTTCTTCAAATGCTTGTTGATCCCATTTGGATTTCTTTTCTTTTGGTAGCACAATCTCCTTGCCTTTCCTTTTTCTGGTCTTATGATATTCTCTTTGAATGTGCTCCAGATCCTTAGATAGGTTGTATGAAAATTTGGCAATCCTCTATTCTCTTTCCTTCTCTTCCTTTTCACGCTTCTCGCGATCCTTCTCCCCCATTACCATTGCATACAAAATGGCTTGACTTTGAAGATCAAAAGAACTCAGAGACTTCTCAAGTACAAAGCTATCTCCATAAACATTAGATGAAAAATTATGCAATAATGGCTTATAGATTTCTTGAGATATAGAATCTTATTCTCTGAGAAATGAGTATAAGCCTACTAACGAGCGGGATTAAGAGAGATTGACTTAATATTAAGCTCTTAAACCTTCTTTGGAAATCTGGGTGAGACTGGCCAGAGTCTTGATCTGATTATTTTCCCTTAGAATCCTCTCTAGCACGGGAGTGCTCCTAATGTGAGTAGTGACTTCATCATGAATTTTATCAATGACTTCTCCGGCGTTGATGACATGTGCTTGAACTTGCTTGATTTAGTCTCTGATATGACCAAGTTTCTCGTCAAGTGTAGGCTCTAGTTCAGCATATGCCATAACTATGTCACTGCTCAGAGCATCTGAAATGTTAAGCCTCTTTAAGGCATTTAGTATAGCTCCCTCTGAGTCCTTAACTCCCTTCAACATTTCCTCCTTCACTGTCCTTAACTCAGTGTGTAACCCATGATTCTTGGTTACCAATGTTATCAGAGCATTAAGGCCATCAACAACAGCATTCAACATAGTTGTGTTGTCTTCATTTTCCTTGCTCAGAATGCTATACCCATCTATCCCCTTTAGCATAGCCTCAAGTAAGGGATTAAACTTATCAATCATGGAGTTTCTGAAATCCCTTTCAACATTAAGCACCTTGCAGTTGCTTTCATAGATCTTTGCCATCTGTTTCTTGAGCTCTGCAACTTCTAACTTCAATCCTCCAGCCTACCTACTTGCAATAGATAATAAAGGCAACACATGGGAAATTATTGCCTTCACCAAAGAAAACTGGGTAGGAACAGACTTGAAGTGCTCTTTCATCTCCTCAGACAACAATGATTTAGCTATCTCAACATCAGTCCTCATTCCTGGAAACCTTACTCTTCCCAACCTCCTTATATCTTCCAACAGTTTAGTGTTTGGGTTGAATTAGGGTTGTTATTGCTCAGGATCTCCTTAATAATTGAAGGTCCTCTGATTGTTGGAGGTCCTTCCAAATATAATTGATCATGCACAGCAGATCCTATGGGGGAAAGATATAGGATGATGGTTGTTTGGTCAGAGTTTGGGTTATATTGGTTAGAGATTGTGTTTGGCTTTCTGGTATGGGTAAAGCAGAGATTGGTGTAGATGACAGTGGCATTTCGGTGGATGTGTTTAGGAAAGTAAAGGGTTCTTCAGCTTCCTTCTCTTCTACAGCACCTTTAACAACGAACTCGCTAACTTGAGTCTCAGAATCCTCAGTCAGCTGAGCTTCGTGCTTATCTACATTCTTCTCTTCCTCCTTATCTTCTAGGTCTCCCTCATCCTCATCTATCACAATCTTCATTTTGTTCAATAGCCCTCTCTTCCTTTCCTTCCTAGTTTCCTTAGCATCATTAGCAGTCAGAGTGACTTGCTGGTCAGAGTCATGAACATTGAATTCTACAGCCTCAACTTCTACCACATCACCTTCCTCTCCTTCCTGCTCTTCTTGATTATCAATTCCTTCTAAAGCTCCTATCATCTCTTCAACAACTTTTGGCACTTCCTTCTCAGCCAGGCTAGCTATAGCCTTTTGTAAAATTTGCTCAGTGCTAGCCTTAGCCTTAGCCTTAGCCGCTGCTGCTGCTTTCTCAGCCTTTCTCCTGATAGTGGCTTCAATTTCCTCCTGCTTCTTTTTAATTCTTTCTTCCTCAGCAGCTCTTACTCTTTCAGCTTTTTCAATATCTTGGACAACTCTTGTCCCTGTCTTCATCATTAGCTTTTTCTTGGGTTGACCTACTTGGGGAATAAGAGCTGATGTAGCTTCCTTTCTCTTGGTAGTCACCTCATCCAGCTGAGCAGCATCCACCTTCCTCTTTGTTGGTCCCTATGCATGCACTCACTGAGTCAGAGGGGGGATGAATGAGTCACTCAAGAACTTCTAAAACATTTTCTTAATAATAAAATACTCCACTAAGTGGGGTCAGCTGGCTAAGTGAAATAACTAGAAAATACGAATAAGTAAAGAACACAGAGATTTTATATTGGTTCGACAACCTGTGCTTACATCCAGTCCTAAGAGAGTGTCTCGGCTTTAATCAACTAATATCAACTCCTTTACCCTAGGTGGAGAAGCCTTTCATAAATTCCCCAATTACAGTGAGTACCTTCTAAACTGCAATAGCTCACCCGCTGACTAGAATACCCTCCTCTATCAGTAACTCATAAAGAGTTTAAACAAGAGTTGGACTCAACTTATAGATACGTTGATCTAGTTATAAATGATCTAATATTACAATTGATTGATCTAATCTATTCTCTCTTATTTTAAAGCAGATTCTAGCTGAGTTATGCTTTCTTGGTTGAACTCCTTTAAAGCTTGTAAATTGATAGAGTCTTTCCTTCCAGGAAATTCAGGTGTAATCACCCAGTTCTAATACTTGCCTTCTTGCTCCTTTTATAGTTGGATTGGGAAATTAGCCGTTGAACTTATCTTGGCATCTCCTAAAATTGATAGCTCAGTAATTCGCCTGTTGCTTCTTCAAATTGATCCGTTAAGAGATAGAATTACACTATTATGAAATACATTTCAATTCGTTAGATTGAAATTTGAGCTCCAATTTGAATTCCTTGTCGTCTGATGCCAGTCTTACGTTAGAGAGAACTCACGCTGACTTACCACGCATCTTCATCCCATTCCCTTTGGTATTCTAACGTGTTACAGTGTACGCGATACAAGGTTGATAGATCTGTAGAATTACCCGAAGTGGCAATTGACTTGTTGCAGCTTTGCATTGGAAAACTTTGTCATTTTCCTCATAATTCTATGACTTGTCAAGGCATTAATTCTTTTTATCTTTATCTCATTAATGTTCCTGCAGAAAGAAACACTAAAAGCAAAGATACCTTTTTACCTTAAAAGCTAAGGCTACCAGCATTGACAGACTTAAAGTAACTCAGCTGAAATGATAAAATGTAAAACACATAGATGAACCAAAATCTAAATATCAAGGGCTAAGTGAATATTACTAAGTTAGCGACTAAGTAGATACTCAGCCCAGAAACCACTCAGAGTTAAACTAAATAGCTAGGTCAGTGGAGACTCAAAATTCTACCCTTGAATTTACTAACTCCCTCACAACCATAGACTATTCATTTAACATCATTATTGATTTAATTATCTCATTCTTAACTTAATTGTTATGATTAAAACTTAAGCACAACTAAGTCATCCACTGAGTCGATCCAAACTCGTGCTTAGTTCAACAATCTCCCCCATTTTGATAAATGGCAATTAACTAAGCGAGAATTAAATCAAAAAGATATTTAGATCAGAGTTACCTTAAACTTATGCTTGATATGTCTTATGTTTAGCATCTTCAATCTACTCAGAGTGAATGCTAACTCCCCTATAAATCTTGAATCTTCTAAGTTCAGCATCCCTCAATACTTCTCATATATTTCTGCAAGAGATCAGAGCATATATATATATATATATATTAGAAAATACATGAAGTTAAGAAGATCTTAATTTAGAACAGAAAATGTAATCCTTCATTAATAATAACTTAAGTACAGATAACAATGAGTTAGTCTATACTAAGTATTACATTGAGCATTATCTATTACAAGAATTGTATTCTAATCTTTTGGCATTGGCAGGGCTCCCAAATTTGCTCTCGTTTCTTCAAAAGCTTGTTGATCCCATCTGGATTTCATTTCTTTTGGCAGAGCAATCTCCTTGCCTTTCCTTGGTCTCATAACATTCTCTTTGTATGTGCTCTAGATCCGTAGATAGGTTGTATGAAAATTCAACAATCCTCTGTTCTCTTTCCTTCTCTTCCTTTTCACACTTCTCGTTACCCTTCTCCCCCATTGCCATTGCATCCAAAATGACTTGGCCTTGATGATCAAATGAGCTCAAAGACTCCTAAAAAGTTTCTACTTGACTATATACATTTGACGAAAATTTTTGTATAAGCAGCTCATAAATTTCTTGTGATATCGCATCTTGTTCTTTGAGAAAAGAAAATAAGCCTACTAACGCACTGGATTGAGTGAGATTAACTTGATATTGAGCGTTTAAACCTTCTTTGGAAATCTGGGTGAGACTAGCTAGAGCCTTGGCCTGATTATTTTCCCTTAGAATCCTCTCTAGCATGGGAGTGCTCCTAATGTGAGTTGACTTCATCATGAATTTTATCAATGGCTTCTCCATTATTGATGATATGTGCTTGAACTTGCTTGATATGGTCTCTGATATGACCAAGTTTCTAGTGAAGTGTAGGCTCTAGTTCAGCATCTGCCATAACTATATCATTGCTCAGAGCATCTGGAATGTTAAGCCTCTTTAAGGCATTTAGCACAGCTCCCTCTGATTCCTTAACTCCCTTCAATATTTCCTCCTTCACTGTCCTTAACTCAGTGTGTAACCCATGATTCTTGGTTACCACTGTTATCAAAGCATTAAGGCCATCAACAACAGCATTCAGAATAGCTATGTTGTCTATATTTTCCTTGCTCAAAATGCTATACTCATCTATCCCCCCTTTAGCATAGCCTCAAGTAAGGGATTAAACTTATCAATCATGGAGTTTCTAAAATCCCTTTCATCATTAAGCACCTTGCTGTTGCTTTTATAGATCTTTGCCACCTGTTTCTTGAGCTCTGCAACTTCTAACTTCAATCCTCCAGCCTACCTACCTGCAATAGATAATAAAGACAACACAGGGGAAATTATTGCCTTTACCAAAGAAAACTGGGTAGGAACAGACTTGAAGTGCTCTTTCATCTCCTCAACAGCATTCATGAATCTTTGCACTAGCTCCACAGCCTTTGCAATCTTCCTCAAGACTTCCTCAGACAACAATGATTTAGCTATCTCAGTATCAATCTCAGCATCAGTCCTCAGTCCTGGAAACCTTACTCTTCCCAACCTCCTTATATCACCCAGTAGTTCAGCATTTGGGTTGAATTAGGGTTATGGTTTTGGTTATTGAGGTTGATGTTGTTCAGGAATCTTCTCAATAATTAGAGGTCCTCTAACTAGTGGAGGTCTTTCCAAATATAACTGATCACGCACTGGAGATCCTATAGGGGAAAGGTATGGGATGATAGTTGTTTGGTCTGAGTTTGGGTTATTTTGGTCAGAGGCTGGGTTTGAGTTGGATGTGGATGTGGATGGCATTTGGCTTTCTAGTAGGGGTAAGGCAGAGATTAGTGTAGGTGAGAGTGGTGTTTCGGTGGATATGTTTGGAAAAGTAAAGGGCTCTTCAGCTTCCTTCTCTTCCACAACACCTTCAACAACGGACTCGCTGACCTGAGTCTCAGAATCCTTGGTCAGCTGAGCTCGATACTCATCTACGTTCTCCTCTTCCTCTTTATCTTCTAGGCCTCCCTCATCCTCATCTATCACAATCTTCATTTTGTTCAATAGCCCTCTCTTCCTTTCCTTCATAGCTTCCTTAGCATCATTAGCAGTTAGAGTGACTTGCTGGTCAGAGTTATGAACATTGAATTCTACAGCCTCAACTTTTACCACATCATCTTCCACTCCTTCCTGCTCTTCTTGATTATCAATTCCTTCTAAAGCTCCTATCATCTTTTCAATAACTTCTGGCACTTCCTTCTCAGCTAAGCTAGCTATAGCCTTTTGCAAAATTTTCTCAATGCTAGCCTTTGCCTTAGCTGTTGTTGCTGCTTCCTTAGCCTTTCTCCTAATAGTGGCTTCAACTTCCTCCTGCTTCTTTTTAATTCTTTCTTCCTCAGCAGCTCTTACTCTTTCAGCCTTTTCAACATCTTGGACAACTCTTGTCCCTTTCTTCACCATCAACTTTTTCTTAGGCTGACCTACTTGGGGAATTGGAACTGATGTAGCTTCCTTTCCGTTAGTAGTCACCTCATCCAGCTGAGCAACTTCTGCCTTCCTCTTATTCTCCCTCATCAAGGGCATCTCTTCCCATAATTCTTCTTCAGCCAGCTTCTCTTCCTCTATCTCCTTAGGGGTCAGTTCTCTACCCTTATCTTCTTTATTTCCCTTAGAAGATCTTGTTTTCTTGGGAACAACTGCTGGAACTAAGCTCGCTGAGCTTCCTTTCTTCTCTTTCTTGGAGTCTTTCCGAACCTCCTTCTTTACAAAGTTCTTTTCTAGCATATCTTCTCCTCTCTCTGCTCTGAGTTTGGTGATCCTCTCAAGCTTTTTAGCCACAAAGGCATCTAAGGTCTGATCCTCCTCATGGGGTTGGATAGGTTTCATCTCTATGATAGCCTTGGGATCCTTCATTCTTACTTGCTTTGGTTTCAGCTTAATGTACTTAGTGTTGGAAGTCGTTTCATTAGCTTTTAGTCCATCAAAATGTACATTGATCAAGACTCTAGACTCTATTACTTTCATCTGAATGTTGTTCTAGGCAGCCCATCCTTCCATATCGATTTCATACGACCTGCAAATCTTCATCACCAATTGCCCATACACCATATGCATGGTGTCTTTAAGAAATTTGTGTAGGATAGCCATGGGCCAATTTATGCTCATTCCATGGGTTAGCGCATAGACAAATATCCTTTCAAACTTAGAACAACTTCCTGTAGATCCAGTCTTGGGCAATAGAACTTTAGTGACAAGTTCATGTGTCTGCTTCCCTTCTTTAGTGAACATAGAGGCAATGAGTTCACTCTCTTTGTAAACCTCTGGAACTTCATAATCTATGGGAATATCAATATGATCTTCATCATTGATGACTCGCAGTCTGAGTCCCCTCTCGCACATTTCCAACAAACCTGCAATAAGCTTTAGGGTAACATACACTTTCCTCCCTATTATAGTGGTCACGAAAGGATATTTTTGACCATCCACCATGTGGATTCTATGATAAAATCTCCCAACCATTTCTTCATAGCAGCCGCTAGGCAATTTGAAGAATCGTCTTAAGTGGTGCTAACGTGCTTACTTCCTAAATCGCTTATCAATGTAGAAACTCAGCATATCTATAATAGTTGGCTTTTCAACTTCTGTTTTCTCCAGGAAGCACCATTTCATTGGAATATACTTGGTTCTGGCGGGAATTCTGAGTTCTACAATTCTGTCTATACTGATTGCCATCTGGGCAATATAATCCCTTGTGGTTAGCCAATGAGTATCCTTTTTGTCCCTCATGAAAAGATTAGATTTCCTTCCTGAAGTGCTCATCATCGACTTTGCTTTGAGAAGAATAGAGGTTTTAGGGATTTAGAGAGTAAATTGTAGAGAAGGGAATTTTGGTAAAGTAATGTTTCTTCTTTCTGAATTTCTCCTTAAATAGCCAAAAACTCTTCGCATATACCTGCAAAGCTACGTGTACGACTCACAATCCAGGGTCTAAAGGTTCAATGGTTAGATTGCATAATGTATACTGTAGGATGAATGAGTGCAAGAAACACGGGATAACTGCTACTGAATATGGATCGTTTCATAACTTACTACCATTTCTATCAGGTTTAAATTTGAAAGATAACCGGTGACAATTAATGACGTGTCCAAAATTCAAGCAGCAAAAGAAATACTTAACCTTATTTACTGAAGTTCAGAGTGAGCCCTAATTTGGTCAGCTCCAGAATAGGTCAGAGTGGAATGAATTTCTTCAGATTGGATTGGACATTCCGATCAGCTGTCTGAGCGTATTGAATTGATCCTTTCCAATAGGCTTTATGAATATGTCAGATCACAGTTCTTCGGTAGGAATGTAGTTGAGCTTGACTTCTCCTTTTAGCACATGATCCCTCATAAAGTGATGTCAAATATTGACATGCTTCATCTTGCCATGTTCAACTGGATTCTTGGATAGGTCAATTGCACTCTTGTTGTCACACATGATTTCAAGGCACTTAGACTTTATACCATAATCCTACAGTTGCTGCTTGATCCATAGCAGTTGTTCTACACAACTTCCTAAAGCTATGTACTCAGCCTCAACTGTACTTAGAGCTACAGAAGTCTGCTTCTTGCTATACCATGTAACTAGACAGTCACTAAGGAAATGACAACCTCCTATGGTGCTTTTCCTTTCTAGCTTGTCTCTTCCATTGTCAGCATCTGTGTATCCTTTCAGAGTGAAATCTGCATTACTTGGATACCATAAACCTGCATCAATAAAGCCTAGCAAATACATGATAATTCTCTTAACAGAAGCTAAGTAAGATTATCTAGGGTTAGCTTGACATCTTGCACAATAACATACAACATATTGAATGTCTGGCCTACTAGCAGTTAAGTAAAGTAGAGAACCAATAATACCTCTGTAGAGCTTACTTTCTACAGGTTTACCTTCCTCATCCTTACTCAGAATTATATCAGTGGTCATGGGTGTTGACATTGGCTTGGCTTTGTCCATGTCAAACTTCTTGAGTACTTCCTTGGTATACTTACCTTGGATGATGAAGATTCCATCTTTACCTTGCTTAACTTGCAAACTAAGAAAGAAATTAAGCTCTCCCATCATTGACATTTCAAATTCCTTCTTCATTTGCTGACTGAAATCTTTGCATAGCTTTTCATCAGTTACTCCAAATATGATATCATCAACATATATTTGGACTAGCAACACATCTTGATGCTTCTTCTTAATAAACAGAGTTGTATCTGCTTTTCCTCTGACATAACCTTTGCTGAATAAAAAGTTAGTCAGTCTCTCATACCAAACTCTTGGAGCATGTTTCAATCCATATAGAGCTTTCTTTAGCTTAATGACATGATTTGGATACTTGGGGTCTTCAAAGCCTGGGGGTTGTCTGACATAGACTTCCTCTTGAATATATCCATTAAGAAATGCACTCTTAACATACATTTGAAATAATTTGAAGTTCATATGTGATGCAAAAGCACAAAGAATTCTTAGGGCTTCAAGTCTTGCTACTGGTGCAAATGTTTCTCCATAATAAATGCCTTCTTGTTGATTGTAGCCTTGAGCAACCAGTCTGGCTTTGTTTCTAAAAACATTACCAGCTTTATCTAGCTTGCTCTTGAAAACCCATTTGATGCCTATGATTGACTTTCCTTTAGGTTTCTCTACCAAATCCCAAACTTCATTTCTTCTGAATTGGTCTAGCTCTTCTTGCATTGCAATCATCCAGTTGTCATCAAACTCAGCATCTTCAAACTACTTTGGTTCAATCAATGATACAAATGTTGAATGGCTTATCATTCTATTCAGTTGACCTCTAGTCAGCACTGGATTTTGCACACTATCAAGAATCTTGCCAACTGGGTGATCTCTCCTTGCTCTGACTTCTTTTAGTAGATCAAGATCAGCTCGCTGAGCTACTATTATTGGTTGAGCATCTACATCATCACCAAAGTTGATTGAATTGTTCAAGTCAACTTCATCTTCTTCTTTTTTTGGTACTGGATCACGAAGAATAATGGGCTAACTGACTGATTCACTGACTTGTTCCGTTTCTATTTCATCATCACTGGCTTCTTTACCTGCACTATTAGTTTCATCAAAATCTAATTACATGGACTCCTCTAAGATGCCAGTCCTCTTGACATACACTCTATATATTCTACTGTGTGTTGAGTAACCCAGAAAGATTCCTTCATCAGCCTTGGGATCATATTTAGCCAAATAGTCTTTAGTGTTTAAAATGAAGCATTTATAACCAAAGGCCTTGAGATGACCAACCTTGGGCTTGCACCCCTTCCAAAGTTCATAAGGAGTTTTATTCAAAATTGGGCGAATTAAAACCCTATTTAGAATGTAACAAGCTGTGTTAACAGCCTCTCCCTAGAAATATTTTTATAGATTCTTATCACTCAGCATAGAACGACCTATCTCCACAATAGTGTAATTCTTACTCTCAACAACCCCATTCTACTGAGGGGTATGAGGGGCAGAAAAATTGTGGTCAATAATATGCTTAGAATAGAATTCCTCAAACTGCCTATTTTTGAATTCTCTTCCATGGTCATTACAGATTCTATTAATTTTAAGGTCTTCTTCATTCATGATCCGAGTAGCCAACCTAGAGAATGATTCAAATGTTTCATCTTTGCTTAATAGCAAGACAATTCAAGTGAACCTGGTTAGATCATCTACAACCACAAGGGTGTATTTCATTCCACCTAGACTTGTTGGCACAACAGGCCCAAATGAATCCATGTGTAGAAGATCAAGGGGACAAGAAGAAGATATATTAGCGAAAGATTTAAAGGTCTTCCTAAATTATTTCCCAAGTTGGCATGCTGATCAGAGTCTATCTTTTTCAAAGGCTAGATTGGGTAATCCCTTAACAAGCTCATTTCTAGCTAATTTGGACTGATTGGTCATATTGATATGTCATAACCTTTTATGCCATAGCCATGAGTTTTCCTCCTTAGAAACTAAACATATATCATTAGAGCCAGGGGATAAATCAAATATATAAACATTATTAATTCTAGGAGCATAAAGAATAGTTTGGTCAGAGTGACCATAAATGACTGAGCAGCCCGCTGAGTCAAATATCACTTTCCTACCTTTGTCACACAGCTGAGCAACGCTTAGCAAGTTGAACTTTAGGCTTTTCACCAGAGACACATTATCAATTGAAGGCTTCACTCCTACAGTGCCATTGCCATCAATCTTTCCCTTTTTGTTGTCTCCAAAACTGACACTTCCATTTCTTCTTCGCTCCAATGTGATAACTGCTTTTCATCACCTATCATGTGCCTCGGGCATCCATAATCTAAGTACCACATTCTTCTATCATCAGTGGATCTTAGGCTCACCTGCAAAATAGTTAAGGTTTATTAGGTACCCATGCCTTTTTCTGATTGGGTCCTCCCTTGTTAGTGGTGGTCATCCTTGACCAGTCATATTCATCATAGTAACCATTTTTGTGCCTACACATGATTGTAGCCTGTCCTGGCTTGCCACAAAAACTATAAGCGGCCTTAGGATTAGGCCTGCTCACTTTACTCTTTTGAGAAACATTCTCAGAGTGAGGAGTGCGGTTGCTCTGAGTATTCCTGCTAGGTTGAGGAGGGACCAGCACCTTTTTCAAAGTTGTTAATTTAGCAGCTAGCTCATCCAATCTCTTAGTATTTTTGCTGTTATATCCATTTTAGTACTCAGCTTTTTCCGTCAGTATAGGATATCAAGTGAGGTAGAAGAATTAATATCTTCTAGATCATTACACCTCCTCTAAAGTACTTTGATGTATTTGGTTGACTTCTTAGTCACATTAATAACATCATTAAGTACTGCGGCAAGCTCATCTAAAGACAAAGGGGGTTCAAAATTTACCTCAGACTGCTTTCCTTTATCTCTCCTTTGGTTAGTTGATTGTCTGGCAGCGGAAGTAGTTGGTTGGTTAGCTGACTCTGAGTGAACTAGATCAACCTTAGCCATTAGACACACATTGGTAGAATCTTGTACCTCTTCATCTGAGGATGATGACTCTTGTTCAGAGTCACTCCAAGTAGCAGCAAGGGCTTTCTTACTCTTCTTCTTCTTAAACTTGTCCTTCTTTGCCTTAGGACAGCTCAATTGAATATGCCCCTTCTCACCATATTCAAAGCATTTGATGTATTTATTATGCCCTTTGTTGAATTCCTTTCGTGGTCTATCAACTGCTCCCTTCTTATACTTACCTGTCTTTTTGAACTTTTGAAAGTTCTTATCTTTACCTAGATATCTCCTAAAATTCTTAGTCAGTAGATCAATCTCTTCTTTTCTGTCCTCTAGATATCCTTCCTCAGTGGAATCTTCTTCTTTATCTTCATTAGCTCTCAGAACCACAGCTCTGTTAGAGCTTTCTTTCTCTTTAGACCTGTGCTTCTTGGACTCATCTTTATATTGCTTCAGAGACATCTCATGAGTTAGTAGAGTTCCAATCAGCTCATCAAACTTATAGTTCTTCAAGTCATGAGCCTCTTCAATAGTACTCTTCTTGGCTTCCCAATCTTGAGTCAAACTTCTAAGGATCTTCTTGACAGTCTCTTCTTCTGTAAAGGCCTTGCCAAGTCTTTTTAGCTCATTGACTATATTCATGAACCTGGTGTTCATGTTGGAAATATCCTCCTTGGGATTCATGTGAAACCATTCATAATCCCTCATAAGGATATTGATTTTGGATTCTTTCACCTTGTTAGTACCTTCATAAGTTACTTCCAACTTCTTCTAAATTTCTTTTGCTGTCTAGCATCCTAAAATCCAATTGAACTTAGTAGCATCAAGAGCACAATGAAGATAGTTGATAGCAGTTGCATTTTCTTTCAATCTGATCAAGTCTTGACTGTCCCATTCATCAGAGTACTTATCAACCTTTACTCCATTCTTTATGATGGTGGGAACATATAGGCCTTCAACAATAGCCATCCAAGCATGCATACTTTAAGACTGGATGAAATTCTTCATATATTCTTCCAATAAGTATAATGCTCTCCATTGAACATAGGAGGCCTGGTGACTGACATGCCTTCAGGTAGAATATAGGCTTGAGCCATTCCACTAGATTATCCTTTGAACGCCATAGTCTTTGTCTCAAAGGTTCTGAAATCTGTGAAATGAGAACTACTCTGATACCACTTGTTGGTCCTTATGCATACACTCACTAAGTCAGAGGGGGGGTGAATGACTCACTCAAGAACTTCTAATGATTTTTCTCAATAATAAACTACTCCGCTGAGTGGGGTCAGCTGGCTGAGTGAAATAATTGGAAAATGCGAATAAGTAGAGAACACAGATTATACTATTTCGATAACCTGTGCTTACATCCAATCCCGTGAGAGTGTCTCGGCTTTAATCCAGTAATCTCAATTCCTTTACCTGAGGTGGAGAAGCCTTTCATAAATTCCCCAATCACAGTAAGTACCCTCCAAACTACAATCACTCACCCGTTGACTAGAATACCCTCTTCTATCAGCAACTCACAAAGAGTCTAAACATGAGCTAGACTCAACTTATAGAAACATTGATCCAATTGCAATTGATTGATCTAGTCTATTCTCACTTGTTTTAAAGTAGATTCTAGCTGAGTAATGCTTTCTTGCTTGAACTCCTTTAAAGCTTGTAAATTGATAGAGTCTTTGCTTCTAGGAAATTCAAGTGTAATCACCAAGTTCTAACGCTTATCTTCTTGCTCCTTTTATAGTTGGATTGAGAAAGTAGTCTTTGAACTTATCTTGGCATCTTCTGAAATTGATATGCTTCTTTAAATCAATCCGTTAAGAGATAGAATTGCACCGTTGTGAAATACATTTCAATCCGTTAGATTGAAATTCGAGCTCCAATTTGAATTCCTTGTCGTTTGATGCTCTTCCGTTAGAGAGAACTCGCGCTGACTTGCCATATGTCTTTATCCCATTCCCTATGGTATTCTGACATGTTGCAAAGTGCACGATACAAGGTTGGTAGTTCTGTAGAATTACTCGAAGTGGCAATTGACTTGTTGCAGCTTTGCATTGGAAGACTTTGTCATTTTCTTCATAATTTTATGTCTTGTCAAGGCATTAATTCTTTTTGTCTTTGTCTCCTTAATGTTCCTGCAAAAAGCAGCACTAAAAGCAAAGATACATTTTTACCTTAAAAGGTAAGGTCAGCAGCATTGACAGAATTAAAGTAACTCAGCTAAAATGACAAAATGTAAAACACACAGATGAACCAAAATCTAAATATCAAGCGTTGAGTGAATATTACTAAGTCAGCTACTAAGTAGATACTCAGCCCAGAAACCACTCAGAGCTAGGTTAGCGAAGACTCGAAATTCTACCCTTGAATTTACTAACTCCCTTATAACCATAGACTATTCATTTTAACATCATTATTGATTTAATTATCTCATTCTTAACTTAATTATTATGATCAAAACTTAAGCACAACTGAATCATCCACTGAGTCAGTCCAAACTCGTGCTTGGTTCAACAGGACTCATTTGAAAACTAAAACGAACCCCCTCCTGATATATTACTCATCATGCTTGTAGATTTTCCTTCTTTATTTCTATCAATTTTTTTGCTTTTCTTTTATATGGAACCTACTTAACTATAATAGTATAAATTTACGTAAAAATCTTGCAAAACAATTCCAATCTTTGTTTTTTTACTGGAAGTTTGCCACAGATACATATTTCAAAACATAATATTTTTTCTATATTCCTTTTTAAACAAAAAAGTTGACAAAAGATTCAGAGATTTGCAACCTTAATTAATGGGTTCCTAACATCACTACCAACCAAATTTTACTTGATTTACCATAAAATAAGATAAAATTTACCTGATTATGAATTTCACTTGCTTTGCAATATACTGCAAACTGAAATATCTTCTAATATTATTATTATAAATAGAGTTAATACACAGAATAAGAAGAAAATCCCATGAAACAACCTACTAAATCACCAAAATCGTAATCACAGCATATAAATTTTTTTTTATACTTATACTTCATTTATAGATATAATATACTAATAAAACTTAACATTCGGTTTATAATACTTATAGCATCATATCCTATTACAACAAATGTGTAAAAAACAAAAACCAAAACCTGACCACTTTCTATACTATATGCTTGTTATGTGAGGAGAGGGAGCGAGATAGAACAGAGCCAACCAATCTTTCGTCCATGATATCTATAGGTAATGAGCTTCTAGTATAAACTTTATCAGCTCTGAAAAATTTAGCGCTATATATGAGGCGCAACTCAGTGAATATAAACAATCTATGAATTTAGCAAATCACATATATACATTAACAAATTCAATATACAGTCACACTTATATGAGAATGAATGAATCGGTTATTTAATTATTGACATTTCCGGCCAAACTATTGCTCCAGGATATATGTAACATTTGTAGCAATTGTCTATTGATTTATTGGCCAGCTATGTAACAATTGGTTGACCTTTCGGTCCAGATAAACAATTGGTTGACCTTTCGGTCCATTTGTCAGATATTACAATTGGTTGACCATATAGGTCCAGATGAACAGAACATGTATTGCAATGTTTGATCGGCTATGTCACAACGTCTCTTATAATTTTCATATATTCAGGTGCAAATGTTTGTTATACGAACTATTGAACTTACAATTAGCATATACTAATGCAATTGAATTTTAGCATATATTCCACATACATATATCATATAATTTCGGCTTTATCAAATACAATTCATTTCACACTCAAATAATGTCAACACACTTCATATATATCAGGTTTCACTCACATTTATAGTAACATATCAATACAATTCACAATCACCAATTTATTTCATGTTTATACTCACTTATACTTATTCAATAATTTACATTAAGACAATTTACACAAATCATATCAAATTTAACCACACATCAATACAATTCATATCAAATTCACATATTCATATAATTAACACATCAACGCATTTCACTCATAAATTCATATCATGTTTATACTCACAGATTATCCGAGCTAATTCTCTCGGAAACAACTTGGACATTCTGCTGGAATCCCTTCACGGTTTTGAGCTCCTATAACATAAATTCATGTCAAATATAAACATACATATTCATCTTATTTCCTTTTTGTGTATATATAAAGATTGACATAAACCATAATTTCTATTTATATGACCTTACTGACTTTAACAATTGATATCTATCGATTCATTCAACCAAATAACCTGATTCCAGTTTCATTTTACTCTTAACACATAACTTCATAACATATCAGAATTTCATAATTTTCTGATTACTTTTCCATTTGTTACGAATTTTGTATTTTAAACTCTAAATCTGTCTTGTTTTGCCTGCACTTAGAATTAGTGTTCTTATGACCTCACTTCACTTCAAAATTCATAAATTTCAACTCACTTACTCAAATATGCTGATTCTTCTTTTTTTCAATTCCTAATACACAATTTCATGACATACTAAAACCTCAAAATTTTCAAAGCCTTATACAATTTATAGTGAATTTTCCTTCAACGCCCTATTTCAACCCGTTCTACTTGGACAGCATCTCAGTAAAACGATCATAGCTTTCTATAAACAACATCAATCGACCTAATTCTTTTTCCTACTTAAACTATACACATAAGGGAATAACATATCAAAAAATCAGAATTTTCTAAGTAGTATACCAATCCTAGATTAATTTCAAAACTCACCTCATCTCTTTGATCATCCAATTCTGGACACTTCATCTTATAAAAATCATAGCTATTGATTTACTCATCTAAAAATCTCCAAATTTTACAGAAGTAACCTAGAGATGTAGAGAATCGATTCATCATTTTGCCATAACCTCAAATTCTATCTCTAACATCTCGAAAACCATATTACTAAACCATAGATATACCTGATTTTCTCCTTCTCTCTATCTATTTTCTTTCTTCCTTATGCTTCCTTCTCTTCTATGGAACAATTCTGATCTTTCTAGAGGTTGTAGAGATCAGATTTTTTGATCCTCATCTTACCTACTTCCTTATATATATATCCTTAATACTATATACCAAATATACCATCACTAATACACTACTATTACAATAATAATAATAATAATAATAATAATAATAATAATTACTTATTAAAATATTTCTTGTCTATCTAATACATTTTTATATACATACATTATATATACATTAACTATACATTTATATTCTTTCTTAATACTAAAACAATAATACTAATAACAATACTAATATTAAACAATACAAATATCTTATCTAACAAACCACTTTATATCTATAATATAACTATACTCTACTTATTTCTTAAAATTCTATTCTTCTATGGATTGGTGCCTGATTATAAAATATAGTATTTCGTATCACCAAATAATTATTAACTTAACTAATCAATTTCTTATAATTTAACATGTAAAAAATTAAATAGTCTAATTTCATGAGATGCAATGGATGTTAACAAATGCAATTATAATGTATGTACTTGGATGTCACAACCCAGCTTCATTGGTCAACTCTATTGGTACTCTCCTATTGGTCATATATGTCGAGTTTATGTCTACAGTAAATTTTCGAGGAGGAGAGGAAGGATAGAAAGATAAAAACTGGATAGCATCTGTACCTCTTTTTTTGTACACAACATCCCCACCAATTAAAACGATAAGACTAACAGGGCAAAATTCTTCAGCAAAGTTTGATTTTATCAATTGTATTATCTTTTGTTTACTAGAATTAAAAACTATGATATTAATGAATTTGTACAAAAACCATTCATGGGAGCATGTAAACCGCCGCAACTTACAAAATATTAGTAGAGAAAGAAACATATATGGAGGGATATATGAAGGTATAATGAGTGAATGGGTAATATATTAGGAGTGGGGTTCATTTTAGTTTTCAAACTAGTCAAAGTAGTGAAATGTATAAGGTGACTTGAAGTAGCAGACTAAATAACTATATTGAAAGGCAGGCCCGATCCTGGGTGGGCAACTGGTGCCACCGTCTAAGGCCCATAGTCGGAAGGGTCCTAAAATAGTTTTTTCTTAAAGATTTAATTGTAATTATTTAAAAGCTAAAAGTAGATATAAATTAATGTTAGTGGAGTTAGTAAGATACTTATTAAAGCTGTGAGAAGACAATGATTCAATTTTTAGTTTTTAAAAAAAATGTTTTATTTCATTTTTTTTATTGAGGTCCCATCTTACTACTTTAATATTAATTTGTCTAGGGCCCTTAAATTATCAGGATCGGGCATGTTGAAAGGTTATATACAAGTTTATGTATAAAAATAAAAAAAAACAAAATTCATATATGAAATTAAGATCATAAAAATAATTAATGTATCATGAGTGAAACTAACCCATAATTTTTGTTATGATATAGGTTTTCGGGATGAAACTATAATTTTTATGAACCCATATCATAATGTATATCAACTAATTTTACAATGGCTCATGATATTTCAGGATTAAAAAATGTCAATCATAGTTCAATTTACACATGTGCTGTATGAATGGCACTTTAGGCTTTGATTGGTTCATGGTTCTTTAAAGTATGGTATGGTATGGTACAGTATAATAAAGTATAGTATGGTATAATTTCTTAAAAAATTTTATTTGGATAGATGGTATGGTATTATATGATTTTCTAAAATTTTTAGTTTAATTTAAAGGAGAATCCACTAAATTGGTGATTCTATTTTGATGATTATTTCGACATAAAATAGATAACCATCAGCCAAACGGGGCCTTGGTCTCCACACCCCAAGTGTTGAGAGTCTGGCCACTCTATGAAAGGCAAAAACGACGATGAAGAACCGTCTCACCGGAATATGTCGACTATATCTCGTCATTTTTTTGGCGACAACCTGGAAAAACCGGCTTTCTCTATCTCAATAATTGATGTCCTTTATATTCTTAACCGTTTCTATTTGAAAGTTAAAATTCAGCCACGAAACTGAAAAACTTACCCAGTTTTTTTGATTTTCCATTGTTCATTCTTAATAGAATATGAAGGAAGAGTACGGGTTGTTTGTGTGGCCTTGTAGTGTAATCCTCTCGGAATACGTTTGGCAGCAGAGAGATCGGTTTTTAGGCGCCGAAGTAGTCGAGGTATTTTCTTGTGTCTCTTACTGGTTATGTACTTCAATTGCTTATGGGATTCCGGTTTCAGCTCGGTGCTGGAACGTCTTTGCCTGGATTGACGGCTGCCAAGTTGGGTGCGGAGGTTACTCTCACCGATGATTTCAATAAATTGGAGGTATTGTTTGTTGTTCATCTATATTTTGAATTTTCCTTGAGGTGTGGAGTTCTTAGGCATTGTTTGTTGACCTAGATAATTTTATATGCTCATTATTTATGTGCCAAATAAGTTACCTGCAGCATCTGTTTGTTCGTGTCTTAAATTGAATTTCTGTTTCTCTTCATGCTAGAATTAGATTTCTGTTTATTCTTCTATCTTGGGATAATATTGTTTCGGAATGACAGGTATTGGAGAATATCAAGAAAGTCTCTGAACTAAATAAGCTGAACTGTAAAGTAAATGGTTGTTATTTACATATTAATTGTATTTCAATTTAGAAACCAGTGACCTGAATTTTTTAATTTTCTCAGAAAGCTTCTTGACTTGTAGGTAATGGGACTAACATGGGGAGTTTGGGATGAATTTATATTCAGCTTAAAGCCAACAATTATTCTTGGGGCTGATGTAATCTATGAAGCCAGAGGTAAAATTAGTTCTTTAACACTTTTAATTCCCCTTTTATTCATCTTAAAATGCAGAAAATTTACTCAACTTACATATGCTGAGAAGTCTATTGCCTTTTGTTTGAAAGCCTTTGATGACCTCTTTGCCACCGTGACATTTTTGCTACGGAATTCTCCAGGCTCAGTATTTCTCACAACTTATCATAACCGGAGGTACTTAGTTTTGTGGATGTTGAGTACTTGTCTTTATGCACTTCTATAGCATGTGCAACTGGAGTATGCTTATTCTTCCATGAGAATAGCTTTTTATGCGATCATTTCTTCATTTTTATTCATATTATGCTAATGTGTAGCGGGCACCATCTTATTGAATTTTTGCTGGTGAAGTGGGGATTAAAATGTGTGAAGCTTCTTGATGGTTTTTCTTTCATGCCTTCCTGCAAAGTATCTGGGCTAAGTGGCAACATTCAATTGGCAGAGATCGTGTTAAATAGTTGATGCAGTGAGCTAGCTATCATCCTAGGTTAGCATCCAGCAGGCGTTTGGTGAAAGAATCATGTTGATTGCATTTTTGCTTCTCGGTGTCGCATAAGACCAACTTTACCCTAGTATCATCATGGAGACTAGGACATTCAACTTATTTCTAAATGGTAATTTCTGCTATGATGTTTTTCTGTATTTCATTAGTACAACTGATTGTATATAGAGATCAAATTATTAGGTGTTAAATGAGTTTAACTCAAATTCTAGATATTGCCCAGAGATTTACATTGCAATTTTGTTATTGGTGGAAATTTTTGCTGATCTCAACATGGTGGATACCAATTGCATTTTCTTGAAGTTCTTTAGATATATGAGAGGAGTATTTTCTGATTCGATTCTTAAATCTATGTTGTTAGATGTTAGAATTAAGAGAACAGATGGTTTATATACATGACTACAGTTGTTGTCCATTGTCTAGGTATTAAGTGTTGGTACCAAGGTAAAGTTTGCTTTTCTGACAAATTGCCTGAAGTGTTCATGTTGATATTATGTCTCATAAGCGAGAAGATCGACAAAAGAGATTCAGATAAACTAATCTCAAGTACAAAACACTTAACCAGCGTGGTTATTGATTATGCAGTTTTGCATTTTTTTCATGCTAAAAATAAAAAACAGAAAGCATCCCTTGATGATTGATCAGCTTTGTCTGAGTATTTAGGATTGATTTCAATAATTTTTAGGATAAGATAATCTTAATTGACCACCCTGCAGTCCTTCCTGATCTCCTGGCCTCCTGTAATGCTACTACTCATTTTAATCATGGATTTGACAAATGCTTTAGAGAAAGTTTCTTGAGAGCTAGCAAACTTGGAAACCAAATCTTTAGCACCAGAAGTATCAAGGAGTGCTTGGTCTGATGAGAATAAGGCCTTCCTTTGGAGTAGCAACTTGAAATATTTGTTATCAAAGGTTGTTGAGGAAGCATCCATTGGTGCACCTGCATTCTTTACCTTGTTATTTTTTGGACAAACACTCCTTAAGTTTGCAGCGAATGACGGATGCATAGTGGGGTCTATGTCATGCGTTTTATTGAAATTGTGGATCCTGTTTTGGAAAGATGAACAGTGGGAAAACCCTAGAGTATGCCCTCCTGCATATTGGCATTTTAAGCTTGTCATTGGTTATATGTAGTTGAAAGAGGTAGAAGCAGTAATATAAGTTTTTTCGTGCATTTTACTTACCTGAAAGAGCCACTAGATCATCGAGGGACAAACCTCTTTGTGAGAAGCTTTGCTGCAGCTGAGAGATATTAAATGTTGGACCAGGTAGTTGTCTTGTTTCGCTAGCTTTGGATATTCTTCCATCCTTTCTTCCCTTTGGAACTTCCCATGTTGGTCCTCCAGACTACAGGATGAACTGAAATATGTCAGTGAAGGTTCTTATAGGCCTAATACATTAGGACTCTCTGAACTTGGCCCTAAACGTCTATTTGCATCTTAAACTAACTGTTCCAAATATCCCCATGAGCTTGGTTAAAGTGAACTTCCTAACCCTTGGATGCCACATGTCAGGTTTTGGAAGAACCAGAAAAAATGACATCTTTGAAATGTCAAACCAATCTGAAGCTGACACGTGCGTTCATGCAAACTGTGCATTTTTTACAAGTTCAAGGGGCTTATTGGAATTTTTGAAAGTTCATGCGGCAAATGAGCTTCTAGGGCGGGTCGCGATATATTAGGCCTACTGTATATAAAAGAAAAGAACTAAGCTAGCTAGCTTGTTCTGGTATCTTACAAGTGTCACAGCATCCCTTGCAGCTAAAGCCAGAATATCGGCACAAGAAACCACCCCAGGGCATAAAGCTTCAACATCTTTCTTGGCATTGTCAATCACATAGAAGGCATGCAAAGAAACATTAGGCGGGCCATCTTTCTCCGCTTTGTTGCCTTCCTTGGAGTTCAACAGCACTGAAGCATCACAGCCCTGAGAAAAAAAATGAAAAAAACAATCAGCAAATTGGAAACAGAAGTAGTGCAGATTTATATATGCTGTTTTGATTCTTACCCTTATGAAACAATCATGGAAATGCATCCGAAGCAGAGCAGCAGGTACTGTTTTATCTCTCATCATTGCATTCTCGACAGCATTGGTCACTACTGAGTCGACATTAGGACATGTTTTTTCATAGTAATTCGAACTCAGTGCATTTAATGGTGAGACTGAGAGTGCTGAATATATGAAAACTAAGTTCACCAATAATGCAAGATCCCGAGCCATAATTAGGAGTTATTGATTCTTATTAACTCTTAGCTTTTATCTTGGATGGAAACATAAATTCGCTGCATAAGACTATATATAGATAGGATTTGTAATAAGATTAAGAGCTGTTATTGACCCAGATCATGAATTAGTTGAGAAATCCAATATCTAAATAATAGAGTAGTTTGTAAGCAATCGTCATTATTTTCAGTTGTGTTGTTATCTTTATTGTCTATAGAACTCTTATTACCAAACAAATTGTATATAGAACTCTTGCTAACTGCTTCAAGTTTCTTTCCAGATCATTTATCAGATCAAAGTTTTTATTTATTTATTTTTAAGATATGAAATTATTTCATTACATGAAAAAAATGTTTATATATATATTTTAAAATAATGAATTGAAATACTTGAATGAAAGCGCTAGCTTTTGTATCACATTAAACTAGTTGTTATACCAACAAGGTGTAGCTCAGTTGGCAACGCAGACTGAGTGAGTTGGAGAAGAATAAGATAACTCAGAGCATATTAACTCACTGCTCTTAGTTAAATCCTTCCTTGATCTCTTGTTCTACTGCTTCTTTTAATTATTTTCAATCCCTTTGTTTTTCTATTATTCTGGATATATATTTGAGTTTTTGTTCTTCATCCAACCTATTGGTTGAAGCTGCAGTTTAATCCTGAAAGGAACTCCAAGTATCCTTTAAGGATAGTGTCGTTCAATATGACTCAGCTGATTGGTGTTTTCGTTACTTTAAACTTAATTTCTATTATATTTCTATATGATTTCTATTAATTATATTTATGATTTTGTTGAAGGTGAAGACCAGAAAACTTGATGAAATGGACACTCCAGACGAGATTGAAACTTCCAAATTGGATAGAGAAAAATTGAGTACAAATACTTGTTTGTTTATTTATTTTTCGCAATTGTTAGCCAATAAATAATACCCGAAATATGAAAATTAATTGTAATTATTTATATCAATATTAAATATATAATGTTGTTGGTAGCCCTCTAAACATATAATATAAAATGCAAACAACATTCTCAATAAAAAAAAGTTGGAGAGGAACAAGGTTCTAATCCCATTAAATGCACTTATTAGGAGGGATAAGGAGTTTTAACTGTGATTAAGCTTTGAATAAAATTATCTCAAATAAAGATATTTGTAAATATTAAAAAAAACTAGTTGCTGTTATAGACGAGTTTCAGTTGCTGAAGAGCAAGTATAATAGTGAAATTTCTTATGCTAGACTGTAACTTCTGTTAATTTTTTTTTAAGGATCACCAGATTGTGTTTTCGCACTTAAAATATCCGAATTTAGCATATTTGTATTGTATCCTTGGGCCGTCAAAATTTGATTATAAAAAGCGCTATACTTATTTGTCAGATAGATTGGGCCGGGTTTGGATATGGCCTAATCGAGCTTTTGATTAAAAACATCAATTCAATTTTGACCCGACCTATACTTTAAAACTTTAGGTTTGGGCTGAATTCGGGCCGGGCTTTAGAGGCCATTCACAAGTCCGGTCCAAAATTCATAAATAGATTTCTTTTAATTTTTCTGTTATACGAAAAGAGTAAAAAAGATAAATTTTTATACAAATATGTTAAAATCTTACATATAATTACATATTCTACTTGAATAATTTAATAAATAGATAGCATTATAGTAAAAATTCAATACATTAAAATATAAAAATCCAAAACAATTATTAAATATACTATATAAATATTTAATAAATATAATAATTATTCATTGAACCGGGCTTGGGTATTTATATAAAAATCAAGTCCAACCCATAAAACATCAGACTATAGCCGGCTCGGGCTCGGGCCGGGCTTTAGAGAAAAATGAGAGCCCAAGTCCGGCCCATTTGAGCGGGCTCGAACTGGGCCGGGCGGATATCTAGGCCTATTAACATGTCTAAAAAGCGCTAGCCGGATACCGGGGGCTTCTAACATAATTTTATATGTTTTTAATATTTATTAATATATAAAAATATAAATTCAATTTAAAATAAATTATAATACGATAAAATATAAAAAAATATATTTAGTTAAGTTTTTACATAAAAATGCTTATTAATAATCAAACAACATTAAAATCAAGCATTATAACTTTAGTTGTTTTATTTTTTAAATAATAAAAAAAATATTTTTAAAATGTAACTTTAGTTTTTCATTTTTTAAATTTTAAAAATATATTTTCTTATTTTCAAAAAATAGCCTTCTTGATCACCGGGGCTGCCTTGTAATGCCTAGACTGGCATAGGAGGGAAAAATTCAGTTTTACGCCTAGAACCGTTCGACTATATAAAATTGCAATGGTGTTGTAAAAAATTCGGCCTAGACTCTTGAGCCGATTTTGAAAATGCTGATTATAAAATCAAGAATACTACAGTTATAAAATTTTCGGTACATATTTAACTTATTATATTTATCCTCAAGAGTTAACAAATCCAGCGGCAGCTTCTTTATTATTGAAGTATTTATTTATCTGTTTATTGATTTTTAGTCAATGAACCATTTATAATTATATACTCGTATGCTTCTTTTTGTTTAACATATCTTGACAAAATTTTGGTGAAAAACCCCATCAACGATTCTTGTATTGTAATATAGCAAATGGGCCATGTGAATGTCCTGCGGAATGTTTAAAAGTTGTTAGCATAAAGCAATCAAAGTAGTTAGTGAGTTAGGCCCGTTCTTTTCAACTTATATTTAATTCAATTCAGTTCAGTACTATATACATATAAATTTATATTGAAATAAGTTCAATTCAGTTCAGTACTGCTACTTATAAGTTGAAAATAACAGGGCCTTAATAGTCAAAATATTAAGGGTCAGTTTTATATTGCACAATAGGTTGCTATCAAAATAATTTATCTTCATAAATTTTTAATAAAATTATATATTTTAACTTTAAATAACATATTTTAATCCCCCTTACAAATTAATCAAGAACTGACTTATTAATTTTATCAAAAATCAGATATAATTAATCTAAAAAAACTTGAAAATAAATCTCAGCTAACAAAACTTAGTCAAAGCCCCTATGTCTTAAGCCTTAGCTGTAACTTTAATATTGTTGTAATAGTGGGTTGGTCTATGAATGTGAGTTCGAGACGTGGTATGTTTGGGAAACATCCCGCCGTTTTATATAAATACATAAAAAAAAAATAAAATAATTTAGATCAAATGTTGTAAAAAAAGTAAAGTAATTTTAAGTATATAATTTTTATAAAATAATTTCAAAATTCCTTCCCTCACCTCTTGATACAGGCACACTTGCACTTTAATTTTAATTTTTTTTATTTTTTTTGCGTTTATCTTTCAAATCGTTCATTTTTTCAACATGCTGCTTTAAAGTTTTTTGTTCGTCTCTTTTTTATTTTCGAAAGTAGATGCATAATGATATACTTTTATCGATTTTTTTTAACAGTCTTTTATCCAATAGATATCTAATAGAAGTCCAATAGAAATCAGTAAAACTAGAAGTCCTTTAAATAACATACGAATGTCCAATTTTAAAAGGTAGAGGACTCCTAAATTATACATATAAAATATGAACAGCAGTTTATAAAGTTACCGCATAACGATGGATACAACGAAATTTTCAGTGATCTGTTGGATATCTATAGATGATCTATAGGAAATCTATTAGATAAAAAAATGACGAAAAGTCACAGTGGATGTCATTTCAAAGATAAAAATAAGAAAAATAAAAAACTCTAAAGCAGCATGTCGAAAAAATAAACTGTTTTATATATAAATAAAAAATAAAAAAAAATAAAAAAACAAGCAACATAACAATTATGTAAATAAAATTGAATAAATAAAAAAATTAAAATATATTTAATAAATATGGTAATCTTATAAATATTTTAATAAATCTATAATTAATTTGAAAAAAGTGTCACCCTAAATTACCAAACAACCAAATTCAACAAACCCAACCAACATATTCTCCTACTTTTTGGCCCTCTCCTGTTGTGCTCGAACCTTCCAAGTGTGTATCGCTGCCAAAAATGAGGCTGTTAACTACATTATTGTTGTTGCTTATTAGAAGCAATAGAAATGGTAGGTGATAACAACCAAATATACGGACACACAAATTTTTTATGAATTTTATGGTTAATATTTAGTTTAATTTGTAACAACTTCTTGAAATGTTTGTCAAGCAATGATTAAATTATTCATCAAGGTAAGAATAGATTCAATAAAAAGAAGTATAATATACAGATAATAAGAGAAAAAAACTAATGAAAAAAATAGATTCCACACATTTACCAGACTTCTACCACATGTCTATCATGCTTCTATAATATGTCTATCGGACATCTACCACATGTTTATTAGTTGAAAAAATTTGAAAAAGTCACAGTGAATGTCATTTTGAAGGTAAAAAATAGACGAACAAAAAACTCTTGAGCGGCATGTTGAAAAAATGAACGGTTTGAGAAATAAATGCAAAAAATTAAAAAAACTATTTTGTGAATGGGAAATGTGTATTTAGAAAAATTTTATCCTTTGATCAAAATGATTTTATGAATAGGAGTATTTTTTTAAGAGCCCAAAAAAATTGGGGTCGACTATTGGGGGGTTGGGCCAAAAGGCCCAGCAATAAATTCAGCACAACCAGGTAAACTAGCTTACTAGAGAAAAGAAAATAGTATTATCTTTGCTTGGGAGCAAGTTTTTGAAAAATTATAAAAGAAAGCGAAGGATAAAATTTTAAAGAAATGATATAATTTTAAAATTATTATGTTTAAGAGAAAGGAGGAAGAGATGAAATTATAAAAAAAATAGATATAAAAGTTACCTAAATAATCTTTAAAAGTAAAAGAATTATAAATAAATTTAAAAAATAAAATTATAATTATAAAATTAAATCTCTGTTCTACCAAGTGGAATTGAAAATAAAGAAAATAGAAATAATTAAATAAATTAAATTCCTTTTCACTCCATCAATCTTAACATAAAATTTACTCCCAAAATATTATGGGCCGATAGTCTAATGTAATATTATGTCCATACGGTATTTTAAAGTTTTCAATCGTTAGTATCCCACGGTCTTTAAATGTGAAAATTTTAGCCGGTGATACGAGGATAAGAATTGTCCCATGCATCCAAAAACTTGCTCCAAGAAGAGCCTAAAACCTAACGAACAAGAAATTGGCTGCAACTCTCATACTGCAATGGGTTCCAAAGATGCAGATTTTAAAAAGAACAAGAACAAGGAGAAAAACAAGCCAATCAAAGATTCAGACGCGGGCACTGATAATAAGGACCACCGGGAAGGCGGTCGGAAAATAGTTGCTGACCCTCGATTTGCTTCAGTACACTCTGACCCTCGGTTTCAGAATGTCCCCAAGCGTAAATCGAAGGTCCCAATTGACTCTCGATTCACTTCTATGTTCACTGATAAAAAATTTGCGACGGGTTCTGCGCCGTCGGACAAGCGAGGCAAGCCTAAGAAGCATAAACCTGAAAATTCTCTGCGCCACTTCTATAGTTCAGTAGGAGATGATGAAGATGCAAGTGAAGAGGCGGAGAAGGAGAAGAAGGCCGTGTGCGATGAGGAGGTGGAAGCAGAAAGCGGCCGGGAAGAATTAGGGAGATTGGATAGCGAATCGGCTGGAAGTGAGTCGTCCTCTAGCGAGTTGGAGGCTTCTAACTCGGGTGACACTGAGCCTTCTACTGACGAAGATGATGAGGAAGTGATTTATGAGGATGAGGAACACGAAGTACAGGTAGGTTATGGGATGATATTGTCCTGAATGTTTTATGAAATTTCAAAATTAAGAAGTTTTTATCTCGATCATCTCTGTTATGTTTGTGCAGCATTTGACGTGTGTACTGTGTAGCAGGTTGAAAACATACCAACCATTGAAGATGGAACTCGCAGGCTAGCAGTTGTTAATATGGACTGGAGGCATGTGAGGGTATGTTGTCTGTTTCTTGCATACTAGAGAAAAAAGGAGCATATGTCTACAATCCCATCTTATTGATTTTAAGTTATAGTTTTCTGATGCTATGCTCTATGTTCGTTTGAATGAAATCAAGAATGACTTGTCAGTTTTATTGGTTTAGAGAGTTGATATTAGGCTGAACTTATAGGGTTCTTGAGGAGGAGACTCAAATTGGAAAAAACAGATTCATTGCTATTATAAGCTAGATGCATTGGGACAGTGATAAGAACTGAATTAAAGTTTTTCACATAAGATTTCCTGTATCTATATTTTAGCTGTAAGAGTAATGGAAAACTCATTGCTCATGCCAGCCTTATCTATTCCTGCCTATTTATGTTCGCCCAGGTTGGAATTATAAAAATTCAGATAGCAGGGTGGTAATCAATCCTTATTGAAAGTCGGTTTATAGAATTTCATCTTAGTGTATGAATGAACTTTCTATTGTGTTCTTATACTTCAATTTCCAGGTACAGTTGAGCTTAACTATTGCGTCTGGTGGTGTTATGTAACTCTTTGAATTTGTGTTATGTTCTTGAATAGAAGTTTGCATCTCTGTATGTGGCGGGATGCATCCTCTTTCTTTATTGGTCAATAATAAATGGTCCTTGTGTAATCAGCATGTGCGAGATATTGTGTAATCAGCATGTGCGAGATATATGCACTATTTTTTTCTGTAGTCATCTTATGAAGATTGCAATTTGGGGAACTGGCTCTTGTTAAGTTTGCAACTGTACTTTGGTGGTATAATGTTTGTCATTAATTAAATACCTTAGACAAGATAATGACCCCACTTCTATTCAATATTTCTATCTCATATCTGTGTGTAGCTTTATTTCTTCCTTTATAAACCTTTCTTGAGTATGCACATTTTTGGGTTATGTAGGCTGTTGATCTATATGTAGTCTTGCGTTCCTTTCTTCCGAAAGGTGGAGATATTTTATCAGTTTCTGTATATCCTTCTGACATTGGTCTACAACAAATGAAAGAGGAAGAAATTCACGGTCCTGTTGGTTTATTTGATGGTGAGAATAAAAACAACGAAAATGACAACAGTAGTGATGATGACGACAACGACGACGGTGATGAAATTGACAATGTGAAATTACGTGCTTATGAGAAAAGTAGGATGAGGTGATTGATTTCACTCTGTTTCTCAATCTCTTTCTGCTACAAGTTTTTGAATACTTATCCTGCTTGATGGATCATTCAGTATTGAGTACAGTGGTTGTATATTAACTATTAAACTTTACAAGAGAACACAAAAATTAACTCTATTTGGTACAATATGTTGCTAAATAGTATCTTCCTTTTAAACTGTGTATAAAGTATAAATTGGCATCTCTCTCTTGTCAGGTACTACTATGCTGTAGTGGAATGTAATTCTGTTGCAACTGCAGAACATTTGTATAAATCTTGTGATGGAGTTGAATTTGAAAGATCGTCTAATGTGCTTGATCTTAGATTTATTTCAGACTCTATGGAATTTAAACATCCTCCTCGTGATGTTGCAACAGAGGTATGTAAACTCTTTATTATACAAAGCTTGATGTAAATTTTTATTTGATTATATTGTGGTTATGCAAATGTCTTAGGAAGAAATTTCTATTATTATCCAACAATTTATTTTGTTTTGGTATCTTGGTAATGTAGTTTGAAAAATAGAAGTTAAAAATTTGTGGTACTCTCTTAGGCTCCTGGAAGTTATGAGGGATTGGATTTCCATACAAAAGCACTGCAGCATAGTAGCATTCCTATATCTTGGGATGAAGATGAACCACAGCGTGCAAAGACATTGCAACGAATGTTCAATGCTGATCAGGTATTTACATTCCTTATGCTGACATTTTATTCTAAAACTGTATGTCAAATGGGGTTTGTATCTTCAATGTGATTTCTGTTGTATCTAGTTGTCAGGCATGGCTACAGACTTTGATAAAAAAAAAATAGAGGAATGAGGGAGAGTAGACTGGGTGAGAAAGAAATTAGAAGAAATTAGGGATAGGAGCAGAGGAAATAGATAAGAGCAGATAAATTGGGAAATAATACTTGAATATTCTCATTTGATGATCTCAGTGATTACAGCCCTATTACATAAATAGGATTACAGCCCTATTACATAAATAGGAAAAAACTAACGGTCAGATGGACACCTGTCCAATACTGCCAAAATATGCTAATCTGCCTAGTACAGTGCACATGGCTTACTAACAGCCAATTTTAGGGAATATAAATAAAGACAATTCTATCCATTCTAGATGCTGTAAAATAAATAATAAAGTAAATTCATAACTATTTAACCACAGTAACTCAGCTAGCTAATAATTACTGAGGAATAATTGATTTAACTGACTTATCTCCATGGTTTCTTCTTTTCTTCCTGTCATACTTGACAATGACGGCTTTAGCACATTCTTGACCCCAAGAATGTATGAAGTCAGGAAACTGTCCCTTTAGAAACTCCAAATCTTCCCAGGTTGCATCAATAGTAGGGAGCCCTTGCCACTGAATTAGCAGCTGATGAACTTGCTTGTCTTGAACCATAACATGCCTGGAATTGATTACTTGAGCTGGACTGATAGGAATTAATCCATCTTGTAGAGGAGGCAGAGTAGTAATGGGTGCTTGGGTAGAACTTGGTTGTCTTTTGAGATGAGATACGTGAAATACTGGATGCACCCTTGCTGTATCAGGCAATTGCAACTTATAAGCTACCTTGCCTATTTTTGCTAGGATTTTGAACGGGCAATAGAACCTTGCAGCTAGTTTCTGTGAACCTCGAACTGCTATAGACTGTTGCTTGTAGGGCTGTAGCTTCAGAAATACCCAATCCCCTTCGTTGAATTCTCTTTCTATTCTGTTTCTATCTGCAAATTGCTTCATCCTGCCTTAAGCCTTTACTAGGTTGTCTGTGACGGCTAAGTTAACCTCTTCTCTCTTCTGCAACATGTTATGTACTGCCTCTACTGTGGTTTCTGTCGTTGGTAAGATAGGTGATGGTGCCTTGATGCCATAGAGTGCCTCGAAAGGGGTCATCTTGATAGCACTGTGATAAGAACAGTTGTACCAATATTCAGCTAGGGAGAGCCACTTAGCCCACTGCTTAGGCATCTGAAAACACATTCCTCTGAGATAGGTCTCTAAACTTGGTTCAATCTTTCCGTTTGTCCATCGGTTTGAGGATGGTAAGCACTGCTGTAATGTAGTTCAGACCGAAGCATCTTCATAAACTCTCTCCAAAATATCCGTGTAAAGATCCCATCTCGGTCAGTTACAATGGTTTTAGGCATACCGTGTAATCGAAAGATCTCCTTGATTAATGTTTTGGCTACTGTTGCTGCTGTATAGGGATGAGTGAGGGGAAGGAAGTGGGCTGACTTAGTGAACCTATCCACTACCACCAAAATGGAATCCAGTCCTTCTGATTTCGGTAGCCCTTCAATGAAGTCCATTGAAATATCTTGCCATGATGTCTTTGGGATGGGAAGAGGTTGCAATGGACCAGGGTAGCTTGTGTGCTCTGCCTTACACCTCAAACAAGTATCACAGTTTGCTATCCATTCCACAATGAAATCCTGCATTTTTGGCCAGTAGAATTGTTGCTGCACCCGGTGGAGTGTTCCCCTGATTCCTGAGTGACCTCCTACTGGTGAATCATGACATGCCTTTACTATCTTTGCTCTAAGTTCAGTATGCTTGCCTATCACCATTCTTTTCTTGTAATAGAGCAGGCCCCCATGGCTAATGTAATGTCCCCCTGATTCTGGTTGAATGATGAGCTGTTGTAGTAGTGTGGAAAGGTCTGTGTCATAAGAACTCTGTATCTCTTCTACCCAAGTAGGTACCATCATGGTTATAGCTGGCAATTGACTTTCTTCATCCTCAAGCTGTCTAGAAAGAGCATCTGCTACTTTGTTTTCACTTCCTTTCTTATATTGAATAATATAACTAAGCCCCAATAACTTAGAAATTCCCTTATGTTGTAAGGCTGTATGTAATCTGTGCTCTAATAAATGTTTAATACTTTGGTGGTCTGTTTTTATGATAAAAGTTTGAGATTCCAAGTAAGGTCTCCAAGTAGTAACAGCTAAAATAATGGCTAAGAGTTCTCTTTCATAAGCTGATAGGTTTCTATTTCTAGGACACAAGGATTTGGATAGGTAGCAAATGGGTTGGTTATTCTGCATTAAGACTGCACCTAGGCCACTACCACTAGCATCACACTCAATAGTGAAAGGCTTAGAAAAATTAGGTAAGGCTAACACAAGGGCTTGAGCCATGAGGGTTTTGAGTTGGTTAAAGGCTTGGGTGGCTGTTGGGTTCCAAATAAATTGGTCTTTTTTGAGTAATTCAGTTAGGGGCTTACCAATTTCTCCATATCCCTTAACAAATCTTCTATAATAGCCAGTTAGTCCTAGGAATCCCCTGAGACCCTTAAGAGTTTTTGGAAATGGCCAATTAACCATAGCAGAGACTTTGGTTGGGTCTGTGGCTACCCCCTCTTCAGAAATTATATTCCCTAGGTAAGAAATCTTCTCTACCCCAAACTCACACTTGGATAGTTTGGCAAACAGACTATGTTTCTCTAAGAGTTGAAAAACAGTTTCTAAATGCTTCTCATGGTCTTTAATGGTCTTACCATAAATCAGGATGTCATCAAAGAATACTAACACAAATTGCCTTAAAAATTGCTTAAAAATGGAATTCATAAGGGATTGAAAAGTGGCTGGTGCATTGGTCAGCCCAAATGGCATTACTACAAACTCATAGTGTCCTGAATGTGTCCTAAAGGCAGTTTTATGAATGTCTTCCTCTCCCATTCGAATTTGATGATAACCGGCCCTTAGATCTATTTTGTCCATTATTTTGATGGGCCAAAGATTCACAATTCTTTGGCTTTAGATTATAATGGACTAAAGCAAAATGACTCATTAAACTATCTGAGCTTCTTTTATTGTGAAGTAACGGATAGCTGTTGCAACTCCACTTTAGGGTCAATTGGAAACAACCTCTTTGTAATTACAGAGTTAAGGTTGCGTACACCCGACCCCCCTTACCCCACTTGTGCGGGAGCCTTGTAAGGCATTGGGGTAATGTTGTTATTGTATTGTAGCCCCTTGTAACTCATCTATTAGCTCCTGTATGATGGGAATTGGAAACTTATCCTTCACAGTAGCCTTATTCAGCTCCCTAAAAACCACACAAAACCTCCAACTACCATCCGTCTCCTTGACCAACAACACAGGAGAGGCATAGGGACTGTTGCTAGGTCTAATCACCCCATCTTGTAACATGTCTTCAACTAACTTCTCTATCTCATTCTTTTGCTGGTGTGAATATCTATAGGGTCTAACATTGATAGGGTCTGTGGTGTTATTGAGAAGAATTGCATGGTTATGGGTTCTATTTGGGGGCAGTTTGGTTGGTTTCTGAAAAAGGTGGTTGTATCTGTCCAGTAATGGCTGTAAAGTGGTGTTTTTAATGGGATTAGGGTTCAACTGGGTTTCAGATTGGGGAACAGTTTGGTTTTCAGTTTGGTTTTCAGCAGAAGACACCATCAGAAGAGCCTAGAGGTGACTCCTTTCCACCCTTTGGTTACTAGTTTGTTGAAAGACTTCAAGGACATCATTTTAAGGGCCATGGCTTCCTTCATTCCCTTTAGTTCTATTTGGCTCCCCTCCTTATAAACTAGAAGCCTATTTCCTTAAAAATCAAATGTGACAGGCGTGTGACTCCTCACCCAATCTACCCCAAGAATCACATCAGTCACCCAAATCTAGCACCCTTAGTGTAAATGAAAATCTAGTATTCTGCATCACCCATTCGCATTCATTACACTTATGAGATACTGTTAATTGTCTACCATCGGCTACTGTTACAGGGGTAGGTTTCACACTAAGGGTAGTCTAACTTCTTTGGCTAGTTTTGAGTCTAAAAAACTATGGGTGCTCCCACTATCTATTAAGATCATAATAGGCTTTTTGTTTAGAGTACCTTTTAGTTTCATAGTAGTGGTAGATAAGCCTCCTTCTAGTGCATTAATGGACACTTGAATCTCTTCCTGTTCAGGCTCCTCCTCTTGCCCTTCTATTGTACCTTCCTCCAATTGATCTACCTCAATTTCTTCTACTCCTGTTTCAATGGCCATCAACTTTTTACATTGGTGCCCGGGTTGGTACTTATCACCACATTTCCAACAGACTCCAGGAGTCCTTTTCTGGAGATTTTGGGTTGTTGTGTGGCTAGGCTTGGCTTCAGTTGTTTTAGGTAGGTTATAAGAGGTTGTTTTGGTGTTTGAATAGGTATTAGGCCATGGTTTTGGGGTGAAGGCAGGTTTGGGCTGGGGTTTTGGCTTGACTGCTTCAAATATGTTCATTAGAGTCTCCTGATACTTGGATTGTTTGATGGCTGCATACACATTTCCAGGCTCTAGGGCCCTCACTGCTGCCCTAATTTCTGGCTTTAACCCAGCAATGTAACACCTTGTATAGTATTCTTCAGTCAACTCTGGATGTTCCCTTTCCAATTTTAGCTTAATGTCCTCAAATTGCTCTTGATAAGCCAAAACAGTAGTAGCTTGTCTCAGCTGGGCCATTTGTTCCACCACATCAATTATTTCACTCTCCTGGAACCTTTTCTCCACTTTTCTTCTAAATTCTGCCCAACAATTTCCTGGGTGATGGGCTATCCAATTCTGGAATCATTTTTCAGCCTTGCCAGTCATATATAACCCAGCTAAATCCACCGTTCATTCCTCTAATACCTCAAATAACTGGAAGTACTTAGAGCACTTACCAGTCCAGTTCAAAACTTCTTCTCCATTGAAGGTGGGTAGCTCACAGTTGGGCAGGAGTTTCTGCAGGTGAGGGCCCCTTTGAATTTGGCCAGTAGTAGGGGTCCCCAATAGGCTAACGTCAGGGTCAGGGTTATGTAGTTAGTCTGAAAAACGGACTGGGGTGTGGTTTGAACTGAGGGACCAGCTTTGTTTTGTGGGTTAAAAGGTGTGTTTTGAGGGTTGAAGGGTAGATCTGGGTTTGGGGTTGGGATTAGCGGAGGTCTGGGATGAGAGGGATTTGGTGTTCCTTTGTTTGGCAAGGTAGTAAGGGAGCTAGTGGGTCTGGTGAAGGTTTGGGCGGGTGCTTGTGTTTCTGGAATGGTTTCAGGGATTGTGACCTAGAAAGGGCCATTACTGCATCAGTAAACGTTTGTAGCTTCTCAACCACATCTGCTTGGCTTTTCTTTACATAAAAAACATCCTTTCTTACCTCCACCACATTTCTCTCTAGGCTAGCTTGAGAGTTTTCCAACCTTTCAAAATGCTCTGCATTTTTCTTATCTCTAACAAATAGCTTCTCATCATTCTCATTTAGCCTGGCAGTCAATGCCTTGACTTGCTCCTCAAGTGATTCCATCAACCTTTTAGCAGTTACTTTCTTTACCATAATGGCCGGAGGACCGGAGCTGTGGTACCAACTTGTCAGGTATGGCTACTGACTTTGATAAATAAAATAGAGGAATGAGGGAGAGTAGACTGGGTGAGAAAGAAATTAGGGATAGGAGCAGAGGAAATAGATAAGAGCAGATAAATTGGGAAATAATACTTGAATATTCTCATTTGATGATCTCAGTGATTACAGCTCTATTACACATATAGGATAAAACTAACGGTCAGATGGACACCTGTCCAATACTGCCAAAATATGCTAATCTGCCTAGTACAGTGCACATGGCTTACTAACAGCCAATTTTAGGGATTATAAATAAAGACAATTCTATCCATTCTAGATGCTGTAAAATAAATAATAAAGTAAATTCATAACTATTTAACCACAGTAACTCAGCTAGCTAATAATTACTGAGGAATAATTGATTTAACTGACTTATCTCCATGGTTTGTTCTTTTCTTCCTTTCATACTTGACGCTAGTATACAAGTACTAAGATTCCTCTACATTTAAAATATGCTGCTTTCTTTTAGGTTGCAATATACCTTTTCGTTTATTGATTCATGTGGCTCATCATTGATTATCATGTAGTAACATGCAAAGCTGGAAATGAAAGTTGAACTGCTGTTGTATAGAATGGGTCCTGTTAGTTTTGAGTGAAATGTTTTATTCCAAACTGATTTTCCATTGTCTTATTTGAATTGTGTCACTGCATATATGTATATAATGATTTTGTCACTAGTTTTAGATTCTTGTCTTCCCTTTTTCGCACCTCCCATTAGAAATTCATTTTATGTCCATGTGTGAACTTTGCCTTAAGCTTATGAACTGAATACAAATGAACTGCAGTTGACTGAGTTGATTGACTGATTGTCCATATATATAAAAACTTGAGCATGGAGAATGTCAAATATTCCTGTCCCGTCACTCCAAGTTGATGAAATCAATTTAACGTGTCACATGTATTTTCTTAAAAAAAAAGAAAAAGAATAATCTTTTGGTACGTAAATTGATATTTATAATGCTTTAATCAGCTTGCTGATTTGGAGTTGAAAGAGTTCTTAGCTTCGGACGAGAGTGAAAGTGAGAAGGAAGAGAATGACGGCAGTGCAGAGAACGAAACCGACAAAAAACTCAAACAACGTGACAAGTATCGCGCTTTGATCGAGTCTGCCGATGGTACTGACGAGGAGAACGAGGACGAAACCCAGGACATGGAAATTACTTTCAATACAGGCTTAGAGGGTCTAAGTAAGCGCATTCTAGAAAAAAGGGACAAGAAAGCCGAAACTGTATGGGAAGAACATCTCAGGAAACAGCGGGAGAAGAAAAAGGCCCGAAAAAACAAATCTAAGCATCGTTCTTCAGACGACGAGAGCAGTGATGATGACGAAGAAATAGAAGAGGCCGGGGATTTCTTTGTTGAAGAACCACCAGCTAAAAAAGTAAAGAATGGAAGTCGAGGTAAGAATGATGAAGAAAAACAAGATGACTTGGCAGAAGCAAGTAGAGCAGAGCTTGAGTTGTTGCTTGCTGATGATGATGGAGATAATAATGGTGTAAAGGGATATAATTTGAAACATAAAAAGTCCAAGGGTCAAAAAGGAAAGGAAGTTCCAGATGAGAACAAAATACCTGCCGTTGATTACGAGGATCCACGGTTTTCAGCTCTCTTTAATTCATCTCTCTTTGCATTGGATCCTACAAATCCACAGTTCAAAAGGTAAATACATAATTGATAATTGATATTCCTTAAATGTTTATGGCATTGGTATGTTGGTCTAATAAAATATGGAATCTGTTGTATAATATTGAAAATATCGATTTTTGGATAATTTAGGAGTGCCACGTATGCTAGACAGATGGTACAGAAGCAGCAAAAGGGTGAAAATGAGCTCGTAAATAAGAAGCTTAGTGAGCCAGATGGGGGAAAAGACGAGATTGTTGATTCAAAGGAGAAGTATGAGATATCATCTCTGGTAAAATCCGTTAAGATGAAGTCCAATCAAGTTGTGAAGTCAAAGAAAGTTGAAAAATTACAACAAAGAGATACACTAGATACGGGTAAGCCGGAGCTGTCAAGCCTAACTAAATCAGTGAAAAAGAAGGCCAAAGTTGTTAAAAAAATGAAGTAATACAAAAAAGCGGAGCTAGTGGAGGCATTGGCATTACTGAAACAGCCAAGCTAAGCTCCATTAATGGATTTTATGGTAACAAATGGAGATAATGCCTTAGCTTTTCTCCTTTTCTTTTTGGGTGGCCCATCGAAGTGTTTTTGTTGCTGCTTATTCTATTCATGGCTGAATTTTTTTTAATTTTATTTTTAATTATAGAAAGACTCTGCATAGTTAAGTTATCAGTGAAGAGATTACAGACATGTTCAATTTGATACATATTTAAAATTGTTTTGTTTGTTAGCAGGTTGAGACAGATAATTGCAGATTAAATTTTGGTCAAATAAGTTAGGTCTCCTTTTGTTTTTGGTTTATTGATTGGATAAACAAAATAATAACTGAGATCAGATTAGGTGAGTAAATGCATATACAAGAAGGAAAAGTTGGTAGTGTTTTGATGTAATTTTTTCAAAAATTACATGAGAACATGTTTTTTTTGGAATGAGTTCGGAGATCATTAGAATTTATCTTCTTTTTTTTTCTGGTATTTTTAAACTGATTTCGAATTGAAGCACAACTTTTTTGGTTATTAAACAACTCGTTTCCTTATTTACAAGGTTGAGCTAAGACAATTTGTAATACGTGTTTAGTTTGTGATGAGTCCACAAAAATTAGGATTGTTGTCACTTTCCTTTGATCTCACATGTGGTATGTATCAGTCATATGTGGCTCCACCATTTTTGGTAATTTATTGGCAAGCCAATGCTTCTACGTAATGTTTCTTACTCTTCCATCAATTTTTTATTGTCCACTTGACCGAATCATCAATACTAATAAAATATTTATTACCTTGTTAAAATGACTAATTTATTTTTTACATTTTTATATAAATATTCTCTTTCTTCTTAATTACCAACCTATTATTTTCATTCATCCACACACTCATCATTGATACAAGGGCAAATTAGAGAAGAAGTAGTAAAATGTGCATTGATAATATAAATTGATAATTGTTAGGAATACAAGAATAAATTAGAGAAGTAGTAAAATGTGCATTGATAATATAAATTGGTAACTGTTAGGAAGATCAACTTTATAAAAGTTGGAGAGAGATTGACTGAAAACAATATGAATGGACTAAAAATATGTATTTTTAAATTTGTTTTTCCTTTTTTAGTTGGACATATAACTGGACTTGGGAATTATTTTTATCTAACTTGGCGGGCAAATGCTGGTTTATAGTAGAACTATTGTTATACGAGTCGCGAGTTATTTAATTCCGAGTCTCGCATTTGATCACTAGATTGTTAAAACCTTTAATTGGGAAAGACATTTTTTTTAGAAAATATGACTAATCAATCTCTAACTGAATAACTGGCTCGAAAAAAGGCGAGGCAAGATAAACATTAAGTTGATGTGTTTAACTAATCTCTTGATAAGTTGATCCTGAAGGGATTAGCTGAAACTTAAAGAGTTAAAAAGCTGCAAAAATTCCCAAGAATTTGCAAACAAAATGTAAGATTACTATACCAAAAATATATCAGCTCATAATCTAGTGATATTTACAAGCATGGGTTCATTTCAGATTACTGTCCAAAAAAATTAAAAAAACTAGAAAGGAAGCCTCCAAAATGCTTCCAGATCTTTACTCTACCCGAATTAATGCCCATCTGTGTGTATATATAAAGCAAAATACCCGAAAAGAAGAAAAAGGAAATACTCAAACGATTATAAAGAATGGAATAAGAACCATCATAAATACACAAGTTAAAGGATTCAACTTGGACGAATAACCTCCTACAGGCGACAAACCCGACCCTACTGTGTTATTTGAAGTGGCTTCAGGATTCAATGCAGTGGCCGGAGGGATCCCCGGACTTATTGGGCTGATCGGTAGATTATTGGTTTTGGTGCTATCACCATAACCTGGAAAACACAAATGAATGTTTTTTTATAAAACGAACAAAAAAAGCTTTCGAATCAAATCCTATTCAAGAATATAAGAGCTTGTAGACTTACAGTTTGATGCCATCCATCCCAACACATTCCTTTCTCGGTTAAAAACTATTCGATAACCAGTCATGAAATTCTCTGCCATTATAAAAATTATTCGTAATCAAGAAAACTGAAAACCGAAATAGAATTTAAAAACTAAAATGAATGGTCGGTTTCATTTGATACTCACGTCCAATGATGTTTACATCTCCACTTTTAACCATACCGAGGCAATATATATAGGCGTTACCCTGCAGATAGAGGGAAAATGAGTTTATTTTCGAAATCTAATGGCTCGAAAAAATCAGAATTATAACTTCAGAGGCAAATTTACCGGTAAAGCAACTACAACTTTGGGGTCAGTGACATTAAATATGCTACCGCCTTTCATCACTAGATTTACATTCGGAACCAACAGATCTGTTTGATTCGAGCTGTGTATTTTACCAATAAAAGTCAGAATTTAATATATAATTTATATAGCAGATTTCATGAGATAATACTGACCTTATCTCGTAGCAATATTCAAAAGGGAAATCAGCAGGTGATGGGGATGAGGACAATGAGTATCGGTTTTCCTTCGCCTTGTTATTGAACTGCAACAATATCCTAAACATGAGTAAATACACAAAACAATTTATTATATCGAGTGAACATGAATGAAAATTGGTAGAGATACTTACCGACTGAGTTATAAGGGTATAGGCTGGATCATTCACATATGTAAATGAGGTACCCGAGTCGAAAACTGCGTAGAACTCAAGAGCAGCATTGGTCCCACCCACTTCTATGTTCGTTATACTGATGTTGTAAGTCAGACTAGAAACAACACAATAATTTTTGGATTAACACTAACAGTAAGAAATCACACACTAATGAAAAAAAATGAGTACCAACTGTGGATGTCTAAGATTGAAAGGCGTTTCGCCTTGGTCTGAGCTTCCTATATCTCCGAAACTGATTCTCCCAATTCCATCCGGTCCAAAACACATGGAAAAGGAATTTGAAGTAAAACCTTCTCTAGCCAAAGTGGTCGGAACTGATACATTAGTCATACCGAGTCCTAATAACCCGTTCGGAGCTGCCCCGTCCAAAAACGAACCAGTTTGAACTTGACCACAGCTGCAAACACATTTTTTTTACGAAAAAAGGTGCATTCAGATCATAGTTTCCATACAAACCTAAGTAACTAAAATTCCCTTTAGATCAAGAAGTAGCATTTCAATTACTGAAATCAAGAAACAGAATCTTGAAGTCTCGTAAATAAAAACGAACAGAAATTACCAACCCGAATGTAATCGGTGCATTAATAGGTTTCGATTGGATAGATGTATCGGTAGTCAAGTGCAAAATGTCTTGAACCAAGACACCATTAGATGAAGTGCCATTAGAGAGATAGATAACTTGATAAGGGCAAGTACTGTGGTCAGAGGGGCATTGACTTCTCCTTGCACACAAGGCGCTATTACAGCTAACGTTTTTGCCTGTTGATGATGTACTTGTGCTGTATATATTGAAATCTATCTCCTGTTAGATTGAATTGGGGATTAATAGACAAACAATAGAAATTTTCTAATTCCAAAAAAACAGAAGATTAAAAAAAAGGAAACGACTTGTCCGTTTGGGGATGGTAAACCATGAACACAACTGGTACAATCACAAGGTAGCCAAAGGAGATCACTCCCTGTGTCTAACGCTACAAGAAACGATAAACTCGGTGTCCCAACCGAAACATTAGCATAATGCAAACTGCAAAAATTCAACATAAACACAACCTCAATTAATCCAAATTTGATTCAATTTCAAAAAATCCAACGGTTTCTCAGCCGCCAAACAGAGTATAAGAAAAAGGCTTACAATCCGAGAGAGCTGATCCGGTAAGTTTCATTTCCGTCAAAGAAAGTGAGAGGCGCAGAAGTGTTATCAGAAGAAGCAAGTTTCCGGCCGTGGATGTAACGGTCGCGGTGGGCCATGGTAGCATAATAGTGAGTACCTTTTTCCAGCAAGTCGTCGAGTGATAGAATTCCTTTGACCGGATCGGAAAAGCGGTGGTGGATATCGAATCCATAAGTACCAAATCCAAAACAACTCCTACATAGTAATAATATTACAACTGATAATACTAACAAAGAACTATACAAAGAAGAAGAAGCCATTAGAATTACAAGAAGAAGAAGAAAGAAGTTTCTTCTGTTTTAAAAGTCCTTGGTTTCACTTATGTTTGTGTCTTTTTTTTCTCTGTGTCTCTGTGGAAAACGAAAACGAGGGTGTTTGGTGCCAACGTGAGCAAATTTGATTAAATTAAATTAAATTTAAAAGTAGTGTTTTTTCAAGTTTACTTTTGATTAACGCATTGTTGCATAAATAAATGATCATTGCGTTTTTTGAGCTTTATAAGTTAAATAAGTGGACTTTTTTTAATCATTTTTCTTTACATGAAATAGAATTTCTTCCCTAATATGTATTTCATCTCTCAGTTCATGTTTTGTTATAATGAATTTGACATTAGTTTTTATACATATTTTTAAAGCTGATTTTGGTTTCAACTACTGATAGATGAGTTTATGAATTCATGTTTGGCCTTTCTAAGCTTTAATAAATGTTTGACAACGTTTTATTTCAACATTTTTCATTTATGACCTACCTTTGACAACGTACCCTTTATTTCATCTTTTTCCTATTTTAATTATCAATTGTATTATGTACTGTATCCGAACAAAATTCCATGCTTAGCTTGATATGATCAATCACAATCATTATAAATATTTTTTATTTCAATTATGTGCAGGATAAGATAAACTAATAATTGAAACGACACTACTTTATAGTAAAATTATTTTTCAATAAGCATTATACTCCTTTTTGTTATTATTTTTATATTCGTGTCCTCTTTTATGTCCCTCATTTAAATATTAACACATGTTTATTTTTATTATTATTTTATTTTTTTTCAATTTATCTCTGATACATATATGCTACATGTCAAATAATGAATGAAGGGATATAAAAGAGGACGTTAATTTAGGAATAATAGATTTAAATCCATTTTTTTAATTAAATTGGTTTTGTATATTTTTTTTTTAACTTTGGTGTAGTGTATTTTTCTAGAAAATTTAAAACAGAACTCTCCATTATAAAGAGATAATAAAAGGGAATTTTAGATTGTTGTCACGCTTATAATTATAATTTTTGGAAAAACAAACGAAAACATATTTAGAGACATTATTAATATTGAACGTGCCCTAAGTCAGTGGCGAGTGCGCATTGTAGGGAATGAGGTCCATGAAACCCACACAATTTAAAAAGGGTAAATTTAAAAAAAATATATTGTGATTTTACTCATTTGTAAAATAGGATTTGAGAAAATTTTTTTTGTAAAATGGGATATGTGGTTTCAAAAAATTTACAAACGGGGCCTTTGACTTCGAAATAGTGGTGTTATATTGAATATTTTAAATAATTTAATATTCTAATAATTTAACCTTATTATTTTAAAAATATACGTCAAGTTTGAGTAATTTTCGGAGATTTTTATTATTTTTTATGATTTTTATAGTTTGTTGAGTAATTTTTGGAGATTTTTATTATTTTTTATGATTTTTATAGTTTGTTATCATAATTTAGTTAAAAAAATATGTGTACTAGTCAAAAAATTTCAAAATTTTTTGCTGATGTGTATTATATTTTTAATAACCATCCCACAAAAATTCAGATAAAAACCATATTCGTGACATAATTTAATATTGAGGATCATTTATTTGCAAATTTTTAAAACCACAGACCCCATTTTGAAAAAAAAATTCCTGAGACCCCATTTTATAAATGAGTGAAATCACAAGGTACGCTTTTAAAGTTTACCCATCTAAAAAATATATTAGTATTATTTGTAAATGAAATTCTGGACCTCATAGAAATGAGTTAGTGGACACCATATATTTCAAGATTCATTTGAGGTGGCCAAACTCTGAGAATAATAGGTTTGCATTTTTACCAAAATCAAGATAGCTTCAACGCATATATATCTTGCATATATATTTTTACAAATGTTCAGAATTATTTATATTTCTATTTGGACAAAATTTCACTTAGTGTATATCCGATTTTATGGGTGGCTGTATATAAGTTACCTCGTTTAGCAAAATCAAGATACATTAAAGAGTTTTCATCAATGATCTCTAAGTTTTGAGTCTTAAATCCAAAAAGAGTGTATCAAAAAATTCTGAATTTGCCCGTGCCCTAACCACTATAAATTATAAAAAAAAGGTCAATATTTTTTCTGTGGTAAAGGTAGATGAATGTAGAAAAGGAGAGAATTGAAAGTAATTGCTCCTTTAAAACTTTTTGACTAAAAAAAACATAAAAAGCAACATAGAGGACAGTCGAGCAAATAAAAAGTAGTTCGTAAAAAGCAAATAGAAAAGTTATAGGGGTACCGGTGCAAGAAATCAGAAATAATGGATTAGGGATGTAAATATGAGGAAATAGGAGCGTTAGTGGTAGTTCGCGGAATTAAACAGTTAACATCGTAATGGAGAAATTTTTATATGAGTCCTTATACATTAATCGATAAATGTTTTATTATGTAGAAAAAAGTGGATATAATAGGACATGTATCAAATGATATATGGAGCGACACTTTTTCACGTCAGAATGTCAAGATTTGTATAAAAAAATTTCTGATTACTGATCACCGATTCACCTACATCCTGCCATCTGTACATCGTTTAATGCTCTACTTCCTTTTTTAAGAAAATGCTGTACAAAAAAATAGTATTATCCTTTTCAGGAATTAATTAATTATAATAAAATGCTATTTTGGTAAAGTTTTTTTCCTTGATATAGAAGGGAGTATCTCAGTTTCTTTCAATATTAATCCACTGACAAATAATAAAGAAATTTTTAACTGTTTTAACTTTGAAGTCAAAAAAATGTAGCCATTATTGTATCAATCAATGCAGAGAATTTCAGATACATTTCTCAACGGTCATCTGTCAACATTTTTTTTTGCAAATTTAACCTATTCTTTAATAGTGCTAACCATCCTACCACGTGATAAAGATTTAGTCTAGTAATTGAGTCTTAAAATTATAATTTTAAGATCATAAATTTAAATCTAAATTCAAAATTCAAAATTTGAACAATGTTCATCCATTTCTAAGCTTTTCTTTAAAGGAAGTTGACTAGATTTTTGTCAGAGGATTGAACAAATCAAATGAAGAACAAGAAATAATCAATCCGACAGTTTCACCGGAACATCCACCATTAATTACTAATTTTTTTTTAATAAAAAAAAAAAGAAAGAATTGGTTTCAATAAATATGCTGAAATTACATGGACCACAAATACACAGTTGGCCCATGTAAATAACAACATTGAATTTTGAGGACTTCGACTACTTGCTCCTATTTTGTCACCTTTCATTTGTCTTGTCCGTGCCCACATAAATAGTTGTTACATGTCACCTTTTTAGATGATTGTTTAGGGTTATATATGCTATCCTCCAAATCCTACTCAAGTAAATCACATTGCTGGGTATCAATCAAAAGCTCAGACAGAATTGTTGGAATTATTTTTAAATAATTCATTAAATGTGGGCTAAATATGTAGATATTAAATGTGTATGATACTCCACTACAAGAAAACGATTAATATGTGACAATAATTTCGTTGTCACTAAAATTGTTGTAAAAAAAAAGCCTATTATCTGTTACAATAAAACAGAAATTAGTTTTGTGAAATTTTATTGTAAAATTGTCACATATAATAGATATTTTTGTGACAACTTTTTAAGATCGTAACTAATGTTTTTCCGTTACAACTTAAGTTGTAACCTAAAATTTAGAAATTGTTATAATAAAAAAATTATTGTCACAAAAATATATATGTGACAATAAAAAAATCTTGTTACAAATATTTTATTAGTTTCGTGACAATAACTTCAATTTGAAAAAAAAATATTTCAGTTACAAGTAATAGTTGGAACTAAAAATATTTAATATGTGACAATAACTTTTTATTGTCACCGAATATATATATGTAACAACATAAAAAGCTTGTTGCAAAAAAATATATAATTTTTGTGACAATAGTTTTAACTTGAAACATTAAAATGCTTTAGTTACAAGTAAAAGTTGTAACTAAAACTATTAAACATGTGACAACAAGTTTTTTATTGTCATAAAAGCAATATACATAATAACATAAAAAGCTTGTTGCAAAAAATATGTTACTTTTGTGACAATAAGTTTAACTTGAAACAAAAAATCTACAGTTACAAGTAACGGTTGTAACAAAAAATATTCAATATATGACAATGTTATTTTACTATCACAAAAATAATATATGTGACAACATAAAAATCTTGTTGCAAAAAATATATTATTTTTGTGACAATAAATTTTATTTGAAACAAACAATACTTATGTTACAAGAAACAGTTGTAATTAAAATTATTCAATATGTGACTAGAATTTTTTATTGTCACAAAAACTATATGCGTGACAACATAAAAAAACTTGTTGCAAAAAATATGATAATTTTGCGACAATAAATTTAACTTGAAACAAAAAATTCTTCAATTATAACTAAAACTATTCAATACGTGACAACAAATTTTTTTATTGTCACAAAAACTATATGTGTGACAACATAAAAAGCTTGTTGCAATTTTTTTGTTTTTGTTACAATAAGTTTAACTTGAAATAAAAAATAATTATATTATAAGTAAAGGTTGTAACTCAAACTGTTCAATACGTGATAATGAATTATACGTGATAATGTTCGATTCTTTTGATCTAGTTTAATCTCTTATATATTTATTAGTAAATATTGTCTATAGTGTTCAGGAATGAGCTATTGCCCATATTCAGATATTGGTATATAATTTCTTAGATGAATGTTGTTACTTTTCGTGATTTTGCCAATGCTAGTATTTTCTAATTAATTTAAGATCTCATTGCATTTGGCTTACTATGTGGTTTAGCATTAAAATACGTTCTTTTATTAGGTAAATATTGTAATTGTATATTGAAAATGATGGAGTATTGAAATTTATTTTCATTGCTTGTTTTGGGAAATACTATGTTTTGTCTTCATTTAAATTTGTTACTTTCTTTTTATTTTGCAAAAGTTAATGAACTGGATCTTCGTTTGTCATGTAGACAAGTCAAGTTATAAATATTAAGTATGGAAGAGATGTGTGTAAATATAGCTTTTCCTAGTTTATTACCCAAGCACACCTAGGGGTGTACAGAACCGAACTGTAACCGAAGTCCAAATACTAAAATCGAATAAAAATAACCGAATTGAACTGAACCAAATTTATTTCGGTTCAGATTCAGTTTTTAAAATTTTTAAAAATCGGGTTTCGATTTTTGTAGCAAAAACTGAAATAAAATCGAACCGAACCGAATAAATTAATAAATATTATATTTTAATATATATTTATATTATATCTAATATCCTAGTCATATTCAAGATATATAATGCACTAATTAGTAAACAATAATAACAAATATGAGATTTTAAATTAAGTAATTCTATTTAGGAAAAAATTATTTCCCTTTACAACTTTAGAAATAGGACTCATTCAATAATTCATTATATATGCATGTCATACCACTTTAATTAATATATTTTATATATCAATATTTATATTTGTTGTTGTAAATATTTATATTACCATCAAATTTAACACATTAAGATAAAATTACTTTAAATCTCTCTCATATAATTCTAAAACAAAAAAAATTAAAAATTATAAAGTTCGAGTGATTCGGTTATAACCGAACCAAATTGAACCCGAACCAAATTATATTTGGTTCGTTTTACACCGAACCGAACTATATTCAGTTTGGTTTCGGTTCTTATTTTTTTTTACTAATTCGGGTTTTGGTTCAGGTCGGTTCGATCCGATGTTTAAACCGAACCAACATTTGCTCACCCCTAAGCACAGCTTGTTGAGAGTGAGGACCAAGAAAAGTACTAGCTACACATGGTTCCACAACTTTCCATTGCCTTCTTTGAATGCAATTACTAGGTGTGTGAGACAGTGAGAGAGTAATTTTAACATGAGGCTTGACTCTACCTATCCAGTCGCATGCTTGTATTCTCATAATTGTCAAAGGCGCTAGGCGCAGCCTAGGCAACAAGGGTCCAGGCGTGCCTCAAGGCGAGGCGAGCGTATAAGGTACGCTAGGCGCAAAAATTTTCAAAAAATATTTGTTTGAAAAGAGAAGTTAAATGCAATAGAATTATATGATGACATAATAGGTGTACCAACATAGCATATAAATGGAGAAACAATAGAGCTTTTATTATTAATCATAATTTCATTCTCTTTATTTAATCCTAATTATTTAATTAGAATTTTAGTTAAAAAGGAATTGGTAAGTGTGAAGGAATGAGAATCCTTATTAGACTTACCAATTCCTTTTTTTCCATGGTTAATTTGTTCTTTAATTAAATCCCTGATAATTTGAAAATTTTCTATTCTAATTCTCCATTAATATAGAGCTTAGATTATTAACCATAACTTCATTCTCTTTGTTTATTCTTAATTATAAGAGTCTATTTTTATTTTCTCTCTCTAGCTTTTAGCGGTTGCTCGTGACTTCTCATATATTCTCGTTGTTATTAGGGATAAGTTATAGGTCATAGGAATACGTAATATGAAAATTATATTAAAATGTATATAACAAATGCATAAGAAAAGTATAGGGATCTTATGATTAGCTATACAAAGGGTAATTGAAATTTTAGGAAAGATATATAAAGTTATAAGAAAATTATAGGTTCTTTTAAAAAAATTGTATAAAAGGAATACAGAAAGTCATAGGTTATTTAAAGGATTAAATAACAGGATTTAGAGAAAGGCATAAAACTGCAATACGATAGTTATAGGTTATTTAGATAGTTATATAAAAGGTTAGGAGTATGAGAAAGTTATAAAGTTATTTAGATAGTTATATAAAAAGGTTAGGAGTATGAGAAAGTTATAGGGATTAAAAAAAAGCTATTCGGTTCCATTAAATTCACATGATATATATATATATTAGCCAATTTTAAAATAGAAAATAAATATCAATTGGGTGTGCTTAATTGGTACAGTACCACTAGTGGTGGGACATCCTAAATTCAATATCCAACGTCTTTCAAATTCATAATTATAAAAAAAAAGAAAAAAGAAAATAAATGTTCTTGGTAATACAATGAATACTCTATATTACTATATCCCTTACTATATCAGTAGAATTAGAAAATTTGTTGAATATTATCTATTTTTGTTAAATTCAAAATTTATAAATTTTATTAGTATTATTTCTATTTATTTTATTATATGACATTATGTATATGTTATATGAATAACATCATATCCACAGACTCAATTCCCAAATCCCTTTTCACTTCCCTCTCTGCTCTGACTCCTCACCAGATTTCTACAATCGTTGCCACCATTGAGGTTCGATGTCTCAAGTGCTTACTTATTCTTCTCTCTTAGTAGGCGACCACTAGCTGCTTACTCGTCCGATCTCTCATACCACAACTGACTGCTTCCTTCTAGGGTTTGCGGCATGGCTACAATACTCAATAAAGGTTTGCTCTTCATTTGGCTCATCAATTGCTCATCTCAGATTAGGTTAGCTCATTATATTATAATCTATGGTTTTCTTAAATTAGGGCCTTTTGAATTAGGGTTCTATTCTCATTTCTCGGTCTCCACCGCCGGTGTCTATCTTCCTTTCTCATTCCTTTGGTCGCTAATCAAAGCTTAACATTTTCGTCTGAGACTAATAAGGATTTGAGCAAAGTGAGGAGACCTTAGGTTTATTTGTTTCTTGTTTTCTTTTATTGAATTTTTGTTTGATTCCAGTGGTGTGGTTTTGATTTTCATTACATATTTTTCTGATGTTTCATGAACTTTATATGAAATTAACAGAAAATTGGCACAAGTTTTCTCTTCTCTCTGTATATGTCAAGAATTGTTCTGGTGTGCTTATATTGTGCAAGTTTAGTAGAATATGATAGTATTTGAATATCTTAGCGATTTATAATCCAATGGCTTAGGTCTACCATACGAGGAATTGTTGTCCGTGGAGCACCTGCAATTGCTATTGCGGCTGCCCTTTCTCTTGCAGTGGAATTGTTTAACTTGAGGGAAATAGGACTTCTATTGATGCTATTTTCCTTTTTAAGAAACTGGAGTACCTTGTTTCCAGGTAATTACCGCAAACTTTCTTGTTTGTTACTGCATTAATGGTTTGAATGGAGTTTTAAATTGGACTAGTTTTCTGTAGTGATGATGCTAGTGATGTTTAAGACTAGGGATTAGTTTTTTAGGGGATTTTTAAATGCTATACTAACTTTGTGTTTTTGCTATACAGATTTTTAGAAAGATAAAAAAATAGAAAACTGGCTTTTGCACCCCGTGAGAGAGAGTAACATAGTTATTTACTCTAAAATTGATCATTTACCTTGTAGTTGCAGGGTTGCTTTGATTATCCTCCTACTAATTTTTCTTCTCTAGTGTGCCCCAACTAAGGCAAATTACAACTACTGATTAGTATAACTCTGTATTTTTGTTGTTTGATTTCATTTTATCTGAAGTAGTTCCATGCGCCAAGCTTGAAAACTTGTAGACCTTGTCTTTCTAGGAATATGATTCAGCTTCAGGAAGAGTTTTATTTAGGCTCAAATATAAGTGAATACAAAATGCAGTTTATGGGTTAGCTTTGTCAATTCTGATTGGGTTGAGCTGTGAAATTGGGGGTGCTCAATAAAGTAAATTTTTTTTTTAAAATATGGCATAAAGTTTATTCAATTTTTCCTCTTTTCCAGTTTCTACAAAAGACCAATTCAATTTGTTTTCTTTTTAACATGGTGTAAACGTGATGTATTCAAATGCCTAACTTGTGTTTCTTGATATCTATTTTGGTGGTGCCTTTTAGGGCCTCTATTTGATGTCCAATCACTATTTAGTGTCCTTGTGGGGGGTTGATTTAATTGCGCTTTATCGCTTATGGGATGTAACCACATCAGAGTGTGTAGGATCTCGTGACTTTTGTATCTCCATTCTGAACAATGTTTTAGTTACTGATATCATATTATAGTTTATGCTTGTCCTTTCTATATGCATTTATTGTTGAAGCATGACCTTCATAGATTTATTTCCCTTACAGATCGTCCTATAGCTTCTATTGCTTTCCATGCTGAAAGGGAACTTCTCGCGGTTGCATCAGGTCACAAGGTATTGAATCTGACCTTTTATTACTGTTAGGGATGGCGATGAATATTCAATCCATCCAAATCCGTGTATCCATATCCATTTTATAGCATCCATATCCTACTTTTTTTAAATCCATTGGATTTGGATCGGATTTGGATCCAATGAAATTGATATGGATTGGATTTGGATCCGGATATGGATCCAACTAAATAAATAACTTAGAAGCCTTCAATTTCATACTTTATGTATAGTTTATGCTCGAATGCTTTCAATAATTAATTGCTTCAGTTTCTCGGCCACTGACCTATTTATCCCCATTTTAATTTGCTTCCAACTTCAGTTCTTTAGCCAGGCAATAAAATTTAGGGTAAACTTAAAAAACATGCCCTTTAGTTTGGCTATTTTGTAAAAAGGTTCTTGTGGAATTTTCTATTTCAAAATAATGCCTGTGGTTTCAAAAGTTAGCAAAAACATGTTTCTCAAAATTTTGAAACCATATTTAGAAGGGTAATCTTAGTTATTTCAATAAATTCAACATTCCTAATTTCAACTATATTATTTGTGAATTATTTATCAAAATTTGAGCATATTTCGGAAACTTTTTCATTTTGTTATGATTTTTTAAAGTTATCGTTAATTTTCAATTAACATAAATATTTATACTTCTCAAAAAATTCTAAAATTTATCACTAATGTGTATTGTACTTTTAAAATAAAGCTGCAAAATTTCACTTCAAAATGGACAAGATTACTCTTCCAAATGTGGTTTCAAAATTTTGAGAAGCATGTTATTGCTAACTTTTGAAACCACATACTCTTTTGAAACAAAAAATTCTACAAGGACCTTTTTGTAAAACGGCCAAACCACATGACATGTTTGTGAAGTTTACCCTACAATTTATATGAAAATGAAGTTGAAATTGAAGTTGAATTCAAAACTAAGATTAAAGAACTGAAGTTTAAAGTTGAAATTTTAAGATTTGTCCTGTTTCTCTCTAACTAAAATGGTTATAATCTGTTACATTAAAAGAAATAAAATCTCAGGGGTGCTTTTATTTTTTATATTCATCAAAGGTATTTGATAGAAGCAGACTTGAGAACCCTATGCTGCAAGTGATAGTAATAAACGAAATAGGCACACAAATTTGATAGTAAATCCTTCCCTGGAAGTGCTTGTTGGCGGAATACAGGTTATATTACATATAGTATATATTAGCAGTCTTAATAGCATAGTTTAATCTAGTGTTATTAAAAGCGCTAGGCGTCTCTTAGGCGCTACAGCCCCTAAGTGTTTGAGGCGCGAGGCGCCACCATAGGCGCTCGCCTGAGCGAAGTGAAGTGTATTTTTTAAAATACTAATAAATATACATAATAGCATAAAAACACACTTTGAAAAATAAATAACCCAAATTTTTTTTAAGAAATAACAAAATTAATGTAAGAGTCCTTTATATGTTTATTATGTTTAATGCTTGTTCTTATTTAGGATTCTAATTGGTATAAATTTTATAGAAATTGGATATTTCTATTATAGCAAGACTTCATTTTTCCATGTTTAATAAAATTTTCATTTTCTACAAAGAACGCATTTTATAAATTAGTAAAAAACCTTATGCACATTTTCATATTGAGCCGTTCGCCTCATTATCTCAATCTTTGCCTAAAGCGCTTAGGCGAGCAACACATCTTTGAAGGTGTGGGGCCTTAACACTGGTGAGGCACTCCAGCAGCGCCTCAGCTGAGTGCTTAGGCGAGTGCCTCATCGCCTTTTGATAACGCTGGTTTAATCAAATTGCTGTAACTTTTCCGCAGCCTACAAACCAAAAAGATAATATGCAAATAAATATCATATTTAAATTGATTTAAGTTACAGAACCATGGGCAATTAAATTGTGTATTACTGTATTATCGTTAGTTTAAACAGAACTAACAGGAAATAATTTATCCGCAGTATTGAACGTATATCATTGTTTGTGCATCGGTGCATGTGTTCTAGATCCGTTTTGGATCCGCATTCTTCAGATTTGGATATATCCAACAGATTTGGAGCAGATTTGTATAAAAATGGATTTAGGTTGGATAAATCCAAATCCGCAAAATTGCCATCCCTAATTACAGTAAGTCTTACTTTAATTATTTGTTCCTTTCCTTTTTATCTAGAGAAATTCTATAATGTATCGTAAGATTGTCATTTTGTATCTTTTTTTCAGTTGTACATATGGCATTAGAATAAGAGAGGAGAGGCATCTTCACCAACCATTGTTTTGAAGACAAGGCGTTCTCTTCGAGCAGGGCACTTTCACCCCATGCTGCCCCATTTCTCTTGACTGCTCAGGTGAATATTTATAACGATATTAACTCAAGTATTTACTCATCTATTGTGTAGATTAGATGGAACTCAAATGAAAGTGCTACATTTTTCTCACTTGAGCATTTGTCCATCATTATATACCCCTATTTGAATTAATATGTTAATTTGAATATTTTGTAAGAGGCATGCTTTTAAATATTAATCTTCAAGTTAATTTGTTCTAGAATGGTTGTTAAGTATGTTTTTTTGGTTACCATTGAAACATTAAATAGTTTTATCTTGTCGTTATCATGCTTGACCTATACATAAGTGGTTCTTTGAGTATAATTGGGTTATTGATGACTTTAAAACCACCTCTGTTTTTTTGTTCCTTAGCTTAGTTTCATTTCCTCAATAATAGAGTCTTTTGATATCTATTGGATAACAGTGTTATTAAAAGCGCTAAGCACCCTTGAGAAGCTACAACCTCAAGTTGCCGGAGGCGCCGCCGTAGGCGCTCGCCCGAGCGAAGTGAAGCGCTACTTGGTAAAAATACTAATAAATTTACATAATAGCCATATATATACATCAACATTGATTTAATACACTTTGACATGATCAAAACTTTATAACATGAACTGAGTATGCTTGGTCCAACATAGATGAATATTTTTCCCTATACTTTTTTTCTAGTTTTTCTTTTTCCTTTCTCTATTGTTTGTGTGCTGGTTGAGGCTGTTTATCATTAATACACATGTTTATACTGGACTTTCAAGACACTAATACTGTAAGTTGTGATTTCAGCTATCGGTCTCATATGGACGCTATTATTTCACTTAAATCGATGCTCATAATTGTGTTTCTAGTCTCATGAATATTCAAAAGATTTGCACCGATTTGATGAACTTCATTTGTATGATGATGTTATACATATTTCTTTTGTCTTACATTATTTAGATATGTGTTCTATCTTCTAACACGGAATCATGTTAATGAAATGAATATGACATCTGCAATTTTGTTTCATTTGAAATTTTATCTTCTTATATGATTAATCATGTCAATTTCCTTGTCTTTATTATTCGTATGGTTATGTAGGAGATGAAATGATATCAGTTTTTTTGGAAATCGCTTAAGGATAAGGTGATTTACTGTTTCTTAGCAACTTCCCCTAATTACTTTCTAATCAAAGGATGTAGCTGATATCTTTATGCTTTCTATGCATGTGTACAACTTATCTTCCCCTTTTTGGAGTTGGACAAAAAATATCATGACGTTTGTCTGCCTAAAACTCATGCCACTAATGGTAAACTTATAGTAGAAAGTGCCGAAGCTACTCTTCAGTAGGTACATTACAAACAAGTTCTTTTTATTGTATTTATTCACCCAAGTGTAAAATTTTGTATTCGCTGGTCTTTAGTATTTAACGCACATCATAAAGCACCCTCCTTTTTAGTCGATGAACACTGATTTCTGAAGTCCTTTTGTTTTACTTGTTAATTAGAAACTTTTCATGTCAGTACTATACATATATAATTATGTAATTTGGTTTTTTTTCTACACAACTCCTTCATGGTTCATATTATTTTAGGTAATACATATACTTTGCCACAAGGTTTGCTTTTGATAGATTAGCCCAAAAATATATCTTAGAGCCGCTGCTAATGTGTTACATTTACGTTACTCTGACATCATCTTCTTCCATTAATTGATCTAGACCTGTTTTTACATTCATTATCGCTGATAGTTTCCTTCAATCCAAAGTTATATATATATAGTGACAAAAAAAGTTGTAATTGATGTAAAATGTTGCGACAGTAAAAAGCTGTTACAAATAGTATTTTGTGATAGCTAATAAAAGTTGTCATGCAATACGTGATAAGAAAATTATTGTCACGGTGACAATTCTATCTATTTGTGACAATCAATTTTATGTGACAACAAAATTATTGTCACAAATATTGTAATTTTTGTGACAACAAATTTGGAAATATTATCAGTTACGGAGTTATTAGCGACGATAACTTGTGATAACTATTCTTGTCACATATAGTTTTATGTGATAGCAACAAACTTTTTTGTGACATCAATTATTATCACAAATATTATAATACGTGATAACAATATTATTTGTGACAAGTAATTTTCTTTTCAGTTACAACAAAGAGTTATAACTAATAAAAAATAATGTGTCAAGTAAATTGTTGTCACAAAAACATGTAACATGTGACAATTTTATTGTCACAAATAATTTTTTGCGTGACGACTTTTTTTATGTTGTCATGTAATTTTAGTTAATTTTGGTGTATTATATGTGACAAGTATCTTATTTGTGACGACAATATTTTTTTCAGTTACAACTATTGTTATCACAAGAATTTGTTGTCACAAAAAAACTAAATATTTGTGACAACATTTTGATGCAAGATGGATATATTATATGTTATGTAGTTATTAGCGACGACCTCATGACAACTATTTATTGTCACAATTTGTTATCTGTTACAACTTCTTGCCTTTCTGTGACAACATCTGTTGTCACAAAAAGCTTGATTTATTGTAGTGCTCATAATAGATTGTCGAAATAAGTTTGTGGTCAAATTCAAAAATATTAATTATTAAGGTGTCAGTATGATTGTAGTTTGAAAATGTAGGGTCGTTGAGTAAAAATAGTATTCGGGCTTTGATTGAATCTGACTTAAATTTTAAACTTCATGCCAATCCGGCCCAACCCCTTAAAAGATTTCTGAGAAAAGTTTATTAAAATAAAAATTAAACTATAATTTTACAATACAGTAATATTGGATACCATGCATCCAATTTTTTAAGGGAAATCAACAAAATTGAATTATTATGACATATAACATTAAATTATTTAAAGGTCATACTATTACATTGTTATAAATTAATATGTAACATGTTATAAATTAATTATTAAACTATTGCAAAAAAATAAATTAATTATTAAACTATAAATTAATATGTAATATGTAGTACTATTACATACAATTACACTGTTATGAATTAATAGAAAGTATGACTTAACATGTAAACTAATATAATATCATTTCATGTTAATAGTTTATTACATTTACGTAATATACTCCATAAAAGTGATAGGTTTGAGCCAGGCTTGAGTTCTAAAGTAACATACAAGCCCAATCCGTTATGTTTTTAGGCTTCTATAGGCTTGAGCCTTGGCGAATATTAAAATTTATATGTCCAAGCTCATCCCACGGACATCAGGTTTGGGTGGGATACATGGGCTGTAGATTGTTTGAATTAGGGCTTCTTAAATAAATGCTTTTAAATTCTAAATTAATTAGGCCAAGTTATAAAATATTTACACACACGTGAAACTAATTACAAACTTAGACCCTCTCCCAACAATTAATATGAAACATTTCCTCTTTATCTATGGTTGTTACTGTTTATGCTTTTTAATTGTTTTGATTTATTTTACATTTATCTTTTAGACCGTTCATTTTTTCGACATATCGTTTTACAGTTTTTCGTTCGTCTTATTTTTATCTTTGAAATAATACCCACTGTGACATTTTTGAACTTTTTCAACTCGTAGACATTTGGTAGATGTTCGGTAGAAATCTGTAGAGGTCTAGTAGAAATCTGGTAGATGTTCGGTAGATGTCCATTAGTTGTCCAATCGCCTAAGGCTACACTTGCTAAATTTCCAAAATAAATATACGTTGATATTTTACGATCTTCTGCAACCGGTTTGCTTCAAATTATCAAGGATTAGTACAGAATCTTCATCAGAATAAGATTTAGAGCTAAACTTGCAACACCCAAATGAAGAAAAACAAATCAAAATGCGTATTTTGAGCAACAAATAGAGCAAAATCTCATCTGAAACCCAAAGCAGCATTAGATACAATAAAAGAAACAACACAAACTAACATAATAATTCCAGAATTTTTTTTTTCAAAACTTAGATATATTATATATCTACTAGATATCTACCATATGTGTACCAGTTTAAAAAGTTGAAAAATGTCACAATGGATATCATTTTAGAGATAAAAATGAGACAAACGAAAAATTCTAAAGCGACATGTCAAAAAAATCAACAGTTTAAAAGATAAATGAAAAATAAAAAAATAAAAAGAAAAGGAGAAACAAGTAAATGATATTTAAATAAAATTGAAAGGATGACATGTTTAAAAATATTTTAACTTGATGATAAATTTATAAATATTTTAATAAGGTGTGAACAATCTTGATAATTTACCTTTAAATTAGGTCTAGATCACATAAAACACCAAGTGTTTTTGCAACAAATAGCTCTAACATTGTAATGACAGTAATAGCACCATTATCTAACTCAAATCCTCAAAATAAAAAATTAAACCGTTGTGTTATTAAGTAGACATACACAATGAAAAACTATCACCATTGGCACCATTTCCCAACCCAAGTGAAAACCAAAACAAAACCCCTACCAACTCCAAAACAGATAACAAGTTCTTTATACTATCATACAAGAACACCGAGGAAACATATAAAAGAAATGCAACAGCATAAAACAACAATGAAATTACTCCTCCATTGCCTGATTTTCTTGAGCTTGCTGATGGAGTACAGGGACCTTGATCTTTGGTAATGTAAGAGCTGGCTCTTCTTTAAGCACCGCGGGAACTTTAACCAATGATATCCCTTGTTCCAATTCCTTCTGTGCTTCTTTCCTCTCCTTAATTTTCTTACCCGACTTCCTGCTCACATTTTTATATATCAAAATATCGTATAATGGCTACTTTGTCATGAAAACTAAAAAAAAAATTAAGTGGATGTAGTACCTCTTGTCAATGTGTTTAATACTCCTCTCAGTTCTGATTTTATCTATCTTCTTAATAGCCTTCAAAGTATTCTCTGCCAGATTTCTGTCATATCTCTCAGGCCTATTCCTCTTTCTCTCAAACTCAAATGTTGTATCCTGGCCAACCAAAGAAGAAATTAACATAGCGAAAATTATATAACCATATTTCTAAAGGTTTGTTCGTCTGGAACCACGCAGAGTGTATCTTACAAACAATTAAATATAATCCCGACCTCTGTCATGTCCTTGCCATGCAGCCGCCTATAAGCTTTGGTCCATTTTACTTTACGTGGGTTTCTCTTCATTTTGA